>CM060916.1:669289658-669977991 GCA_030737875.1 Allium sativum | reverse complement strand
GTATGTGATGTTGCTTTCATTCTAAATGTACAATAGGATCAACATCAAATCAATTATACCACAAACATCCCAACCATTCACAATACAATCATTGAAATACACAGATATGAATTAGCATCGTCGTTATACAATAGTAAAATTCCATTTCCATTTTACATCAAGTCTCAATTTTATTCCCATTGGAAAAATCATTATACTTACAACAAACGACGAACTTGAATTCTGGATTTTGAGTTCTGAATTTGCAATGCTTTCCTTTGGGTAGATAAACGTTGTTTGAATCTTGTTTTTACTTTAGTTTTGCTCGTCTCTAAGCTTTCTTCAAGTGGAGGCTACTTTTGGCTTCCTTCCAGCAGCATGACGGCTCTAGCTCTATTTTATTTGTGTGAATTTAGGTTGGAGACTAAGGTTGTTTGTATAGGATTTCAAACTAATTAGAGCCGTCGATGAAGCTAGAGTTAATCAAGGCCATCCTTCTCAAGAGAACCCAATCAGAAAGTGACAAATCAGCCCTAGTGACACAGCCAAGCCCCAGAAATCGAGCCAGGACTAGACCAAGCAGGTCAGGTCGACCAAGCAGGTCGACCTGTAGGTCGACCCCCAGGTCGACTACATGGTCGACCTGGGTAGCCAGGTCAACTCCCAGGTCGACCCCCTAGTCGACCTGGGTCCTGTGCGGGAAAATTCCCGCCCAGCCCAGTTCTGATCCAGTTTTGAATTTTGAACTTGTTTTCGGGCTGTTTGAATTTTAAATCGAATTCTGAAACTTCCGGAGGTCATACTCCTTCATACGGAGTCCGATTTACGCAAACTCGGGCTCTATCTCAAGCAGAATTTCGAACAAACGCAATGGCGTAACCCGTTTCCCTTAATTCTACCATTTAGAATTAATTATAATTTAATTTGTTAATTTACTGTTAATAGAAAATTCGGGGTGTTACATTCTCCCCTCCTTAAAGGATTTCGTCCCCGAAATCTTCAAGTCTAGAAGAACGTGTATCCTAACATCCAATCGTCCATCTACTCAACTAACAAACACAGGCGTCCATTGTCCTTAAAAGGCTTCTAATGCTTTATGATCATATGCATAGTGTGTGTATATGTCCTTATCTAATGCAAAAATTAGGCGGTCTACTGATTCAGTTGACCTCCTTAATGCGAATCATGTAAGTGTCATGAATCCATTATGTATGCAAATTTTCCTGACTCATAATTCTACATGAGTGCGCAATCATTCATACAAATGCGACATCCATATGACAACATATCAAGTTTCAACCACATACAAATATGAATACATATATGCATATGCAATATGACGTGACTGAGACGATCTAAAACCTAGGTTGTGTGTGTATATGCATCCACGATCAACCACTAGCAACCACTTGCAGCCATCAATCATAACAAGTTTCGATTACATG
The DNA here is from genome assembly GCA_030737875.1 of Allium sativum. Classification (NCBI taxonomy): domain Eukaryota; kingdom Viridiplantae; phylum Streptophyta; class Magnoliopsida; order Asparagales; family Amaryllidaceae; genus Allium; species Allium sativum. The sequence goes on along the minus strand of CM060916.1, from coordinate 669,976,567 downwards.
TTTACATCCAAAGGGATTTATACCTAAGGGTAAAGGATAATATCGAGGAGATATACCTAAAAAGATAGGTACAAGCACAACTTAAGGAAAAAGAGAAATCAAAGATGTACCCTAAAAAAGAAAAGGGTAGGCCGCGCGTATTCTGTCCTCAGTTTCCCAAGTCGCGTCTTCCTCGGCGTCGCTCCAATGAACTTTGACAAGCTTGACTTTGCGGTTGCATAGCTTTTTCACTTCAGTTCCTAGGATGCAGGTTGGAACTCTCCTCACAGTTGCTTCACGTTCCACTTCGGCTTCTTCTAGAATGCTTGGCTCCACCACTTCCGCAGATTCATGTAAACATTTTCGGAGATGAGAAACGTGAAAGACATTGTGAATTCCAGCCAACCTTTCAGGAAGCTCTACTCTATAAGCCATCTTCCCAATCTTCACGATGATATGGAACGATCCTACAAATCTTGGTGCTAGCTTTCCTGCGGATCCAAAGCGAACGACGTTCCTTAAGGGAGATACCTTAAGGAAAACTCTGTTCCCAACCTCAAACTCAAGGTCGGTCCTTCTTTTGTCTGCGTAGGATTTCTGTCTATCTTGGGCAGTCTTCATTCTCCTTCGTATCAAGTCCACTTTTTTTGAGGTCTCTCTAATCATGTCTGGCCCAAGTATAAGCTTGTCTGTAGACTCCCACCAACAAGTTGGTGATCGGCATGGTCTTCCATACAAAGCCTCGAAGGGCGCCATGCCGATGGTGGCTTGGTAGCTGTTGTTGTAGGCGAATTCCACTAAAGGAAGATGATCCTCCCATGTTTCTCCAAAGTCTAGAATGCACAGTCCCAGAAGATCTTCTAATACTCTGTTCACCCTTTCCGTCTGACCATCAGTTTGGGGGTGATAGGCCTTGCTCAAGCATAACTGTGTGCCTACATCTTCTTGCAGACTCCGCCAAAATTCGCTTGTAAAGATAGGATCTCGGCCACTCACTATGCTGGAGGGTATTCCATGGAGTCGAACTATTTCCTTGAGATAAAGAGAAGCTAGAGACGAGGCAGTCCTTCTACTCTTGATAGGTATAAAGTGGGTGCTTTTTGTGAGCCTGTCCATTATTACCCAAATGCTAGTATTGCCCCTTTTTGACCTAGGCAACCCATCAATGAAGTCCATTGAAATGTTATCCCACTTCCATTGCGGGACTTCTATAGGATGAAGCAGTCCTCCAGGCTTCTTTTGTTCCACCTTGACCTGTTGGCATATCACGCACTTAGAAACAAAATCTGCCACATCCTTTTTCATGCCACTCCAAAAGAAAACTCTCTTTACGTCCTTGTACATCTTGTCTCCACCTGGGTGTATTGTCATCTTGAATGGTGTGCTTCTCGAGAACCATTTTTACTAAATCCCTTGCTTGTGGGATGCATAGTCTTCCATCTCGCCTCAGCCAACCCTTATCATCGATAGAGTACCTATTGAGGTGACTGGAAGTTTCACCCCTAATTAGTTTATCAATCACATCCACAAGCTGAGGGTCTTCACGTTGTGCGGCCTCTATTGAGTCTAAAAGAGTGGGTCGTACTTCTAGTGATGCCAACAAACCAGGTACAAAATCAGAGGAGGGCCTAAAGTTAAAACTGGTTATATACTCTAGGCTTTGCCTTTCTACAAAGAGAGGGCCTAAGGTCAGCTTCTTTCTACTCAAAGCGTCTGCTACTACGTTGCCCTTGCCAGGAGTATAAGAAATCTCAAAATCATACGAGGCAAGGAACTCCATCCACCTTTGCTGCCTCAAGTTAAGATATTTCTGCAAGAAAAGATACTTCAACGATTTATGGTCAGTATACAATTCAAACTTCTCACCTAGGAGATAATGGCGCCAAGACTTAAGCGCAAAGACGATGGCGGCCAACTCAAGATCGTGGGTTGGGTAGTTCTTTTCATGAACTTTCAATTGTCTTCCACCATAAGCTACTACCTTCCCTTCTTACATCAGAACAACGCCTAGTCCCGTACCGCAAGCCTCCGTGTATACCATGAACATCTTGCTTCCATCAGGCAAAGTCAGAACTGGGGCTGTTGTAAGAGCCCTTTTTAAGCGTTGGAAAGAAATATCACAATCCAAATCCCAAGCGAACGCTAGATTCTTCTTTGTTAGCCTTGTGAGTGGAGCTGAGATTTTCGTGAAATCTCTAATGAACTTTCGGTAAAAACTAGCTATCCTAAGAAAGCTTCGGACTTCGGTTGCATTTCTTGGTGTCTTCCAATCTTGCACTGCCACAACTTTCGCGGGGTCCACAGCTAACCCCTCTTTGGACACTACATGTCCAAGAAACCTTACCTCTTCTCTCCAGAAGTGGCACTTGGAGAATTTTGCTTTTAGCTGATGTGCACGGAGACTATCCATGATTTCCTTCAGATGCTGAGCATGTTCTTCCTCGTTCTTTGAGAAGATCAAAATATCTTCTACGAAGACCACCATGAACTTATTGAGGAATTCTCTGAACACCCTGCTCATTAGGTCTACGAAATAAGCAGGTGCGTTTATCAAGCCAAAAGGCATGACAAGCCACTCGAAAAAACCGTCTGGGGTTCTGAACGCCATCTTATCAATGCTATCTTCATCTACCCTTAGCTGATGGAACCCAGTAGCCAGATCAAGTTGGGAGAAGACCGACGCACCAACAAGCCGATCGAACAAATCGTCTATTATGGGAAGCGAGTGCCTATTCTTCTTAGTCAGCTTGTTTAGCTCCCTATAGTCCACACAAAGACGTGGTGAGGCATCTGCTTTGGTGGCAAACACCACTGGAGCACCCCATTCCGAGATACTCCTCCTTATAAACCCCTTCTCGAGAAGCTCCTTAACTTGCTTACTGAGCTCCTTTCTCTCCTTTGGAGCCCTGTGTCTGACAGGTAAAGCTACAGGCTTTGCATTATCAACAAGATATATGCGGAAGTCTATTTCCCGCCTCGGAGGTAAGCCCTTCACCTCTTCAAAGACATCTGGATATTCACGGACTACTCTAACCGACTGCAAGTTCTTAACAGAAGCATCAAGCGACTCTAGATAACTAAGCATAACAGCATTCAAGGGATTACAAGAAATTTCTAGAGTGTTACCAAGCCGAGTCAAGAGTCTAACCACTCTTTTCTCACAATCAAGAATGGCACCATTACTGGATAACCAGTCCATACCTAAGATCCATCCATATCCCAAGAAGCCCAAAACAAAGGCACTACATCTAAACTCAACACTTAGAATTGAGATTTTCAAATCCAAACAAACCATTGACAAATAAGCTGAGCCCCCAATTGGATTTGAAACAACCAAGGGATTTTCTATCATACTAGTGTCTAGGTGCAGAGATTCTACTAAAGCAGATGAAATAAAGGAGTGTGATGAACCGGAATCAAAGAGAGTGCAAACTGGATGATCATAGAGATAAACTAAGCTTTCTACAGAAATATTTCTACCTCGTTCCTGCGGAAGTGCCACCAGCGCGTGAACATGTCCCCTGAAGTGGATCCAGTTCTCTGTCCCTGCCCCCGCTTCTTTGGGCAGTCCTTAGCCATATGTCCAGTCTCTTCCCAATGGAAACAGACACCATTCATCTTCGCCTTCTTCTTTCTTCAGTCTTTCACTATATGTCCAACAATGCCACAGAAATTACACTTTATTTTTTCACGGGGTTTGTTATTCTTCCCGCCTTTATTTGAATCAGGCTTCTTGTTCTGTGACCCTTCCCCCTTCTTGTCTTGAGGCACTTCTGCTTTTGCCTCTTTCTTGCCTTTATATTCCTCGTGTAGCAGCGCCATGTCTACCAAGCTTTCATAAGTCGCTCCCATGGGTATATGGGTCATAGCAAGGCTGTGTAGAGGCTCATTCAGACCTTTGACGAAGCGAAGGGCCTTCTTGTGTTGGGTGTTTACTAAATCCAGCCCAAATCTGGCCAGCTGATTAAACTGATTGACGTACTCCCTGATCATCATACTTCCTTGTTTAAGAGTTAGGAACTTCTCCATCTGCAAGCTTCTTTCAGCTTGGGAGAGGAATTTCATCTCAAACCTCATCCTGAAATTTTTCCAAGTTTCCACTGGCCTTTCAGCATGGGTAACTTCCCACCAATAGGAAGCTTCAACTTTAAGCAACCACACTGCTAGCTGTATCTTTTTCCTGTCGTCAACTTCGAAGATGACGAACAAATCTTTGGTCTCCTTCAGCCAGTTCCTTGCTACTACAAAGGATTCAGTTCCATAAAATTCCTTTCCACCCATAGCCTTGAAGTCTCTACATGTCTTAGCGAAAGTATTTCCATGAGGAGGAGGAGGAGAAGGAACCGCTGCCACAGTAGGAGGAGGAATGTCTGCTGGGCCCGCACCATTGGCCCTAGCCTCTAGGTACCTTCGGAACCAGCCAGGTATCGGTACTCCTTCTGGAAGGTTAAGATCTCCAGACATGCTGGAACAAAAAAGGAAAGTATTCAAGACAAAAGGATAAAGAGATAGTGCATATGGCTTTGAGGGACCATGCCTTTTTCAAACAATGCTTTTCCTTGAAAAAAAAATGCTTCTTTAAACTTCTCTTTGAAAATAGTTTCAAAAACCTTTATCTAATCTGGTAAATCTGTGCTCTGATACCAAGTGAAACACCCCATCTCCATTAAGGTCACTCACAAAGGGAATGCCTTAGCTTCGGTGGAGTTTTATAAGTAAAAGTCACAGATAAAACACAAGACAGATATAAACACATATGTACAAGCAGCGGAAAACAAACAGACTTTCATTTCATAAATACGTGTTCATACAAAACATTACCATAATTGTCTCATAACAACTTCCAAAACATTACATCATCATTTTGTCTTGATTATTAAATAAAGAAGCATAAAACATAATAAAAGCTGCATAAATCCCCATCGAACATGTGCAAACTGGAAATAGGAAAGTATCATAAACTAAGATAAAGCAGTTTGAACCGAATATACTATCGCACCCCACACTATATCTTTGCACCTACTTGCATTGTCTCAACTAGCACCCCATGATCGGGGTGAAGTGATTCCCTTTCTAAAGATCGACTCCTACCCGCAAAATCATATGTGTCATACGACCCCCGACGATTGTAGATACCTATGCTGGACCCAACATGGGGTGTATCAACTCCCATGGTGGCGGCCCGACACAATCCTAGAATGCATAACTTATACTACTGGTGCCCAGTGCCCTGTTTGTCTACTCCGAAGTGTGTGCATGCCCGCACTCCGTTAGAACCCACACTGCTGCACCAACCGCCGTCACTTTAGACCACTTACAATCAGCCCAGTAATCGTGCCCCACCCTGCCTAGTTTCAGGGTACCATGATATCTAATTAGGTTACTGCTGAAATGGGTCCCCGTTACTAGGGTTTTCTAGTCAAACATGTTAAGTGGTTAAGTGTCTGTATCTAACCCCACCCATTAGTTTAATTAACATGTTAAATTGGTTAAGTGTTTTAGTCAACTTAACCCTACCATCCTGACTTGTCTGTCCTTAGCTTTTTAAAGCACCGACCACTCACATTAGACAGGTATTGTTACGGTTACTGGATGTGCCGGTCGGTTCCGGGCAGGTTTACACCGTAAAACAGTCTAACCTCGAGTCCTTATTGTGCTCAATGCTTAACCTCTCACATTGGATAGGTATTGTTGTGATTACTGGACAGCTGGGCAGGTCCGGGCAGGTTTACATCACAACTCAATCCAACCTCGGGTTAAGCATACTCGTATTTTCTAAATTTACATATTTGTCTCCATTACTTGTTATATGTAAATTTTTTAACAATTAAATGTTGTGGCCCACTTTCCAAATTCATCATTTTTGGTATAAGAATTTCATACCATTTAAGTGCCACCAATTATTGGCATGTGCCAAACATGCCAATACATATATTTTTCACCAATTTATGTCAAGTTTCCTATAATTACCAATTTTTCCCAACGTTACCCCATCTAAATATTAGGCTAACAATCTTAGCCTAATTTTTCGTCTGCATGATTTTTAACATATAATATTAGGCTAAAAACTTAGCCTAATTTAGCGTACACAAAATTGGCATAAAGAAATTCATTAAGGTAAACATGACATAGGTGTAAACTTGGCATTTTCGGCATAGTCAATATGAACATCATAGGTGTGAACTTGCAAAATAGTCAACATGAATATCATAGGTGTGAACTTGCAACGTAGACTAAATCAACATACATATATGTGAATTTGCAACATAGACTAAATCAACTTACATACATGTGAACTTGGATTGAAATAGGGATCTAACTAAATAGGTGTTACATGAATTAGCATATGATTTAGACAACATAAGCCTAAACATGTTTAGATCTAGGCATAACATCGAACATCACTAGCATATGACAAGAATATGACATGTCCATAATATGTATAATTTTATCACATGTGTGAACTAGATCCAATCATGTTTACTACTATAACATGAAATTGTATTAAAATGGATCTTGGCATGGATCCAATTATGAACTTGCAACTTTTGTATAAACATGTAAGCATGTATATGAACTTGATCATTTAGGCATAGAGGTTTTAGCATAAAGTATATACATAAGATCTTAACTTGGACATAACACATACAACCTATATTAAACATATAAACATATAGGTGTAAATTCTAACATTAACCATATACTTGTATGTGATGTTGCTTTCATTCTAAATGTACAATAGGATCAACATCAAATCAATTATACCACAAACATCCCAACCATTCACAATACAATCATTGAAATACACAGATATGAATTACCATCGTCGTTATACAATAGCAAAATTCCATTTCCATTTTACATCGAATCAAGTCTTAATTTTATTCCCATCGGAAAAATCACTATACTTACAACAAACGACGAACTTGAATTCTGGATTCTGAATTTGCAATGCTTTCCTTTGGGTAGATAAACGTTGTCTGAATCTTGTTTTTTACTTTAGTTTTGCTCGTCTCTAAGCTTTCTTCAAGTGGAGGCTACTCTTGGCTTCCTTCCAGCAGCATGACGGCTCTAGCTCTATTTTATTTGTGTGAATTTAGGTTGGAGACTAAGGTTGTTTATATAGGATTTCAAACTAGTTAGAGACGTCGATGAAGCTAGAGTTAATCAAGGCCATCCATCTCAAGAGAAGCCAATCAGAAAGTGACAAATCAGCCCTAGTGACACAGCCAAGCCCCAGAAACCGAGCCAGGACCAGACCAAGCAGGTCAGGTCAACCAAGCAGGTCAAGTCGACTAAGCAGGTCAACCCCCAAGTCGACTACATGGTCGACCTGGGTACCCAGGTCGACTCCCAGGTCGACCCTCTGGTCGACCTGGGTATTGGGCGGGAAAATTCCCGTCCAGCCCAGTTCTGGTCTAGTTTTGAATTTTGAACTTGTTTTCGGGCTGTTTGAATTTTAAATCGAATTCTGAAACTTCCGGAGGTCATAACTCCTTCATACAAAGTCCGATTTACGCAAACTCGGACTCTATCTCAAGCAGAATTCCAAGACGAACGCAATGGAGTAACCTGTTTCCCTTAATTCTATCATTTAGAATTAATTATACTTTAATTTTTTAATTTACTACTAATAGAAAATTTGGGGTGTTATAAGAACATTGGGCCAAATTTGGTTATGAATTCCAGAGATTGAATGCTCGGCACCTTAACCATATTGAAATCTTAGAAAACGATAAAGTTGGACTGATTCACTTGATTAGATCCTAAGAATCTGAAATTATCTCTTTAAAGAATGGGAACATCAAAATGAATAACTTAGAGGCAGAAATGTCGAGCTTAAGAAAGAGCTGGTGGTTGTACGAGCGCGACTTCAAGAAGCTCAATCTGTTCAAGAACTTGCTGAGTGCCACTTGGCCTTAGAAAGACGGGCTTTGATTTCTTTTAATCAGGAAAAAATGGCTCTCGAGGGCAAAATTACTTCCCAAAATAAGACCCTTAGAATCCTTGAAGAAGATAAAACCAGGTTGCATAAAGATTTTGATGAAGCCAGAATCAGGACTGACAATACTTTGTTTCAATTCTATATTTGCAGTGTCATGAGTCATGGAAGTCTAAGTTATTTGAACAAGGATTTTCCACAAACCCTGGCACTAGTTTGGGAACAGGTACTTTTATATTCTAATAACGCTGATGATGAATACCTTCAAGAGCGGCTTCTAAAAGGAGAATACCGTAAGGCTCTGGCTGAAGGCAGGAGGATATTGACGAATGAGCGAGCTCAATCTTTTAGGGGGAAACATCTAGATGCTACCATTACTTGTGACTCACCCAGTTCTGTTGGGATCAACATTTCGAATTCTCATATTCTCCTCGTAGATCGCTCTGCCCTTGATGTTGCTGGAATTCGACCAATTATCGAGCACTTAGTTTAAGAAAATGTTGTTAAACAGTGCGTGAGCCATGACAACACTTCTTTAAATGTGAACGATTACGGGGTTGACTTTGTTTACCTAGTAACTCCAGGTAAAATTGATATATATCAGTCTGCTCCGGATTTGGATTTCCTTATTTCTTCACCTGGGATTGCTGACTTTCGTGCTTGCTATTCACTTGCATCAGGTGTGCTTTCGCCACCTCCTTTGCCTGCTTGTGGTACTACTGTTCAACCTATCGCCGTTGATTCCGTCTTAATATCCACCGGCAATAATCCTCTCATCACACCTTCATCATGCAACCCATCTTTACCTGATGTGTCGGATCTGGAAGATGAGGACGGAATTTGGAATACCAAGGTTGTACCCACTTTGGTACGCAAAAGGAAACCAATTTGCAAGTAACCCAGAATCATTAGCCTGTCTCTTCCTGATAGTTCTTTTGTGTAAGCAGAGCAATAAGAGATGGATGTTGAGCAGTTGGTTCATCTTTTTCTTTCCCTGTTTAAGAAGCTGCATTTATGACTTTTGTGCTCTGATTTCAGCCTATTTCTTTTACCTGTTACGCGTTTAGACCGGTTGTATTATGCGAGTGTCGGCCCTCATTTAATATTTCAATGTTTGTGTACTTACGTTTGTATTGTTTGCGTACTTACGTTTTTAATTTTTGGTATTATAATAGTTTTATCACTCCGCTCTTATGAGTGACAGTATTCCATGGAGAATTTATTTTGTTGGTCGCGCGAATCTTATTGTTCGTTTACTTTTCGCAGTAAAGTTATAACGAGTCTATGGTATGCTTTGAATGGGCATTGTTGATTCTTTACACAATGGTGATGTCCTTATACCACAACTCTTTACAATTTCATAGATTTTCTTAATTTTAATCACGATTTCAATTGATCAGTTCGTGATTTTTGAGTTGATGTTCAACCACATCCCCTGCTAACTTGGTTGTACAAGCTTATTTTCAGGGATTAGGTTTTTTTAAGAGATGTGCGTGGTCATTATGTGTTTTTTTTGGGGTGCCCCCAGGGGAGGTCTTGAGTTTCAATTTTCGACCCAAGTTCGGTCTTGTTAGCCCTGATTTTTCTAGGACTAAAAGACCTCGTTGGATACCCCCTTTCGGGTAGGATTTCTGTTACCCCCTTTCGGCTAGGATTTCTGTTTTGCGCTGGTCCTTCCAGCATGTTTTGTCAGTCCTTTCGGCACTAGAATTGGTGTTTCCAGCCTAGGTATTTATTCGTGGAACATTTTTACCATTACCCGTGTAACTTTCTTAAATCCCGATGTCAATTCCTTCACTGAACGCTTATTAAGAGAAGCACCACCTTTTGACTTGTTGTTTGTCTTAGAACAACTTGTCCTGTTGAGGCGATGTGCTTATTCATCCAATTTGGTCTGCATGCTATTTGTGGCTTTCAAGCCGCTTTGCTTAAAACGTACTTTAAGAATCTTCCCGTCACAATTAGGTTGTATATGATTAATCGCTTCTATCATGCCTACATTCCAAAAAACCAGCTTTTAGAATGAAGTGACAAGTACGTTACTCAGATAAGCACATAATAATTTCCTTTGTATAAGGCATTTGTAAGTAGACCATTGCTAAATATTAGCATAAATATAGTGAGTGACAAAGCAGAATAAAACAGCTACTATTTCCTAAGTAAACAGGGTAAAAAAAGAGTAATAAAGCAAAGTAACAGGGATTCTAATTCAAAGCTCCAGAATCAGGACAACGGTTACTGATCCTTAAACAAGCATTGGTTCCGGATTAGTTTAGGCCTTTTCCTCAAAGCTCGCTGCCCCTTGTTCGTAGAGAAGTGGGACAATGTTCGTGGTCTTGCACATATTGTTGCAAATGGTTCTTCCTAACCAGCCCCTCAATTAATGATTTTAAGTGTCTACACTCGTCAGTATCATGTCCTGGTTGGTTATGGAATTGACAGAACCTTCCTGATTTTTTGGTAGCATCTCTGAATTGCATCCATTCTGGAACTGGATACTTTTCAACGCTCTTAGTTTCCATGAAGATACTCCCTATGGTGTGGGTAAATTCAGAATTCTTGAAAAAGCGCGGCTTCTTTTTGGGCTAGTTGATTCTTGCTTTGTTGCTTCTCTTCGAGACTTCACCTGTTGTTCCTAAGATATATTTCCCCTGCTAGATCTTCGCCCGGGCACATAATCATAATTTGGAAATGAGATATTTAGGTCTTCTTTCGAGGGAGATGCCCCCTTGATGGGATCATTTATCCAACGTGGGGCTGTGTTACTAGAATGATTACACGCATCATTATGATACACAGTTTTCTGAGAAGAATTTTTTCATTCAGCAAAAAATTCTATCTTGCTTGCATGACTCGTTTGAGTGAATGGAAGGTTAATGGCACTTGGTGCGGCTTTTACGGTAGTGGCTTGAATAACGAGCATCAACTCAATCTTCTTTATCACTGCGTTGTTTGCAATAGTTATTTGACTCGTTAGCCTTGTCATTGCTTCTTCCAATTCTCTCTTGGTTATAGCCGCCTCAACTTTTAACGGTTCCTTTACTTCGGGATGGACGGTAGCCGATGTGGCAATGTTGAAGACGCCGCTGATTTCGTCAATCACTTCCTTTGGCATGCTCATGATTTCAAGCACAGTTTTTCTTAAAGAATCTTGGCCGGACTTCAATTAGGAAAAGAAGCAAATACGGCCCTATGGTGGGCACCAAAATGTTTTCACCAAAAAATGGCTTAAACACCAAAGGTACTAAAATTGTACTTCACCATAATAGTAGGGAAATAAATGGAGTCATACTTAACAATAATTGAAAATGAAAATGCGAGGAAGATAAAATAGAGACAAGGTTTAGAGTGGTTCAGCCTTATATTAGGCCTACATCCACTATGAAGATAGCTTGCATTCTTATAACGGGGATTACAAAACACATAAACTCTTTTTTTATACATCTCTGTATCCACTCAATATGCTCTCATTCATACATTTCAATCCTGGGATTTTATGAGAGAATGGTAGAGTTTGAGGAGGAGAAGGATGGGTAAATGATTGAAAAGGAAGATGTCTTTGCTTCCCCCAATTACAAGGTTGTACTTGATGCCATGGCCAAATGGGTAATGCAACTTCGAGTAAAGAAGATGATCATTACTTCCAAGTGTTTGAGGATTCACCGAGGATAGAATTTAGCAGCACTTTATGGCTAGAAATATTGGATCCCTTTTACGCTGGTAGCCATGGCGTATTTATAGGTGAGCTCCCTTGAGCAAGTGATCTGAAATATGTTTATGCAGGCTACGGGTCGTTCATCCCATTAATTACAAACATGCCATTACTTAGCAGTAAGAAGCTGTCCGTAGCTGTATCCAGTTGTCATGTGCGAGCGACTCTATAGGAGCAAGCGTTTTGTCTAGACAGACGATCATGATTTTTTGATGCGGCTATGTCTGATCCTGAGTGAGCAGGCGATGACCTTTTTAGTCTGGGGTTCACTGACCAAGGCTTGCGATTTGATATGTAAGTGCGCTCTTTCTAAGAAACTGGTGTACGACTGATTGGTAGGTGGTCTCTGACCAAAATATTGGCATTCGACCAATAGGAACATACGAGTGATAGGAATTGCAATCCATGAGCGGTTGTTAATTACACGCGCGACCTTGACTCCTACTCCGATACGTGCGACCGAACTTTGATATTAGGTCAAGCGTCTTCCATTGTTGTGGGCGACTTGTTTGTTTTGATTCTCGAGCGGCTTTGTTCCGATATGAACGACCGACCTTTGCTTCTGTGCCCGAATCACGACTCACATCTAGTTTGGTTGAAGATATGGGCACATAAGACATTGCAGGTGCTTGTTTTGCAGCTCTAACCCAGCCTCGGTCTTTTGACGGATAAACAACACGAATCTCACAGCGGAATGAATAAAATATATTATATAACAACTTTTGAAATATAAAATTGTATTTGTACTTAAACATATTATCAGAGTACATCACAAGTATATCACAACGGAAATAAACTCTCTCTATGTATATCTAATATTAAGCCTCCTGCTCTCGGCTTCTCCAAGTATATTTGTAAAATTCTGACTACTTGACTGCCTGCACAAATTCCTGCACCCAAGAGTTTAGGGTAAAACAAAACAAAATAAACTCTAGGTCAGTCATGGGACTGGTGTGAGTAAACTCCAACCACTTGGTTTAACTTTTAAAAATTCTTTTTAAAAGAAATGATAATTGTAAGACCAATCCACACATAAACGCAGATGATTTTTACCTTACAATAAACCAAATATTCTTCAAATAATATTATTCTAATGTTATAATAGTGTCAAATACAAGTAAATAGCAATCTAGCAGCACGCTTGAATGTCACGGTCCACATATATAATATACAATCAAAATCGCGGGCTCTTATTGGAGAATGGATTTCCCACTATGACAAGGTATGGAACCACCTTCTGATCAGTGTACTCTAGCGGGGATACACTTGAGTTCAACAAGGACATCTTGCAACTCGGCCACGCAAGATCGACCATTCATTTCGCTTAAATGTTCCGAATATATTGTCACCTTACGATTGGTATACCAACATAACCGTTCTCGGGAGATAAATAAGCTTAAGAAGAACAAAAATGAATATTCTATAGATGATGACAATATACCCTAACTGGGACCGACCCACTTAGCCATGTTGCCTTTCCGATTTTTGTCATTTCACGGTTGATGAGACTTGAAGTCATAACGTAACTTCCGACAGATCACACCTTCATTTACTTTGAATTCCACATCGTCACACCTTCCAAATCACAAATTGATTTCCCCCAAAATACCACGGGTATAAAGCTAAGAGAAATGAATTCCTCTGCCACCAAACATAAATACGTTTGAAGAGATCAACTTACGTGATCTATTAGGTATACTCTATCAGACATTCGTCCATACTAGTTGTCCTGAGACTGGACAAACTTAAGGCACTATTCTGCAAATCCATCTTAGGCAACTTCTACCTAAGATCACCAGAACAGCCCTTGCATAAAATCTATCTTCAATTGTCTTCAATATATTTGATTTGCAATGCTAACGCCCATACGGAGTAGTTTTCAAATAATAAATCTAATTCCGGTCACTTCATATTGACAACAGAAAAATGATCAAATACTTTGATAGTCGGTTATTTAACTATCAAAGGAAAACATCCATACAAACAATGATTTCATTTCGAAATGGAAATTATATCGATTAACCATCAATCAAGAACGAGCCCCTTTAGTCAATTTATCAATAATTTATTCATTCCCTAATCTTCTGTTTCCCATATTTCTTAAACCGTTTTAGACTCTTACGATTCACGGAGAAACATTTCCATATATCCAGAATTTCTTATTTTCTGTATCTAGAAAGTATACGCTATTTACATTTGAAAACATTTCCATTTCTTATTCACGCATCACTAACCTTCCACATCCATCAGTCCCTAATTTAAACTAGTAAGAAAATAACTCCCTAAGTATCAATCCCGAAGGCCGAAACAAACATCAGATCGATACTTAGAAAGCCATTCAATTTTACTAATCCCCAGTCAATTCCTAATTTCCTTAATCTCATTTCTTAATTTCTTATCAAATCATAGCTTACGCAACTCTCGGATTCGGTTTACGAATCCACTTATTTTTCGGAAAATATTGATTATAGCGATAATATTAAAATCTCTGTTCCAAAATACTTAACTTTAAAATATAACTTTGATTCATTACTTTGAATAAACAAATAATATTTAATTAAATAAATAAATAAATCTTGATTTAAAAAGGAAACTAAACAGTACTTCCCTAAATTCAATGTCTAACTCTTCTTCGAATAATTTCTATTCGATTAACGTTCCGAACGTTGGAATAAATTCACCGTTTTAGGTCAACTCACTTTCTAAATTCATTTTTGAATTTATCACTTCCAAAATATCACTAATTCCCTTCATAACCATTCCAATCTACAAAACATTTGCTTTTAAATCATTATTCACTTAAAATGTGAATATTATTCCTTTACAGAAATCAGTGTTAGGCATTGCGGAAAGGATCGTTAAGGCAAAAACTAACACTAGAGATAGTATTTTGGAGAAATTAAACAAATTCTAAAACTTATATGATCTACAATATGAATCACACACCACAAAAACAATTATAGACATAGAATCAAACATAAATAAAGATAAACAGAAATAAAGTGCAGAAAATGAACACTACAATAAAACACTGATTTAGCGTCAGATATTTAGAAGTGGAAATTTTCGTCGCTAATTTATGATGGATTTTCATGTGATCTGCAAGGGATAGTTTTTTGTTTATTCAACTTTTTATTTATTTATTTATTACCGTCGTCTTCTGTCAACCCTCACGAAGCTGTTGCAAATTGCATCAAATTACCGACAGAAAATTTCTACTGCTATTTTCCGCTGCAAATCTAAGCAGAATACCGACGAATATTTTTCGAAGCTATTTTACAGTAGAATTCCAACAGATTTGCAAGAGATGAAAATATTAGTTTATTATAATAATTATTTAATGATTAATAATTAAATTTAATACTTATGCAATGATATCTAGTATTCAATAATTAATTTTAAATAATTGTATACATTTGATATTTATAGTTGATACTTATATTTTATAATTATAGTTGATAATTATATTTTATATTTTGAAAAATTTGAAATAAATCATAATGTTTATAAAACCAATTACTATTTGAGATGAAATAACCAAAATTTCTAAACTTTAAAATTTGAAAAAGTTCATTTAATAGTTTAATTTAAATTGTATAATACTTCATATTCTAATTTTAAAATTTTCTATGAATTCTGACAAAATAAAGTACAACTTTTTAAATGTTGGCTCCGTAGGTGAAATTTTGGCACTAACGCGTGAAACTTTCGGCTTCATCGTTCGGTTATGTTCAGTGATATAGCATTAATAATTTAGGTGTTTGAATGTTGATAAAGCATTAATAATTTAGGTGTTGAAAGTTAATAAAGTATTTTAATTAGAAAATAATTGATGGTCATGTTTAGTGATATACCACGAATGTTTATACTCGATGAATGTTTATACCCGACCCGCACCCAGCAAAGCCCTGCTTCTCATAAAACAAACAATCCACTTTTCTCAGCCGACACATCAATTCGTATTTCATTCAAAAAAGATAAAACCCTAGATCTACGAAATCTCGAAGCTGCCCCCTCCATCCAATAAAATTGCCATCTCCACCCAGTCAATCGCCGCGACGCGGTAAGCCGTACTCGACTTTTGCCTTACAGTAAGCCTCGCAGTAGTCGATTGTGACATTGGGAGCGTAGTCAAGGAGTTGTGCTTTTGAGTTGCTGGTCTGTGAGTGATTGGCTTCAACAGTATCAAGTTGGAGAGGTGGTTCGAAAGTGATGAGGTAGTGGATGAGTTAGAGATACAGATTGTGTCTTTTGGTTGAGTATAACTTTAATCGGTTTGCTGCTTTCATTCAACTTCGATCGCAGGTACCCAGATGACAACGGCTAGCAGGTAAGATACCAGAGTTTCAACTTTCCCTTACCCAGTAAAATTAAAATAGTTCATTTGTATTTTGATAGTTTGTTAAGGCTTTCTGAAATTCATAATACTAATTTTACGCAATAATTATCAACAAAGTCGTCTGAAGGTTGATTTCATGAAAAGTTAGAAGAGTGACAAAATAGTGCATGCCTATTTTTTATTTTTATTTTATCATGATATATTTCACTGACATAATTATTTTAGAGAAATAATTGTGATTAAAAGTCAAGCAGAAAGTTTAAAATGAGTAGTATGAAGGAGCATGCCTCCATCTATGTACTTAGCTGCGTTTCAGATGTCTGATATCTGCTCTCAATAGCATATTCATCATAATTAGAAGTTGTTTATGCTTTAATTTAGAGTAACTAAACATTTTTAGCTGTTATTTTTTTGTAACCAATAATTGTTGTTTTGTACAGTTATTATATTCATTAAGAGGTCAATTTCTAACTGTACATGTTCAATTATGTGAGGAGCCTAGGAACCTTTTCATATGTCTCGAAGCCATTTGTTTGTCCCATACATGCACATTAATATAGTTAAACATTTCATGAATTGCGCTGACAAAACCAAAGAGCCTCTGTGTGTGTGTGTGTGTGTGTGTTCTTAATCAGCTTTTCAGAACAGTCATAAAAGAAGAGTTAGTTTGGTAAATGTTAACTTACTTGTAATAGAGACTGTCTTAACTCTATGATTTATGACGTTCAATCAGTTTACTTATATATAGAGTATAAAATGAGTAATCAGTTTATTATGTATAGAGTTTACTTCAATTGGAAATACCAATTGGATATAATTGGTATATAAGAATCTGATACACAAGTTCTTATCGAAATTGTAAGAGGAACAAATCATTCAAACTCATTCCTAAACCCTACGGTTGATTCCAATATGAATAAAAGTTTTTCTAGTTATTCGAAAGCCTTCATTTGATAATTTTGGAATGGATTTAAACAAAAATTCTCCTAGCGATAGTTATGTAATCAAGGAATAAGGTAACCCATTAGTGATGAAAAACCCACAATGAGACCCTCAAGATCAATCGGCCGGAATCTAACCTTTATACAACAGGACTTTCAATATTAAGGGAATTTTAATATTAGAATCACAAGTATCTAATTAATATCTTTTATTTCAGCAGGAATTTGCTCCTAGGGAAAACAAATACGACCAACAGCATTCTAAAGGAATGTATTAACATCGGAAATTCATATAAAACTGTGCAACATAATTGTTTAGTTCTATGGAGATCTTAACTTGCTCCAAAAATGAAAGGTGACGTAACTCAAGTAAATCCTCTTTAACCAATAATTCCACAAGGAACTCACCTATTTGGAGGCATTAAGCATTTTCGTGGTTAATAGTTGTAGCACAACTAGCTTCATCATATCTTAAGAGATAATGGCATGCTCAAAAGGGGAAGAAGAGGTTTATAAGCACGTGCTGAGGTTATTGGTGACAAGGCGGCTGGCTAAAAATTTGGAAAAGCATCTAACTGAAATAACAAGGTACATGCCAAAATAACTAAACCAGTCATTTATAAAATAAATACTAAGAATGCTTAGATTATTTCTATGTTACTAGCATGTCTCCAGACATACTTATAAATTTATAGCATACATTCATGTAAAACAGTGCGTCGCCTAGCTATTTGATATGCAATTGAAAAAAAAAAAAAGAACATACCATCGGTTTATTATGATTGATGACCTTTCATCATCATGGCCTATCCATGCCAATTACAAAATAAAAGCAATCCCCATTTATCATGAATTTTCAGTACTTACAAACTTTTTTCTTGGTGCCATAAATTCTTTTTTATCCATTCCCCTTTAACTTTCCAGAAAATGAAAATATTTGTAGTTTTTAGTTACATTATTTTTTCACATTCTAGTTCTAAATGTTGATATTATTTCTGTATGTGGATTATGCATCTTACAATGGCATACTTGCTTTTAAACCTCAAGTGGAATTAGTGGATAATTTATTTGGACTTCTAGCTACTGCTTACTGATATTCCAGAAACGTGCGTGTTGTTTCTACTATTCAAAACTATACAAGCTATTTATTTTTGCAAAATATTCAAATTTTATACCTTACAGTTAGCAATATAATTTGCATAAAATCTGTTCTTTTATTTCTATGTGCACTTTGGAAAGTAAAAATATGTTTCAGCATTTTAGGAAGCTATTAGACTATCATAACGTCTGTGGAGCTATATATGGCTTACCCAATTTTACAAGGTTAGGAAAGCATGGAGCTAAATATTGATAAATTACCCAGATTCTTACATTCTGGAATTAGACTACATACATTCTACAAAAGTTGAAATTGTAGGCGGTTGTGATATGTGTTGTATCATTATTCATTATTTTTTTCTTTGCAGGCTGATGATGACCGTTGTAATTCATGTGAAGAAGTTAAGGAAGCATATAGGAAGAAAGGGTAGGGTCTATCAAAACCTGAAATAATTGATCGGGTTTGTAAGTTGAAAATTCTGCTTTATTTAGACCTGAACTTTATTTCCAAACCGTTTTTTCGGTTTTGTCAATTCTGCTTGTGGTTGTTTAATGTAATGTTAATTTAACTTAGGTATAAGTAATTGATTTATTTATTTAGAGCTTGCAATTTTATTTCCGGAATTTTATGATAATTTAACTAGTATTTGTATTTTTAAAATTATGTTATTTTTTTTTAAAAACAAACTCAATCGCATTAACAGGAACATTATGTGATGTCAAGTTGAATGGTTCAAGTCCGTCTTCAGAAACCTTTGGTAATTTGTGCTTGGTGCATTTAGAAGAATTTCAAGCAAAGAAAGTTGAGGTATGTATCTATCTTATATCAATGCACATGAAACTAAAAGCTTAGCCATGTGTCATTTTTGGATCCGAGTTAACTATGAGTCAACTTTATACTAATGTCGAGTAGTTTTAAATGACCCGCAGTTATGAGTTAACTTTTCACATCTACTTGGATCTTTTTTGTTTTTGTTCTATTTCTAACTAGAACTCTTTTTATATGTGTGCTGATAAAATCCAGAATTTCTCATGCCTTGTTATGAGACATTGAAATTGATTTTTTAGTCCAGTTTCTCTTATGAAGATGGAAAAAATCTGGCAACAAGTTTGGAAATCTGAACTTATAGCAAGCGTGATGGCAATGCTTAAGGAACATGATAAAGTTTCGTGTTCGCCTTCGGTTTCGCGTTTGCTTGCGACTTTGTCGTTGTCATCTTCGTAAGTTGGTCGGGTATATTAGTTAGACTTATTTTAGTGTAAATATGGTGTTATGTGATTTTAGTACGGTTATGGATGGCATGTGTTTGTATTTGGGATAATGTTAGCATCGATTTAATAGTTTTGTTGCTTATAATTCAGCTTCGTGTATGAATTGATGAAGGATTATGGATGTTGTGGTTTTTCGTATGTGATTATGAATATTCTTTTTAGTTCTAAATTAATATTGTTAGCTAGTTTATCTTTTTTTAATATGTTATTTATTTCAGTGTTCATGGTTGAATGATGTTTGTTGCGCGTGTGTGTATGTATGTATCTATGTGTGTGCACATGCGTGTGTGTGTATGTATGTGTATATATATATATATATATATATATATATATATATATATATATATATATATATATTAGATCAGAAGGGTAATTGCGGCGGATTTCCAACGAAAAAAGTGAGGTTAAGCTTATCCCAATTTAATTTCTGTCGCTAATCCCTTGGTAATTAGTAAGAGTTTACCAACTCCTTTTGTAAATAATATTTTATTATAAATTAATTATCCATCGGTAAATAATCGGTATATAAATTAAAATTAAATTAATAAATAAATTTTTATTTTTATTATATAATTATCAAAATGACAGAAAAATGTCGGAAAATTCATGTTAAATTCCGTTGCAAAATCTGACACAGATACCGTCATGGTTTTTACCGACCACTACATTATGTAGGAAATCCGTCGCTAAAGCCTGTTTAGCGACGGATTAGAAGCGGATTCTGCCGCTGCTATATGCAGTTTTTCTTGTAGTGGAAATAACACACCGGATTTTATACTGGTTCGGATTACTCCTACGTCCAGTCCCACGCAACGCTGGATTGTGCAGGGTTTTATTACTATACCAATACCCAAGTACAACCCCCTTGATTTCACAGCTACAAGGTTAACACCGATTCCAAACACACGTGATCATGTATATTCCCCTTGATTTCACGGCTGCAAGGTTAACATCGCTCCAGTTCCTTGATTTCACGGCTACAAGGAAAACATCGATTAGTCAAATACTTCCCAAATGATTACAATAGCCCTATAACTCTTCAATAGCACTTTGATTCAAAGAGTAATAAGTAGAGCGTGAGAAGAGAAGAAGTTTTATGTAAATAGAATTGAATTCGGCAGAGTGTAAGTATAGAAATCATAAAAATAAGAAAATATAATGGTGTAAAGAAAAGGAAATGAAGACAGAGAAGAATAATGATGAAAAAAAATTAGAAATCAGCCTCTATTTATAAGATTTGAAAGGTTGCAACGCTTCTGAAACGTTACAAATAGTGAAAAGACACTTCCTTTGAAAATAAAAAATATAACAGTTATATGTCGACATAGGAATAAATGTATGTCGACATAAGCATGTGTAAAATTGAATTTTGAGCATTTTTGAAGTGTTTTGACATATATATATATATATATATATATATATATAATTCTAGAAATTCCTAAATTAAAACATAGTGTTATAAGTGAATATTATAAATTAGAAAATCATTTAAAACTATAAGTATAAACTATATAAACATGTTTATAAAATTTAAAGTTTAAAACTATATAAATATAAAGTATATAGTATATTAAACTTGAGTTTAAAATCAAAAGTAAAAGAGAGAAAATAAAGTAAAGAAGATAAAGATTGAAGATAGAATTTGAAATCAGAAATTGAAAATCAGAAATTGAATTTTAATTTGAACTTGAAGTGTTATTCAGAGTCTTACATAAACTAGACTCTATTACTATATTTATCTTGAACTCTTTAAATCTTGATTACTCATGAGTCTTGAATCATCTCTGAATTTCGAGTCTCTAATATCTTTAAACTGTACAGTCTTCAGTATTAATTCTGTATATAAATCTTGCATATGTATGTGTGTGTGTGTGTGTATTCTAAATAAAAGTGTTTGTATATATTTTATAATCAAATAATATTGAAATAAGGTTGATGTCATCATAACTCCGTTCTTCAACAATCTCCCCCTTTTTGATGATGACAACCTTAGTTTATAAAATATCATACTCATTGATGATGATTCTTCTAATACTCCCCCTGTCTATATGAATCCTATAAAGTAATTCTATATTTTATAATTTCTCTCCCTTTGGCATTATCAAAAAGAAATTCTAAAACTACTCCCCCTAAATCCTATAATTATCTAAATAATTCCTATATTATAGTAAAATGCTCCCCCTAAATTCGATATCCATTTAAAATAGATTACTAAGATCTATAAGCATATAACTTATTATAATACTTAATGTATACTTATGATAAACAAAACAAGCATTATATTAAACTTGATTTTTACAAGTGATGATACATAGATAAACATGATACATCGTACAAACACAAAGAAACGAAAACAAAAGAAAATCCTAAATTCTAATTATTTTTAACGATGGGAGACTTATGGATTGGACAACTTGGGTAATGGAGACAAAAGTCCACATTTCGTTCAACCGCATTTCCATTTTGATTGAATAAGACCTCTCCCATACATATGACTAGATCGTCTTCTTTTGTAACTGCTTATTGAGTCTCCTCAGGTTTTTCTTCCTTTAATATTTCTTCTTCTTCTTCTTTCGGTTCTTCCTCTGGTTCCTCCTCCTCTTCCCTGGCATGATTATCATCTTCGATGGTAATCGGATTTTCCTGATTACCCGTTACAAACTTAAGAAGACTCCTTATCACTTTTCCTTGTCTATTTTGCTCTTGGCTCATCTGAATTTGAAGCACTTGTATTTCAGCGAGCATTTGAAGAGTATATTCCGTCTTTTCTTCAATTTTGATGACACGTGATAGAGTAGAACGTTGAAAAGGACCTTCGGATGGTGCAACGGATGATTCAGGATTGATTTGGGAGTTAAAATTGGTGGAGGCCATTGTTTATTTCATTTTAGAGTTTTTACAGAAGTGAGAAATGAAAATGAAGAAGAAAATTCAAAGTGGAGAGTTTAAATGATTATTGTAACTAACTTTTGGTGGGAATTAATTTTAAAAATATGGCAGTTATATGTCGATATATCGACATACTTGTATTTTTTATTTTATTTGTCTAATTTTTAATGTTATTCTTATATATATATTAATATATTTAATTATTCTAACTCACTTAGTGAAAAAATTCCTAACTCTCTTCTAAATTTAAAAAATGTTACTTTATTTAATGGTTTCGCTAATATATCTTCTATTTGTTTCCATAAATTCGAGTGAAATTTTCTCTTTACTTACGTTATCTCTTAGAAAATGATGTTGTATATCGATATGTTTAGTTCTTGAATGATGAGTTGGATTTTTAGAAATACTCATAGCACTCGTATTATCACAGTATATTGGTGATTTGTTTATACTTAATCCAAAATCATTTAGAGTTTGTTGCATATATTTAATTGTGAACAAGCCAATGCAGCAGAGATATATTCTGCTTCAGTTGTTGACAAAGATACAGTATTTTGCTTTTTGCTAAACCACGAGACTAGTGAATGTCCTAAGAAGTGACATGTTCCACTAGTACTTTTACGATCGGATTTACATCCCATATGGTAAGCATCACAATAAGAAACTAAGTCAAATGAATCATCCTTAGGATAAAATAATCCAAAGTCTGATGTATGCTTTACATACCTTAGAATACATTTTATGGATTTTAAATGTGTCTCCTTAGGTTGTGATTGATATCTAGCACAGAGATATACACTATGCATTATATTTGGTCTACTAGCAGTTATATATAGTAACGATCCTATCATTCCTCTATATAGTTTTTAATCAACGTCTTTTCATGTATCATCTTTACTTAATGTTATATTAGTTGTCACTGGTGTTGGTCTCCCATTAGTTCTTGTTAGTTTATATTTATAAATTAGATCTCTTGCGTATTTTTCTTGATTAATAAATATTCCATTTTTTAATTGACGAATTTGTAATCCTAAAAAGAACGTTAGTTCTCCTATATGACTCATTTCAAATTCTTGGGTCATAATATCTGAAAATTCTTTATTCATCGTATCGTTTATTGATCCAAAAATTATATCGTCAACATATATTTGTACTAATTGCATATCCTTATTTTTCTTCTTAATAAGCAAAGTATTATCTAATTTTCCTATTTCAAAGTTGGATTGTAACTAACAATTTCTTAATCTATCATACCACGCTCTAGGAGCCTGTATTAATCCATATAATGCTTTCTTTAACTTATGTACATGATTTGGTAATATTTCGTCTTTAAATAGAGGTGGTTGCTCTACATATATGTCTTCTTTAACAAATCCATTTAAAAAAGCACTTTTGACATCCATTTGATATAATTTGAAATTATTATGGTTTGCAGAGCTAGTAAAATCCTAATGGCTTCTAATCTTACTACGAGGGCAAAAGTTTCATCGTAATCTATTCCTTCTTCTTGAATATAACCTTGTGCTACTAGCCGTGCCTTATTTCTTACTACTTAACCATGTTCATTCATTTTATTTTTATAAACCCATTTGGTTCCTATTATTGTCTTATCCTCTGGTTTAGGCATAAGTTCCCATACATCATTCCTAGTAAACTTATTTAGTTCTTCTTGCATAGCAGGTATCCATGAATCATTGGAAGATGCTTCCTTTGGATTCTTAGGTTCAATAGTTGAAATAAATGCAGTATTACTCATATTATTCAATTGATTACGAGTTCTAACGACAGATTCAATATCTCCTAAGATATTTTCTACAGGATGGTCTCCAAGTAATCTAATTCGATTATATGGTTGACTATCTTCAAGATTTGTTTCATTAATTTCATTTTCACATTCATCTTCATTATTTTGTGTTATATTTTTATAATTTTCGTCAAAGGATACGACTAAGGTTCCTTCTATAGTATTGGTTTGAGTATTGTAAACACTATATGCTTTGCTTCTTTCTGAATATCCAATAAATATTCCTTTATCGGATTTCGAGTCAAATTTGCCTAAATTTTCTTTAGTACTAATTATAAAATATTTACTTCCAATTATTTTAAAATATGACAATTTTGGTTTCTTATTATACAAAAGTTCATAAGGAGTTTTATGAGTTAAAGGTCTAATTGAAATTCTATTTAAAATATAACAAGTTGTTGCAACTGCCTCAGCCCAAAAATTTCTTGTTAAATTACTATCAGATAACATAGTTCTCGCACACTCTTGTATCGTCCTATTTTTACGTTCTACTAATCCATTTTGTTGAGGGCTTCTAGGAATAGGAAAATTATGGGTTATTCCCTTTATATACAATTTTCAAAATTTTCGTTTTCGAATTCTTCGCCATGGTCATTGCGTATTGTTTTGTTTTTTAGTGATAATTAGTTTTGAATTCTTTTAAAAAAAGTTTTAAATTGATCAAAAGCATCACTTTTATTTTTAAGAAATAAAGTCCAATTAAATCTAGAAAAATCGTCGACTATTACGTAAACATATCTATTATGATTTATCGATTGGGTTTGAGATGGACCAAATAAATCCATGTGAATTAAATCTAATGGTTTCGAGGTTGTCATTTCCTCTTTTGAACTTCTCTTTAATTTCCCGAATTGGCAAGCGTCGGATAAGCTATTCACCTTAAATTTCATTTTGGGTAATCCTCTAATTGAATCTAATTTAGAAATCCTAGAGATGTGTTTAAAATTTATATGACTGAATCTCTTATGCTAGATCCAGGGGTCACTTGTTTTGGCCATAAGACATAGATTATCGTTGGAGATTTTCTTACTCAATATATAGATATTTTTCTTCCTATCTCCTTCGAATATTACTTATGAATTCCTATCTTCTATAAAACAATTATCCTTTTCAAAGTTTATTTTATAACCCATATCGCAAAGTTGACTTATACTTAGCAAGTTGTGTTTTAGATTCCTAACTAATAAAACATCAGAAATAATGGGAGTTTCAGAATTACCGACATTGTTGATCCCAATAACGTATCGTTTAGAGTTATCCCCGAAGTTTACTATTCCACCATCATCATATATCAGATTATTGAGTAATTCAGGATTTCCTATCATATGTCTCGAATAGCCACTATCCAGTATCCGTTTTTCCCCTTTGATTTCTACCAACTGCTTTTCATAGTTTGAATTCTCAATAGTCATATAACACACCAGTTCGGAATTTGAATTTCCAACAGCTACCTTTTTAGAATTTGAATTACCGACAACCACTTCACCTTCTTTTCAACTTTTGAATTTTCAAAAACCATAAAACACCTCTTATCCTGTATTGAACAATATATCAGTAGATCACATGATTTTTCAACACAATTATATGTAGACTCATTTAACATTGGTATAATGCATGAGTTGACACTAGTTATGCAGAGATTTCAAAATTTACCCTTTTTTGAAAAAAAAATCAAAAATCATATTATGAAAATTTTGAAAGACCTTGCTCTGATACCAATTTTTAGGGATTGCGGAAAGGATCGTTATGGCAAAAACTAACACTGGAGGAGGGGTGAATAGTGTTTTAGAGAAATTAAGCAAAATCTAAAACTTATATGATTTATTATATGAATCACACACCACAGAAACAATTACAGATATAAAATCAAACATAAACAAAGATAAACAAAAATAAAATGCAGAAAAGGAAAGAACACATCGGATTTTATACTAATTCGTATTACTCCTACGTCCAATCCCATGCAACGTTGGATTGCATAGAGTTTTATTACTATATCAATATCCAAGTACAACCCCCTTGATTTCACGGCTATAAGGTTAACGACGATTCCAAATACCCTTGATCAAGTATATTCACCACCAGAAAAAGCCGATCTAGCGATGAAAAAATTCGTCACAAACTCATATCTAAACCCTTTTTGTGACGGATTTATGATAAAATTTCCGTCTCAATAAGCGTGTGTAAGATCCATCACTAAATTCGTCACTATAAGAAAAAGTCGTGGCTAATCCATAGGAAATCCATTGCAATTCAGTGATGGAAAATTCCATTACAAAAAATAGCATCACTAAACTAAATAATTCTGGTAGTGATTCCCCTTGATTTCAGGGCTACAAGGTTAACACCGCTTTGATTCCTTGATTTCACGGCTACAAGGAAAACACCGATTACCCAAAAACTTCCCAAATGATTATAACAGCCCTATAACTCTTCAATAGCACTTCGATTCAGAGAGTAACGAGTAGAAAGTCAGAAGAAAAGAAGTTTTATGTAAATAGAATTGAATTCGGCAGAGTATAAGTGTAGAAATCATAAAATTAAGAAAATATAATGGTGTAAAGAAAGGAGATGAAGATAGAGAAGAAGAATGATGAAAAAATTCGAAATCAACCCTTATTTATAAGATTTGAAAGGTTGCAACGCTTCTGGAACGTTACAAATAGTGAAAAGGCACTTCCTTTGAAAATAAAAAATATGACAGTTATATGTCAACATAGGCATAAATGTATGTCGACATAAGCATGTGTAAAATTGAATTTTGAGCATTTTTGAAGTGTTTTAATATATATATATATTCTAAAAAATTCTTGAATTAAAACATAGTGTTATAAATGAATATTATAAAGTAGAAAATCATTTAAAACTATAAGTATAAACTATATAAACATATTTATAAAATTATAAAGTTTAAAACTATATAAATATAAAGTATATAATATATAAAACTTATAAACTATATAACTTGAGTTTAAAATCAAGAGTAAAAGAAAGAAAATAAAGTAAAGAAGAAATAGATTGAAGACAGAATTTAAAATCATAAATTGAAAATTTGAATTTGAATTTGAATTTGAACTTGAACCTGGAGTGTTATTCAGTGTCTTACATAAACTAGACTTTATTACGATATTTTTCTTGAACTCTTAAAATCTTGATTACTCATGATTCTTGAATCATTTCTGAATTTTGAATCTCTAATATCTTTAAACTGTACAGTCTTCAACATTATTTCCTGTATATATATCCTGCATATGTATATATATTCTAAATAAAAGTGTAAGTATATATTTTATAATCAAGTAATATTGAAATAAGGTTGTTGCCATCAAAACTCTCTTCTCCAACAATCTGGACTCGTTATAACAATCAAATCTTGATTTTTATTTAAAATCACCATTACAGGTTAACCTTCTGTTTATCGAGTTATATTATAAATTCATATTCCATATTCTACTTCATAAATTCCGTTTACAAGCAAACTACTTGTTATTATACATTAATTTTATAACTTAATCTCGACTTCATATCCGATTATAATTTATTGGTTTCAAACCAAATATTAACTGTCTTGTCAAATTCTAAATTATATAATATAAAATTTCTAAAATAAATTGTTTTAATAACATTCAACATCATCGAATTTTAATTATAAATCCTTATGGATTTATATCAATCCTATCTTTATTTCGAACATCAAAATACTTCCATTGCTTTACTTTGAAAACAATTCCCAATTTCCTTTTTAGTTTTTCTTGAATTTATATTTCAAATTTATTTAATAACAATTATTTCATCCACTTTTATAAATATCATTTAAAAACCAAGCTACTTATTTTTACATAATTAAACAAGTTATTATTTTCTAGCCAATCGAAATTCAATTTCTATTTTAGAATAGATTTCTTTTTTAAAACCCCAAATTATTTTCCAATATATTCTAATATATTTTACAGTATTTAAATACTAATTATTTCAAGGTCAATTTTATTCAACATCCCAAAACACATGATAATCAATCACATATTATTTGTCACATCATATAATGTAATATATGAAAATAACAATATAGTTTTTTTTAGGAATCCAGTTGGATCCCTCCAACCCATTTCCCTACATCCACAGATGTTAATCAACATAAATAACACTAATTCGATATCAATATGAGATATCAAAATAAATAAAATCTGTATTCAATTGTAATAACCCAGGATTTTTACTAAGTATAAATTGAATTTCGATAATATAATTTGGGTTTTTTGAATATAAATAAAAAATTAATAAGATTTAAATACCAATATTGATTTGATAATCTTGTACGTTTGTCATATTTATCAATATGAATTTGAATTTTTTTTTAAAACATATGTATGATCTATAAAATTTTAAATTTTTGATAAATACAATTTGGTAAAAGAGGATTTATTTTAAGGATATGTCGATTTATACAATTTATTAAGTGATATAATTTTGTAAGATGTTATAGGATATAAAAAATAAAGATTTTGTAAAGTATATAGACATTATATATATATACATACAGGATTTTAGTAATAAATTTCGGATATTAATTTTTTTATAAGTATGGATTATCTCTTATCGATACTGCTGAGAAGAACGAGAAGTTCATAACTGGCTTAGACGAGTACTAGGGGGAAAGACTTATAAACCACATCGATGAAACATTCGAATCCATTGTGGGAAAGGCATTGAGATTTGAGAGCCTTTACCCCAAGTCAAAGGCCGAGGTTGTTGTTACATCTGTAGCAGAGCCAAAGCCGTAGGCAAGCGGTGGAGGCAAGAATAATTCACAGAATAAGAGGAAACAGAACCAAGCTAAGGATGGTCAGAAAAAGAAAAAGAAAGATGTTGAGTGTTATAGCTGTGGCAAGAAGGGCCGCTATGCCAAAGATTGTCGAGCAAAGCCAGCGGACAATTGCGGCCAAATGGGACATCATAAGGATAAATGTCCACAATCCCCTAAAGAGAAGCAGATTGTGAAAGCATATGCTATTAACGTTGTTACTTCTTGGCCGAATGCCCCAACTACGGCGGAGAAGGGAAAGAATATCATCATTCAAGGTATGCTTTCTGTTTATGATGTTCCTGTTCAAATACTGTTTGATATCGGGGTTTCCCGTTCCTTCATATCTAGTGACTTGGTAGATAGGTTGGGATTGGACACCCGAGATAGTCGATAGACCTTTAGCTGTGACGAACCCGATCGGTGGTTCGACAAGCCGTAGCATGATTTGTCGTAATTTGGTTCTATCAAGTCATGGATGTATGTTTGCTTGTGATTGCTTTGTCTTGGGATTTACTGAGTTTGGCATTATTTTGGTAGTCGATTGGCCCTAGAGGTATGGGGTGGTGGTAGACCGTGAGGGATTTTCGGTGACTACTAGGGTGGATGTTGGGCGAAGGGTAGTGTTTGGTGGCTTACCTAGTGATGAGGTGATGGCTAGTTTTCTAAATTTCCTCGACATCCCGCAGGACGAGATATCAGGGGTTCCCATTGCTGGTCAGTATCGGGATATCTTCGAGGAAGTGACCGGACTTCCACCACACCGAGAGGTTGAGTTCCATATTGATTTAGTGAAAAATGCCAGACCTATAGTGATGCCAATTCATCGTATGGTACCAAGGGAGCAACAAGAGATCGGGGTGCAAGTAAGCGACCTTTTGAAGAAGGGATTTATCCAAAGAAGTGTCTCCGAGGTGGGAGCACCAGTTGTATTTGCCACTAAGGCAGATGGTTCCCTTCGTTTATGTGTGGACTATCGCGAGTTGAATAAAGTGACTAGGAAGAATAAGTATCCTCTTCCACGGATAGATGATTCGTTTGATAAACTTGAAGGAGCAAGAGTGTTCTCCCAGTTGGACCTCGCGATAGGATTTCATCAGCTCCGAGTAGCAGCTGAGAGTATTCCTAAAATGGCCTTTCGGACGTCGTCTGGATTTTATGAGTGGTTGGTCATGCCATTCGGGTTGACCAATGCACCAACATATTTTGTGGATCTTATGAATAGGGTATTCAGGGATCAATTGAATAAGTTTGTTCTTGTGTTCGTGGACGATATCCTTGTTTACTCGAGGACAGAGGAAGAACACAAGGAACATTTGAGGATAGTGATGGGGGTGTTTAGAAAGCACCAATTAAAAGCGAAATTTTCTAAGTGTCACTTCTGGAGGAGGAAAGTGAGATTCTTGGGCCATGTTGTTTCAGAGAATGGTATTTCCGTCGACCCTGCGAAGGTAGCTACGGTACAGGATTGGTCTACGCCCAAGAATGCAACAGACGTAAGAAGTTTGTTGGGATTAGCTGGATACTATCGTAAGTTTATCCAAGACTTCTCCAAGACAGCAGCACCGTTAACTCAGTTGACCAAAAAGAATCAAGCTTTTGTTTGGGACAAAAGGTGTGAGAATGCATTTAAGAGCCTAAAGAAGAAGTTAACGTGTGTGCCAGTGTTGGTTATTCCTAAAGGGAATGAAGAGATGATGGTATACACGGATGCCTGTGGTAACGGACTAGGTGCTGTATTAATGCAAGGAGGTAGGGTTGTAGCTTATGCTAGTCGATAGCTGAAATCGCGTGAGAAAAGTTATCCTACCCATGATTTGGAATTGACAACGATCGTGTTCGTGTTGAAGATGTGGAGACATTATCTCTTGGGAGAAAGATTCGAGTTGTTTACCGACCATAAATCGTTAAAGTATCTTTTTTCTCAGAAGGATCTAAATCTTCATCAGCAGAGATGGTTAGAGATCTTGGATTCATATGATTTCAATATAGCATACACACCCGGAAGGGCAATGCGGTAGCTGATGCATTGAGTAGGAGACATGCCAGTTTAGGGGCTATGTTTCTGGAATGGTAGCAACTGGAATATATCGCAGGATATGATTTCAGACCTAAGTGTGAACTAGATCCAGAGATGTTAGCAAGTTTAACGATCATACCGACTTTGATTGAGCGGATTGGTTCCAATCAGAGGGACGATCCTAACCTATTGGAAATCATCTCCAAGGTAGAGATGGGTATCGACGACGATGGAATGAACAAGTATGGTCTTGATATGGAAGGATGGCTTCGAAATAATGGGAGACTATTTGTACCCGATGTTAATGGATTGAGAGATGAAGTACTTAGAGAGTGTCATCACTCGAAACTGACTATACATTCCGGTGGTAACAAAATGTATCGAGACATGAAGCAGACGTACTACTGGGAAGGGATGAAAAGAGATGTGGAGAGGTTTATATCCAAATGCATGAATTGCCAGCAAGTTAAAGCCGAGCAAAAGAAGCCTAGTGGGTTGCTGCAACCATTGGAAATTCCAGAATGGAAATGGGAACAAGTCTCATTGGATTTCATTGATGGGTTACCAAGGACTAGATCAGGCCATGATAGCATTTGGGTAATTGTGGACCGATTGACCAAGAGTGCAAGGTTTATATCCGTCAAGTCAAATAGAACAACACCTAAGTTAGCAGAACTATATATGAAGTGGGTAGTGATATTTCATGGAGTACCCAAAGGCATTGTGAGTGACTGAGATCCGTTGTTTACTAGTGGATTTTGGAAGAGTTTACAAGAGGCTTTAGGGTAAGAATTACATCTCAGTACTGCGTACCTTCCTCAAACCGACGGTCAAACAGAGAGGGTGAATCGAGTATTAGAAGATCTTTTGAGAGCTTGCATATTAGATTTTGGAGGGTCATGGGATGACCATTTGCATCTGGTTGAATTTGCATATAATAATAGTTATTAGTCCATTATTGGCATGACTCCATTTGAAGCTTTAAATGGAAGACCGTGCAACTCACCATCATGTTGGTTAGAAAATGGTGAGAAGTTTGTGCTTGGACCATATGTAATAAGAGAAACCTCAGATACGATCAAGGTTATCCAACAGCGAATGAAGGCTGTCCAAGATAGGTAGAAGAGTTACGCTGATAAGAGATGAAGAGAATTGAAATTCTCCGTTGGCGACTTGGTGTTTGTCAAGATTTCTCCGTTAAAGAGCGTGATTTGATTTGGTAGGAGAGGCAAGCTAGCACCAAGGTTTGTTGATCCATTCCCGATTCTCGAGCAAGTTGGGAATTTAGCGTATAAAGTCGGATTACCTGACAAGATGGCAAGAGTTCACAACGTATTTCATGGTTCCCAGTTAAGGAAGTACGTGCATGACCTCGATATAACTATTTCACCGGATCATTTGGATTAGAACCCGAGGCGATTCCGCAGGCCAATCCGTATTGTCAAGTACGATACGAAGCAACTTCGAAGGAAGGCGGTGAAACTGGTCAAGGTTCAGTGGGGTGATAACGAGCATGATTGTACTTGAGAAACAGAGGAGAGCATAAGGGAGTCATATCCAGAACTCTTTTCCTGGTAAGATTTTAATTTCAATTTAGCTATTTCGCATGCTAGGATAGACTTGTTGTGTTATTATGTGTGTTTGATTGTTTGTAAATGGCTAATAGGCATGCGGGACCCATTGTATGTTTTGGTTAAGGAATTTCAGGGGGGGGGGGATTTCTTATGGGGGGAGAATGTAACGACCAGCATTCTACGCATTGAAGGATCGTAGAATGTTTATTTCATTTTCATACGA
Organism: Allium sativum; assembly: GCA_030737875.1. Lineage (NCBI taxonomy): Eukaryota > Viridiplantae > Streptophyta > Magnoliopsida > Asparagales > Amaryllidaceae > Allium > Allium sativum. The sequence continues at coordinate 669,943,973 of CM060916.1, read as the reverse complement.
GGTCGTATAGTGGTGTAACTTTGGGGAACGACTATTGGGGTCATTTCCCATGTTCTTGATTTTTGTCGAATTCTAAATGACCGTTTTGCCCCAGGCGAATCTTGTTTCGCCTATAAGTTTTGATTGGTAAGAATTTTTGACTTGAAACTACTTCTATTGGATTCAGATGATGGTTTACCTTTCCGTAGAGTGGTCACATTAATCAAACGGACTTACCGTTTGGGAGATATGGCTGAAATAAGGTTTGGAAGATGAAAAACAGCATAATTGGGCTTAACCGGGTAATTAGCAGCTAAACCCATAACCCATTTCGGATTAGGGTCATGGGAGGGCTGATAGGCTTTGGGAGATCAGTTTTATTCATTTTTCTAGCCGCCATTTACCTCCCTCTAACCCTAGTAATGACCTCCACCTTCTAAACTACCTCATAATCACTTTCTTAATCTCTTTTAAACAACTCCTAATCGCTTTCTAATCGAGGATTAAGCTAAACTATATCAAATCAAGGCAAATCAACACTAGATCAGAGTTGGAACTACTGCATAGGAAATCGATCCACACCAGTAGTAAAGTTCAAATCTATAATTTATTTGTGGTTGAGGTGAGTGATTAGCATGTTTTTACACTAATTACGGCTAATTCGGGGTGACTAGTAATAATTAGCGAAATTATAACTTAGAAAAATATGGCAAAATTCTAAAATATTATTTTATGTCTCTGATAAAAATTTGGGTTAATTTAGATTGAATTTGCTAATCCTATTGTTAAAACATGGTTAAGGGGATTAAGGGAAAAATCATGCTTTTTGGGTATGTTTGATCTAAAATAACCTATATGCTTGATGTTTTGACCTTATTGATTGATCCTATATGTTAATACTATTGTTTGGAATGTTTTATGATTGATTAGTAAAGTTAGAATGGCTGAAAATGTTGTCGTATAGCGAGAATGGACAAAAATAGCTTCCTGGAAATGCTACAGGGATCCGGATCGGATCGGATGAGGGGATCGGGTCGGATAACCGAAACCGATCCAGGGTGATGGCATCTTCGGCAACGTAAAATTTCAAGGGAAACAAGGAAGGCCAGGACCGGATCGAATTGGGGTGAAACAAGTGGGATCGGAGCGAATGGGAATTGGAGATTTCGAACCGAACCGAGGGAGCTTTAAACACCGAACCAAACCGAAGAAGCTTAAAGAAGACCGAACTAGTGGCTTAGGTATTATATACACAAATACCCAAACCGAACTGGAATAAGGAGACCGAACTGAACCGCACGTGGAGCTCCATGACCCAAACTGAGGTGTGGACTACGAGCACCGAACCGAACCAGGCATAGGTTACTGAACCGAACCGTAACTTAAGCCACTATCACGCGATGACTTTCTGAAGACCAACTCCAATTTGACCAAAACCCGAGATGCAAAGGTAGTCCAAATAGGAAGTAGAACTCAGGATCCAAATGGGAACCAATGAGTTAACTTCATGAATTGGACTTTGCTGCGGGACGTGTGCAAAGGGATTATTGATGTCTATAGCTTTGACTCACCACGGAGAGACGGATATTAGCTATGGATCAGTGCAATGGAGTTATCATGACTCCATGGGGACAAAGTGATCGTAGCAGGGCTATGAGCCAGTGCAGTGGATTTGTTATGACTCCATGGGGCAGAGTGGACATAACAAAGGATTAGTGGCTATGGATCAGTGCAGTGGAGCCGTCATAACTCCATGGGGCAGAGTGATCGTAACAAAGAATTGGGTGATCAAAGTGGTAGATATCGTATACTTTACGGATAGAGTGAGAGATGTGAGGATGATTGCTATGTTTGATGTTTGCTATCACCATGACATGCACACCCCCTTCCCATTGTTTTCACACCATGTGTTAATGTCGTCTTAGAGTATTGTACATGTTGTTGTGCTAACTCTTTGGTTGTAGGTTCAGGTTCAGGTATGGACATTTATACCTGTTATTATTCTGTTTTTCTGTTATTGCTCATACAAGACTTTTGTCCGACTCAGAGTTTTATGTCTCTTCTTATTACTCTGGGTGCTCTTAAGCGAGCAATCTAGAGATATGTTAGCTTGTTATGCACGAGTACCTGTCCGGAGACGAGCAAGAGGCTTACACGTATCATTCCCATATATTCTCCCTGTGTTGTTGTTGGTCACTACTTCGGGCATTAGTAGTCTACCTTCCTATTTTGCTATAAAGACAGTTTTAAAAGTTGTAACAATGATGGCTTGGATCATAAGATGTATTTTGAATTTTCCGCTGCTATGATGGTTTAGTTTTCAGCTTATGCACTGTCTCGCTTATCTTATATCAAGTTGTGTTATTATTGTATTTTGTTCCATGCGTTGTGAGATACTACAGGTTCTTTGTTGATTCATCATTCAAATTCCTTCCCATTTCCTTTCTTTTGACGACCGTCTCATGCTGGTTGGACGTCAGTACAGCGCATTTCATTGGAAATGTCGGTTGGTGCGGGGCGGGCCGCCACATTTGTACACTAACCATGATGATCTTATGACATGATATTCTTTTGATTGGATACGATATGTGTGTTCTGCTTTTATGTGATGATTTGAGTCCGTTATCCTAATATTTTCAAATCTGTTCTAAAACTATATAGAAGAGTATGATTTAAAATTGTATGGAAATTTAAAATTAATCACTCCCCTTTTTTAGGACGAAAAGCCTTAAGGGGGTGAATGTAATAACCCAGGATTTTTACTAAGTTTATATTGAATTTCTATAATACAATTTAGGTTTTCTGAATTTTAATCAAAAACTAATAAGATTTAAATGGCAACTGATTTGATAATCTTTTACGTTTGTCTTGTTTTATCAATATGATTTCAGAAAAAAAGAATTTATTCCAAAGATATGTTTGATCTATAAAATTTTAAATTTTTGATAAATAGAATTTAGTAAAAGAGGACTTATTTTAAGGATATGTCAATTTATAAAATTTTATATGTGATATAATTTTGTAAGATGTTATAGGATATAAAAAATATAGATTTTGTAAAGTATATAGATGTTATATGTATAAGATTTTACTAATATATTTCGGATATTAAGATTTATATGATTATATTTCAAAGATACGAATTTAAATTTTTATTTTATTTAACATTAGGTAAGATATGTATATTTTTAAGTAATATTATTTTGTGATATATATTGTAATAACTTATGAGTTTATATAATGTTATTTTAAAGATATAAAATTTATTTTAGATTTACATAATGCATTATTTTGATCATATGTATATATGTATTATTAAAACATACGTTGGGATTTATAAGCGGTAAATATAAGTTATTATAATAATTTTGGTATTTATATGTGTGTATATATTCAAACATTAAGTAGTATGTACATTTATAAGTGTAGAGAGTGGTTACACATATATGGGTTACATATAGGTCACTATAATTCAAAATTATAAATAAATAAAAGTTTATTGGTTTTCATACATACATTGGTCAAAATTTTACATGAACAAGTATATTCTCATGTGTCCTTATGCATGTAACCTATGTGTCGAGTGTCCATGTTTTGAAAATAGAGAACAAAAATTAAAAAGAAGAAAAGGGAACAGGCGCACAACATTTCATTATTATCTTCCTTGGGAAAAATAAACCCATCTGACTTCTTTTTGCATGGAAAGCTTTCGTTCCTTTTTTTCCTTCAAACTGTCATCTTCCATCTCAACCGCACTTCTCTTCTCCATGCTTTTTCCCTCACCGTCATTTTTCTTCTACTCCAAGCAAGCCACGCCATCTTCTTTCCTCTTCCATCCCGCAACTCTCATCATTAACCACTTACCCAACACGCAATCCACCACATTCTTCTCATCACCTTTCTTTTCCCCTTCGCCGCACCATTTTCCTCCTTTCCTATCACCCTTGGTTTTGAACTCCACCGTTCTAACATCTTCGCTCCACCATCAGTCCACCGCCAGCCGAAGTACCTTCCCCAGCAACCGCAACTACTCCTCCATGTGAACCTCAGCTCCTCCGCCCACCGTTCTGCCACCTCCGACAGCACATCCAGTCACACACCCGCCTCCACAGGTTCGTTGTTCCACCTTAAAACCAGTTGGCTTCCCTTATTGCTCCACCCTATCTCGAACTCCGCATCTCCAAGAAGACCGCCATCTTACATCTCCAGCTCCTCTACAGTTGACAGCCGACCACCACACTCCCTCTTTCCATTTCCAGCAAGCTGCAACCTCCCTCCTCCTTTAACATTTCAACCTTTAAACACCTCGTGCCTCTCCTCCAAAATAGTCCTCCTCCTTTTTATATAAAAAAACCCGAAGTTTTGCGTTGAAACAAGCTTGGCTTCCTTGTGAATGTTAGACGATGTGCATGCGTACTTACATGAACGTGAGTTTGCAGGAAGAAGTGTACCCGTGATGGTAGTGGCATCCATGTAGTCGTACGCGATTATCTGAAGTTGATCGCGATTTATACGGGTCTCGGTAAAGGGATTGGAAACATGAAGGTGAGAACCGTTAGTTTAATTATTTATTTTAAAATTAATATAGAAATTAGATTATAATTTATTGATAATTAAAATTAGTTGATGTTAGTTGATTATGTGTGGGTATGGATGGTTGCATGCAATGTTTGAAAAGTCGTTTATGTAGTTAAAGACCTTAACACTAAGCGTTATTGATCGTAACGCTTTGCGCATAATGAAATTTATTGTTGGCTGATTTTTTTGTTTACATTGAATGACTTAGTGCTTGTATGATTGATTATTGATCTGTTTATGGTTGTGTCATACACACCGTAGTTGGCGTATTGTGCGGATAATCGGTCGAAATCTCCTTGCCATATAAATAACGATTTTATTTGGAAAATTGTAAAAACCCGTAACTTCCCCGTGAAGGGAAGAGCGGATAGTTCGAGAACAAGCCACAAAATAGAACGCACACGGAAGAACATTTCATTGTATATTACAACAATACATCAGATTACAAGAATATACAGAGTATAAATGAATATTACACAGAAATATCAGAGATTTAAATTACATTTAAATACATCGCAGCGGAAAATAATACAATACACAACTAGAAAAGATATACGGATACAAAGCTTTTCGGATATCATTCCAGCAGTAAACCAAGATCCTATGAATATAAATCTGCAAAACCAAAACTACTAGCTGCCTGTGTCAAAATAAGGGCACCCAGAGTTTAGGTTAAAACAATAAACCCCAGGTCAGTCATGGGACTGGTGTGAGAACTAAAACAGTTATTAATCTTTATTTTAAAGTTCGGTAAATCAAGGGACCACGCCGTATAACACGGAACGGGTTTCCTCCCAAGAATACCAGTGCATAAAACAAACTGCGCAATGCTAAATAAAGAAAAATGAAGCTATTATAAGACCCAGTTCCCATCACACAATGCAACGCAAGCCGGAGGATAGGGTTTTTACCTTATAATAGCCAAGAATGCTTGATACATTTAAAAGAAATCATTTGATACTATTATAAGTGTATAGTGTATAAACAACTTCAAATCATAAGTATCAATCGTAGGCGGCATAAGCGCCCCATCCCACTATGTCGCCATATATAGGTTATACAATCAAAATCGCAAAGTCACGTATTTGGAAATTGGGTTTCCATCTATGAACCGAGGCAAAAGATAGTCCTCAACCGATTCGAGACTCTCTAGCCCGAGCCTCAGGATCAAAGCTCGAGTGACCCTTGGATCGTCAGGGCCGGTCCACACAGAGTGGATCAAAATGCCTGAACTATATGCTAGTCTGCCTTATGGGGCATAAATGAGTCCAATGACTCCATCGGTTCGAGAACGACCGATATAACCGAGGCGCCTCCAATTCCAACAACCACATGAGTCAAACTCGTCAGCCAGTTCAAGCACTGACGCCACTCCTAACTAGAAACCAGCATATGTCCATATCCCTGAAGTCCGTCTCCAGTTTTTGGTTCATACCGAGGTGTGAGGTTCGCGAATTCACGTTACACAAAGCTGTGCCACACAGGCTGTGCTTTGATCATCAACCACAAGACTTTGCTTTTCAACAGAAGCCTTGATCATTTGCATCTTAGCATGCCACACAGGCAAACCATTCTATGCAACCGATATCAGTCACAGAGAATGATATCCGATGTCAGACACACAGTCCATTTACAAGTCCGTTCTGGGTCTGAACGAAACCGGAGGCACTTTCCTCGCATATCCTTCGATCTCCAAGCACATCTGGACGACCACCGATTGATTCCCTCATCTTGGGTGTACAGCCCAATCAAGATCATCAGTAATCACACAAACGATGTGAAGACTTCCGGTCTTCAACAACCGTCTTCATCTTCGACTTATCGTCGTATCAGTTATTCAGAGTGGGATAAACCCGGTCTTTCCGAATAACTCGCGTATATTTAAATAAGTGTTACACAAACACAACATATGCCTCATTCCAATTCATCAGTCACTAATCGTAAATTAATCAAGAGAATAATTTCCCAAATATTAACCCCGAAGGCCGAAACCAACATCAGATTAATATCCAGAAAACCATTCTGCTTGGCTAACCGACAGTTAGTTTCTAAATTTCACATTTCATAGGGAAAGGTTCCCATTAATTTTATCCAAGATAAATTCCTTGAATTTACTCTCCAATCTTCTTTTGAATTTTGATTCAACTAGTCGGGATTAACGAACCTTACCGAAGTAATCATTTGTTTTAATTTCCCAATCCCAACCTATTCATCCCATGAAGTAAAACGGGTAATACTTCATATCTAACAACACGGTGTTATCGGTAAATTCAATTACCATTTCACGTTCAAATCTAATTAAAGATTTAACTAACGCCTGGAGCAAAACTGGTGATACTCCATTCTCGATCATTTCAATCTAATTAAAGATTCATTAAAACTCCACTTAGTTTTATTCTGTGACTGGGTTAAAGAATCAGTGTCATTTTAAAATACGGTTCACGATAAACCCAAAATCACCTTCATTAATTATCGGGTTAAAGAACAAGTGTTATTTAAAAACACTGTTCATGATAAACCCAAAAATCAATATCAATTCAATTAAATATTATTTAATTGGTACACTACATTAAATCTAAATAAAAAGATTTAATCTTTTCTCAACTGGGTTCAAGAACAGTGTTAGTCAAGACACCATTCACGACAAACCCAAATCACATTTGATATTAAATACAAGGCTCTGAATAGAAAATATATCGGCTTATATTCAATATCAAATTCTGCGACCAACAGATATCGTATTGGAAATAACGATATATATATCTATATCTTCCAAATTTCCATAACAACATCTGTATAATCACGAAATCCAACATCGAAATATTCCGAAGACAATTTCGATTCAAATCCATTCCAATGCAATCATTGGAAATTCTGGTTATTTTCAAAAACCATTTCAAAGTCAATTTATTTATTTAAAAATAAATAGAATTATAATTCTAGTTCAAAACTAGTTCATTTCGATAAAAATCTATTTTTATCTTTTCAAATATGGAGTTTTTCATCCCAATCCTTTCTAAATCATTTCTTATGATTTTACCCAAATTATTACTATTTTTAATAATTTTATCAAGGCCCGTACAGTCGATCTCCATCAACAGCCATCGAACTGCACTTACAGCGACCTTTTCCAAATTTGATTTGGACATAATTCCAAACCCAACCATTAGATTTCAAATTTCTAATATTCGTTAGAAAGCTCTTTTCGATACGAACACAACGGTTCCGGTTTTAGGAGAATCCGACGGTCGGATCTCCCGTAATGTCCGTTCGAAGTCAAGGGTCGAAATTTGCGAACTGCCGCGGCGCTGCTCGTTCTATTCAGGCCATTATATTATATATATAATATATACTTCGTCGATTTCAGTTCAAAACGTGTTTTATAAATCGTTTTAAATTCATTTCAAATCGATTTCAATTCAAATTGATTTCTAATTCAATTTCAGTTCGTTTTCAATTCAATTCAATTTCAATCCGAATTTATTCTAAAATGATTTCAATTCTATTCGAATTCCATTTCAAAACGATTTCAATTCTATTTCATATTCACTGAAGAATGAATAAAATCGATATAAATATCGTTCACGTCAAAATGGCGTCAATCTAACCAACACGGCTTCATATGTTTCTATTTTCAAATATTCTATTTTGAATATTTATATTTCAAATATTTCTATTTCAAATATTCTATTTCGAATATTTATTTTTCAAATATTTCTATTTCAAATATTTCTTTTTCAAATATTTATATTTCAAATATTTCTATTTCAAATATTTCTTTTTCAAATATTTTTATTTTAAATATTTCTATTTCGAAACTGGAATGAGGCCCAATCAATTACCATATAATGTTAATTATATGGATTTTCTACAGCACATGTATACAATAACAACGATGAATAATCAACCATCATCCAAAGTGCATTCTACACTGTATAAGCATCGAATATAAATATTTAACGCTTATAACAGTCTGTCAATTGATCGATCGATCGACATACAACTAATTATTGGGATTAGTGTACGTCAAATATCATCCCAATACCCGCGTGGGGTTTCAAACAATCAAACACTGATTTTAGTTGTGCAGTTGGGGGATGTGTAAAATTTATCGACCCAATCAATGTCCTTCAAATAGGTGTACATAAACAAACCATCCGGTTTGTAAATGAATATTTTATTTTATTCACCTCCACGTTAAAAATTATATTTTTAACGATAAAATATTTTATTTCAACACATGAATTTCTATTCAGTTCATTTACACAATAAAAATGATATTTTTATTTTTCTAACATATTTTAGGAAATTTCGGCGGCATAACGGCACGATACTAGAAACGGGACAAGGCCTAGCCTTATCCCCGGTCTAGTGAAGGCCCACGCCATTCACACATCAATCAAATCAATTTCAATTCACCCAACAATTCAATTCAAACCAAATAATCTAACAACTACACAACCAAACAATTTAACAAACAAGCCATCCATGGTCTGTGGATGACGGGTGTCGGGTGCTACTAAACACCGTCTGCATCCTAGTATATATATATATATATATAACTAGAAAAAGAAATTGAAGAGTGAGAAGTTCTCACACATAGCTATCCAACGCCACGACTCTTCTTTGTAGAAAATCTTCGCCGTTCTTGCCTCTCGTCAATTTTCACTGCCCGTATTCTCTACATATAAAAATCACATTTTTACTTCGCTATTCAATATATAAAAATCGAATTTTTTACTTCGTTATTCAATATAGAAAAATCGAATTTTTACTTCGCTATTCAATATATAAAAATCATATTTTTACTTCGCTATTCAATATATAAAAATCGAATTTTTACTTTGCTATTCAATATATAAAAATTAAATTTTTTCTTCGCTATTCAATATATAAAAATTGAATTTTTACTTCGCTATTCAATATATAAAAATTGAATTTTTACTTCGCTATTCAATATATAAAAATCGAATTTTTACTTCGCTATTATATAGATACAGATTTCGCCTTTTCCAATTTCAAAAATCTAATCTTTTCTATTTTTAAAATCCAGTCTTTCCTATTTTAAAAATCCAGTCTTTTCTAAAATAAAAATCCTATCTTTTCTATTTTAAAAATCCAGTCTTTTCTAAAATAAAAATCCTATCTTTTCTATTCTAACAATAATGCAAATTTTATTTCAAAAACAAAGGAAATTTTATTTTAAAAGCTATTCTATTTTAATTTTTCTGAAAATAACACGATACTAATTAATTAAAAATTAAACAAAGCTTACATCGTTTTCAGCGAAGAAAAAGGGGGGTCTGGACACTGCTGTCTTGTGCGGTTTTGAAGGGGGTAGAGGGAGAGAGAAGGGCGCAGCTGAGTGGGTGGTCTGGGAGGCGCGAGGGGGGCGCGGCACTGGACCCGAGCGGTGGCGCGATGAACCCTGGAGGCGGCGGCGGAATCGAATTCGGGTGGGGGGGGGGGTATCTGCTATGGTTTCGGGAACGAGGCGTCGCGTGGAGGGAGAGGCCAGAAGGGAGGGTTCGTCGGCGATAGAGGGAGGATTGGCGGTCAGAGGCGCCAGCTACTGGGGCGGCGCGTCGGAGATAAGGGGGGGGGGGGGCGACAGTGATCGCTCCTCCGGTGGTTTCTTTTTTTTCGTGCATTGACTGTGAATAGGGGAGAGAGAGGGGGAGAGAAAAGAGTTTATATAAATATATATATTTAAATATTTTAATTTTCCTAAAAGCAACTTTTTATTTTCAACTCGAAATTGAACCCACCGACTGTCGTCCCTAGCGTATTACCCCCATTCCGAACACAATGGGATATGTTTCATAAGCTGATTCGATCGTCTCGTTCAGTTTCCGTCAAATTTACATTTAAATCATTATATTGAATTTTATACGTACATTTCAATTTACCGGGGTCACATACTAACTAGAAAAATTCCCGAAAAATATTTTCTAGCTTCGTATTGACGATACGGTCCTAACAAAACTAGTTTCTTCGAATTCTGAGACCGTTGGGAAAATGGCCATTTTCCAGTCGATTAAAATCAACTGAAACTGGTCAAACACGTTTTCTTTTCCCACGCTCACATATTGATTCGAAAATTTATGAAATTTGAAACCTAGCAATTACTTTACATCACGGACCCAACAAAAGTGGTTTCGTCGAAATCCGAGGTCGTTTGCTAAATTCCCATTTTTAAGGGCCTGAATTCCATAGCGACTATTCAACATTTTCAACTGGACATATCTTTTGATTCCCGCTATGAAATTTTGATTTTTCGGATTCGTTGGAAAGATATCCTCAAATAGATCCTATTATTTTTGGTTTCACTAAAATCCGGTTTGTTTTACACCCGGTATGTTCATTTGAATTTTGAAATCGAATTATCGAACTACCGCGCCATTTTCAATTCCTTTTATAAATATAAATAAATATTTATATTCTATCGACGATCTATATAATATATACGTTCGGATTATATTCAAAATAAATTTCTCGTCGATTTTATGTAAAATAATTCATTTTAAATAATCAAAATTCGCTAAAATCGCCAAAATAAAAATTTTAAACTGGCCCAGATTTTCGGGTTGTTACAAAAATTAATGATTTGGAATTTGAAAATTATATTTGAATTTGTTTGAAAATCTTAAATAATTAAACCATGTTCGCAAAAGACAACAAATTTGAAAGAAACCGATTTTAAGGAAATGGGATTTTGAATTTCATACACATATAATGGGTTTTATGAAAACGGTTGATTTCATTACAATACTCGAACAGGTTTAAGGAATATTTGATTCGATTAGATTTAAATGAATATTTTGAAATTTAAAATGATAGTTGAAATATAGTTGTTTTAAATGGGGATATAAAATATTATTTTGGAAAATGGTTTGAAATTCTATGTTAAAGGAAAATTTGATTTTCGTAAAAGATGAAATAGTTTCAAAAGTATCTCGATAAATTATATTAGATTGGTTTGGTTATTTTGCAAATAAATTAAATTTTGAATTAAATTTCAATTATTTGAAAATTTGAAACGATCAACCAATGTTGTGAAAACGACTTCGAAAGAGAAGTAGTTTTGAATTATAAATCAGACAAGGATTTGAAATATATTGAGCGTTGTTCATGCAAACGATTTAATAATTAATTTTGAGTAACTGGATGAGATTTGGAAAATATTATTTTAAGATTTCAAGTTAATTTGAAATGAATATTTGAAACTTTTGAAATGGCCGATTTTTGAAGTAAAGAAATTTTAGGACTCAATGAGAATATGTATAAAGTATTATTTGAAATATGAATAAATTTAAGTTATGGAAATTAAAGTTTATTTTGGAAAGAATTTGGACAATTTATATTAAACTTTATATAGCTTGAATTGAACGCGTCGCGAAGCGACAATTTGTTAATATCGATTATAATTTCAAATGACTATAACTTGAATGTTTTAAATCAGATTGAGTGTAACGAGCAACATTAGAATCCTATTAATAATTGTTTTTGAATAGAAAAGAAATTTTCGAAATCTAACATATGGTTTTCGAGATATGATTAAAATAAAATTGGAAAAGGTTGTTATACGTGCAGTTCGATGACCGTAAAGGAAAATCGAATAAAATAGACTTATATAAATTATTAAAAATTTGGGAAATTTATGATAAATTGTATTTCATTATTAAAAGTGGTAGAAGTTGAAATATTTGAAATTTTAATAAATTTTGAATTTATTTGATATAAATAGTCATTTTCAGCGCTTTTGGTAACGCTCTTAACGTTATTATAAAATTTTCCCTTTGAAATGATTTGGTTTAAAGATTTCAAACCATGAATTACTATTTAAAACTATGGAAAGAGTTTGTTAAATATTTTGAAAGATTTTAAAAAGCTAAAATTATTTCGTATGAAATTTATATATTACTGATTTTAAGTAAGATATTGAAAGTTTGAAAACATGGAAGGAAATGAGTTTGGTTAGGGTTAGTCGAACATTCGATATGAGAGGAAAATGACAAACTGTTATGGCAATCTAATATTCTCTTGAGTTATGAATGAATATCCAATAAGTCGATTAACTCTATTTAACATAAAATTGAATATCAATTGCTTGAATCATCGTGAATGGAATTTAAAACCAAATTAAGAGTTGGCAATTTTGAAATGTATGAAATGGAAAACAATAATTATGTTTGAAGTATAAGATTTTGAAATGAATATTGAATTTCAAGGAATGTTTAAGGCAATAATGGCGTTTATGGAAACTGGGATAAATCCAATCTTGATTAAAACTGAAATAATGACAATTTGAAAGGAAATTTAAATTGGAAATCCAAAATGATCCATAACTATTGTTTTAAAAATGCGCTTATTACTTGGAAAGACCAGGATCGAATATTTCAAAAACTATTCCAAGTAATAATATGACGTTATAAAGAAATTGAAGACTTGGAAATCGATAAGTGAAGACCGAAAATCTTTGAATCGTTCGGATTGATTGCTCATGCTTCAGTTGGGTTGGTCACCTGATACGAGGTTATAAATGGATTGAGATCTGAATATATTTGAATATTCTCAGATTGTTGTTCTGTTCAGACCCAGAAAGGACTTGTATGGATTGTGTGTCTGACATTGAAATTGACTGTGTAGCACTGATTTCTGTTAATATATATCGGATTTGTGGCAATAATTTTCCTCATCTCTAAGACATCTGAACTTGGAGGTAATGTATTGATAAAAATCAGTGACATGTCGTGAATTGTCAATGTGGCATGCTCGAGAAATGAAATGATCTAGTTATAATCAAAGCATGCTTATTGAAGCGTAGCTTTGTGTATATCGTGACATCGAAGAACCTCACACCCCGAATTAATGGTAAACTGGCGGTTAGGTTGTGTACATATACATAATCTGTAGTAAAATCGAAAGCTTGGCGATAGATCTAACTGTGAAACTTGAGGTAATAAAGTATATACGGTGTCCGAGTTTGGATGAAAACCAGGATATATACTTTATGCTCTGTATTCGGTGTCCGTGTCTGGATGTTAACCGGGAAATACATAGCTTCGTGTCGTCGACAAATCTTTCGTGCCAAGAACCATCGTATTGGAAAACCCAATAACCAATACGAGCCTTTCAATTTGTTTGTAAACTATGTAAGTGGGAATATTTACTATGCTCTCTAAGATTAATATATTTACTTGTGAAATGGTTTCAACACTATGCACTGCTTATAGTATTAAAAGAGGATTTTTCACATATTAAAGCATTGTTGGTTATCATAAGACAAAACTCGCCCATTTGATGTGCGCTTGCTTTGTGTGATATGGGACAAGCTTATGATAGCTTCATTTTCCAAAGTCATCTCGAATTTTTGTGCATGGGAATTCACATGGAATAAACCCGTTCCACGTTAGCGGCATGGTCCGGTGAATTTTTTGAGCTTTAAAATAAACCCGAAATAATAACTGTTTTGAGTTCTCACACCAGTCCCACGACTGACCTGGAGTTTATTATTTCCACACCTAAACTTTAGGTGCCCATATTTTGTACAGGAAGCTAGTAGTTTAGTTTACAGGTTTAATCTTCGGAGCTAGATTCAGATTTGAAGCTACAGTTTTGTTTGATTTTACTTCTTCCGCTGTAAGCGATTTGTTTCCGCTGAGCTTATGGTATAATCTGATACCTTATAACTCTGATGTAAAATTTTGCAATGAAATAAAATTTTCTATTTTTGTGTTCAAATATGTCTGTACCCATAACTATCTGTCTTTATGAACGTTTTAAGTTGGTTTAATTACCGGCGAGAATTGGGCAAAAGGGCGGGTCGTTACATCAATCAACGATTTACATATATAAGTATATATATCAGTTCAACCAATTAATTAGCAATACATCCAAAATACCATCACATAAACATTCAATCATTATTTATTAATATTAAATAATGTATATAAAATTATAAAACTGGACAGAGTTAGTGAGTTTACTCACCTTGGTCGTTAATCGTTAAATATCGGTTAACGTCGATTGATTCAATTAAGCGATTTATTTTGCCGAAAATTCAAATAAGCTCCAATTGGTTCCAGACTAGTTCCATTGTGTTGCTTGTGATCGTATGATCCCAACGAATCTTATTTCGTTGAATTCCGATAACATATGAGCAATATATCATGATTACAGGTTATACGCATTTAGTTTAAACAGAACTTAAATTATTGTATGTAATTGGGCTCACCCATATCTATCGGCCCACTTACTTTATCTTCACTTTCCAGTTACCGTACCACCTTCTTCACCCTGAAACGAGACGTGCTCATTTTTATTCACAGTGACCATTTCGAAAAATCTGAACCCTATGCAATAAATATCCCATTTTTTCCTTTTTATTATATACCCTGCGCAAGTTCCTGAAGCCAAGATATTGGCAGCCACCATTCATTTAACTAGCTTTACCACCCCTGCTCCTTTCTTCCACCATGAAACGTCACCCAAAACATCACAATTGCCAAGTACTTCCAAGCCCACACCACCTTCATTCCATCGCCATTCCCAAAGCCCAACCCCAAACTAATTTAACCGCATGAACAGCCATTCATCTCCCCTCTCCATGTTGTTCTTTGAATTGCACAGTACACCCAAAAAACCCATTAAGCAACTTTAACTACTCCTTCATTCCTCAACTAACCCAAACATCGTCACCACTTTTGAACTCCTCTCCGTGACCCTTCCACCTTATACCACCATCATCCGACTCGTAGCACCCATGGAAATGCACGCAACAAGTGCAGTGCATCACCTTTTGATGCCGATTTTCTCCAAGATTTGTCCCTATATTCTCCTTGATTGCCTGAACCTTATGGTGACATCGGTTCGCCCTTTAACCCTTCTCAGTCGTCAATTCCCCGAAACCTTAGGTGTTGTGGTGAAAAGAAAACAACGAACTAAAATTGGATTGTGACTTGAAAAAAAAAATATCCTCGTGAGGGAATGATCTGTAGGAGGTCATATATATATTTGTTTTAAAAAAAATTAGAGGAGAATTTGAGTTTATAAAAAACTTTCGAAAGCCATTGAAACGACTTAGCTGTTGGTTTGCTGAAGAAGAGGACATGTCGAACCTGTGTATTTATAGAGTGGTAAAGAATAGAATAAGCTTGACATTCTTTGGTAGCAATTTAGGGTAGCTGTAAGAAAAAGTAGGCTTGATTTGAAAATTCATGGCCTAATATTTTCATTTTAGGGTAGCTGCCATGAGCTTCCCTTTTCCTAGTTAGCTGCATAATTTTGGTGATTTGAAAATACAATTTTCCTAGGTCTTACGCATGTTCGTAGCTTCATTTAGGATTGCAGAGATTTTCTTCCTTGAGCGTGAAGTATCAGCGTTGATAGTTTGAGGTAGGGGATAAATAGATGGCATAGTACTTAGTTTATTTTAGTTAGATTTTATTTTATTTTATTTAGTATAGCTTACTCGTTACATGAAACTCCATTCGTTTATAGATCCCTATCGATAAAAATAAAAATACCGTTGTGACGAGAAATGTGCCATGACCTCATAAGTATAATAAAATAAAGAAGTTAACTTATATTGTGAAATCCCAATAATGTCGATTGAGGGTGCAAAATACATTGAATGAAAATTTGCTTATTTTCCAAATTAAAAATTATGGAATATTTCTATAAATTAAATTAACAATATGTCTTAAAAATCCTATCCAAATTCAAAACAAATATTTTATTATAATTAAATAAATCCTTATGGTTTATAAACGATTCCATAGAGACTTTTTGAAAAATTGATTTGGACATAACTTACAATCTATAAGACGAAATCTCGATTTTTCACTTCCATCAGAAAAAATACAGTTTAATAGATTCAAATGTTTATTGTTTCAAAGTAATCCCACTTATAACGAATCCTGTATATTTGTTTAAGGTTCAAAACATATAATCACGAACTACCGCGACGTTACGAGCTCGATTATAATTATATTATAGTTAATACTTATGAATATGGATTAAATAATAAACCAGTTATATTAATTGAATTCTAGACTGAATTAAATTATCCAATTCACACGATATTGCTAAATCAACTATTTTTGACTATTTCAGAAATAAATATACTATTCCATTATTTATATTAATTAAATAATCAAAATTATTTAATTCAAACCATTTAAATTACCAAACCATAAATTAATAATTGAATAAATCAATTATTACATCGCTAAAATTCCAGGACGTTAAAAATTGGCTCTCTACATGAAGATGGATTATGATTTGATGGTCCAGAAAAATGTCGGTGTAATCGTATGAGGATGGAAATTAAATTGACATTTTTATGAATTGAGATAAATTTGCAGATCAGTTTATCTCACATTTACTAGTATTTATTAGTGAATGCTGCCAAGTGAACACCGACAAAAGAATACTCAATCGTTCATTTGAAAAATGTGTAAATGTTGGCAAATGCAAACAACGTTAGCTATAGTCACTGAATGTGACTTGACACTAACTTTTTGTACATAAAGTTGCTACAGTCTTTATCCTGACACTGGATACGACTGGACACTACATCGGCTTAGGTGGCTCTGCACATTCTCATAACACTAATGCAACTGGACACTATAGCCACTTTCCTTACGTAATGTGGCTACAACGACTCTTATCACATCGAAAGCAACCGGCAATAACATGTATTGTAATTGAGACATAAATTTTGGATCTCTAAAGCATATAAATGTCCATCTTCTTTTGTAGATTTAAACATAACTTACTGAATAAATATATCGACCATTAAATTTTCTTCTTTGGAGTTACAAGTTCTCGTGAAAGCATATACTGAAGTTGATCACATGCATGATTTAATGCTACAAAGAGGCGGGGGTCTAAGACATAAAGGGTTATGGAACATGGTGCCAGAAGTTCATAATAACCATCACGACTGCCCAGTTAGACGACCGTCTTGTGAAATCCATAAGCGCATCGTGGGTTTATAGAAGCTTGTGATTGATACCGTGAGATTATCGAGATTGTTGAAGAAGAAGAATACTTTTTTCAAGCAAACAAATTTTCATTTGATTCGCATTACCAATTAGAGTACGGAATCAAATTTGTTGGTCATGAAGCTTATGAACTTTGCTATAGCTGGCTTACGCGATATGGCTCTGAGTAAGCCTATTTCATGTGGTATGCTTATGTAGTACTATTTTCGCAAGTTTATGTCATACTGTTTTTGCAATTTTATGTAGTACTGTGTTAATTTGAAGTTCGTTTAATTCAACAAAGGATGACCTAGTATGTGTTAACTCACCAATAGGCAGCAAGTTACAATATCACCAACACGCGACATTAGGTTACAAAATCACCAAAGCACATATATAAAGCATGAAATCACCATATCAAAAAATCATTCTCCATACATAAGAATATATGAGCATACTGTATAGATAAAAGACTAACAGTATGGAAGAGATACAATTGTTATAATAAATATAACTAACGTCATACAAGAATAAATTAGTAAACTATAACAACTTACACAAGAATATATAAGCATACTAATTACTGCATACATAAAAAGACTAACACTAAGAACATACATAAAAGACTAACAGTATGGAAGAGATACAATATATAATCAGGTTTGGAGGGTCAAAATTGGGTTAGCGGGTCAACCCGAAACCCACCCGTTTATAAACAGATCAAATTCGGGTTGACCCGAAAATGACCCTCCAACTACACGGGTCGGGTTAACCTGATAATTTTCGTGTGGGTTTTGGGTCTGATTTCAGGTCATGTAGGAAATTGGCATCCCTAACTAGAACTACAGAGAGTTAGAGTGAAGGTGATTTTGTTGTAGGTTTATTTTCTCCCTTTGTTATGTGGCATTGTGACATTTATAGGCCAGTAGCAGCTAGATAATGAAGTTATTAGTAGCAAGAACCATCTGAGGAGTCATTCCTTGTCAAGTAGATACTCTCAACAAAAATACCAATAACAACAACTGCCAGCAACTCTAGTTAATTACTGTCCTACCCTGGTTAGTTAGGAAATCAAAGTGCTCAACCAACCAGGTATGATTACTAGAATATCCCTCAATAGCAAGTTAACCCATCAGCTGCCCTATTGATACCAACAGTGCATGTGTTGCCAATGCAGGCTCATTGAAGACTTATCATTACCCACTTTAAGATACTTATGCCAACACTGCTACCTCATAAAGTTCTACACCAACATCACTAACTCAACTAGCGTTGCATGCTACCCAATAGGGGTATTATGGTCAGCAACAAAATACTGCTGTTGCTGGTGCGGCAAGTGGTGCATATGTTGCTTATTACAACTGACCACCTAGTCAAGCTGGGTATGACTTTGGAGCTTAATAGCCTCCTCCTTGTTATGCACCTAGATTGCTTACGGTAATGTGTCTGCATAAAGTCAGACAAGCTATGGTGCGGGTTACGGGCGGAATACTGTTGCATATCCAATTGAAAACGCTCCTGTAGTGGTAACTACACAAACTTCTGAAGATACTAGCTAGAGCTGATATTATATTTTTGGTCTTTATAATAATATTATGTTGAATGAAGCTGAAACTTTGTTTTTAATTTGTTAACTTTTTGTTGGACAGCTAGTGCTGTCGGGTCATGGTGCTCGTTTAGTTATGTTCAAAACATGATATACTTCTTAATATGATGTTTTTGAGTTTAAAAATAATAATATCACAAAGGTTTTAGATATGAGAGGAGTACCACCTATAAAAAAAGATGTGAAATGACGTATGTAGCATATTAAAATTTAATGATGGAGCAGGAGTTTAAAACTGTAGTTTACTACGGTAGATTGCATGCAACTGTAGTTTTGCAGCTTGCTACTTGGTGTGGCTGGATGTGAAAGTGCAAGATTAGAGAACAAACCTGTTCACATTTGTACTCACATATTTTGTGATGGAATCTAGTAGCATATCATTTAAATATTATTTTATGTTTTATTAGCCGTAAGTATAAGATGTTTAAGTAACATAGGAGAAAATGTGCAAGTACACCCTAGGATTAAAGAATAAAGAATATGGGTCAATTGATAATGGAAGTTCGACTTAGAACTCTTATTATGGCTAAAACTGCTAGTTTCAAGGAGCATTTGTATGCTATGGAATCCAACGCCAAATTCAATGAAGCTAAGGCTATATATGGACCTGGCTAAAGCCGAGTTAGAAGGAATCCTATGCTACCTTTAAGTTGCCAAGGTGATTGTTTCATTTTTGGATTTATTTGAGTCATAAACTACATTATCCATGCTGTGGATTTGTGAACTATATATACCATCATCATCCTGTTAATTTCTAACATATCTATGGGTGCACCGTTCTGATTTTGGAGCGCTATGTTATGGGCATATTTTTAAAATCCTATTTTTTTATATTGCATCACAATTAATGCATCAGTCCATCCAGCCCTCCATTTGTTATCATTATTGTTGTTGTCACTCTTATTTTTTATGCAAGGCAGGCCGATCTAGGAAACAAAGAACATGTCTACTTAGTATTGAGTTTTCTGGATGTCTAGGGAAGTGAGACATGATAACAAAGAGATGGCTGCAGATAGGATGTGTGACGGAGTTCTGAAGTTTACGTATGATGACTGCAGCAGGGAAATTTTTGTGACATTTGAAGGTGTTTCTTGATGCTTTTGAGGTTGATACATTATGTCACACTCTTCCTCATTCAAATAAGTCATGCTTGTCGACATTCATGAAAATATTTTTAGTATGTATACATCTTGGTTTGCTACGATTGTAAGTATTGTTAACTTTTATCATAAATATCTATGTTTAATTCTTCATATATGAAATATTATGGATATATATATATATATATATTGTGATTTGGCTTATGACTCCTTTTGTGTACTTGCATTAATGTAGTAAATGTAATGTTTTGAATTGTTATAATATATTAGTAGAATAGAAAATTATAAGCTCTGAATGTTATGGCAGCAAAAAAGGTGTATAGAATTTTTTTACAGTGTTCAACCTATGCAAAGAAAAATTGTTCCAGCTTTGTTATACTATAGCATTATACTAGTATTATAAAAAATATTTTGCAAGAAGTAAATAGTTTTCATAGCAATAAAATGATGCTACAAAAGATAGTAATGATCCTTCTATAGCGATTCAATGTGTCATAAAAGCATGATACGATGCTCCCATAGCTTGTTCAGATACTATAATAACATGACATGCCAACATATTATAGCAATCAAATGACGTCACAAAAGTTCTATAGCATGTTTAAAAATGCTATAGAAAAGCTGTTGCACTAATATGATTTTGTATAAGATGGAAACAAAAATACGTTTTCCATTGCAAGTATTACACATTATAGTATCTACTAGACTTTTCATAACTGTTGATCTATGACGTTTATAGAATCGTTGTAGAAAGATTTTATAACGACTTTTAAATGCTATAAAAAGGTATGCTTGTTGTAATTATACATGACACACACATAGACACACATACACACACACACACACACACACACACACACACATATATATATATATATATATATATGTGCATGTGTGTGCAAGCATTAAATAATGAAGATTGTACAATATAACGATTCAGGATTGATGAATTCAAGATTAAAGAAACCAAGACTGAAGACTCTTGAGTTTTAAATTTTCAATAGATCAGGAGTTCAAGACATCAAAATAAGTATTAGAGTCTATATTTATGTCAAAATTTCATAGCAACACTAAAATCTCTATTTTGATTTTAATTATGGAAGGAACCACATTCTCGCTTTAATAATGGTATTAAAGTCATAGCGGGGTGGAACCTACAACCTTCTCTAGTGGAATGAAATCCACAAAATTTTAAAAATAGCATATTTTAGATTTTAAACTATTTTTGGAAAATTATCTTTTAAATCATCTCTCCTATTTTAAATATTTTAACCTCAAATTCAAAACTATTTTTCAAATCTTATAGCATTGTTTTCAACTCTTGATTTAAATATGGTACTCTTTGTTTCAAAATCTATATTCAAATCATTACTTATGATTTCAATATTTTGGCGTCAATCTCAAAATTATATTTTAAGTTTTTTTATAGTCTCTTATATTTTTATTCATAGTTCTTCGTATATTTTTACTATATATATTTAATATTTTACCGCTTATTCTTTAAAGATTATTTGAAATATATCTGTAATGATTTGCAAGTCTAGGAATTATTTCAAAAAGTTTAGAATAAAATCATTTTAATACCAAATCAATTTTCATAATACACACAGGCATGTCGACATCCCTATACCTCCCATGCTAACATGGTAGTCGTTTCTTCAAAAAATCAAATTTCAAAAGAAGTGCCTTTTCATCATTTCTCTTCGCGAATGGATATGACCGTTAATTCCCTACATGTAACAGCCCACACCTTTGTTCACGCAAGACATTGTCCCCAACTTTGCCACCGTATAGGTGTGGGGTTTTGTTCCTCAAAAGGCCTCGGTGTTAGTAAGAGATGGACTCTACTATATAAGTACCCACTTCACACAGGCTTCCACGATGTGGGACTTAGGGGTGTTACATTCTCCCTCCCTACAAAGCCCAATGTCCTCGTTGGCTCAGAAACACCTCACTCAGTTGTTGTGGTCCACACAAGAGCCACAATTCCGGTTGGTTATTGGCTCTGATACCACTGTAACAACCCATACCTCTGTTCATGCAAGACATTGTCCCTAACTTAGCAACTGCATAGGTGTGGGGTTTTGTTCCTCAAAAGGCCTCGGCGTTAGTAAGAGATGGACTCTACTATATAAGTACCCATTTTACACAGGCTTCCACGATGTGGGACTTAGGGGTGTTACACTACAAATACCAAATGTTTTCAATGAATTTTAATTAATTAATTTTTTCATCATTTCTTCACTCTTCTCCACTCTTATTTTCTAAACATTTTAAACAAAATCCTAAGTGGATTAAACCCGAATCATTTCTTGTTTGATTCTATGTCACTCTCTCTTAAAGATCTCAGTGCTATTCATAGTTATAGAACCATTTGTAATTAATGGGATTATATCAAGTCTCTCTACCCATCAAGGCAACTTGAAACAGTGTGACCATGGATGATAAATTAGCTGGATGTGATTATAACCTAGTGAAATCAATTGGATGCGATTGTAGACTGGTAAATCAAGCGAGTCTCACTATACTCAGGAAATGGGTATGTGCACATTATAGACTTGGAATTGAGGATTACAATCTTGACATTATATTCGAAAAGAAATCTGCATAAGAAATTGTGTAGGACTGGATGTAGGGTAACTTCGAACCAGTATATAATTCTTATATGTTCATTTCTTTACTGCTTTTTATTTATTATTTGCATTCATGAATCTATGGTTGTTTTTGTGTTTGTGAATTGCATCTGTTTTTGTTTAATTTCAAAATGATTCATATAATTCATTAAACACTATTCACCCTCTTCTAGTGTTAATCCAACCTTTAGATATGCAATCCGCATTCCTCACAACACACATATATGTGCGTACGTATACATATACACACTCTTCTTTCTATTTTATGGCAAATTATGATAAAATCATTTCAGATATAAGAAGATCACCTTCCTCGTGTATTTTTTATTTATTTTTGAAAGAATCTGAATTAAGTTAATTGAAAATTTATCGAGTGGTTTTAGAGCGTCATATAAGCAAAGGAGTGTATTTATATGAGATGACTCGTAATAATAGCCACTTCAAAACCATATACATGTTCTATCTCTTAGAAGTGGCATGCTTGATGTGCTAAAATCTTTATGGGGATTCGAGATCTATTTGAGATATTCGAACGTCGTGGAGGTTCGTGGCCTATTGAAGATGCTAGGATCTATTTGGTGATTCATTATCTGTTCGAGTGATGTTAGCTTGTGCATTGAGAATTTGGATGTGACCTCATCATTAGTTTATGACCAAAGATAGAGTATGATGCATAATCCAATGGTTTAACTAAATAGAGATGTACATTAGCTCCATATCGTATATCTAGAGATGCGTTTGATATGTGGGGTTCAGAGGGGTTGATGATACTTAGCTTACCTACTTCATATTTGCATGTTCGGGCATGGGCTTGTTATGTTTGCTTTATGGCATTTTTTTATAGATATATATGATGCTCATAGGGTATTTTCTATTCCTTTCATGGAGATCCATTTTAGTTTTAAGCTAGAGAAATCTCCACAAAAAATCCATGATACCAACATGCCTTAACAGATTTATTTGTATATCTATAAATATTATTGAGATATGATTAATGTAAGCATCACAACTATATTTTGATTTATATTCTTCACCCCAGAAAATATATATTATATCATCATACATATTTATTAGATGATTGGTTCTTTTGAATGGATAACGAATACAATGGTCTCAAAAAGAGTTGTTACATATTGCACGTATTTATTGAGGTTTTCCATAAGAAATTTATGTCTGACTCATGGTATATTAGGTATAAATATCAATATAGATAGATATAAGATGATGTTGATATTTAATAATCCCTGTACACAGATGCCACACTAAAGACGCTCGGTATGTTGAATTTCAAGCATGTAAATATTCTAGCACGATCTATAATCGTCCATCCTGGAAAGGATGTACCTAATATCGATAAGCTAAGCGTACAAAGAGGATACCATATGCTTTGAAAATTGGTTTCACAGTTTATGTTGTGCTATGTACTAGACTTGTGTTGCATTCGCACAAAGATGTATAAGTCGATATCAGCCTAATTAAAGAGAGATAAAAACTACACAACTGTAAAACGTATATTGAAGTATTTAAGAAATACACGAGATTTATTTCTAACATATGGGGATCAAACCTCTTTTTGAAGTGGTATACTGACTCTAACTTCTAGAGCAATATTGATGGTCATAATTTGGTATCAAGTTATACCTTCATTTTAAATTTTGAGGATCGGTTGGAGAAGGTCAAAACAGTATATAGTAGCTAATTCCAAGATAAAGGCCAAATACATCACCTTCTGTAAAGCAGTTAAAAAGGTAGTCAAGATACACTGAACCCTAAGTGACTTGGTGTCGTTCCCGATATAGAGAATCTAGTGGCATTGTCATATGACAACAATGTAGGATGCATATCGCAAAGGAGCCTAAAACTCATAAGTAATCAGGAAACATTATTCAAAACAGATCCATCATTGAGAATCTAATCAGAGACATAGGATTATGATTTCATAATTGGCACCAAATAAAAGATGAAGATTAATGAAGTAAAGGTATGCTTTAAGGAAATTATATAATCTATTATGAATTAATAACCCTTTACTCCATTCTTATTGTAGTAAAGGTGTTTTCATTTTGTTATATATTTATTATGATGTGTTATAATAATTATATGTTCAATTGAATATATTTAATAGAAAATCTACTAATGGTGTCTTTATGACTCAAACTACAAATAGTCATAATCATAAGTATTGTATCACATTAATAAGCACATTATTTTAAGTCTTTTTTAAGATGCATCCAAATTGGATATCATGCATGAGACTAGAGTTCGTAACACTCTCCAAATGTTGGGCAATGTATTACTACCATTGGAGGCACAGAGGGTTATGTATTAATAGCCATTAAATATCGATGGAATGACTTATTTTATATTTTTTTCTCTTGGTTAACATAATTATGGTCAAATAGAAAATATTAATGTAACTAATTTACATGGTTCTCTTGACTTGAGAATGTTGTCGATCTGTATTATAAAAGCTCTATTTCGGCTATAGTCAAATCATCCTTCAAAGTCCATTGAATATCCACAGGTGGGTCGAATGAAAGTATTGAAATTGAAACAATTTTCAAAGAATTTATCTCATTGGTTATAATGGATTATTATCATAGTCAACTAAAATCAACTCAAAATCAAAATCTCTGGCCGAAACCGTTTGGTAATACTAATAGTTACAAACCAAGGACATTGCATTAGGAATATAGAGATAAATATAGATAACATTGGAATTTTGACCATTACAAAATTCCATAAGTCCACATATTTTGAATAACAAACTAGTTTAAATAATGATCACTAATGGGTGACGCTTATAACAAGTAAAATTTGATTTTACGAAAGTATAGGTGCAACACCCTGTAAATTAAATGATAGCTAACTAAGATGGTTAATAAATAATTATTAATGCTCAATTTTTTTGGCAAACTTCTTTATTTGGCTAGGAAATTAGCACCATTGTGCTTGTGGAAATCTTTTGATCAATTTTCTATGAGAAGTGCAAAAATTGGATCTCAAATGAAAACGATCGTAACATTTGAAGATTTCTAACCAAAAATAATTTAAAATATATTAATTCAAAAGCTACTAATATTAAAAGAAATACCATTGATGTGACATCAAACCTAATGTAACGACTAATATTTTTAACGGTTGGATATTTAAATAAGTTATTTAAATATTAATTTTTAATTAGTTTAAGGTGCAATAAATATGATTTTTCACATATGGTAGAACCAAGACTCGAAACCACTTCCATTTAGTTCGGATGGTCCATTCCGTGAAGAAAAGGATATAAATATTGATATATTTCACATGATGGGCGTTTAGTTGGAAATTTGAGGTTTAATTTGTAAAACTGAATGTTTGAAAAAAGGTTAAGTGCAATTGATAATAGAATTGGACCTCGAGACCTATACCATTTCATTTAGAAGACCTTTTTATAGATATATTAACTGTCAACATGTGTCATCTGGAGTTTATGTCAATTCGGCCTATTTTGAACAATTAACAATAAATACTTGAACACATTTCGAGAAATAATATTATTTTATTCATCTAGGAATCTTAACCTTAATTCTGAGCTGCCACTTAACAAATGTCTGGAATTCAACTTGTTCTATTGATTTCTCTCAACTCGTTCATTGAAACATCATAACAACAAAGGATAATTGTACAACTCGGTAAGATCTGTAAGATATATGGTAGGATCGTCGATTGGAGGTCGGAGTTCACCATAAAATACAAGGGAAGCGGTTATGAAAATAGGGCGGCTTGAGCATGGGGTGACTGGAGTCATCGTTTTAAGCATTGTTATCGATGCTCATCGTTGTGGAGTGGTCAGATCGGAATGATGATCATCGGAGATGTGTGTGCATATGGAAGAAGGGCTCCGCTTGGGTTCTATTCGACTACATGATGTAGTAATTGTGCATATGGAGAAGACGATGAGGTGGAAAAATCTCACTGGTTCATGTGTTTTCATTTTTAATTCAAATTCAAATCTTCTAACTACAATAACTTTTGTATACATGATCTAATTTTTTTAACGGCTTCTTCTGTTGGACTCGTATGGAGAGCTCTACGCTTTTGGCACTAGTTTGCACCGATTTAGCTAAGGTGGATGATACTGTCTCTCAATTTACCGTAGTTGTTAGTATAGTATAAAATCAACATTTTTTTAATGTTTTTTTATTTCAAAATGCATTTCTAGGATAGTTAAAATTAGACCTTGTTATATAAAAATTTAAGAAGTTGTTTAAATAATTTTAAATTAAATATCGTATTTTCTCTTTTGCGTGCTATTTTGATAGTATTGCTTGATTTGGGTATCAATCTCACACTAGTCACTTTAGATAGGTTCTGTATGTAATGTGCATATTATTATGGATGCTAGTACGTTACTTTAGATATTTGTGTGACTACTGGCTGCATGGTTGATTGTTTGCATAGTTTAGTTAAAAAGGTTGTTTGTGGGCAACATACCATTAGGAAAATCTCATTTGCTAGAACATGGTGTATATCGATCAAATGCACAAGTTGTGTACATTTATTGAGTACAAAAGTCATGATAGACTCAAACAAATGAGACGAATTTATGTGGAGAATCAATGCGTGCTAACTGATCTAAAGACGGAGAGACAATAAAGCATACTGATCGATCTGAAAATGGAGTAGCATCAGAGCTTGCGGACTGACCAGAAGATGGACGAGCAATGGAGTTTAGCTACTGATCTAAAAAAATGGAGAGTGGACTCAATGACATGGTTGGATTCTAAGGCGAATGTTAGATGTTTTCATTTGATGTGTATTTGACCACATTTGGTTAAATACATGATCATGGTAATCATTATTGATTACTGTTGAGTGATCACTATCGGTTACTGTTATTGATTGTCATTATTGACCATTTTGAAGTGGAAGAGAGACAGACAAGTACTTCGCTTAAAGATAGTTTGTGTGGTCTTAAAATTTCTTGCTTTAATACCGAGATTGCTTCGTCCATTTTCATGAAGGATGATGGATACACCACCTTCAAGTAATGATTTATTGCTTCACTCCTCTCAAATAACTGCTCTGTCTTTTAAGTCCACATCACACAATAATGTTTTACCTGAGAATTTCTTCGCACTATAATCTATAATGATTGAGAAGGAGTGTCATCTTTGGATTTGTATTGCCATGACCAAAGGCATGGACCTTATATAAAAGATGGCAGTTCACAGTGTTATGGGATCTTGTAAAGTCCTTTCTCCTTCTTAGCTACTTCATCCTTAATTAGGAGGCAGAGCTGAACACGCATCAATGCTAATATTATTAAGAAAAAGCTGAAGCAACTCACAAACAAATAAAGCTAAAGGATTACAAGTGCATAGGATGGCCAAACAGCCAAGACATAATGAGACCAAGCCCATGCCTATAAGTAAGGGCAGGGTGGCATCATGAATGGGGACGACTTCTCATTTCTCGTTTCTTCGCCTTTTCATTTTGTAACCCATAAATTAAATTAAGGACAAATTGTCGAAATGGGTTTGTGAATTTGTACTTAGATATATGTATTGGCATGGCATATCAATAGTATTTTGGTCATTCTGTTTGGCCTTGCATATGCATATCGAATCATAACTTGTATGACATTCAATCCGACCTTGGCTGCACATTGCATATTTGGACTTATATAGCTATTAAATTGGCTTGTGTTTAGCACGTTCGACTAAACAAAATGATTCAAAACGGAATTTTTTTACTAAAACATAATTGCTTTGTCCATACCCACTTTTACGTTTTTTTTTCATTCGACTAGAAATAAGGTCTTTTCTCAATTTCTTCGAATCAAAGGATCTAAGTAGGGCTTAAGCGAGTTACTCATACTAAACTCCTTTAGCTTGGAGAAGTCTTTTGGCTTCAAAATTACTTTTAGGCTTCCAGCTAAGCATAAGATATAACGACCGTACTTTTTCGTACCGTTTAAGCTGACATTTAACTACTCATGTCCAATCCAAATGGCATAGGAAAGCATATTGTTAATAGAAAGAAGTTAGAGGGTGAGAAAAAGAAAGAAATATCAGAATAGAATAATAAGAAGATCAGAGTCTTACAGCGGAACGAATAAAATACAATATATCAAATTTCTTTATAAAAAGAAGTTTTATATACATGATTACAATATCAGAGTACACATACGTTTCAATACAGCACACACAATGGAATATAAATCAATACCAGAAAATACGGATATACATCTTGACTCTGGTTTCTCTTCTGAAGCTCCAAGCGAAACTTAACCTGGAAATATACTCAGTCTAACCCGAGTACATTTAAAGCAAAGCAAAATCAAATCAGATCAGTCTGGTATACTTTCAATGTTAAAATTCATAACGCAAACATCTTGCTTGACTTTTAGAAACCCTTTGAAAGGATGAAACTCTCGTAAGACATGACCACATATAAACATGGCACATGTTTTTACTTTACGATAACCAAATTACTTTTATATATATCAAAATCGGGTGATATTATAATAGTGTCTATTGTTGACAGGAAAAACAGTTGCACGCCAACACCTAATGTGTATAAGTGGTGTGAACACAGCAAATCCAAAATAAATAAAGTAAATTTGGGGAGACAGCCTTTTATAGTGGTTCGACACTAACGCCTACGTCCACTTTATAATGATCATTCATCGTATGATATTCGATTACAATGCTTTACAAGTTTAGACGATATTTGAGTACAAAGTATTACAATGAAGTAACAATGTCCTTGTTAATTGTATACTTTGATGAAAATGCCTTTTTTCTTGTTTTTTAGACAAGTTGACTTGGTCAACAATGTTCCAAAATTATCCTTAGTGTAAAAAAATTCCAAAAGAGCTCAAGTGTAGCATAATTATCCTTGTTAAAGCCTAAATGTTGATGGAAAGCATGTAGGCCACATTTTAATTATTTTTCCCATGTCAAACGGTCAAGAAGAAAGAATTGGAAGCCATCAACGAGTATTTGGAGCTCTCAAGACCCAAAAGATCCCAATGAAGGTCAAGGCTTGGGGTATTTATAGGAGTGAGGTTAGGTGGGAGTAGGTGAGCAACAGGGTCCACCAACCGAATTTTCGTATCTCCCAAAGGGAGTAAAGGAGGGAGTCGAAATTCCTTAAAACAGGGGATTCGAAATTCCCTGAAACAGTTGTTCGAAATTACCTGAAACAGGGATTTGAATTTCCCTGAATTAGGGATTCAAAATTCCCTGATCAAGGATTCGAATTTCCCTGAATTAGAGGATTCGAATTTCCTTGAAACAGGGAATGGAATTTCCTTGAATCAGGGGATTCGAATTTCCCTGAATCAGAGATTCAAATTTCCCTGAATCAAGGGATTCGAGTTCCCCTGAATCAGGAATTCGAAATTCCCTGAATTAGGGGATTCGAAATTCCTTGAAACAGGGATTCGAATTTCCCTGAATCAAAGGGTTCGAATTTCCCCAAATAAGGGTTTTGAAATTCCCTAAATCAAGGGATTCGAATTTCCTTGAAATAGGGGTTTAGATTTCATTAAATTTGGGGATTCGAATTTCCCTGTAACTGGGATTCGAATTTCCCTGAATCGGGGGATTCGAATTTCCCTGAATCAGGGATTCGAAATTCCCTGAAACAGGGATTCAAATTTCACTGAATCAGGGGATTCAAATTTCCCAAGGAATCCCCGAAATAGAGGATTCAAAATGTACAAAACTGACTATTTTGAGGACGAAATGTGTGTGGAGATGTCTTCGACTGAACCGCTTTGTGTTTTCTGACGCTTGAGCACATCGCTCACCAAATACTTGACGTTTGACAGGTTTGACTAAAAAGCGTGTCAACATTTCCCCCCTAAAACATATCTTGCTTAATCCAAGGAAGGTGTGTTTTGCAAGGAGAAGAGATATCCATAAACCAAAGCTGGGAGAAGCCGGAGCGAGCTTCTATATCCATAAAACTAAAGAGCCACGACCATGCTGGATCTTATTAAATAGAAAACCAAAGCCGATAAACCAGAAATCCATGATCGCTTCAGTTCATGTTTACCAAAAAAACCAGAATGTTAGAAATCCAATGAAAGCCAACAATCACCTTGGATCGTTTTGAGAGATAACCAAGATAACCAGAATGACCATATAGCCAGATAACAGTATGAATCGTTGTGTGAGAATGATCCAATAACCAAATGAGCAGGGTATGCCGATCAAACGTACAGGACCGACGACTCGCCACAAGTTAGGGAAATCTTGTCGAAGTAGGACAAGAGGCCAAGAAAGCCAAGAAGGGATACTCTTGTCGAGTCACTAAAAAATCCACTCGATATAACCCAAGATTGTTGACAAGACGACGCACTAATCCAAACGAGTAGGATCATACAAGATCCGAAACTCGCCACTAATGCACGAGTGGATATTCTTGCCGTGTCACTGACTAGTCCACCCGATTTAATCCAAGATCGTTGACAAGGCGACCCACTAATCAAAATGAGCAGGATCGTGCACGATCCTACACTCGCCACGCGTCAAGCGTATCTCGTCGAAGTAGGACGAGAAGCCAAGATAGTCAGACGCTTATTAGAGTTTGCAATCCCGTTATCGATTTCAACTTCACAAGTAAGCGTCCTTACTTATGAAGTAATTTTATTAAAGTTATAAAAGTTGGGGATTTTTTAGCAAAGCCGAAAGAAAACCGAACGGTTCATTATCCGTAAAGAGCATGCCTAGGGAGCTGGCCTGCCACCGAGCATGCGTAGGCAGACTTGGCCGTTTTCCCATTCCAAGTTTATTTATAAAGGAGAGCGAATAGTTTATCATTTGTGAAGTGCATGCCTAGGATCTCGTTGGTTCTTGTTACATGGGTAAACAAACATAACTATTCACAATTCAAAGCCGAGAAAGTAAACTTTTCATTAGTAACCAAAGGGGTGATAGTGTATCGTCAATAAAGAGCATGTCTAGAGATTGTAACAGCTCCTGTGCATGGGTTTACCGACTCAACCATCTTACAACCTGACAATTAAAATAATCAAAAGGAAGGATACATTCGAAGGACCAATGTCCTTAAACCCAATGCCATAGGCCGAAGCCCAAATAACTGAGCCTAGAGAGCCTAATTGAGAAAGCCATAAGTGAATAGCACCATAATTGAAAACTGTAATATCTTAAAGCCAAGAAAACTAAAGGAAAACACAACTACAGCCTAAGCACCAAAGTCGGAGAACTAAGATCCGAATCCAAGAAGCTGAAAGAACAAAATCCATAGTGCTAGAAAATCCAAAGCCGCAAGTCACAAGATACCGATGCCAGGGAGACTTGCATCCAAGACATCAGAGAATGAAAAGGGATAATTGATAATAATGCCCTTGTGACCATTGCTGGTCCTCGGCATGTCCTGATTCTGTAACACCCCGAATTTTAGTTAATACTAGAATTCACTAATTATAGGATAAATAATCTCAGATGTGGGAATTGGGGGTAACGGGCTGCGTCATTGCGTTCGTCTCGGAAAAATACGCGAAATAGAGTCCGAGTTTTCGAAAATCGGAGTCCGTATGACCCAGTTAAGGCCCAATGAAGTTTGCAGAAAAATTAAAGCTTAAAACAGATTTAGAAATTTAAATTAGGATTTCAAATTAGAACCAGCGGGGTAGGCGGGAAGCTTCCCGCCCTAACCATGTCGACAGGGCTGTCGACAGGGGTGTCGACTTGCCTGTCGACTTGCCTGTCGACAGGGGCGCAGCGTCCAGAGAGCCTGGGTGCACCAGGTTGGGTTTTAGGCTGGCTAGGAGGGCTGGGTTCTAGAGATTTCCTAGATCTAACGGACCTAATCTAATCTAGGGTTAATCTAAGGGCCTAAAACACAACCTAATCCTATAAATAAGACCCTAACCCTACCCTAATTCATTCATAATTAGATCTTGTAACTAAACTATGGCAAAATGAAACTTGATCATGGCCTCCACAAATCAATGAAGAGAGTTGCAAGCTAATCAACCTCCAAATCAACATCTTCTTCAACTAATTCCACTTCATAAGTTTGCTAATCTAGGTTTTGGTGAGTTTCTATCACTTTGATGATCAATTGTTAAATTAAGTAGATGAGATATGATGAGATCTATGGTTTTGCATGAGGATTAATGGGTTTTCAAGTCATATGATATGATGTGAATATGCTAATCTATGTTTAATATTAATCCTATGTTTATGCATGTTGAATATGTGAGTTTATGCATATGTGAGTTTATGCATGTTGAATATGTGAATTTATGCATGATAAATATGTGAGTTTATGCATGTTGAAAATGTGAGTTTATGCAAGTTGGATATGTGGGTTTATGCAAGTTAAGTGGTGGGTTTATGCATAATAAGTAATTGATTTTATGCATGCTAAGTAGGTGGTTTTATGCATGCTAAGTGTTTGGTATTATGTATAAATCATGACATGCAAGTTTACCCTTTTAAATGTGATGCATACATATGCAAGATGGCACCTTTATATGCTATGAATATATATGTGTATGCATGTTTACCCTTCTTTAAGATGCAAGTCATATATGCAAGTTCAACATGTTATACAAGTTATGTGTAAGCTTATATGCAAGTTTAACATGTTATACAAATTATGTGTATGCTTATATGCAAGCTCAACATGTGATACAAGTTATGTGTATGATGTTATGTAAGTTATGTGCATGTTGTTATGCAAGTTCATATGCAAGTTATGTGTATGATGTTATGCAAGTATGTGCATGATGCTATGTAAGTTATGTGTATGTTGATATGCAAGTTATGTTTATAATATTATGCAAGTTATGTGTATGATGTTATGCAAGTTAACATGTAACATGTTGTGTAAGTTCACACCTTTAAGACACATGCAAGTTCACCTTCGTATAACCTATGAACACTTATGCAAGCTGCCTTTATACATGACATATGTATGTTCATGTAAGTTGGGTTATTTAGTAATGCTAGTTGGGTTAATATCATGATGTAAGTGGACACCTTTTTAACCCATGTTAATGCTAATGTATGCTAAGTGAAACCCATGTTAATTGTGAAAGAAACTTCTCTTGGAAATATGTCGTGTTAGCATAAGTACGTGGGGAAACGATGGGGTTAATAGACATGTTAATGAAATGGTGTGAAATGGTTATGATTAAGCATACCATAAAATGAATAAGCATAAGTGGGAATTTACCTATTGAGTTAGGTCTACCCCATGGGAATTTACCTATTGAGTTAGGTCTACCCATGTTATGAAAAACTTGATATTAATTAGGGATAATTAATATGGGGGGTGATTAATAAGGTGTAATTAATCAACTAAGACACGAGGTTGGACCCTTTTGTAGCGGAAGTCTGCCCGGAACCGACCGGCCATCCAGCGGCTACAAATGATTGGCCCAATGTGAGAGGTCTTAGTCATAAATTAAATACATGATTAAAGTAAAGACACGAGGTTAGACCCTTTTGATGACAGAAGTCTGCCCGGAACCAACCGGCATATCCAGCAGTCATAAAAGACGGTCTAATGTGAGAGGTCTTTATGAGGTCATGATCTTAATTAATGAATTAAGAAACACTTAACCATATTAGCATGTAGTGGGACATGAGGGGTTAAGTGGGTGCCTTGGGGTGGCATGATGATACTAGTGGGTTGCCTTGGGTGGCAATAGAAAATACGATTAGAATACTTAACCAAAGTAGAACATGTAATAAAACATGATTAAAGGGTTACGTAAGTGCCATGGGTGGCATGTGAGAATACGATTAGAATACTTAACCAAGGTGGAACATGTAATTAAACATGATTAAAGGGTTAAGTAAGTGCCATGGGTGGCATGTGAAAATCTAGTGGGTACCTTGTATGACAATTAGAATATGATTAAAGGACTTAACCAAAGTTTATAACATGTAAGGGGACATGGTTAAAGGGTTAAGTGGGATTCACTAGAAATAGCAAGCTTAGGTGGTAGCTTGTGAGGGCCCATTTCAACCAATATCCCAAACGTATCTTTGTGGGCTCGACTCTATTCGAGTGACGGGACACGCATATTGGGCTTGACTATAAGAGGCCAAACCGGGTTAGCGGTGGCAACGCGGGACCAACGGGTTTCATATGCGTGTGTGGACCCGGGCTGGTTGGTAAGTCGTTGTTGCATCGTGTAGATATAAAGCCGTGCACTGTTAATATTATCTGGTAGCCACTTTAGGGGAATGATACACCCCAATCGTGGGACCAACACGGGTATCTACGTAGGGGAGCCGATCGCTTGGGGAGTAGCGGGTACACCTATGTAGTCAGATAGGGGTACACGAAACTACTGAATTACTAAGAACACTTAGTGGGATCAACCTTTAAGTAAGAATAACTGGTGTGGTGCAGTGTAGTAATTATCCTTGGGTGGGTGGATGCGTCTTTACGGTTGTCTTAGTTTATCCTAAGTCTACCAAGCTGCTTAGTGTAGCCATTCATCCCCAGACGTCACCGTATATCAGGCTTATGTCTTCTCTGGTTACTTTAATGATTGTATTGTTAAAGTTATAGGAGTCACTCAGACTTATGTCTGACCCCGTTGTTTTTATCTTTTTCCCAACCCTCAGGTTATCAGAGTGGGCCCAGTACGTGTGGGCTTTGATCAGGCTGCTTTATTCTCTTTTGGAGCTTGGACCATAGGTGTAGAGATCAGCTTACCCTTTTCTTTTATGGCTATCAGTTCATGTATTGGGATTATGTACTTTTGTTTATCAGGATGGATATTTTTGTGTACTTGACTCTTATTTGGCTTTGTGATGTAACCAAACATGTTTTACTTTCCGCTGCATTGAAATGATGTTTGAAATTTTCAGGTATTACTTATATCTGTCTTGTTGTAATTTTTTTGTTCTATATTCACTTAAAATACTCCACCGATGTTATGGCATTCCCTTAGAGAGTGATCATAGCGGGTGTGGGGTGTTACACGTGGTATCAGAGCAAAGGTTACCGGAACAGATAAAATTTTTAGAAAACTATTTTTCTAAAAACATTTTTGGTAGAAATATTTTCAAAAACATGTCTTTAAAGAGAAAAGTTTTTTTTGAAAGAAAAACATAATCCCCGATAGCCATATCCTTATCCTTCGAAATTCTCCGTTTTGAAACTTTTCTTTTTCGTCTCAGCATGGCTGAAGATCTTTATCTTCCGGACGGTGTAGCGGTACCAGTATGGTATAGGAGGTTGTTAGAGGCTAGGGCCGCCGCTGCAGATCCAGCAAATGTTCCTCCTCCACCCGTTGCACTCGTGCCTCCTCGCACGGATACTTTTGCTATGACTTGTAGGAAGTTTAAGGCTATGGGAGGAAAACCTTTTGTGGGAGCTAAGGATTGGCTTAATGAGACGGAAGAATTGATGGAAATCTTGGAAGTAGAAGAGGGAAAGAAAGTCAGGTTAGCCGCTTGGTTAATGGAAGGAGAGGCCTCGTTCTGGTGGGAGGTCACTAATGGAGAACGCCCTATTGACTCTTGGGTGGATTTCAGGCAAAGGTTTGAGGCAGAGTTTCTCTCAAAAGCGGAAGAAAATATGCACGTGGAAAGGTTCTTGAACTTAAAGCAAGGGAACTTGTCGGTGAAAGAATATGTTAACAAGTTTAATCAGTTAGAGAGATTCAACATGGACTTGGTAAACACACCGGAAGAGAAAGCTTTGAGGTTCGTTAAAGGCTTGAACGAACCGATGCTCGGATTGGCTATGTCTCACATCCCTATGGGGGCCACTTTCGAGAAGCTAGTGGACATAGCACTTATGCATGAGGAAGAGAAGGGTGCCAATGCTAATAAAGCACACGAGAAGAAAGGAGATCAGAAGAGACCTCAACAGCAACAGCAAAACAAGGGTGGGAAAGGCAACGGTGGCAAGGGAAAGAAGAAGTGCTTCAGTTGTGGAACACTAGGCCACCTAAGCAAGGATTGTCGCAAGAAGAGGAAGGCTGGCTGCTTCCACTGTGACGAAGTAGGACATCTAGTGAAAGACTGCCCTAAGAAAGGGCAAAGGACGGGATCTACCTCAGGAGGACAGGTGCAAGCTCTTTTGGCACCAACTCAGGCAAGGGGGCAAGCTCAGGCTCTCGCGGTTCGACCGATTCAGGAAAGAGGTAGAACTATTTCCATTGAAAGTCTAGTTTTTCTGTCTGATTATCCGGGTCAAACTTTATTTGATTTTGACGCATTGAGTTCGTTTATCTCATCATTGTTAGTTGAGTCACTGCACTGAGACACCAGTTAGTAGATGATCCCTTAGTTGTTTCAAACCCAATTGGGGCTCCATGATGTGTTTGGGTTTGAAAGTTGCTATACTTAGCGTTGAGTTTAGATGTGATGCTTTTTGGGCTTCACGGGCTATGGGTTAGTTTTGGGCATGGACTGGTTATCCAGTAATGGTGCCGTTCTAATTGCGGAGGGAGAGTTGTTAGGCTTATGACCCGCTAGGGTAACACTCTCGAGATCTCTTGTAATCCCATGGAATCTATTATGCTAAAATCGCTTGACACGACGGTCGAGAGTTTGCAATTTATAGAGTGGTCCGGGAATACTCGGATGTGTTTGGAGGAGGTGAAGGGCTTACCTCCGGAGCAGGAGATCGACTTCCAAATATATCTGGTAGACAATGCCAAACCAGTGTGCCACGTGGCTCCTCGTGAGAGGAGGGAACTCCATAAGCAAGTAGGCAATTTGCTTGAGAAGGGGTTTAGAAGACGAAGTATATCGGGGTAGGGTGCTCCGGTAGTTTTTGCCACAAAGGCGGATGGGTCCCTCAGACTTTGTGTAGGCTAAAGAGAGCTAAATAAACTCACAAAGAAGAATAGACACCCATTGTCGAGGATTGATGGTCTCTTTGATCAGTTAGTGGGCGCCTCAGTATTTTCGCAGTTGGACTTAACCATAAGGTTTCGTCAGTTGGGAATGACTGAGGATAATATAGAGAAGACTACCTTTAGGACTCCGAATGGTTTTTTTATGAGTGGCTGGAGATGCCATTTGGTTTGACGAACGCCCCCGCATATGATGAGAAGGGTGTTCAGGGAGTACCTAAATAAGTTCGTGATGGTCTTTGTTAATGACATCTTGGTCTTTTCTAGGAGCGGAATAAGTTTTCGTGTGTGCTCAATGGGATGAGCCAAGCCAGTTATGGGATAAACGGTGGTTTTGGAGCGAGACTGGCGAGGACATCCAGAGTTGGACAAGGGCTTAATTGTTTGGCCATTTTTACTAGTATCATCTCACGTAGGTCGCCTGAACTCGAAGGAGATATCCCTTGGGTGTTTGTCTGATATTGGTTTAGGCCTTTGGGGCTTGCGTTTGGGGGACATTGAGCTCGACTAGGGTGGTCTGCGTGAGAGATGGATAGTTGTGATGATTTTGCATGGGAGAATATCCTGATTTTCTCTAGGAGTGGAGAAGAACCTGCCCTATATCTTAGGGAAGTATTGGGAACTCTCCAGACGCATAGTCTTAAAAAGTGGATGGGATCCTTAGCATCCTATGAGTAAGGGTAACATGGTAGCGGACGCCTTAAGTAGAAAAGGTTGTCCTCGAGTTTGTGGTTCGTTGAACGACGGGGCTTAGAGTTTATTTCTATGTTTGACTTTAGACCTTCCGTTGACTTTGTACCCGGTTTGCTAGCCTCCTTGGAGGTTAGGCCTACTCTTTTGGGGCGGATTGGAGAAGCACAGAGGGACGACCCACAGTTGGTTGAGTTGGTAGAGAAGCTCATAAGGGGGGGAGTCGTCCAGCCATTTGAGTAGGTACACCCTAGACGATAGGGGGTGCTTGCGTAGAGACGGTAGACTTTGTGTACCGCAAGACGAGGGTTTGAGGAAGGTTATTCTGGATGATGCACACCGTTCTAGGATGACCATTCATCCCGGTGGGGACAAGATGTACCAAGACATGAAGAGGGTTTTCTTCTGGGCCGGTATGAAGAAAGATGTGGCCGAGTATGTCGCTCGATGCTTGGTGTGCCAACAAGTGAAGGCGGAGCAAAAGAAACCAGGTGGGTTGCTTCACCCATTGGAAGTTCCGCAATGGAAGTGGGATAGCGTCTCGAGGGATTTTACGGACGGGTTACCCAGGTCAAGAAAGGGTAATACGGGAATTTGGGTTGTGGTAGATAGACTTACTAAGAGCACCCATCGTATACCCGTGAAGAGTAAGAGAACTGATCCATGACTAGCTTCAGTTTACATTCGAGAGATTATTAGTTTGCATGGGGTACCCTCTAGCATAGTGAGTGATCGAGATCCTATCTTTACTAAAGAGTTTTGGAAAAGTTTGCAAGAAGCGGTAGGGACTCAGTTGTAATTGAGTACCGCATATCATCCTCAGATAGACGGCCAGACCGAGAGGGTGAAT
This sequence comes from Allium sativum, assembly GCA_030737875.1. Taxonomy (NCBI): domain Eukaryota; kingdom Viridiplantae; phylum Streptophyta; class Magnoliopsida; order Asparagales; family Amaryllidaceae; genus Allium; species Allium sativum. The sequence continues at coordinate 669,904,697 of CM060916.1, read as the reverse complement.
CATATTTTAGAAGATCTTTTGAGGCTATGTATCTTGGATTTTGGAGGTACATGGGAGGAGCATCCTCCATTGGTGGAGTTGCCCGACAGACTTAGTGGTGTACATGGTGTATTCCATGGGAGGAAGTGCCTACATGAGACTGTAGAGGTGGTAGGGCCGAGTTTGCTTAGAGAAGTGGAAGTAGAGCGTGATGCGACGATTCGACGAGCTCCTACTTGCATCCTTGGGTCAGGGATTTGGAAGATGAGAAACAGAGAGGTTTAACTAGTCAAAGTACAAAGGGGAGATGAAGAGAGCAACGCTACCTGGGAGACGGAAGCGAAGATGCGTTCGAGGTACCCTTTTTCTTTCGGAGGGTATGACCTTTTGTTTCTCCTTCATCGCATATCTTGTGCTTATCTTATCCTTAGTATGTCCTCTCGATAGTACCTTTGACCTTCAGATAGGATAGTCCTATGGTTGAAACATGTGTTTGAGACATGTTATGTATGATGGATGCAAGTGGATGCAAGTGTTTGCTAGTGGTTGCTCGTGGATGCATATACACACACTCTAGGCACTAGATCGGCTCAGTCACTTCATATTGCATATTGCATAAAATTGTATGTAGGAAGCTATATTTATGGATGTATAATGATTGCGTTATCATATGGATGATGCATTTTGGTGAATGATTGTGCACTCATGTAGATATTGTATGTGTCGATAGGGTTCTCTCGCACACATAATGGATGCATGGCACTATCATGGTTTGCATATGTTCATACATTAGATAGGGAACATATACACACACTTTTTGCATATGCTTATACATCATTAGAAACTGTTTAAGGACAATGGATGCCCGTGTTTGATGGATTGAGTAGATGGTTGTTTGGATGGTAGGATATGCATTCTCCTTAGCTTAGGGATTTCGGGGACGAAATCCTTTAAGGAGGGGAGAATGTAACACCCCGAATTTTAGTTAATACTAGAATTCACTAATTATAGGATAAATAATCTCAGATGTGGGAATTGGGGGTAACGGGCTGCGTCATTGCGTTCGTCTCGGAAAAATACGCGAAATAGAGTCCGAGTTTTCGAAAATCGGAGTCCGTATGGCCCAGTTAAGGCCCAATGAAGTTTGCAGAAAAATTAAAGCTTAAAACAGATTTAGAAATTTAAATTAGGATTTCAAATTAGAACCAGCGGGGTAGGCGGGAAGCTTCCCGCCCTAACCATGTCGACAGGGCTGTCGACCTGTCGACAGGGGTGTCGACTTGCCTGTCGACTTGCCTGTCGACAGGGGCGCAGCGTCCAGAGAGCCTGGGTGCACCAGGTTGGGTTTTAGGCTGGCTAGGAGGGCTGGGTTCTAGAGATTTCCTAGATCTAACGGACCTAATCTAATCTAGGGTTAATCTAAGGGCCTAAAACACAACCTAATCCTATAAATAAGACCCTAACCCTACCCTAATTCATTCATAATTAGATCTTGTAACTAAACTATGGCAAAATGAAACTTGATCATGGCCTCCACAAATCAATGAAGAAAGTTGCAAGCTAATCAACCTCCAAATCAACATCTTCTTCAACTAATTCCACTTCATAAGTTTGCTAATCTAGGTTTTGGTGAGTTTCTATCACTTTGATGATCAATTGTTAAATTAAGTAGATGAGATATGATGAGATCTATGGTTTTGCATGAGGATTAATGGGTTTTCAAGTCATATGATATGATGTGAATATGCTAATCTATGTTTAATATTAATCCTATGTTTATGCATGTTGAATATGTGAGTTTATGCATATGTAAGTTTATGCATGTTGAATATGTGAATTTATGCATGATAAATATGTGAGTTTATGCATGTTGAAAATGTGAGTTTATGCAAGTTGGATATGTGGGTTTATGCAAGTTAAGTGGTGGGTTTATGCATAATAAGTAATTGATTTTATGCATGCTAAGTAGGTGGTTTTATGCATGCTAAGTGTTTGGTATTATGTATAAATCATGACATGCAAGTTTACCCTTTTAAATGTGATGCATACATATGCAAGATGGCACCTTTATATGCTATGAATATATATGTGTATGCATGTTTACCCTTCTTTAAGATGCAAGTCATATATGCAAGTTCAACATGTTATACAAGTTATGTGTAAGCTTATATGCAAGTTTAACATGTTATACAAATTATGTGTATGCTTATATGCAAGCTCAACATGTGATACAAGTTATGTGTATGATGTTATGTAAGTTATGTGCATGTTGTTATGCAAGTTCATATGCAAGTTATGTGTATGATGTTATGCAAGTATGTGCATGATGCTATGTAAGTTATGTGTATGTTGATATGCAAGTTATGTTTATAATATTATGCAAGTTATGTGTATGATGTTATGCAAGTTAACATGTAACATGTTGTGTAAGTTCACACCTTTAAGACACATGCAAGTTCACCTTCGTATAACCTATGAACACTTATGCAAGCTGCCTTTATACATGACATATGTATGTTCATGTAAGTTGGGTTATTTAGTAATGCTAGTTGGGTTAATATCATGATGTAAGTGGACACCTTTTTAACCCATGTTAATGCTAATGTATGCTAAGTGAAACCCATGTTAATTGTGAAAGAAACTTCTCTTGGAAATATGTCGTGTTAGCATAAGTACGTGGGGAAACGATGGGGTTAATAGACATGTTAATGAAATGGTGTGAAATGGTTATGATTAAGCATACCATAAAATGAATAAGCATAAGTGGGAATTTACCTATTGAGTTAGGTCTACCCCATGGGAATTTACCTATTGAGTTAGGTCTACCCATGTTATGAAAAACTTGATATTAATTAGGGATAATTAATATGGGGGGGTGATTAATTAGGTGTAATTAATCAACTAAGACACGAGGTTGGACCCTTTTGTAGCGGAAGTCTGCCCGGAACCGACCGGCCATCCAGCGGCTACAAATGATTGGCCCAATGTGAGAGGTCTTAGTCATAAATTAAATACATGATTAAAGTAAAGACACGAGGTTAGACCCTTTTGATGACAGAAATCTGCCCGGAACCAACCGGCATATCCAGCAGTCATAAAAGACGGTCTAATGTGAGAGGTCTTTATAAGGTCATGATCTTAATTAATGAATTAAGAAACACTTAACCATATTAGCATGTAGTGGGACATGAGGGGTTAAGTGGGTGCCTTGGGGTGGCATGATGAGACTAGTGGGTTGCCTTGGGTGGCAATAGAAAATACGATTAGAATACTTAACCAAAGTAGAACATGTAATAAAACATGATTAAAGGGTTAAGTAAGTGCCATGGGTGGCATGTGAGAATACAATTAGAATACTTAACCAAGGTGGAACATGTAATTAAACATGATTAAAGGGTTAAGTAAGTGCCATGGGTGGCATGTGAAAATCTAGTGGGTACCTTGTATGACAATTAGAATATGATTAAAGGACTTAACCAAAGTTTATAACATGTAAGGGGACATGGTTAAAGGGTTAAGTGGGATTCACTAGAAATAGCAAGCTTAGGTGGTAGCTTGTGAGGGCCCATTTCAACCAATATCCCAAACGTATCTTTGTGGGCTCGACTCTATTCGAGTAACGGGACACGCATATTGGGCTTGACTATAAGAGGCCAAACCGGGTTAGCGGTGGCAACGCGGGACCAACGGGTTTCATATGCGTGTGTGGACCCGGGCTGGTTGGTAAGTCGTTGTTGCATCGTGTAGATATAAAGCCGTGCACTGTTAATATTATCTGGTAGCCACTTTAGGGGAATGATACACCCCAATCGTGGGACCAGCACGGGTATCTACGTAGGGGAGCCGATCGCTTGGGGAGTAGTGGATACACCTATGTAGTCAGATAGGGGTACACGAAACTACTGAATTACTAAGAACACTTAGTGGGATCAACCTTTAAGTAAGAATAACTGGTGTGGTGCAGTGTAGTAATTATCCTTGGGTGGGTGGACGCGTCTTTACGGTTGTCTTAGTTTATCCTAAGTCTACCAAGCTGCTTAGTGTAGCCATTCATCCCCAGACGTCACCGTATATCAGGCTTATGTCTTCTCTGGTTACTTTAATGATTGTATTGTTAAAGTTATAGGAGTCACTCAGACTTATGTCTGACCCCGTTGTTTTTATCTTTTTCCCAACCCTCAGGTTATCAGAGTGGGCCCAGTACGTGTGGGCTTTGATCAGGCTGCTTTATTCTCTTTTGGAGCTTGGACCATAGGTGTAGAGATCAGCTTACCCTTTTCTTTTATGGCTATCAGTTCATGTATTGGGATTATGTACTTTTGTTTATCAGGATGGATATTTTTGTGTACTTGACTCTTATTTGGCTTTGTGATGTAACCAAACATGTTTTACTTTCCGCTGCATTGAAATGATGTTTGAAATTTTCAAGTATTACTTATATCTGTCTTGTTGTAATTTTTCTGTTCTATATTCACTTAAAATACTCCACCGATGTTATGGCATTCCCTTAGAGAGTGATCATAGCGGGTGTGGGGTGTTACAGATTCCCAGTCTTAGTACGAACAAATCGCGCTAGAAACCCGTGCCTGATATGCTCTTCTAATATGTCCCTAAGACGCTGACAATCGTTCGTATGATGGCCAGGGAAGCCGTGAAACTTGCAATACTGATCGGAATCCCTTTCTTTTGGAGTTAGGTCCCTGAACGGAGTCAGTCTGAAAGGATGATGGGCTGAACCTCTCTAAAGATCTCCTCGAGGGTATGAGTAAGCTCTGAGTAAGACGAGAACTTGGGTTGCCCCCGAGTTCTATTGGGATTACTTCTCGAGGGGAGGTTCTTAGCGGTAGCAAGAATCTTAGTCTTTCCAGAGCCGAGCAGTTTCCCGTCTGTAGCCGAATTAACTTCGAGGGCCTTTTTGTTATTAGCCTTCGCATCCTCTTCCCGAAGGAATCTTTCAGCTTCGAAATAGAACTCGCCAAGGTCCCTTAGTGGGTCCCAAAGTAGCGAAGTCCTGAATTTAGACTTATCTAGAACACCAGATACTGCGACCGTTAAAAACCTTAGAGGGGTTAGGTCTCCCGATCGAAGCCAGCGCAGCATTGAACCGATTTAAGAATTTCCACAGGGTCGTGCCTGACTTCTGTTTAATGTCGTTTAGAGTCATGACGCTTTTAGGGCGAGCTATGTTGACTCTAAACTGTTCCACGAATCAGGTAATCAAAGCATTCCAAGAGGTGACGGGGTTTGGTTCCAGCTGCTTGTACCACATCGCAGCTATGTCTATTAAGAAGAGCGAAAAGCACTTAGCCATGATATTTTACGAAGCTGAGAGAACTTCCATATGTCGAATGTATCTCATGAGGTGAGCGGTCGGGTCCTTACTACCATCATAGGGATCCAACACTGGTAGCTTAAAATCAGGTGGGTTACGAGAGTTCCTAATATCCAAAGAAAGCAGACTGCGAGTCACACAATCCATGTCCGTAGAAGAAGCACCGCCTCGAGTGTACCGACGGATGACATCTGCGATCTCTGACCTATTTCTGAAAGCAAGTAGTTGATTTAGATTGTCCAAAGCGGCACTGGTGCCCCAGTGTTCAAGTCCAAGTTAGGAATCGGTTGATTGAGGAGAAAGTTTGGCTGGATTCCAACTTGAGGGGCCACATCGGGCGCAATCCTAACTCCCGGAACCGTGGGAGCACTACCATCCAAAGTAGTGCACACCGGCGCTTGAGCAACATTTCACACTGCGGAGCCCGCGACTTGTCCGAACAAAATGTCACGGGCTGGAGCGGCATCGGGGCATGGGGTGCCCCCGAATGTAGCGGGACCGACACCGTTTCGAGGAGCGGCGTCAGCCTGCTAATCAATTTGTAGGGTTGCCCCCAAGTCCCGAGTCGCAGGCGTAGGAACAATGGTACTAGTTCCAATAATATCTGCCAGGCCAGTCGGCATTGAAGTGTTCCTTATCCTATCTTCAATATGAGTGAGGAAGGTATTGAAAGCATCTTCTTGTAGCTCAAGTCGAGCATTTAAATCTGTAGCTAGGTTTTTAATCATTCCATCGACCTCCTCCCGAGTGACATAGTTAGATGGACCTTCATTCGAAGAAAGCTCCTGACTTCCTTTATCCCCTGTCGCCTCGTGAGCTTCAGTGGTAGCTGGGAGCTTCTTGCGATTAACCATGGTATAAAGCGAGTATAGTTGAAGTCGAGATTCAAAGACCAATTCGAGTATTTAATCCGATGCAGAAGTCCAAGCTGTTTGTCCCCCTTCCTAGTGCGCCAAAATGTTGACAGGCAAAATTGTTGCACGCCAACACCCAACGTGTATAAGTGGTGTGAATACATCAAATCCGAAATAAATAAAGTAAACGCGGGGAGACACAACTTTTTATAGTGGTTCGGCACTAACGCCTACATCCACTTTATAATGATCATTCATCATATGATATCCGATTACAATGCTTTACTAGTTTAGACAATATTTGAGTACAAAGTATTACAATGAAATAACAATGTCCTTGATAATTCTTACTTTGCTGAAAATGCCCTTCTTTTTCTTCCTTTAAATGAGTTGACTTGGTCAACAATGTTCCAAAATTATCCTTAGTGTCCAAGAAGTCCAAAAGAGCCCAAGTGTAGCATAATTATCCTTGTTAAAGCCTAAGTGTTGATGGAAAACGTGTAGGCCACGTTTTAATTATTCTTGCCATGTCCAATGGCCAAGAAGAAAGAATTGGAAGCCATTAATGAGTATTCGGAGCTCTCAAGGTCGAAAAATTCCAAGGGAAAAGGATTCCAATGAAAACCAAGGCTTGGGGTATTTATAGAAGGGAGGTTAGGTGGGAGTATATGAGCAATGAGGCCCACCAACCGAATTTTCGTATCCCCTAAAAGGGGTAAAGGAGGAAGTCGAAATTCCCTGAAACAGATGATTCGAAATTACCTGAAATAGGTATTCAAAATTCCCTGAAATAGGGATTCGAATTTCCCTGAATTAGGGGATTTCAAATTTCCCTGAATCAGGGATTCGAAATTCCCTGAATCAGGGATTCGAATTTCCGTGAATCAGTGGATTCGAATTTCCCTAAATCAAAGATTCGAATTTCCCTGAATCAAGGGATATGAATTTCCCTAAATCAGGGGATTCGAAACTCCCAGAATCAAGGGATTCAAAATTCCCTGAAATAGAGATTCGAATTTCTCTGAATCAGGGGATACGAATTTACTTGAATTAAGGATTTGAAATTCCCTAAATCAGGGATTCGAATTTCCTTGAATCAGGATTTCCCTGAATTAGAGGACTCGGATTTCCCCGGAACAAGGAATCGGATTTTTCTGAAACAAGGATTTGAATTTCATTGAATCAAAGGATTCGAATTTTCCTGAATCAGGGATTCGAATTTCCTTGAATCGGGGGATTCGAAATTCTCTGAATTAGGGATTCGAAATTCTCTGAAACAGGGATTCGAATTACCCTGAATTACGGGATTTGAATTTCCCGAGGAATCCCTGAAAAAGGGGATTCGAAATGTACAAAACTGATTGTTTTGAGGAAGAAACGTGTATGGAGATGTCTTCCAATAAACCGCTTTGTTTTTTCTGACGCTTGAGCGCATCGCTCACCCAATACTTGATGTGTGACAGCTTTGTCTAAAAAGTGTGTCAACATCTATCAATCCACAAATAAATAGTAATACAGCTGGAAAGCTTGCATCTTACTTTCCAACATAGTTAGTTTACAACTAAAAATGTACGGTTCATATTTGAGTTTGGATTTCCAACATGACAAGGTATGAGACCACCTCCCGAATAGTGTACCTCTAAAGAGAAATACACTAGGGTTCAGCAAGAACATCTTGTAACTCGGCCACACATGACCGACCACTCATTCAACTTGAGTGTACCGAATATACCGTCCACGGTTGGTCATGAGCCCAAACCGTTACCCGTAAGATACAGAAATGACAGAAGAAGAACAAATGAAATTTCTCTAGATGGTGACAATGCCACTTATGGGAATGACCCACATAGTCATGTTGCTTCCCCAATTTCTGTCATTTCCCGGTTTATGGGGCTTGAGGTTATGGTTACCTTTCCATAACATCACATTAATTCTTTGAATGACATATCATCAGATCCGTCAAACCACTAATTGACATCCACAAAAAATACTTTGGGTGTTAAGCTAAGAGAAGGTGTCTTCTCCACCGCCAAACTTGGTATATTTATAAAAATCAAAGTACGTGATCCTCAGGAAATACACTGCCAGACATTCATCCATACAAGTCATCCAGGAACAGGATGCAACAAAGGCACTCTCCTACCGCATTCTATATCGAAATCACCCCAAGGATCAGTAGTGAGTATTCCTTGCAATCCGAATATTTCAATCACGGCAGAATCACAAATCATAATATCTCTAAGAGCTAACCGAAGAAATTTAACAAGTAGTTCTTAAGCTCATAAAGATCCACGGTCTTGTTGATTCATGAGATTTTTAATTCATGACAACAAAGAAAAGGAGATCAAAGGAAGAGTAATTGGGTATAGTAATTTATTTGTGTTTTAGTTGTGTTAGAGCTTGTTAAAATCTATCCTCATATATTAAATAATCAAGCACATAAAAATCATGAATATATATAAAGAAATGGTGCATAAGTCACTGGACTATGCCTCTTGGGATAGACCAATCGACTGGTGGATTTTCCACCAGTCGACTAGTGTACACCAGTTTGCATAGTTCAATGCATTTTGTGTGCCAACGTATTTAATTATATATATGTTTTTAAATACTAGTTGAATGGTCATTTTTTACCAGTCGACTGATCCGAATACAACAGTCATTTTTTCTGAAAAGGCATTTTCATGAAAGGTTTTCTATCCATTTCTGAACAGAAATGAGTGCTTCTTTTCATCACAACTTTTCCTGAATGATTACCCCTCCTGAACTATTATTTACACATCACAAAATCCACTTTCAAACTCAATGATTCTAACTCTAATTCTCTGATCTTACTTCTATATTCTCTTGCATTCAGAAAGCATTCAATTTCATATCTATTGCTGTGAATTGTTGATTCTATATCACATTTCTCGATTCAATAAGCAATATACTTCCTTCAAATCTTCACACATACATCAAAAATCTTAGGATAAGATTATAGGAAGGGTGTACTTAATCCGTGACCAATCAGTGTTGCTTAGAACACAAGTTGAAGACAAAACTTTTGTTGTACTATTGAAGTCATGTTCGGTTGCTCAAGCGTGAAATCTCATTTGGTTGCTTGGGTAAGTTGTTAATCTTTTCCTCCAGGTGAAGTGACGGTGTTGCTAGTGAAAATTCAGAAGAAGTCTGGGACTGGACGTAGGATGGTGCTCTGAACAAGTATAAAAATTCTCGGTATCATTTATTTTACTTTACTACATTTATATATTGCATTATGTGATATAGTTATATTTAGTTTATTAAATTTTTACTTGCATAACTATTGCATAAGTTAATATATCACATCATCTAAGCTTCTACATATTCATATCAATCCATATTACTCGATCCTACTCTAGTACTCTTTTCATTAAAAAGATCATTGTCTTACGTCCAGTCCTAGACATCTTTTTGCTTTTCACTAGCAACACCCTCACTTTACCCGGAGGAACATGTTAACAACAAACCCGAGCAACCAAACGGGATTTCATGCTTGAGCAAACCAAACGTGAATTCAACAACACACCTGAGCAATCGAATAGGACTTTAATAGTACAACAAAAGTTTTGACTTCAACTTGTGTTCTAAGCAACACGGGTTAGTCACAAATTAAGTACACCCTTACTATAATCTTATCCTTAGATATTTGATGTGTGGTGAAGATTTAAAGGAAATATATTTCTTACTGAATCGATAAATTTGAAATAGAATCAGTGATTTAAAGCAATAAATATGAAATTGAATTCTTTCTAAATTCAATAGAATATAGAAATACGATTAGAAAATTAAAGTAAGAATCAGTGAGTTTGAAACTAGATTTTATGATTTATAAATAATAGTTCAAGAGTGGTAATCATTCATGAAAATTTATGATGAAAAGAAGCACTCATTTCTGTTCAGAAATGGATACAAAACCTTTCTTGAAAGAAGATGTCTTTTCAGAAAAAATGATTGTTATATTTGGATCAGTCAACTGGTAAAAAATGTCCAGTCAACTGTTATTTAAAAATGTGTGTATGTATATAAATACGTTGGCACACAAAATGCATTGAATTGTGCAAACTGGTGTACACAAGTCGACTGGTGGAAAATCCACCGGTCGACTAGTCTGTGCCAGAAGGCACAGTCCGGTGACTTGTGTGTCATTTCTTATATATATATATTCGTGAACCAATTTTCAATATATATATATATATATATATATATATATATATATATTTGTGAATTTTTTGTGCTTGATTGTGTAATATATGAGGATAAATTTTAACAAGCTCTAACACAACTAAAACACAAATTAATTACCATACTCAATTACTCTTCCTTTGATCCCCATTTCTTTGTTGTTGTGAATCAAAAATCTCATGAATCAACATTCTCCCCCTTTTTGATTGATGACAACCTCTTGCAATATATTGTAGATATTATTGAAATGTATATTTCTCCACCTGAATATATGTTGCATATGAATTTTCTCCCCGTGAGTATATGGCTATATTTTTCTTCCAACAACTTGTTAGTGTATCAATCTTTCTCCCCCTTTGTCATTGATAAAAAATAATAGCAGCAAGATAGAAACAAAATGAAAACAACAGATTCTTTGATTTACTCCTTCATTTTAGATTTGTTTCCAAAGATATTAGAGATACAAAAATAACCTTTTCTTTGTTGCGGTGTACCTGCAAAAATACAATATATATATACATTGGTACCCACTTCCTTCGTTAGGGCCCACATGTTAGATGGAAGGTAACCATATCCAAGAAGGTTTAGTGGCACCTTTAAAAAATAAATTTTCATTATTAACTACTAAATTAAAATAATCATCGATATATTTTTCTCTTTTTTCCAATTTACAGGAACCCAAATACTTAAATAACTTCTATTGGTTTTTTATTTCGTACTTCTAGATTTATTATAAATATCTCTAGTCATAGAAATATTCAAATTTCTATAAAAACTAGATATAGTGCTTTAGTACTAGCAGTGATATTTTTATTATATATAAAGGCATATCTAGTACTATTTCTATGATTAGTTTTATTATATCGTAAACCACTTTTGTCGTGTAAAGGTCGAGATCTAGATAAAATCATATTTAAATCATTTTGACCTTTAATTAAGTTTGGCGAACTTGTAAATTTTTTAAATTTGATTCCAAAATCGCGATTAACATTTTCAAAAGAATTTTTTTTTTAAATCACCAATTTCCTTATTTAATTCTGAATTCTTCCTTTTTAAAGTACTATTCTCATTTTCGACAAATTTGAGATACTGAATTATCTAAAAATGATTGTAATTTTCAAATTTTCCTTTGATTCAGAAATTGCTTTTTTCAAAATATTGTTGCTAACTTTCAAATTTTCATATTATTTAGATAATTCTAAACTTTTTCAGTTAAAGCTTCATTATCTTTTTCAAGAGACACAATTAAAGAAATAGAATTATTTAATGAATCTTCTAAATATGTATTTTTATTTTGTAAAATATATGTTTCCTTTAAAAGATCGTTGTATTAATCTATTAGCTGCTCATTTTCTATTTGAAGGAAATCTTTTCGAAAAACAAGCTCTTCTAAGGTATTTTCAAAACATTCAGTTTGTTTTACTAAAAAATTATTTTCCTCTTTTAATTTGGAATTTCTTGCTCATAGTCTTTTGACTTAGTTAAAATAAATGTATAAAGTTTATTCAGAATTTTAAAATCTTTCAGTAATTTTTCACGGTCTAACAAAAGACCTTTATATAATGAATCAACACGTACCAATTGTGATATAACTTTAGCCATGAGATATTTGCTTGCTTGCTCCTTTGGTTCTTCTTTGTTGTACTTCCACTTTCAAATTCCTTGACTAGATTTCTTAATCGCCAATAGTTCTAGGATGCTATTACGATCTATAGAATCCCGGGCTTTGATACCAAATGAAAAGAATGCTACAGTAGGATCGAGTAATATGGATTGATATGAATATGTGGAATCTTAGATGATGTGATATATTAAAGTTATGAAAGTAAAAATTAATAAACTAAATATAACTATGTCATAGAATGCAATATAAAAATGCAGTAAAGTAAAATAAAAGACACCAAGGATTTTTATACTGGTTCGGAGCACCGATCTACGCCCAGTCCCAGACTTCTTCTGGCTTTTCACTAGCAACACCCTCACTTCATCCAGAGGAACATGTTAACAACACATCCTAGCAACCAAACAGGATTTCATGCCTGAGCAAACCGAATAGGACTTCAACAACATGCCTGAGCAATCAAACAGGACATGAATAGTAAAACAAAAGTTTTGACTTCAACTTGTGTTTTAAGCAACACACATTAGTCACAGATTAAGTACACCCTTCTTATAATCTTATCCTCAGATATTTGATGTGTGCGTGAAGATTTAAAGGAATTATATGGCATATGGAATCGAGAAATGTGAAATAGAAGCAGTGATTCAAAGCAATAAATATGAAAATGAATGCTTTCTGAATGCAAGAGAATATAGAAATATGATCAGAAAATTAGAGTAAGAATCGATGAGTTTGAAAGTGGATCTTGTTATGTTTAAATAGTGGCTCAAGAGTGGTAATCATTCATAAAAAGTTATGATGAAAAGAAGCTCTCGTTTATATTCAAAAATGGATATAAAACCTTTCACGAAAGAAGATGTCTTTTCAAGAAAAATGACCGTTATATTCGGATCAGTCGATTGGTAAAAATTGACCAGCCAACTAGTATTTAAAAATGTATATATATATATCTAAATATGTTGGCACACAAAATGAACTGAACTGTGCAAACTGGTGTACACCAGTCAACTAGTGGAAAATCCACCAGTCAACTGGTCTATGCCAGGAGACACAGTCCAGTGACTTGTGTGCCATTTCTTTATATATATATATATATATATATATATTCGTCACTTTTTGGGCTTGATTGTGTAATATATGAGGATAGATTTTAACAAGCTCTAACACAAATAAATTACAATACTCAATAACTCTTCCTTTGATCTCCTTTTCTTTATTGTCGTGAATCAAAAATCTCATGAATCGACAGGTCTTCTATGCTCCCTCTTTATAACATCCTTGCAAATTAGTGTCGAACGCACAATTGGTTCGAAGTGGTTTTAAGTCTAGTTCCTATTTTGGTCTCTTTGAACTAACCTGTCAATAGTCAAAAGGATGTTGATTTGATAGTTGTTCTTTAACTATCAAATCCAACAGTATCGATAAGTATATCAACAGTTCAAGCCCTTTTAATTTAAAATCATTCATTAAAGTCAATTTATCAATTCATACAAATCAATTCTATATATTTATCTCAACACATCTGACCTATTTCGTAATTTTGAAACAGTAATCAATACTTACATTTTAAAATATATATATTTACCAAATTCCTTCCTTTATCTCAAATTATCGCTATATTTCACAAAAACCTCTTTTATTCTCTTTATCTTGTAATATCATTAAATATACTTGATCAATCGATATAGGTTTAATTTCCAGTCTTATATGGCCAAAATAACATTAAGCGATGTACTCTTTATAATATAACCTAAAATGGTTTCATTCACTTTAAAACGTTATAAATTATATATTACAATCTTGCTTATGGAAATTATAATTCTATTTCCAATATCCAATTTCAAATATAATGTCTTATTCTCATTTTCTCAAAAACCAAAACTATTGAAAACAAAACCATATCTTATATCTTTCATAATAGGCATATTCCAAAATCCCTTTTTATATTTCTTTACTATATTTCACAAACCTATTTTTATTTCCTTACTTTGGAAATATCGTTTTATATTCTCAAACCCTTTTGTCTTTCCTTTACATTGGAAATATTTTTATTCACACAATCACCTTTTTATTTTATTTTACCATTACAAACTAATACTTTCTGTTGATAATAGTGAAGTTGTTGAAGTTGGGGTATCCTATTTACCTTTCTGACCTTTATCGACAACGTTCTTATCTTAAGATAGTTATGGGTTCGTAATTCAAAACAGATCCTATAAATTTTATTTACTATTCCATTTTGTTTTTACATGGTTTTACAAATCATTACTTGCATTTGAAAGCTCTCTTTTTAATTAAAAATAGTTTACTTGATTCAATTTTTTAAGTAAAATGTTTATTTAAAACCCTCACATTAGTTTAAACCTCTTTTATAACTTTGTTTATAAAATTTGGGTTCATTTCTAAAGTCTTATTACAGAATTCCTTAATCCGATTAAACTAATAATCTCATTACCCTTTGGTCACTTCTTAAATGGGTTCCATCAAAAGTAAAACATCTTAATTATTATTTTTAATAAAAATTAATCTTCAACAATAACAGTAATTTACTTCATTATTTACTAACTATAGATTAGCTGATCTTCTCTAGTAAGTATTAAATAAATATTACTTTATTAATAATAACTACTTAACAATTGTCCTTAAATACAATTAATTAAAAGACTAATTAACTTTATAAATAATCATTAGGTTTAGACAATTATTTGTGGAAAACTATTGAAAACAAATAAAATAAACAATTTTAATAACATAGTTGACTCGTCAACTAGTAAGCATCAGTTAACTTGATAATTGATTACCATAGATTCTTCCTCTTAAATTAATTAATAACTTAATTAATTGTTTTAATATGTTTTCTTACATGCACCATCTAAAATTACGCCTATAAGCATATAAAATGCATTTTGCTCTCTGTATCTTTACAGAGAACAAAATTCTCTCTGTAAAGTGCCTATGGTGCAATCACGGATTGTGCCCCGCTTGCGCAATCTCGGATTGAACCCACTGGCGCAATCCAAAATTGCTCCTTAGGCCCATTACAGTGAGCAATTTGCTCAGCTGCTATAAAAGATACCCCTCCTCCCTCTTTTCTCACTTACTTTTTTACCTTCCTACTTTACCAAATCCTCTCTGTTGAAATCAAATTTGGAATCAACACCAAGGGTGCAAATGTGCACTTCACCAATTATGGTTAGAATTAGAATATGAGGCCACAATTGCAAAATAGAAGTATAAAAATGAAGACAAGAAGTTTTTTATAGTAGTTCGACCCAATATGAATCTACGTCCACTTCTAATAAATTCTCATTATGATAACTGAGCTTACAAAATATGGATCTTCCCTCATTACGTTCATTTCTCTCTTGTAACTCTTTTTATGATCTAACTTCCCTTAAATTTGGCAAGGAATTGATAGGATCTCTAGCTTTTGTGGTGGTAGATGTATGGATCTTCAATCACTTAAGTGCATTGACCCTTTTCCATGTTTTATAGGAGTTTTGCGTTAGATCCGGATTTAGAGTGGATTGGAGAAGATATGAAATTGCTTGAATGATGTTGGAGTGATTTATCATGTAGCTTGAATGAGATTGAAGGTGCTTAGATTCAACTGGAGAGAGCTTTAAAGATCATTGACATGGGTTTGATCTACATGAAGTGGGAGTAGAGTTGTTGAATCCATAGAAGCCATTAGAGAAGGTGTAGGTGAGCTTTGAATTTGGTGGCACCTCCCTGAAGGAATGAACTCCCCCTCCCCTTCATTTGAATTATGAGGGGTATTTATAGATGTGGTTGGAACCGAGTGGCATTGTTGTAAATTAAGGGTACTCAGCGCTTTAAGTCAGGAAACGACCTAAGTATTCCTCCACGATCTAAAGCACCATAGGCACGATCTAACTGTACGAAACTATCTACCGTTGTCACCACGTGCCCTCGTCAATGACCTTATCCGCAATGGTTTAATCATCCCACTTTATTTGTATCCCACGGTCTAAAACTTGCAGACTAAATGCCAGTCACGAGCCAAAACCAAAGTGAACTCCTCAAGATGCCAAATGCTCCTCCACATATCCATATTATTTTGGTGATCCTTTCTTTAAAGTTGGACACAAACAGTCAATGTCTTTGCACCCATGCCACGCGACATTCTGGAAACCACTTTTCACTATGCATGGCTCACGTGGTCTTGCATTTCATATTAGCGACCTTTATTTAAGTCACCAAAACCTGAACGACCTTATACTAGTCCATCTTCGAACGAGCTTACAGCGTGCTAACAAGTTGGACGGTCTTCTCTACTGAAGAGAGTTGCTGACGAAACAAAATATTGAAGACGACCCAAAGCTTTGGTGAGGCCATGATGACCTAAGCTACTAAGAATGACCTATGAGCTAGTTAACATGGAGGACGACCTGGTTGTTAGCAGAACGTCCTACGCGAGTTAAAGCTTGGTTATGTCAGTTTAGCTATTATATGTCCTTTATTAAGCAATGCAAATCCATTCTCTTGAATTGTTGCATGGACTTAGTACATGCGTGCCACGTCAGTCTGTATGCAATCTAAATATTGTTTCACCGATCCAATTTATCGAGGGTATTTTCATACTAAATGGTCCGTGTTTTTCCAGACTTTCAATAGCTGTCTACTCACATGTTCACTTTAGCAATCCAAGTTTCATGTTAAATGCCTACAGCTGGTTTCCAACGACCTAAATGCTTAGTTGACCTATTGCCATACATCCTGTCACGAACTAAAGATGGAGAGCGGACTAAAACCTGCAACTTAAAGCCTTTGTCAACGTCCCTAAAATGGTTACCTGCTCTTGTTTGCCATGTGTGAATGTTATATTTCACTTATGCCATTTGCATGTATTCCACTACGTGATCATTTGTTGTGTGATTTTACTTATTTGTATACTCTTTGTTTTGCACAAGCTCTTTATGCCACGTCTTAAAATGTTTTACGGTCTAAATGTGTCCATCAACCTAAGCAATTTTCCCCTCACGATCTGATATGTACTTCATTCCAACGGTCTAGTGTATTGCTAGTCAAAAGTAGCTGCGGGCTAAACTAGGGCGTGAGCCAAATGAAACCGCAAACTAAATGAAGCCTGTGCCAACGTTCATTTATACTTCATAACTTTGAACCATGTTTTAACAACGGGGTTAACATTTGCCCCTCGAAGCTTGTATTTTATGCATACAGAAAATGTGGGCTTCGAAATGAATGCTATTGTTGACATTTTTTGGCTTGCTTGATCTGATATGAGAATTCACATTTGCTATTTGTTGGTGTTGCACTAGCATGCAGATGCTTCAATTTTGAATTTTGAATCTATTGCTTAATAATGTTGTGCTAGGGTTTAATTGCCTGGTTTTCACTTGGACTATTTTCACCGCTACAACCTGTTTTACAACAACAAAAACACTGCATATTTCTGAGATAATATTTTGTTATTGACTGCCCAAATCAACAACAAATTAGTCAGCTATTTAGGTATAACGAATTTTCATCGAATGAAGTGTCTCCACAGACTCATTTTATTCAATGATTTAAAAACCTATTGAATATTATCTGCAAAAACACGACACTCTAACTTGGATTCGTGCTGACACTTAAGATCTACTAGTTGACACAACTCGACTGTGGATTTCCATTGTTGTTATCCTAATTGGATTTCATGGAAATGTATGATATTTCATGTTTGGAAAGTATGCCTGTGCCCCTGGTTTAAGGAAGTCGTTACCAATTTTCTTCCATGGAGGTATTTTGGATTCCATACCTATGTCCGGGAAAAAGTTTAGTAGTTGTCATGTTTAAAATTTTTGGACACTACGCAAGTTAATTGATTAATGTCCGAATTCCATCCACAGTACAGTTTGGTTGATTCAGTCACCAGATACTTTCATCACTCAATTATATTGATTAATTCAAGCGTCGATAATTTTGGATGGAGTGCCTCTCGGAAGGACTTCTGTTAAAGCTCCAATGTCTGTCGTTATTGGACCAGGTGCTTCCTGATTCTGACAATCAATTGGGTGCCTCCGGAGAGGACTTTGGTTGAAACCCCAATGTTTATCGTTATCGCATCAGGTACTTCCTTATTCTGATGATCAACTGGGTGCCCCCGGAGAGGACTTTGGTTGAAACCCCAATGTTTGTCATTATCGCATCAGGTACTTCCTGATTCTAACGATCAATTGGGTGCCCCCATAGAGAACATTGGTTGAAACCCTAATGTTTGTCGTTATCGCAACAGGTACTTCCAGATTCTGACGATCAATTAGGTGCCCCCGGAGAGGACTTTGGTTGAAACCCCAATGTTTGTCGTTATCGCATCAGGTACTTCCTGATTCTGAAGATCAATTGGGTGCCCCCGAAGAGGACTTTGGTTGAAACCCCAATGTTTGTCGTTATCGCATCAAGTACTTCCTGATTTTGATGATCAATTGGGTGCCCTCGGAGAGGAATTTGGTTGAAACCCCAATGTTTGTCGTTATCGCATTAGGTACTTCCTGATTCTGACGATCAATTGGGTGCCCCCGGAGAGGACTTTGGTTGAAACCCCAATGTTTGTCGTTATCGCATCAGGTACTTCCTAATTCTGATGTCCAACTGGGTTCCCCTAGAGAGATCTTTGGATTGTATTGGTCCTTCCAGCGTGTTTGCCAGTCCTTCCGGCCTGATGTTGGTACTTCCAACACCAGGTTTGTCGGTCTTTTTGACTTGGTGCTGGTCTTTCCAATGTGTTTGCCGGTCCTTCCGGCCTGATGTTGGTACTTCCAACATCAGGTTTGTCGGTCTTTCCGACTGGGTGCTGGTCCTTCCAGCGATGGGTTGGCTCCGATTCCCTTGCTGGCCGCTTGACATGGCAAGCTATTTCGGATTGGGGATCGAAGCTTTGAAACTTTCGCTTAGAGGAATGCCCCTTCGATGAAAGTTGCAATATTCTCGTTTATTTGTCATGGCGCTTGTTCATTGTTTGAATCTTTGTGACTTTTCCCATTCTCTTCTCAAGGCAGTGCTTTTCTATTCTTTCATTTGTGCATGTTGATATTTACAGCATTTGGTACTTGAGTTAGTGTTGTTGGGGTCACTATGCTTTGTCTGATACTGAAGGAACAAGCGCTCGACAGATAGCCTGCAACATGAAATCATTTATTATCAAGTTTTGATTTAACATGAGATTTGCAAGCTAACAATTAATTCAGACAAATATGCTCTTAATTATAAAGATAAAGTTCAGTACATCATTTGCAAGTTATTACAGACTGTTTACAAGAAGTTTCGAATATAACAGAAAGTAGAACATGAAATAAAGCATGAACTAAAGCAGGAAACAGAGCATGAAGCAAAGCAGTGACGATATTGATCGCTTATTCTAGGCCATTGGAGTTGAAGCACAATCAGCAATTATCAGTTGTGATCGGCCTTGGCATAGTCTGAACAAAAGCTTCATTGTTTTTTGCCCCCTGGCCCTGGGGATTCCGATCAGTGCTTGAGGACTGTGTATTTTTCACATATTGTTGCAGACGATTCTTCCTAATCATCTCTTCGATCGGTGATTTCAGATGCCTACACTCGTTGGTGTTGTGGCCTGGCTGATTATGGAATCGGCAGAACTTTCCAGAGTTTGCTTGATGGTCACTGATTTTCTGAGGCTTAGGTATTGGATCATCTTCGGTGTCTTTGGTCGCAACAAAGATGTTTTCTGGAGTGTAATTTAAAGGTGTTAGCTCTGATGGATTGGAAAAGCATGGCTTCTTGCCATCTCAGTTTTCCTTTCCGTCGCCTCCTCCTTTTTGACCTCTGGTATTTTTCTGATTGTATTGAGTAGCGGTATTTTTGAGAGCTTCAAGAAGCTGGTTAGCATCAATAATTTGAAGAGGTACTAGGCCAATTTCAACTCTCATGTACTCCTCGGCTTTTTTATAGAATTTCTCGAGTGTGCTTGGCTCTTTCATTTTAATTCATTTACCAAATTTGCTCTTCTCGTCTATAGCACCGATTAGAGACATTAGGATCATGTGAGGTTCGAGGTTGCTTACTTCAGATGCAACATCATTAAACCTTTTAAGGAAATCTTTGAAAGATTCTCCTGGATTTTGCTTCATGGACGTAAGAGAGATAATGTCCTTAACTTTCGTAGCTTGCAACCTGAACTGCTCTTTGAATTTCAGAGTCAAATCATCGAATCGGTCGACGGATTTTGGCGGCAGCCTCGTGAACCATAACGATGCGACACTTTCTAGGTAAAGCGGGAAGCACAAGCATTTGATCTCATCTATTGCCTTGGCTGCGTTCATGTGCCACTCATATTTGTATAGGAAGTGATTCAGATCATAATTTCCGTTATATGGAGGCAAAGTAGGATGAGTGAACTTTTTTGGGAACTCAGCCTTGCGGATCTTTTTTGTGAATGGATTTTTGCCGATGGAGAAGTCCCAATCCCTTTCACTTTCCTTGTGAGGCATGCTAACTTTTATGATTTTCTTTACCACATCCGCGATATATTCCTACGAGTTGTGTTGTTCCGGAGAACGGACTTCGATCTCTTTTCGAGATGCTCGTCGTGGCGAGCGATCATGTTTTGAGGATCTAGGTCTTTTACTTCTGCTATGGGAAGGTGCCCCCTTAACGGAACTTGCAACTCGTCGGTTATTTCGATTGGAATGGTTTATAGTTTTCAACTTTGGATCTTCGACATTAGCATCATTTTTTTCAATAAATCCTTCCAAGTTATTATCTTGTAGATCAGAGGCTGATGAATTTGCATTCTCCTCGAGGTTGACATGAATTTCCGGAGGAGGAGCGAGTTTTGCTTGAGCGTTTAGGAGAGAACTTACTTTATCCATCAAAGCTTGATTAGCATCCACAAGAGTTTTATTAGCATCGATTAAGGCTTTATTGGAAATTTCCATTTGTTGGCTCAAGTTAGCGACAACGGAATCCAACTCTGCTTTAGTTACTCCAGCCTTAGACATTGAATTTTCTCCAGCTTCGAAATGGTTAATGAGTGGAGTGGTATCGTTATTAGCAACATTGTCATTCTCTTCAATGACTTTGCTTGTGGTTTTCTTCGACTTAGCCATTATTTCGGAGAAGAATGCAGTTTAGAATTTTAATGCAAGGAAAGAATGAAATCGAATTTGGAATCAACACCAAGGGTGCAAATGTGAACTTCACCAATTATGGTTAGAATTAGAATATGAGGCCACAATCGCACAATAGAAGTATAAAAATGAAGACAAGAAGCTTTTTATAGTGGTTCGACCCAATAATATTCTACGTCCACTTCTAATCAATTCTCATTATGATATTTGAGCTTACAAAATATGAATCTTCTCTCATTACATTCATTTCTCTCTTTTAACTCTTTTTATGATATAACTTCTCTTAAATTTGGCAAGGAACTGATAGGATCTCAACTTTGTTGTGGTAGAAGTATGGATCTTCAATCACCTAAGTGCTTTGACCCTTTTCCATGATTTGATAGGATTTTTGCATTAGATCTGGATTTAGAGTGGACTGGAGAAGATATGAAATTGCTTGAATGATGTTGGAGTGATTTATCATGTAGCTTGAATGAGATTGAAGGTGCTTATATTCAATTGGAGAGAGATTTAATGATCATTGACATGGATTTGATCTACGTGAAGTGGAAGAAGAGTTGTTGAATCCATAGAAGCCATTAGAGAAGGTGTAGGTGAGCTTTGAATTTGGCAGCACCTCCTTGTAGGAATGAGTGCCCCCCCTCACGTGAATTATGAGGGGTATTTATTGATGTAGTTAGAACCGAGTGGTATTGTTGTAAATTAATGGTACTCAGCGCTTTAAGTCAGGAAACGACCTAAATATTCCTCCACAATCTAAAGCACTATAGGCACGATCTAACTATATGCAACTGTCTACCGTTGTCACCACGTGCCCACTTTAGCGACTTTATACGCAATGGTTTAATCATCCCACTTTATTTGTATCCCACAGTCTAAGACTTGCGGACCATATGCCAGACACAAGCTAAAACCGAAGTGTTCTCCTCAAGACGCCAAATGCTCCTCCACGTTTCCATGTTATTTTGGTGATCCTTTCTTTAAAGTTAGACACAAACAGCCAAGCTCTTTGCACCCATGCCACGTGACATTCTGGAAACCAATTTTCACTATGCATGGCTCACGTGGTCTTGCATTTCATATTAGCAGCCTTTATTTAAGTCGCCAAAACTTGAATGACCTTATACCAGTCCATCTTCGAACGAGCTTACATTGTGCTAACAAGTTGGATGATCTTCTCTACTGAAGAGAGTTGCTGACAAAACAAAATATTGAAGATGACCCAAAGCTTTGGTGAGGCCATGACGACCTACGTTACCGAGAACAACTTATGAGCTAGTTAACACGGCGGACGACCTGGTTGTTAGCAGAACGTCCTACGTGAGTTAAAGCTTGGTTAAGTTAGTTTAGCTATTATATATCCTTTATTAAGCAATGCAGATCCATTCTCTTGAATTGTTGCATGGACTTAGTACATGTGTGCCACGTCAATCTGTACGAAATCTAAATATTGTTTCACCGATCCAATTTGTGTAGGGTATTTTCATACTAAATGGTCCGTACTTTTCCAGACTTTCAATAGATGGCAACTCACATGTTCACTTTAGCAATCCAAGTTTCGTGTTGAATGCCTATAGCTGGTTTCCAACGACCTAAATTCTTTGTTCGTTTGACCTATTGCCATACACCCTGTCATGACCTAAAGATGGAGAGCAGACTAAAACTTGCGGCTTAAAGCCTTTGTCAACGTCCCTAAAATGGTTACCTGCTCTTGTTTTCCACGTGTGAATGTTATATTTCACTTATGCCATTTGCATGTGTTCCACTATGTGATCGTTTGCTGTGTGATTTTACTCATTTGTATACTATTTGTGTTACACATGCGCTTTATGCCACGTCTTAAAATGTTTTACGGTCTAAATTTGTCCATCAACCTAAGCAATTTGCCCCTCACGATCTGATATGTACTTCATTCCAACGGTCTAGTGTATTGCAGGTCAAAAGTAGCTGCGGGCTAAATCAGAGTGCGAGCCAAATGAAACCGCGAACTAAACATAGTCGTGTGCCAACATTCGTTCGTACTTTATAACTTTGAACCGCGTTTCAAAAAGGGTTAACACTCTCAAAACAAAACCCATTACCTAATCTTCACTTCCACTCAAAAATTCTATAGCATAGGTTCTTGTAAGTGCGCTATTTAGTTGGATTTACATCTGAATCAAAGGTAACTTTATTATACCTAACATGTTTTCCTTTTTCTCACACATTGATTGATTTACAGTTCTTGCCATTTTTTCCTGTAAGTTTTATTTCATCATTATGTAGAATGAATCAATGGGAAAATGATGATGAGACTTTAATGAAGTATTGGGATAGTTTAAAGTCTAGTTTGTATGAGAACATGATGTATGTTGATTCAGTACTATAAGCCTAAGTATCACCTAATTGTCATTGATCGGGTAAAGAAATTTGCTCTGGGATGGAAACATCTTAATTGTTCGAACAACCAGATAATCTACCTAGTGGCAAGAAAAAGTATTTTGTCGTGGTGGATGGTGGTAAATGAGTTAATCATGGTCGAGCACTAGCTATCAGAAAGCCCGTACCAAAAATCTTTGTTATTGTGGTAGAGCATGAGACATTATTGTAGCAAAAAATAGAAGCGTTAGTACAGGTCGTAGGATTTATATATGTATTAACTATAATTTGAACAAATGTTATCCAAATTCATTGTGTTGTTGTAAGTATGGCGGTTTGTTAATCTTCTGATGTGTCAAAGAGGACATGAGTATGCATTGGTGATGTAGGATGAAAATGAACGATTAAGTGATGGTGGAAGAAAAAATACTTTTGAAAAGGGAAATTTTCCATTTGAAACTACTCAATTCGGACTTAGGGTCGAAGCTCCCAAGGTATCCCAATGAGTTTGGACTTATAGTTTGTAACAATGTGTGACGACCGCCCAAAACTCATGCACTAAACAAGAGGAATAATCTGCTAAAACGTGTGCCAAGCAACTATGGACGATCACCAAGGTAAGATAACACAATGTGGTACATGTCGTATAACTCACAATGCAAGGATAAAATATAATAGAACATATACAACAGGCTATAATAGTGAAGCATTTCTGAATAGAAACTTAAACTTTCATAACAACTAGAAAGAATATCTACACATCCTTGGATTACAACATAAGTGTCTGTATAAATTTGCCTCACTACAACACTCAGAGAAAACACCAATCATAACAACGGAAATAACCAGTACTAGACAGTAGAAAAACTGATACGCAATCCTTCTTCTCGTCATCGCTTTACGTTCTCACCTCACTAAGTTCGGTTATCTGTAACCAGCTACTCAGTCTAGCCATCCAAAATTGGATGAACAACCCAAGGTAATAAGAGGAAACATAAAACCTTGAGTCATACAACAGTGTTAATAAGAGATAAAATAGCTATCTAATATCATCAATAAAGTATATAAGAATAGGCAGATTAACCAAAAAATCTACCAAAAACTCCAGAGAAGAACCCAAACCCATCTTACCCACATTCGACAGTGATAGCCTTTACAACAAGCATTTGAACACGAAAACCATATCGCCAACGTCGAATTCCAAATCCTTATGACGTCTATTAGCGTAACTCTTCTGACAATCTTGGGTTGCCTTCATTCTTTGCCGAACGATCTCGATACAATACGATGTTTTCCTTATCATCTCCGCCCAACTATTAGCTTATCTCCAATCTCTAACCAACATGCCGGAGAATTACACGGTCTACCATACAACGCCTCGTATGGTGCCATCCCGATGCTGGACTGGTAATTGTTATTATAGGCGAACTCAACCAAATGTAGATGGTCTTCTCACGATCCTCCAAAATCCAATAAACGGGCACTTAACAGATCTACCAAAACCCAGTTGATGCATCTATGGCAATTAAAAGCAACTAGACAATAGTAACCATAGCAACAAGTTATCTCTCATGTAAACCACCTTAATCGAGATCAACATCCCTCAAGCACAAGCACCGAAGGCCTAAACCAACATTAGACAAGCACCTAAGAAATATCTCCCTCGACGTTAGACAACTTACGTGAGACGGTACAAGCAAAAAAACCAACATCCAAGACCCCCGGCTATCACTGCCTATCCTGCTTTGAAACCATCGTTAATCATATGAAGGCCGACCCTGCCATACATCAAGGGCTTATGGTAACCCCGGTTCTAGCTAAAATTCCATATGTCATTCAACGATACGTAACTAGGCTTTTCAACGATACCCAAGGTGCTCAACCAGCAACCTTCCAGTCTTTAGGTGCCCCCATTATATCCTTGCTTTGCACCCCCTAGAACCTGCGACAACGATAATCTCTCAGCCTTCAATATCTCTTAGCCACCCAACCAAGCAAGCTCTCAAGCAACCATTATCTACGAACTTAACACCCCTGAGTCGTCTTCACATTCATTGCATTATGACGGTCAATGGATACTTCATGATGCTTCAGACATTCCTCCTTGAATTTGCGCCGAAGCAATAACCATCGTTGACTCAAAAACAAGATTCGTTTGGTCGACATTCTTTAGGTCTTTGAACTTCTTAGATCTTACTCCTTCGGTTTTACTCCTTAGGTCCTGCTCCTTAGGTCTTAAAAACGACCTAACGACATAAGATCTAAAACCTAAGAACTAACAACCTAAGACCTAATACCTAACGACCTAAGACATAAATCCTTAGGTCTTGAAAACAACCTAACACACTAGCGACCTAAAACCAACAACTCGACCTTCATCCCTTTCTTGAGCAACAAGCTACACGACCCAAACTCCATGCTATGTCATCACCGACCTAAGAAAAATGACCCGACTCCAGATCTGACAAAAGTAGCTCGAATCTTGACCAAATCAGCACCAAATGACCACATCGATGCAAATAACTCATCCAAATCATCTGATTCCACAATTAACACTTTATGAAACCATCAATATCATCAAAATGACAATTATTCATCAATAATCATATAAGATTCGCTAAATCATGATAAATGAATGAATAAACTAAAATAATGGATCTAACTTGCATAAACATATGAATTATCCTAAGAATTACCAGTTTTAAGTTGCTAGATTAGATCCTATGGTGATTCAAATGAAAATATACTTACCATGATGTAGATCTAGATGAAAACAACTTAAAATATGAACAAACAACCCATATACTTGATCGAATCCGTGTGAGAGATGTTTTTCATTCACTGGTTCTTCGAATTAACTCGAAATCGCTAAATTCTCAATTCGAATAGCAAAGAATATGCTTCAAACATCTTGATTGGATGTGATCTCTCTTCACTTGACGTAGATCTATCTTCAAACGATGTAGATCTAGAATTTTAATGGTGGAAAGGTGTATTTGATTGAGAAAGGAGGATCACGAGCTCAACCAAATGACAAAATGAAGAAATTAAACTCTTCTTCATGCCTCTAACCCCCTATTTATAGTGCCCCACCAGCCCACTAATGGGACTCCTCATATCAGCCCACTAATAGCTTAAAAACTTGAACAGAAATTGTGAAACACTAAAACAGTGATTCCTTCCAAATCGCTGAACCAAATCTTTAATGTGACTACTCTACGGAATTGGCAACACCATTTCCTTTCCAATGAGAACGATCTCAGCGCCTAATTCAATCCCAGTCAAAAGCTATTCCCGGTACAAGACTGATAGGGGAAAATGGTCATAAAATTGGTAAAAATTATGGACATGTCTCACATCCCCATAACCAACATATCAAAATATGAGAATGATCCAACCCGTAAGGAATAAAGTAAAAATATTTTACGATCCTTTGATATGTAAATGTGGGCTGTTACATTCTCCCTACCCGCCCCCTCGCCCTCGCCCTCCCCCCTCCCCCCCCCCCCCCCCAGGAATTTTGCACTGAAATTCCAAGCAACCAAACAATTTTGCATGCCTACCATCCGTGAGTAGCCAATTTACCGTCTAAACTAACATCCATTAAGCCATGCATCCATACACTTATCCTAGCACGTGGAATTCCAATAATAACAACAACAATAACAACAGTGTAAGTTATAATGGGTAAGAATGACATGACACTTGTGGATCATACCGACGAAGAGTTCTAGATGGGTCGTCTTCATACTCTCTTCCGTCTCCTACGTACAATCATCATCATCATCCTCACTCCATTGTACCTTGACCAACTTAATCATCTTCCTTCTAAGTAGTTTCTTGTCATTGCCCACAACGCGAAGCGACTTACGAGGTCTCGTAACCATGGACTCGTCTTCTAGGTCTTCGTACTTCTCCGGAGATACCACCTCATTCGAATCATGCACACACTTCCGAAGAATAGACACACGGAATACATTATGCTTACTCGACATCTTCTCGGGTAACTCCAACCTATATGTGAGCTTTCTAATTCGCTTGATTATCAGAAACGGTCCAACAAACCTTGGGGCCAACTTCCCTTTTCTTCTGAACTGAATAACATGCTTCAATAGTGAAATCTTTACGAAAACCATATCGCCAACGCCAAATTCCAAATCTTTCCGACGCTTATCGGCATAACTCTTATGACGGTCTTGGGCTACCCTCATTCATTGTCGAATGATCTCGATACAATCTGATATTTCTCTTATCACCTCAGGCCCAAGTTCAACTTATCTCCAGTCACTAACCAATAGGCCGGAGAATTACAAGGTCTTTCATACAACGCCTCGTATGATGACATCCCAATGATCAACTGGTAGCTATTGTTATATGCAAAATCAACTAAATGTAGATGGTCTTCCCATGATCCTCCAAAGTCTAATACACAAGCTTTTAGGAGATTTTCCAAAACTGGGTCAAACCTCTCGGTTTGACCATCAGTTTAGGATGATAAGCCATACTCAAACACAATTCGGTTCCCAAAGTCTCTTGCAAATTCTTCCAAAATCCACTTGTGAATAGTGGATCTCGATCACTCAGTATGCTCCTCGGGATACCATGGAATTGAACTATCCACTTTATATAACGCTCAGCCAACTTCGATGTTGTCCTAGTCAATTTGACAAGAATAAAGCTTGCACTTTTGGTCAAGTGATCCATGATGACCCAAATTCCTTCATTTCTTGTCCTGGTTCAAGGTAGTCCATCGATAAAATTCATCAATATCTGCTACCACTTCCATCGGAACTTCCAATGGCTGAAACAACCCACTCGGCTTCTTCTGTTCATCTTTCACCAACTGATAGTTAATACAATTGGAAATAAACTTTCCAATATCTCTTTTCATCCCTTCCCAGTGATAAGATCATTTCATGTCCTGATACATCTTATTACCACTAGGATGAATCATCAACTTAGACTGATGACATTCCCTCAGAACCTCATCTCTCAGTCTGTCAATATTAGGAACAACCAATCGTCCTTGCTTTTGAAGCCAACACCTTCTTCATACCATGAACTCTTTATCCTTTGGTTCTAACTTTTAGATAAACTCGACAAGCTTTGCATCTCGCTTTTGGCTCTTGCTAGTCTTTCGATGAGAGTAGGTCTTATCAATAAGATTTCCAACATTTCAGGTTCCAACTCACATTGTGGTCTGAAATCAAATCCTGCAAAATACTCGAGACTCGTCCACTCTGAAAACATCACTCCCAAACTTTTGTGTCTTTGAATTAACACATCAGCAACTACGTTACCTTTACTAGGAGTTTAGGCTATACCAAAATCATACGATGCCAGAAACTCTAACCACCGCTGCTGTCGAAGGTTCAAATCCTTTTGAGGGAAAAATATCTTAACGACTTGTGATCCGTAAACAACTCGAATCGAACTCCCAATCGGTAATGTCTCTACATATTCAGAGCAAACACGATTGCTGCCAACTCCAAATTATGGGTTGGACAATTCCTCTCGTGCGGCTTCAACTGTCGACTCATGTCGGCCGCAACTTTATCCTTCTGCATCAGCATTGCTCCAAGTCTAGTACCACATGCATCGGTGTATACCACCATTTCTTCATTCCCACTTGGAATCGCCAAAACAAGAGCACTCGTCAGTCTCTCTTTCATGAGTCCTAAAGTATGCTCACACTTTGCATCCCATGTGAATACTTGGTTCTTCTTCGTCAATCCTGTTAATAGAGCAGCTATCTTGGAGAAATTCTTGATAAACCATCGGTAATAACCAACCAATCCAAGGAAACTTCTCACGTCCGTTGCATTCTTAGGTCTATCCTGGTTCTGGATTGCTGCCACCTTAGTGGGGTCAAGTAGTATTCCATTTCCAGAAACTACATGTCTTAAGACCCTCACTTCGCTCTTCCAGAAGTGACACTTCGAAAAGTTAGCATTCAGTTGATGCTTTCACAAGACTTCCAAATCAACTCTCAAACGCACTTCCTCGTTCTGGGAATGAACTAGAATATCATCCACGAACACAAGCACGAACTTGTTCAACTATTCTCTGAAAACCCTATTCATAAGATCCACAAAATACGTTGGCGCGTTAGTCAACCCAAATGGCATCACCAATCTTTTGAAGAAATCGGATGGTGTACTAAAAGCAGACTTCGGCACACTATCCTTTGCCACCCTCAACTAGTGGAATCTCATTGCCAAATCCGTCTGAGTAAACACTTTGGCTTCGTGAAGCTGATTGAACAAGTCATCGATCCTCAGCAACGAATACTTATTCTTCTTGGTCACCTTGTTCAGCTTACGATAGTCCACACACAATCTCAAAGATCAATCGGCTTTGCTTGCAAATACAACTGGTGCCTCCCTATTCGGATACACTTCTCCGAATGAATCCTTTTCCCAAAAGGTCGCGAACTTGTACCTCTAACTCTCGCTGTTCCCTAGGCACCATCCGCCTAAGAGGCATAATGATAGGTCTAGCACCTTCAACCGAATCGATTCTGAACTCAATCTCATGATGCAGCAGCAAGCCTTTGATTTCTTCAAAAACATCCTCAAACTCATTAGTGATCAGCACAGATGATAAGTCTTCCTATAGAATCATAATCAAATATAAAAAGCTTACGAAGACACCATCATCGGGCTTACATCGAATCAAAACCTTTTGCTCTTCCACATCCCTGACTCTCACCTCAACCTTCTCTCAATCACCCTTGCTGCATACCTCTTGAGCCAATCCGTGCCCAAGATTATCCCAAACCCAACGAAGTTCAAAACAAAGCAATCACACACAAAGGAGGAACCATGACTCGATAACACATGACCACGATAAAGCATATAAAGGCTGGACGAACCCCCAGCTTGATTAGTCACAACCAAAGGTCTATCACAAATCTTAGGTTCCAAAACCAAGCGGCACGTAAGCTCATTACAAATGAATGAATGAATGAATGAATGCGATGCTCCAGTATAAAAAAACACACAAACTGAAACACTTTTAACTGAAAGAGTACCATGAACGACGACATCCTTTCCTTTCTTCTCTGCAGTAGAAGCTCTTGAAGAAGATGGTACGACCTCCAAAGCATAAGCCTTCACTATCTGCTTCTCTTTTGCTAGCTCTGGACAATCCTTCTTATCGTGCCTAGGTTTTCCACACTTGAAGTACTTCTTTTCAGCTTTTGGATTTTTACATTCATTAGAGAAATGGCCCTTCTATTGGCAGTTTGTAACGGCACGGGTTTCACCCGACCTTAATCGATCACAAAATCGACCAAGACCGTTCAAAATCCGCATACGTTAACTTTGGGAATACAACACATCAGAACAATAACAGCAGACTTTTATTACATCATGATAATATAACATCAGAGTACAGAATATATCAGAGTACATCGAAATTAAAATACAGCGGAAGGAAATTTTACAATAAATTTAATACAGTGCAGTGGAAATAAAATAACTAAGGCAGCGGAAGGCTTCCAATGTTCTGGACACAGCTTTAAGCTTCAATCCAGGATCCTGCTAAAGAGGTAAACCTGTAGACAAACTGCTCGACTGCCCGTGTGGAGAAGAGGGCACCCGAGTTTGCAAAAAAAGGTGGAAACAAAAAACGGGTCAGTCGTGGGACTGGTGTGAGAATTCTTAACTAATAAATCACTATTAATAGGGCAAATCCAAAGACCACGCCGCTAATGCGGAACGGGTTTACTCTAATGGATTGTCGTGCATAACTTAAAGTAAATCGTAAAACAACGCAATGCTTTTTAGAAAAATGAAATCACCATAAGACTCAGGTCCCATCACACAATGCAATGCACACCAGAGGATAGAGTTTTACCTTATGGTGATCAAACATGCTAAATACGACAAATACGAGTTTAATATTATTATTAGTGTGTATATGTTTTAAAAACAATTTCAATCATAATGTATCAATCCTAGGAAGCATAGGTACCATATGCTATGCCTCCGTACTAGTAATACAATCAAAACCGAATGGCGCGTATTGGAAATTGGTTTCCATCATGAGTCAAGGCTAGGGAGGAGCTCCTTACCGATTCGAGACACTCTAGCTAATGCCTCAGGATTACCCGCAGTTAACCCTTGGAAATGGCAGGGCCGGTCCTCAAATACAGCTTAGAGGATTGGCAATTCCTAAGCACACGTTCCCCGGTCCTATAGGACCTATCCGAGGCGCCTCATTCCATCATCCACATAAGTAAAATGTCAGGGTTGGTAGGTCACTGACACCACTCTAGCTAGAAAGAAACGTGCTGCTCTCCCTGCATTCCCTTCTCCCGTTTTAGACTCCGCCGGTGTGTGAGGCTTGAAGTCACGTCATACACAAAGCTATACCTGAACAGGTTATGCTTTGATCATCCCACAAGGCCTGCTTTTCAACAAAGCCTTGATCATATGCATCTTATCATGCCACATCATCACTCCATATCACACTATCAATCCTTTGCCGAAATATATCAACGGGTGTTAAGCAAGAGAATAAATTCTCCGCCACCAAACATCCATACATCCGACAGAAGATTAATAACATGATATATAATGGAGTACGATGTCAGACACACAATCCATTTATAATCTTATGCTCTGGGTCTGCGCGAAAGCCAAATCCGTTCAATCAACGTGTTCGTTCGGACGACGACCATGACCTTGACTTGGGAGCAAATCAATTCAAAGTCTCAATCGTTGTCCTCCTGAGGGGAAGATTGACGGTCTTCATTAGTCGTCTTCTTCTTCAATTCTCATCGTCGTTTGATTATTTGGAATGAGATTAACTCGGTCTTCCCAAATAATCTTCGTATATATATATGTAAATATATTGAAAACTCTTCCTTATCGTTATTTCTAATTTATAACGATTATTTCCTATTCTATTTAATTAAAAATAATTAAATCTTTAATCAACGACGATTCAGGTCAATGGCGATTTTGGCGCTGTTTTCAACCAATTTTGATTTTCACATAATTCAAAATCCAACCGTTGGATTTTGACGCATTATATATCGTTGGAAAGATTTTTCCAACACGGTCCTAACGGTTTTAGTTTCAAGAAAATCCGATGGTCGGATCTCCTTGTATAGTCATTTAAAGATAATTTTTCAAAACGCGAACTACCGCACTTGATTCGATAAATTTTAATTATATTTATATATAAATATATAAATAAATCGTTTGTTCTCATTCTTATGTACATTTTCATTCTCTTATCTTTTCATTTCTCCATTTACATGAAATTGTAATTTATAATTAGACGATGAATCATTCCCTTTTAATTTATTTTTATTTCAAAATCTTTATAATTTACATTAAAATGTAAATTATAATTCATCTCTTTATTTATTCCATTTCATCCTTCAATTATATTATGATTCCATTTACATATATAAAATACTCATTCTCTTTCTAAATGCATTCTCCATCTCAATTACATCTAAAATGTAATTTTATTTTATGATGACATTTCCATTCTATTCACATTATAAATAATGTACATTTCCTACGATGAAAAATTCTCTTCTAATATACATTAAAAAAAAATGTATTTTATCCTACGGTATGTTTTTCTATTTATTAACATTGAAAATAATGTTACCTTAACATACAATGCATTTTCTATTTTTATTAACATTGAAAATAATGTTAATTTTTCTATCTTTACATTACACATGAAAAATGTATATTTTGATACATCGAAAATTCCTACTTTATATTTACAAAATAAAGAGTAAACCTTGTCATGCAGTGAATTCCTACCATATTTTACAAATAAAAAGTAAATCTTATCATACAGTGAAAATGCCAACTTACTTTTACAAATAAAAGTGTACATCTTATCATGTGGTGAAAATACTCTAATATTAACGTTATAAATAAATGTTAATGCCAATTTCTCTTATAATGTAAATTTCTCTTTTTATACATACATTAATAAAAGTGTGTTAATACATACGGTGCAATCTTCTTTTTAATCAAAATCAAAAATAATGTTAAACAATCTTTTCTTTTTATATAACATTAAAATAATGTTAATAAATCATATGGTCCATTATCTTTTAATATTTACATTAGAATAATGTAAATCAATCTTTCCTTTTCATATACATTTATAAATAATGTACATTTTTCTTACGAGGTAAATTCTCTTTAGTTTAACATTATAAATAATGTTAATCTTACATACGGTTCAATTCCTTTTTATTAACATTAAAAATAACGTTAAATTTACATACAATGCATTTCCTATTTATTAACATTAAAAATAATGTTAAATTTACATACAATGCATTTCCTATTTATTAACATTAAAAATAATGATAAATTTACATACAATGCATTTCCCATTTATTAACATTAAAAATAATGATAAATTTACATACAATGCATTTCCCATTTATTAACATTAAAAATAATGATAAATTTACATACAATGCATTTCCCATTTATTAACATTAAAAATAATGATAAATTTACATACAATGCATTTCCCATTTATTAACATTAAAAATAATGATAAATTTACATATAATGCATTTCCCATTTATTAACATTAAAAATAATGATAAATTTACATACAATGCATTTCCCATTTATTAACATTAAAAATAATGATAAATTTACATACAATGCATTTCCCATTTATTAACATTAAAAATAATGATAAATTTACATACAATGCATTTCCCATTTATTAACATTAAAAATAATGATAAATTTACATACAATGCATTTCCTATTTATTAACATTAAAAATAATGATAAATTTACATACAATGCATTTCCTATTTATTAACATTAAAAATAACGTTAAATTTACATACAATGCATTTCCCATTTATTAACATTAAAAATAATGTTAAATTTACATACAATGCATGTTAATAAACCATACGGTGTGTTTTCTTTTTAACATTAACATTAGAAATAAATGTTAAAGAATCATACGATGTATTTTTTTCTTTTTTTTTTCACTAACATAAATGTCATTTTCCTACGATGAACATTTTCATTCTATAAATTTGATCAATTCAAATCCTGACACAAACTATAACATGTGATAGCGATAATCAATTTCTTTGATGATAAATTAAATCAATAAAAAATGATAACATGGCAGTGATAACATGACATCGTATAAACATGACATCAAAAGGGATACATCCTAACTACTCAATCATAGAACAAAGCATCACAAACAGATCTGAATCATTCATCGTACTGGAATAGTTTAATTTTATTAAATTTTAAATAAAAGAACTCTCACCTTGTTTGGATAGAATTATAATAAATCCAAGAAATGTTCAGAATGTTCCAGTCAATCACAACAGGTCCTAATCGTCGTCACGGTTCTAACGGTTCTGAAATTTTCAGAATCGAAGTTCATATGCATTAGTTATCAATGTTTTAAACATACTGGTTTTTAACAACTGCTACAGTCACGCTTAAAAGCGTCGCAATTTCTGAAATAAGAATTACCTTAGAATTTCAGTTTTGTTCAAATATTCAAATCCGGATTTCTCAGCCTGTAGTCGATCGTTTTGGTCACCGTTTATTGGACAAGGAGCGGCTTGGAGAGGCCTACCATCGGCCGGAGATTGGTGGCGTTCGGCGGCTTCAGGCGGGGCCCACGGCGGTGCGTTCGGCGCGACTTCGGAGGCTGGGTGGCGGCGGCACGGGGCATGGTTCGGGTTGTGATTGGTACCTAATCGAAGATCTCAGAAAGAGCTTCGAAACGGTGTATGGTATGCTGGAAATTGTTGAGTATTGGAGGAGAAAAAGAAGATCAAAGAATTGAGGTAAAATGGGTTTCGGCGGCTTTCATTTGGGGAAGAAGACGCTGTACGTACGGCGTATTTATACTGGTATTTTAGGGTTTATTTTATTATTATTATTTTTAATTAATTAATTAACTCTAGAAATTACTGTTTTCACATACGATCCCCAAACGAAGCTCAACGACTGTCGAACTTAATGTTTTGACGTCTTCTGAACGCGATGGCGCTATCGCCAATGTCCAATTCTGAAGTTACAGTATGTTTTCTTTTATTTTCAATATAAATCTTTTATTTTTAATTCAAATGTAAATATAATTTTGCCGGGGCCACATACGAAGTCGGAAAAATCCGGAAAAATTATTTTTGGCTTTCTTATGACAATACGATCACAACAAAATTTGTTTCGTTCAATTCTGAGTCTTTTTGAAAAATGGCTATTTTCAAGGCGAATATATTTAATATTAAAAATACATTTTGAAACAAATATTTTCGAAACTCGAAATATATAAGTGTTTACTGTTTTTCAATGCTGAAACGTCAATCTGAACTCAATGGAAGTGGTTTCGAGTCGAAATTCCTACATATGTGAAAAGTAGCCTTTCGGGCCATATATAATATATATAAATACTACAGCGATCCTTGAATTGGCCATAACTTTTATTCCCGCTATGAAATTTCGATTTTTCGGATTCGTTGGAAAGATATTTTTAAATAGATTCTAATATTTTGGGTTTCACTAAAATTTGTTAAATTTTGCATCCTGTATGGTCAGTCAAAGTTCAAGTTTGACTTTTCAAACTACGGCGCTATTTCTAACTCTTTTTATAATTAAAATTAAATTATTCATTCTAACTTCGATTTGAATCAAATTTGTGATCATTATTATTTAAAATAGATTATTTTAAATATCAAAACTCATTTAAAATCACTTAAAATAAATTTTAAATTGGCCCCAAAATTCAGGGTTGTTACAGTCTCCCCCACTTAAAAACTTTTCGTCCTCGAAAAGGGACGAAGCTAAAAGTTGATTAATTAACTAACTAATATATATATATATATATATATATTCTCCATTGGTTTAAATAATTTCATTAGTTGATTAACTTTCAAATATATAACTCTTTGTATATTCAAAATCATATTTTCCAAAATAGAGTATAATTAATCACAAATACGTATATTATAGGCTTGCTACTCCCAACTCATTCTAGGGCATTACTAACCCTATCTCTAATGAGTTTTCTCATTCTAGGATACTGCTGATCCTATCTCTAATGAGTATTCTTATTGGATGTTACTAATCCAATCTCTGATGAGTCTTTTGTTCAGTTCTTATGAGTTGTACCCCCAAAGATTTGAGCTAACCTGGCTCTGATACCAACTGTAACGGCACGGGTTTCGCCCGACCTTAATCGATCGCAAAATCGACCAAGACCATTCAAAATCCGCATACGTTAACTTTGGGAATACAACACATCAGAACAATAACAGCAGACTTTTATTACATCATGATAATATAACATCAGAGTACAGAATATATCAGAGTACATCGAAATTAAAATACAGCGGAAGGAAATTTTACAATAAATTTAATACAGTGCAGCGGAAATAAAATAACTAAGGCAGCGGAAGGCTTCCAATGTTCTGGACACAGCTTTAAGCTTCAATCCAGGATCCTGCTAAAGAAGTAAACCTGTAGACAAACTGCTCGACTGCCCGTGTGGAGAAGAGGGCACCCGAGTTTGCAAAAAAAGGTGGGAACAAACAACGGGTCAGTCGTGGGACTGGTGTGAGAATTCTTAACTAATAAATCACTATAAATAGGGCAAATCCAAAGACCACGCCGCTAATGCGGAACGGGTTTACTCTAATGGATTGCCGTGCATAACTTAAAGTAAATCGTAAAACAACGCAATGCTTTTTAGAAAAATGAAATCACCATAAAACTCAGGTCCCATCACACAATGCAACGCACACCAGAGGATAGAGTTTTACCTTATGGTGATCAAACATGCTAAATACGGCAAATACGAGTTTAATATTATTATTAGTGTGTATATGTTTTAAAAACAATTTCAATCATAATGTATCAATCCTAGGAAGCATAGGTACCATATGCTATGCCTCCGTACTAGTAATACAATCAAAACCGAATGGCGCGTATTGGAAATTGGTTTCCATCATGAGTCAAGGCTAGGGAGGAGCTCCTTACCGATTCGAGACACTCTAGCTAATGCCTCAGGATTACCCGCAGTTAACCCTTGGAAATGGCAGGGCCGGTCCTCAAATACAGCTTAGAGGATTGGCAATTCCTAAGCACACGTTCCCCGGTCCTATAGGACCTATCCGAGGCGCCTCATTCCATCATCCACATAAGTAAAATGTCAGGGTTGGTAGGTCACTGACACCACTCTAGCTAGAAAGAAACGTGCTGCTCTCCCTGCGTTCCCTTCTCCCATTTTAGACTCCGCCGGTGTGTGAGGCTTGAAGTCACGTCATACACAAAGCTATACCTGAACAGGTTATGCTTTGATCATCCCACAAGGCCTGCTTTTCAACAAAGCCTTGATCATATGCATCTTAGCATGCCACATCATCAATCCATATCACACTACCAATCCTTTGCCGAAATATATGAACGGGTGTTAAGCAAGAGAATAAATTCTCCGCCACCAAACATCCATACATTCGACAGAAGATTAATAACATGATATATAATGGAGTACGATGTCAGACACACAATCCATTTATAATCTTATGCTATGGGTCTGCGCGAAAGCCAAATCCGTTCAATCAACGTGTTCGTTCGGACGACGACCATGACCTTGACTTGGGAGCAAATCAATTCAAAGTCTCAATCGCTGTCCTCCTGAGGGGAAGATTGACGGTCTTCATTAGTCGTCTTCTTCTTCAGTTCTCATCGTCGTTTGATTATTTGGAATGAGATTAACTCGGTCTTCCCAAATAATCTTCATATATATATATGTAAATATATTGAAAACTCTTCCTTATCGTTATTTCTAATTTATTACGATTATTTCCTATTTTATTTAATTAAAAATAATTAAATCTTTAATCAACGACATTTCCATTCTATTCACATTATAAATAATGTACATTTCCTACGATGAAAAATTCTCTTTTAATATACATTAAAAAAAATGTATTTTATCCTACCGTATGTTTTTCTTTTTATTAACATTGAAAATAATGTTACCTTAACATACAATGCATTTTCTATTTTTATTAACATTGAAAATAATGTTAATTTTTCTATCTTTACATTATACATGAAAAATGTATATTTTGATACATCTCAAATTCCTACTTTATATTTACAGAATAAAGAGTAAACCTTGTCATGCGGTGAATTCCTACCTTATTTTACAAATAAAAAGTAAATCTTATCATACAGTGAAAATGCCAACTTACTTTTACAAATAAAAGTGTACATCTTATCATGTGGTGAAAATACTCTAATATTAACATTATAAATAAATGTTAATGCCAATTTCTCTTACAATGTTAATTTCTCTTTTTATACGTACATTAATAAAAGTGTGTTAATACATACGGTGCAATCTTCTTTTTAATCAAAATCAAAAATAATGTTAAACAATCTTTTCTTTTTATATAACATTAAAATAATGTTAATAAATCATAAGGTCCATTCTCTTTTAATATTTACATTAGAATAATGTAAATCAATCTTTCCTTTTCATATACATTTATAAATAATGTACATTTTTCTTACGAGGAAAATTCTCTTTAGTTTAACATTATAAATAATGTTAATCTTACATACGGTTCAATTCCTTTTTATTAACATTAAAAATAACGTTAAATTTACATACAATGCATTTCCTATTTATTAACATTAAAAATAACGTTAAATTTACATGCAATGCATTTCCTATTTATTAACATTAAAAATAATGATAAATTTACATACAATGCATTTCCTATTTATTAACATTAAAAATAATGATAAATTTACATACAGTGCATTTCCCATTTATTAACATTAAAAATAATGATAAATTTACATACAATGCATTTCCCATTTATTAACATTAAAAATAATGATAAATTTACATACAATGCATTTCCCATTTATTAACATTAAAAATAATGATAAATTTACATACAATGCATTTCCCACTTATTAAAATTAAAAATAATGATAAATATACATACAATGCATTTCCCATTTATTAACATTAAAAATAATGATAAATTTACATACAATGCATTTCCCATTTATTAACATTAAAAATAATGATAAATTTACATACAACGCATTTCCTATTTATGAACATTAAAAATAACGATAAATTTACATACATTTCCTATTTATTAACATTAAAAATAACGTTAAAATTACATACAATGCATTTCCTATTTATTAACATTAAAAATAACGTTAAATTTACATACAATGCATTTCCCATTTATTAACATTAAAAATAATGTTAAATTTACATACAATGCATGTTAATAAACCATACGGTGTGTTTTCTTTTTAACATTAACATTAGAAATAAATTTTAAAGAATCATACGATGTATTTTTTTTTCACTAACATAAATGTCATTTTCCTACGATGAACATTTTCATTCTATAAATTTGATCATTTCAAATCCTGACACAAACTATAACATGTGATAGCGATAATCAATTTCTTTGATGATAAATTAAATCAATAAAAAATGATAACATGGCAGTGATAACATGACATCGTATAAACATGACATCAAAAGGGATACATCCTAACTACTCAATCATAGAACAAAGCATCACAAACAGATCTGAATCATTCATCGTACTGGAATAGTTTAATTTTATTAAATTTTAAATAAAAGAACTCTCACCTTGTTTGGATAGAATTATAATAAATCCAAGAAATGTTCAGAATGTTCCAGTCAATCACAACAGGTCCTAATCGTCGTCACGGTTCTAACGGTTCTGAAATTTTCAGAATCGAAGTTCATATGCATTAGTTATCAATGTTTTAAACATACTGGTTTTTAACAACTGCTGCAGTCACGCTTAAAAGCGTCGCAATTTCTGAAATAAGAATTACCTTAGAATTTCAGTTTTGTTCAAATATTCAAATCCGGATTTCTCAGCCTGTAGTCGATCGTTTTGGTCGTCGTTTGTTGGACAAGGACCGTGTAATAACCCGAAAATCTGGGCCAGTTTAAAATTTTTATTTTGGCAATTTTAGCGAATTTTGATTATTTAAAATGAATTATTTTAAATAATATCGACGAGAAATTTATTTTGAATATAATTCGAACGTATATATTATATACGTCGTCGTTAGAATTTAAATATTTATTTATATTTATAAAAGGAATTGAAAATGGCGCGGTAGTTCGATAATTCGATTTCAAACTTCAATTGAATATACCGGGTGCAAAGCAATCCGGATTTTAGTGAAACCAAAAACATTAGGATCTAATTGATAATATCTTTCCAACGAATCCGGGAAATCAAAATTTCATAGCAGGGAATCAAAAGATATGTCCAGTTGAAAATTCTGAATAGTCGCTATGGAATTCAGGCCCTTAAAAATGGACATTTTGCAAATGACCTCGGATTTCGATGAAACTACTTTTGTTAGATCCGCAGTGTCAAGTTATTGCTAGGTTTCAAATTTCATAATTTTTCGAATCAATATGTGAGCGTGGCAAAGGAAAACGCGTTTGACCGGTTTCAGTTGATTTTAGTCGACTGGAAATTGGCCATTTTTCAAACGGTCTCAGAATTCGACGAAACTAGTTTTGTTAGGACCGTATCGTCAATACGAAGCTAGAAAATATTTTTCTGAAATTTTTCTAGTTAGTATGTGACCCCGGTAATTTGAAATGTACGTTTAAAATTCAATATAGTGATTTAAATGAAAATTCAAAAGGAAACTGATTGTAACAATCGAATCAGCTTGCGATACATATCCCATTGTGTTCGGAATGGGGGTAAAACGCTATGGGCGACAGGCGGTGGGCCTCGTTTCGAGGTCGTATGTAAAAGTCAACCTATTTGCAAAATTAAATGATTAAATAATAAAAAGAAAAAAAAATAATTTTTCACTCCCTCCCTTTGTCTTCCTTTCTGGCCCCCGTTCATTTTTATTTCAATCAGAAGAAAAAAAAAAGAGACGGGCGGAGCAGAAACCTCGCCACCGCCCTGACGACCGCCTCCCCCGTTCGAAAACCTCGATCCCGCCTCCTCGAACCCATCGCGAGCCCCCCCCGAAGCCAACGCCTTCTCCGATTCGAGGCTCGAAGCCGCTCCCCGATCGGAACCCTAGCGCCGCCCCCTCGAAACCTCCGACGATCGGCGAAACCCCCCCCCCCCCCCCTTTTCTCTGTAAGTATTTCTTTTTTTATTTTTATTTTATTATTTTATTTTTATTTTATATAAGCAGAATTTAAAACTGGGTTTTTTTTTTACTTTAATTAGGTTTAAACTGTTTTTCTTTTAAAAGCATTTTAAAACTGATTTTTAAAAGAAATTAAAACTGATTTGAAAAGCATATTAAAACTGATTTTTAAAAGAAATTAAAACTGATTTGAAAAGCATATTAAAACTGATTTGAAAAGCATATTAAAACTGATTTGAAAAGAAATTAAAACTGATTTTTTTTAAAAGAAAAAGATTTGATTTTTAAAAAGAAAAAGATTTGATTTTTAAAAAGAAAAAGATTTGATTTTTAAAAAGAAAAAGATTTGATTTTTAAAAAGAAAAAGATTTGATTTTTAAAAAGAAAAAGATTTGATTTTTAAAAAGAAAAAGATTTGATTTTTAAAAAGAAAAAGATTTGATTTTTAAAAAGAAAAAGATTTGATTTTTTAAATTAATAAAAATAGAATTTTTATATAATGAACTTCGAAATAGAATTTTTTTTATATATTTAACATCGAGGTAAAAATATGATTTTTATATATTGAATAGCAAACTAAAAATATGATTTTTATTTATTGAACTTTGAACTAAAAATTCGATTTTTATATATTGAATAACGAAGTAAAAATGTGATTTTTACATATGTAGTGGCTACGGGCAAAGAAAGTGATATCGGCGAGAACAGTGAAGATTTCCTGCATTAGAAGTGCCGTGGAGCTTGGATAGCTATTTGTGAGAATTTCTCACCTTTCAATTTCTTTTCTAGTTATATATATATACTAGGATGCAGACGGTGCTTAGTAGCACCCGACACCCGTCCACAGACCATGGACTTGTTTGTTTAGTTGAATGTTGGGTGATTGATTTATTCGTTTGGTTGAATTGGAAATTGATTGAAATTGATTTGTGAATGGCGTGGGCCTTCACTAGACCGGGGATAAGGCTAGGCCTTGTCCCGTTTCTAGTATCGTGCCGTTATGCCGCCGAAATTTTCTAAAATATGTTAGAAAAATAAAAATATCATTTTATTTAAAAAATGAACTGAATAGAAATTCATATGTTGAAATAAAATGTTTTATCGTTAAAAATATAATTTTTAACGTGAATATGAAAATAGTGAAGTGAACAAAATAAAATATTCATTTGCCAACCGTACGGTTTGTTTATGTACACCTATTTGAATGACATTGATTGGGACGATAAATTTTACACATCGCCCAACTGCACAAATAAAATCTGTGTTTGGTTGTTTGAAACCCCACACGGGTGTTGGGATGAAATATGAATTTCACTCATCCTGATTGATTAAATATGTCGATCGATTGATTGACAGGCTGTTATAAGCGTTGAATATCTATATTTGATGCTTATACAGTGTAGTGCACTTTGGTTGATGGTTGATTATTTTTCAATGCTATTATATACATGTGTTGTATGGAAATCCATATAATTAATTTTATATGGTAATTGATTGGGCCTCATTCCAATTTGAAAAATAAAGAAAATTTGAAAATAGAAATTTATGAAGCCGAGTTGATTAGATTGACGCCATTTTGACGTGAACGATATTTATATCGATTTTATTCATTTTAAAATGAATATTGAAAAGTGATTTCGAAATCAACGATTTCGAAATGAATTGAATTGAAAACGATTTCGAAATGAATTGAATTGAAAACGATTTCGAAATGAATTGAATTGAAAACGATTTCGAAATGAATTGAATTGAAAACGATTTCGAAACGAATTGAATTGAAAACGATTTCGAAATGAATTGAATTGAAAACGATTTCGAAATGAATTGAATTGAAAACGATTTCGAAATGAATTGAATTGAAAACGATTTCGAAATGAATTGAATTGAAAACGATTTCGAAATGAATTGAATTGAAAACGATTTCGAAATGAATTGAAAACGAATTCAAATTGAATTGAAAGCAAATTGAAACGAATTCAAATTGAATTGAAATTTGAATTGAATAGAAATGAATTTTAAAACGAATCTATAAAGAAGAATTCAATTGTGATTTGAATTGAAAAGGAAGTTGAAAATGTTTTTGAAACGAATTCAAAACTATTTATATAATTCGTTTTAAATAGAAATCGACGAAGTATATATTATATATATTATATATATAATATAATGGCCTGAATAGAACGCGCCGCGCCGCGGCAGTTCGTGAATTTCGACCATTTATTTCAAACGGACATTACGGGAGATCCGACCGTCGGATTCTCCTAAAACCGAAATCGTTGGGTTCGTATCGAAAAGAGCTTTCTAACGAATATTAGAAATTAGAAATCTAACGGTTGGATTTGGAATTATGTCCAAATCAAATTTGAAAAAGGTCGCTATAAGTGCAGTTCGATGGCCATTGATGGAAATCGACTGTACGGGCCTTGATAAAATTATTAAAAATAGTCATAATTTGTGTAAAATCATAAGAAATGATTTGTGAAGATTTGGGATGAAAAACTCCATATTTGAAAAGATGAAAATAGATTTTTATCGAAATGAACTAGTTTTGAACTAGAATTATAATCCTATTTATTTTTAAATAAATAAATTGAATTTGAAATGGGTTTTGAAAATAACCAAAATTTCCAATGATTGCATTGGAGTGGATTTGAATCGAAATTGTCTTCGGAATATTTCGATGTTGGAATTCGTGATTATACAGATGTTGTTATGGAAATTTGAAAGATATATATTTATATCGTTATTTCCAATACGACATTTGTTAGTCGTAGAATTTGATATTGAATATAAGCCGATATATTTTCTATTCAGAGCCTTGTATTGAATATCAAATGTGATTTGGGTTTGTCGCGAATGGTGTCTTCACTAACACTGTTCTTGAACCTAGTTGTGAAAAGATTAAATCTTTTTATTTAGATTTAATGAAGTGTACCAATTAAACGATATTTAATTGGAATTGAATTGGTATTGATTTTTGGGTTTATCGTGAACAGTGTTTTAAATAACACTTGTTCTTTAACCCGATAATTAATGGAATGTGATTTTGGGTTTATCGTGAACCGTGTTTTAAATGACACTGATTCTTTAACCCAGTTAAAGATTAAAACTAAGTGGAGTTTTAATGAATCTTTAATTA
Organism: Allium sativum; assembly: GCA_030737875.1. Lineage (NCBI taxonomy): Eukaryota > Viridiplantae > Streptophyta > Magnoliopsida > Asparagales > Amaryllidaceae > Allium > Allium sativum. Next base: position 669,859,898 of record CM060916.1, on the reverse strand, counting down.
GATTGAGATGATCGAAAATGGAGTATCACCAGTTTTGCTCCAGGCGATGGTTAAATCTTTAATTAGATTTGAACGTGAAATGGTAATTGAATTTACCGATAACACTGTGGTGTTAGATATGAAGTATTACCAGTTTTACTTCATGGGATGAATAGGTTGGGATTGGGAAATAAAATAAATGATTACTTCGGTGTGGTTCGCTAATCCCGACTAGTTTGAATTGATATTCAAAGGAGATTAAAGAATAAATTTAAAGAATTTATCTTGGATAAAATTAATGGGAACTTTTCCCAAAGTGTAGGAATATTTGAATAAAAGAATATTCTGAATTGGAATGAGGCGTATGTTGTGTTTGTGTAACACTTTTATAATATATACGCGATTTATTCAGAAAGACCGGGTTTACCCCATTTTGAATAACTGATTCGACGTGGTGTCGAAGATGAAGACGGTGGTCGAAGACCGGAAGTCTTCACGTCGTTTGGGTAATTACTGATGATCTTGATTGGGCTGTACACCCAAGAAGATGGAAACAGTTAGTGATCGTCCAGACGTGCTTGGAGATCGATGGATATGCGGGGTACTAGGTGCCTCCGGTTTCGTTCAGACCCAGAACGGACTTGTAAATGGACTGTGTGTCTGACATTGGATTTTAGTCCGTGCGATTGATCTCTATTAAATATATATCTGTTTGGCGGCGGAGGATTTATTCTCTTGCTTAACGCCCTTCTCTGAGACGTACGAGCTCAGGGGTTATATATTGATGGATATCAAACGCATGGAGTGAATTGCCTGTGTGGCATGCCTAAGTGGCAATTGATCGAGGCTTCTGTTGAAAAGCAAAGTCTTGTGGTGATGATCAAAGCACAGCCTGTGTGGCACAGCTTTGTGTAACGTGAATTCGCGAGCCTCGCACCCCGGTTGTGAACCAAAAACGGGAGAGGACGTTAGGGAGGGCATGCGTTTCTTTCTAGCTAGAAGTGGCATCAGTGGTTTTACACGCCCTGACGAGTTTGACTTATGTGGTTGTTGCTGTTGCGAGGCGCCTCGTTTATATCGGTTTCGGCCGATGCATTCTGGTCGGCAGACGGACCAGACTTACACCCCATAGGGTGGGGAAACGCATGTTCAGGGTTTAAGTTTAATCCACATCGGTGGACCGGCCCTGAGGATCCAAGGGTCGATGCGCTCTGACCCTGAGGCTCGGGCTAGACAGTCTCGAAGTCGGTGAGGACTATCTTTTGCCTCGGTTCATAGACGGAAATCCAATTTCCAAATACGTGACATTTGCGGTTTTATTTGTAAACCTATATATGGCGACATAGTGGGATGGGGCGCTCATGCCGCCTATGATTGATACTTATGATTTGAAGTTGTTTTATACATTATGCACTTATAATAGTATCAAATAATCTGTTTTAAACGTATCAAGCATTCTTTGGCTGTTATAAGGGAAAACCCTATCCCCCGGCTTGCGTTGCATTGTGTGATAGGACCTGGGTCTTATAACAACTTCATCTTTCTTTATTTAGCATTGCGCTGTTTGTTTTATGCACTGGTATTCTTGGGAGGAAACCCGTTCCGTGTTATACGGCGTGGTCCCTTGATTTACCTAACTTTAAAAACAAAGATTAACTGTTTTAGTTCTCACACCAGTCCCATGACTGATCTGGAGTTTATTGTTTTAACCTAAACTCTGGGTGCCCTTATTTTGACACGGGCAGCTAGTAGTTTTGGTTTTGCAGATTTATATTCATAGGATCCTGGTTTACAGCTGGAACGATATCCGGAAAGCTTTGTATCCGTATATCTCTTCTAGTTGTGTATTGTATTATTTTCCGCTGATATGTATTTAAATGTAATTTAAATCTTTGATATTTCTGTGTAATATTCATTTATACTCTGCATATTCTTGTAATCTGATGCATTGTTGTAATATACAATGAAATGTTCTTTTATATGCGTTCTGATTTGTCCTGTTCTCAAACGATAGGGCGTTTCGAACGGCCTGGATCGGTTTAGCGACTGGTTCGGACCGAGCGAAATTCCTTCTCGTCACAGTTGGTATCAGAGCTTTGGTTTACAGAGCTCGAGAACAAGACACATTAGAACCGTACGAAAGAATTCATCAGATATTGGATTAGTTATATCCAATGAGAGTGACTCGTTAGAGATGGGATCAGTAGTATCCTAGAACGAGTGTGGAGAGTATATTTTTAAAATGAAAACAAATTTTGTTTTGAAAATTTAAATCAATTATTCGTATTTGATTAGTTATTTATATTGATTTTGGACAATTCGGTATATAAAGAATTTGCATATACGCCTTGCAAACGTATATTCAAAGTTTTAATATATTGGGTAGATATAGAATCACATTCTAGTTGCCCGGGGATGATTCTGATAATGCTGCAGCGTTACCAGTATTTATTTTCGAGTGATGAAGGTGTGATATCTATATATTTCCATTAAGCTGGTGTGAGAACCAAAACTTATATAGTTAGAACACATTGTTGTGAATTGGCATCAAAAACATGATTTTTTGTATATGTATCAAAGATAATGAATTTGAAACTCTAATTCACTAATTGATTGATGTTTGTGTTGTTTGTTTATTTGGTTGGTAATTTTGAACCATTATGCCTAATTGAATCAAATATTGAATTGTATTGAAAATTGGTCGCATTTGGTTGCATATACATGTATATCATTGAACAGGTCATAGCAAGGAGGCTAGAGCAGAGAATAAAATTTGTTTGCCCGACAAATAGGTACATGTTTACTACATAATTTCCTGTTTTGTTTGGGTGATGATGATTTTGTGAGCCTATTGGCTAGCCGCTTGGCTTTTTCTTTTTCTTTTTGAGATCTGAAGGACCGGGGAAGCTATATGAAATTCCCCGATGCTCCCGGTGCAGGGGAGGTTATGGCGAAATTTTTCAAAAATTTAGGGTGTTAGCCAAATTTTTGAAATTTTGAAAATTCTCAGAAACTGAAAAGTTGGAGAATGGAAGCCAGATCGAATGTAGAGTTGAATTAATCAAACCACTTTCGACTTTGTTCCTTTTTGGGGACAAAAAGTTTTAAGTGGGGGAGATTGTAATAACCCGAAAATCTGGGCCAGTTTAAAAATTTTATTTTGGCAATTTTAGCGAATTTTGATTATTTAAAATGAATTATTTTAAATAATATCGACGAGAAATTTATTTTGAATATAATTCGAACGTATATATTATATACGTCGTCGTTAGAATTTAAATATTTATTTATATTTATAAAAGGAATTGAAAATGGCGCGGTAGTTCGATAATTCGATTTCAAACTTCAATTGAATATACCGGGTGCAAAGCAATCCGGATTTTAGTGAAACCAAAAACATTAGGATCTAATTGATAATATCTTTCCAACGAATCTGGGAAATCGAAATTTCATAGCAGGGAATCAAAAGATATGTCCAGTTGAAAATTCTGAATAGTCGCTATGGAATTCAGGCCCTTAAAAATGGACATTTTGCAAATGACCTCGGATTTCGATGAAACCACTTTTGTTAGATCCGCAGTGTCAAGTTATTGCTAGGTTTCAAATTTCATAATTTTTCGAATCAATATGTGAGCGTGGCAAAGGAAAACGCGTTTGACCGGTTTCAGTTGATTTTAGTCGACTGGAAATTGGCCATTTTTCAAACAGTCTCAGAATTCGACGAAACTAGTTTTGTTAGGACCGTATCGTCAATACGAAGCTAGAAAATATTTTTCTGAAATTTTTCTAGTTAGTATGTGACCCCGGTAATTTGAAATGTACGTTTAAAATTCAATATAGTGATTTAAATGAAAATTCAAAAGGAAACTGATTGTAACAATCGAATCAGCTTGTGATACATATCCCATTGTGTTCGGAATGGGGGTAAAACGCTATGGGCGACAGGCGGTGGGCCTCGTTTCGAGGTCGTATGTAAAAGTCAACCTATTTGCAAAATTAAATGATTAAATAATAAAAAGAAAAAAAAATAATTTTTCACTCCCTCCCTTTATCTTCCTTTCTGGCCCCCATTCATTTTTATTTCAATCAGAAGAAAAAAAAAAAGAGACGGGCGGAGCAGAAACCTCGCCACCGCCCTGACGACCGCCTCCCCCGTTCGAAAACCTCGATCCCGCCTCCTCGAAGCCATCGCGAGCTCCCCCGAAGCCAACGCCTTCTCCGATTCGAGGCTCGAAGCCGCTCCCCGATCGGAACCCTAGCGTCGCCCCCTCGAAACCTCCGACGATCGGCGAAACCCCCCCTTTTCTCTGTAAGTATTTCTTTTTTTATTTTTATTTTATTATTTTATTTTTATTTTATATAAGCAGAATTTAAAACTGGGTTTTTTTTTTTACTTTAATTAGGTTTAACTGTTTTTCTTTTAAAAGCATTTTAAAACTGATTTTTAAAAGAAATTAAAACTGATTTGAAAAGCATATTAAAACTGATTTTTAAAAGAAATTAAAACTGATTTGAAAAGCATATTAAAACTGATTTTTAAAAGAAATTAAAACTGATTTGAAAAGCATATTAAAACTGATTTTTAAAAGAAATTAAAACTGATTTGAAAAGCATATTAAAACTGATTTGAAAAGCATATTAAAACTGATTTGAAAAGAAATTAAAACTGATTTTTTTTAAAAGAAAAAGATTTGATTTTTAAAAAGAAAAAGATTTGATTTTTAAAAAGAAAAAGATTTGATTTTTAAAAAGAAAAAGATTTGATTTTTTAAATTAATAAAAATAGAATTTTTATATAATGAACTTCGAAATAGAATTTTTTTTATATATTGAACATCGAGGTAAAAAATATGATTTTTATATATTGAATAGCAAACTAAAAATATGATTTTTATTTATTGAACTTCGAACTAAAAATTCGATTTTTATATATTGAATAACGAAGTAAAAATGTGATTTTTACATATGTAGTGGCTACGGGCAAAGAAAGTGATATCGGCGAGAACAGTGAAGATTTCCTGCATTAGAAGTGCCGTGGAGCTTGGATAGCTATTTGTGAGAATTTCTCACCTTTCAATTTCTTTTCTAGTTATATATATATACTAGGATGCAGACGGTGCTTAGTAGCACCCGACACCCGTCCACAGACCATGGACTTGTTTGTTTAGTTGAATGTTGGGTGATTGATTTATTCGTTTGGTTGAATTGGAAATTGATTTGTGAATGGCGTGGGCCTTCACTAGACCGGGGATAAGGCTAGGCCTTGTCCCGTTTCTAGTATCGTGCCGTTATGCCGCCGAAATTTTCTAAAATATGTTAGAAAAATAAAAATATCATTTTATTTAAAAAATGAACTGAATAGAAATTCATATGTTGAAATAAAATGTTTTATCGTTAAAAATATAATTTTTAACGTGAATATGAAAATAATGAAGTGAACAAAATAAAATATTCATTTGCCAACCGGACGGTTTGTTTATGTACACCTATTTGAATGACATTGATTGGGACGATAAATTTTACACATCGCCCAACTGCACAAATAAAATCTGTGTTTGGTTGTTTGAAACCCCACACGGGTGTTGGGATGAAATATGAATTTCACTCATCCTGATTGATTAAATATGTCGATCGATTGATTGACAGGCTGTTATAAGCGTTGAATATCTATATTTGATGCTTATACAGTGTAGTGCACTTTGGTTGATGGTTGATTATTTTTCAATGCTATTATATACATGTGTTGTATGGAAATCCATATAATTAATTTTATATGGTAATTGATTGGGCCTCATTCCAATTTGAAAAATAAAGAAAATTTGAAAATAGAAATTTATGAAGCCGAGTTGATTAGATTGACGCCATTTTGACGTGAACGATATTTATATCGATTTTATTCATTTTAAAATGAATATTGAAAAGTGATTTCGAAATCAACGATTTCGAAATGAATTGAATTGAAAACGATTTCGAAATGAATTGAATTGAAAACGATTTTGAAATGAATTGAATTGAAAACGATTTCGAAATGAATTGAATTGAAAACGATTTCGAAATGAATTGAATTGAAAACGATTTCGAAACGAATTGAATTGAAAACGATTTTGAAATGAATTGAATTGAAAACGATTTCGAAACGAATTGAATTGAAAACGATTTCGAAATGAATTGAATTGAAAACGATTTCGAAATGAATTGAATTGAAAACGATTTCGAAATGAATTGAATTGAAAACGATTTCGAAATGAATTGAAAACGAATTCAAATTGAATTGAAAGCAAATTGAAACGAATTCAAATTGAATTGAAATTTGAATTGAATAGAAATGAATTTTAAAACGAATCTATAAAGAAGAATTCAATTGTGATTTGAATTGAAAAGGAAGTTGAAAATGTTTTTGAAACGAATTCAAAACTATTTATATAATTCGTTTTAAATAGAAATCGACGAAGTATATATTATATATATAATATAATGGCCTGAATAGAACGCGCCGCGCCGCGGCAGTTCGTGAATTTCGACCATTTATTTCAAATGGACATTACGGGAGATCCGACCGTCGGATTCTCCTAAAACCGGAACCGTTGGGTTCGTATCGAAAAGAGCTTTCTAACGAATATTAGAAATCTAACGGTTGGATTTGGAATTATGTCCAAATCAAATTTGAAAAAGGTCGCTATAAGTGCAGTTCGATGGCCATTGATGGAAATCGACTGTACGGGCCTTGATAAAATTATTAAAAATAGTAATAATTTGTGTAAAATCATAAGAAATGATTTGTGAAGATTTGGGATGAAAAACTCCATATTTGAAAAGATGAAAATAGATTTTTATCGAAATGAACTAGAATTATAATTCTATTTATTTTTAAATAAATAAATTGAATTTGAAAAGGGTTTTGAAAATAACCAAAATTTCCAATGATTGCATTGGAGTGGATTTGAATCGAAATTGTCTTCGGAATATTTCGATGTTGGAATTCGTGATTATACAGATGTTGTTATGGAAATTTGAAAGATATATATTTATATCGTTGTTTCCAATACGACATTTGTTAGTCGTAGAATTTGATATTGAATATAAGCTGATATATTTTCTATTCAGAGCCTTGTATTGAATATCAAATGTGATTTGGGTTTGTCGCGAATGGTGTCTTCACTAACATTGTTCTTGAACCTAGTTGTGAAAAGATTAAATCTTTTTATTTAGATTTAATGAAGTGTACCAATTAAACGATATTTAATTGGAATTGAATTGGTATTGATTTTTGGGTTTATCGTGAACAGTGTTTTAAATAACACTTGTTCTTTAACCCGATAATTAATGGAATGTGATTTTGGGTTTATCGTGAACCGTGTTTTAAATGACACTGATTCTTTAACCCAGTTAAAGATTAAAACTAAGTGGAGTTTTAATGAATCTTTAATTAGATTGAGATGATCGAAAATGGAGTATCACCAGTTTTGCTCCAGGCGATGGTTAAATCTTTAATTAGATTTGAACGTGAAATGGTAATTGAATTTACCGATAACACTGTGGTGTTAGATATGAAGTATTACCAGTTTTACTTCATGGGATGAATAGGTTGGGATTGGGAAATAAAATAAATGATTACTTCGGTGTGGTTCGCTAATCCCGACTAGTTTGAATTGATATTCAAAGGAGATTAAAGAATAAATTTAAAGAATTTATCTTGGATAAAATTAATGGGAACTTTTCCCAAAGTGTAGGAATATTTGAATAAAAGAATATTCTGAATTGGAATGAGGCGTATGTTGTGTTTGTGTAACACTTTTATAATATATACGCGAGTTATTCAGAAAGACCGGGTTTACCCCATTCTGAATAACTGATTCGACGTGGTGTCGAAGATGAAGACGGTGGTCGAAGACCGGAAGTCTTCACGTCGTTTGGGTAATTACTGATGATCTTGATTGGGCTGTACACCCAAGAAGATGGAAACAGTTAGTGATCGTCCAGACGTGCTTGGAGATCGATGGATATGCGGGGTACTAGGTGCCTCCGGTTTCGTTCAGACCCAGAACGGACTTGTAAATGGACTGTGTGTCTGACATTGGATTTTAGTCCGTGCGATTGATCTCTATTAAATATATATCTGTTTGGCGGCGGAGGATTTATTCTCTTGCTTAACGCCCTTCTCTGAGACGTACGAGCTCAGGGGTTATATATTGATGGATATCAAACGCATGGAGTGAATTGCCTGTGTGGCATGCCTAAGTGGCAATTGATCGAGGCTTCTGTTGAAAAGCAAAGTCTTGTGGTGATGATCAAAGCACAGCCTGTGTGGCACAGCTTTGTGTAACGTGAATTCGCGAGCCTCGCACCCCGGTTGTGAACCAAAAACGGGAGAGGACGTCAGGGAGGGCATGCGTTTCTTTCTAGCTAGAAGTGGCGTCAGTGGTTTTACACGCCCTGACGAGTTTGACTTATGTGGTTGTTGCTGTTGCGAGGCGCCTCGGTTATATCGGTTTCGGCCGATGCATTCTGGTCGGCAGACGGACCAGACTTACACCCCATAGGGTGGGGAAACGCATGTTCAGGGTTTAAGTTTAATCCACATCGGTGGACCGGCCCTGAGGATCCAAGGGTCGATGCGCTCTGACCCTGAGGCTCGGGCTAGACAGTCTCGAAGTCGGTGAGGACTATCTTTTGCCTCGGTTCATAGACGGGAATCCAATTTCCAAATACGTGACATTTGCGGTTTTATTTGTAAACCTATATATGGCGACATAGTGGGATGGGGCGCTCATGCCGCCTATGATTGATACTTATGATTTGAAGTTGTTTTATACACTATGCACTTATAATAGTATCAAATAATCTGTTTTAAACGTATCAAGCATTCTTTGGCTGTTATAAGGGAAAACCCTATCCCCCGGCTTGCGTTGCATTGTGTGATAGGACCTGGGTCTTATAACAGCTTCATCTTTCTTTATTTAGCATTGCGCTATTTGTTTTATGCACTGGTATTCTTGGGAGGAAACCCGTTCCGTGTTATACGGCGTGGTCCCTTGATTTACCTAACTTTAAAAACAAAGATTAACTGTTTTAGTTCTCACACCAGTCCCATGACTGACCTGGAGTTTATTGTTTTAACCTAAACTCTGGGTGCCCTTATTTTGACACGGGCAGCTAGTAGTTTTGGTTTTGCAGATTTATATTCACAGGATCCTGGTTTACAGCTGGAACGATATCCGGAAAGCTTTGTATCCGTATATCTCTTCTAGTTGTGTATTGTATTATTTTCCGCTGATATGTATTTAAATGTAATTTAAATCTCTGATATTTCTGTGTAATATTCATTTATACTCTGCATATTCTTGTAATCTGATGCATTGTTGTAATATACAATGAAATGTTCTTTTATATGCGTTCTGATTTGTCCTGTTCTCAAACGATAGGGCGTTTCGAATGGCCTAGATCGGTTTAGCGACTGGTTCGGACCGAGCGAAATTCCTTCTCGTCACAGACCGGCTTGGAGAGGCCTACCATCGACCGGAGATTGGTGGCGTTCGGCGGCTTCAGGCGGGGCCCACGGCGGTGCGTTCGGCGCGACTTCGGAGGCTGGGTGGTGGCGGCACGGGGCACGTTTCGGGTTGTGATTGGTACCTAATCGAAGATCTCAGAAAGAGCTTCGAAACGGTGTATGGTATGCTGGAAATCGTTGAGTATTGGAGGAGAAAAAGGAGATCAAAGAATTGAGGTAAAATGGGTTTCAGCGGCTTTCATTTGGGGAAGAAGACGCTGTACGTACGGCGTATTTATACTGGTATTTTAGGGTTTATTTTATTATTATTATTTTTAATTAATTAATTAATTCTAGAAATTACTGTTTTCACATACGATCTCCAAACGAAGCTCAACGACTGTCGAACTTAATGTTTTGACGTCTTCTGAACGCGATGGCGCTATCGCCAATGTCCAATTCTGAAGTTACCGTATGTTTTCTTTTATTTTCAATATAAATCTTTTATTTTTAATTCAAATGTAAATATAATTTTGCCGGGGCCACATACGAAGTCGGAAAAATCCAGAAAAATTATTTTTGGCTTTCTTATGACAATACGATCACAACAAAATTTGTTTCGTTCAATTCTGAGTCTTTTTGAAAAATGGCTATTTTCAAGGCGAATATATTTAATATTAAAAATACATTTTGAAACAAATATTTTTGAAACTCGAAATATATAAGTGTTTACTATTTTTCAATGCAGAAACATCATTCTAAACTCAATGGAAGTGGTTTCGAGTCGAAATTCCTACATATGTGAAAAGTAGCCTTTCGGGCCATATATAATATATATAAATACTACAGCGATCCTTGAATTGGCCATAACTTTTGATTCCTGCTATGAAATTTCGATTTTTCGGATTCGTTGGAAAGATATTTTTAAATAGATTCTAATATTTTTGGTTTCACTAAAATCTGTTAAATTTTGCATCCTGTATGGTCAGTCAAAGTTCAAGTTTGACTTTTCAAACTACCGCGCTATTTCTAACTCTTTTTATAATTAAAATTAAATTATTCATTCTAACTTCGATTTGAATCAAATTTGTGATCATTATTATTTAAAATAGATTATTTTAAATATCAAAACTCATTTAAAATCACTTAAAATAAATTTTAAATTGGCCCCAAAATTCAGGGTTGTTACACAGTTGTAGCAAACCACCTCACTTTTAGGTTTCTTTTTTCCATCCTTTCCTTTTTGTTGTTACTGCTTCCTCTTTTTATTGTTATTACCACCCTGCTGTGGTTTCGAAGCTTCCTTCGTTGCAGCGACAACATTTGCTTCTTTAGCAAACAAGCTTTCATGTCGAACAACTTTCTCCACTATCTTCTCATATGGATCATCAAGATGATCCACCAATGGCTTCCCAATATAGGTATCCAAACCCATAACAAACTTCTCGTTCTTCTGGTAAGGAGAGTCAAAGTATGATCAGGCATACTTGGACAATGCCTCAAAATCAGAAACATACTCAATAACTGATCGACCATTCTGTTTTAGCTCCACAAACTTCTTGAAAAGAACTGACTTTTGAGCAATAGAAATAAACTTCGTCTCGAAGTTGACTTGTCCCATGTTATGTCTTCTTCCGGAGTCTCCAAAGTGTTAGAGTTCCACCAATCCATGGCTCTACCTTGCAATTGTCTCGATGCAAGCTTCCTTTTCTTTACATTGTCAATACCTAAATTTTCAAAAATCCGTACACAAGCATCTAACCACCTCTGAACCTCTTCATTCGGCTCTATCCCCTTGAACGACATTCCTCCAAGAGAAGTGAAGTCCTTGCATAGCTTCGTGAAGTCCACAGCCCTCGGTACCTGCACTTGAACTCCTACATCTACCGCTGCTACCTCTTAAGCGGGTACCATCCTCATGATCGTTGCCATCATGGCCTCGAACATAGCTGAGTGGTCTGGTATACCGCCATTTCCCCTCCAGAAGCAGCCTCATCCCTACCAGCGTGTCTCGATGATCGACGACTCATTCTAAATTTGTAATAAATAATGATTAGCCACTTACAAGAAAACTGCTATAGAGTTCAAACGCTTTTACCATACATTAATATATATATATTAAGCATCAATCGTAAATCTACAAGTATGTCTCTTATACGTTATTACGTCTTCGAAGTTTGGCTAAAATTGTTAACCAGAGCTCTAGTATCAAATGTGACGACTGCCCATAACTCCTACACTAAACAAGAGGAATAAAGCGCTAAAAGGTATACTAGGCAGCTATGGACGATCATCAAGGTAAAATAACACAATATGGTACTTGTCGTATAACTCACAGCGTGAGGATAAAATATAATAGAACATATACAACAGGCTATAATAGTGAAGCATTTCTGAGCAGAAACTTAAACTTTCATAACAACTGGAAAGAATATCCACACACCCTTGGATTACAACATAAGTGTATGTATTTGCCTCACTACAACACCTAGAGAAAACACCAATCATAACAGCGGAAATAACAAGTACAAGATAGTAGAAAAGCTAATATGCAAGCCTCTTGCTCTTCATCGCTCTGCATCCTCACCTCACTAAGTTCTGCTACCTGTAACCTGCTACTTAGCATGCCTGTCCAAAACCAGATAAACAACCCAAGGCAATAAGAGGAAACATAAAACCTTGAGTAAGACAACAGTCTTGTCCACCCCGTTGTGAAATGCGGTTTGAAGAACAGTGGTTCGAGCGAGCCACCATTCTGATCGGTCGAGCAGTCCTGGTCGAGCAGCGCCTATACTGATCGACCAGCATCATTCTCCATTCATCGGTCGGTCACTCCACTTGGATGGATCAAACACTCCATTGATACAAGGATCAACTGTGCATGACAACTCAATATGTACACATGGCGTAATACGTATATGAAATAGTGTAGTTAATGGCACAAGCATGTGGCATATGAGATAATATGAAGTAAGGAATGTGTCTCGCATAAAATATGAAGGTCAACGCATTAGCATTGGGTCACATATAGCTTGCTTTCATGTTATTTCATGGATCTGTTTTGTATTATATAAAAATACAAATCAGTTCATAAATAGTGTCCAGTTGAAGCTTAAATAAGTAGTACATGGTACATGCAAATAATGTGTGGATTAGGGAAAACTATAATGGATCGGCACTTCAAGATACATGGGTTACTCATTATTTTTGGGTCGGTTCCCTTTAGTATATATAAGGATCGAGCACAAAAATGCCACGTAGGTTCAGCAGATTAAACTTGCATGGATCATTTACAATTTAAGTGCATGAATCAGTTTTACATTTGTGATATATGGATCGCTCATGTTTTAAATAATGGAACAACTTTCCATTATTCTCAAGGATCGTTTGTCAGTTAGCAAAGCATGGCTTATGCGAACATGGGACGACTGTAATTAGTTCTCGGTGGCAATCATATAAATTATACAAGTCAAGAAGAATTATAAAATACAATGGAAAAGTCCTATTATACAACGTGCATATTCATTTGGATCGATCAATATGAAGTAAAGTGTATGAGTTGGTTCAAAACTATTCAGATTGATGCATGTTTGTCCATGCAAATAAGGATGACGTGTCAACATTTTCAGCACAATATTTAACAGTGCATTTTGCAATACGCAGGGATCAACTTTAAAGCAAAGAAGTGGCAAAATTGTAATTAATAAGTGGGCATACTATAAAAGAGGGGTCGCACATGTATTAGTATACAGGGTAGGTCACTCTTCATTTTTATAGGGTCGCTCATACAATTCCTGGTTGCATAAAAACTGGTCGTGTAGTATATTTTGGGTCGAGCATCACTTTTTGGATCGGTCACGCCAACTAGGTACAGCTGTCCAGTGGCAGTTTCGTAAATACATGTGCGAACGACCCGTACCCTGCACACCTGAATTACAACTCTGCCAGTACCTCCAAACTACACCTCTAAATACCCCACTTCACAACCATTCAAAGGACCGATTTTTGCACCCCGAAGGGTTGCCTAATTCATTTCTCCACCACTCTCAAGCACTCCAAGCTCCATTAATGGCTTCTCAAGCTCAATCCATCTTCCTTCAACAATAAATCAACTAACTCTTCTCAAAACACTGCTAGAAATCGCTCAAACTCAATTCAAGTGATCTCCAACCGCTATTGTTCCTCACTAAGGCTTAGATCCAACATAATTTCACCATGGAACTAATGAAGATCATTCAATTGTTCAAGTGATGGAAGATATACACAACTACCATCACAAAACGGGAGACGAGTGATATGAGTGAATTCATGTACTTTGTAAATCCAAGAGTGATAATCAAAATAGTTTCTATAGTGGACGTAGGTCTAAATTGACCGAACCACTCTAAAATTCCCGTGTTTTTACTTGTTTTTATATTTACATGGCTTTGTAATCTCTAATCATACCTTTTGGTGAAGTGTTCTAAAGACACCTTTGGTGTTGAGGTCATTTTTGATTTCAACATTTGGCGCCTACCGTGGTGACACATTCACTCTCTCAAGATTAATTGCTTTGTGATTAGATTGAAGCACAATGCCTGTTTCTACTATAGATTCTCCCAAATCTAAGGTTCAGAGCAATAGGAGTCTTTTCTCCAAAATTCAGAGTCTTTTCTCCAAAATTCAAAGCCTTTTCTGAAATAGTGGCCAAATTTAAGAAAACTGCAAGTAAAACCATGGGAGAAGCTGACAACATTGCTAATGATGAGACCACACCACTTACTAACCGCTTTGAAGTTGGCGAAAACTCGGTAGGTGGAGCCGGTGTAACTAGGAATGATTTGGACGCCACTATCGCCAATTTAAACCAACGAGTAGATAGTTCTACCAAGGCTTTGATGGACAAGTTAGATACAGTTCTCAGTGCTCAACCAAATTCAGTCCCTCAAAAGGTCCATGTTGATCTTGACGATAATGTCGATTCATCTGCTTCTGATCGTAACCGCAACGACAACATGGAAGATGATAATGACTGGTTGAGCAACAAAAATGAAGCTAACATCTAAAACTTGAAGCCAAAAGCTAAGAATCATTTCGATGGAAATACTCAAAGCGTTACTAGTCCAACAACGGGGGTACCTCCTCACCGGGAAGGTAAAGGACCTAAGACTTCCAATCATGATCACTCACCCAGATGAACATTTGTTAAAGAACTCGGTCTCACGGAGAGGCATAACACTGAAGAATACATCTCGGATATGATAGCACAGATTATGAAGAAGAATCAAGCTCGCAATGATGATGAAAGAGAGTGTGACTTCTCCCTCGATAGGACTTCGTTCACTAAGAGAATCCAAGAAATAAAGTGTCCGAAGAAGTTCACTCCAACTTTTCCTCCGTACAACGGCCTTATTGATCCTAACTACTTTATGTTCAAGTATGAGTAGCATACGAGTGCACCAAAGGCAAGAGACGAGATGAGATGCCTATATTTTCCTCTCTACTTAGAAGGTGATGCATTACTATGTTTCATAAAGCTACCACCTAAGTCCGTAAACCGGCTCTTTGACTTGACCAAAAAGTTCAAGGAGCAGTTCCACTTGTATGCTACCAAAGGCAAGGATGTTATAACACTTTCATCCATGAAGCAAAATCCAGAGGAATCCATTAAAGCCTTTCTCAGTCGATTTAATACCGCCCTATCTGAAGTGAGGAATCCGGAGCCTCTTATAATCCTCATGGATCTACTCGATGCTATTGACAAGAGAAGTGAGTTTGGGAGATGGATAAAAATGAAGGAACCAAATATGCTTGACAAGTTGTATAAAAATGTGGAAGAGTACATGAGAGTAGATGGAGATCCCCTTGTTCGCCAATCTTTTGGCACAAGCAACATTGCTGAGGATAGAAAGAATACTAACGCTCAAGTTAATCAACAGAGAACTCAGGGGAAGAAGCGAGCCAATGATGAGAACGACAACAAAGCTAATAAGAAGTTTTGTCGTCATGACTCATCAGAACTAACTCCTATGAATGATACTCCTGAAAAAATCTACCTTGCCTTAAAGGATGCAGAAGACTACCCGAAGCCTCGGCCAATAAAGATGAGTAACCATCTAACCAAATCTAGGAAGTTCTGCCGGTTCCACAATCATCCAGGCCACAATACCAATGAATGTAGCATCTGGAATCATTGATTGAAGAACTGATTAGGGAAAATCGTCTGTAATAATATGTGAAGAATCCCCAAGCTACAAATCCTTCCGCAACTCCCTAGAGGAATGGGGAATCAAATGGCCAGCACAGACCAAGCAACGGAGCTTCTGCTCAAACCAATGCAAGGCCGGTCATCAACTGAAAACCGTTGGTGGTTCTCTAATATTAGTGGCTCAGAATAAGAGATCTCCTTCACCATTACCTTACTTTTTGCTATGTCTGAATCTCTTGCAAAAGTTGTAATGTTTTACATGCATTGTACCGAACAATAGCTTTACGAGTAAAGTCTTACCTGCCTGTATAAATCTATTACTTGCAAAATATTCGTTAATACATAATTTGCTAAAGACAATTTCTTCATTTCAGGCTACCCAATAAGCGTATGCTTCCTTAAAATTCGACCAAGTGAGGTAACCCTGATAACACCAAGTCAAGGGTAGATTGAAAAAGTCCCAACGAGTCAAATGACAAAGAGAGTAGCAAGAAGCCACGGATCCAGAACCCCAAAGGTCGTGGGAATTCGTAGTGCGAAACGATGTGCGGGAGTTCACTATGTGAAACGATGTGCGGGAGTTCGTTACGCGAAGCAATGCAACCTCAGCTAAAGGTCGCGGGAATTCGTTGCGCGAAACGAAGCGCGAGGGTTCACTATCTGAAACGATGCGTAGGAGTTCGTTACACGAAACGATGCAACCTCACCCAAAGGTTGTGGGTATTCATTGTGTGAAACGAAGTATGGGAGTTCACTATGTGAAATGATGCGTGATATTTCATTACACGAAGCGATGCAACCTCACCCAAATGTTGCAGGAATTCGTTGTACGGAACGATGCTCGGGAGTTCACTATGTGAAACGATGCGCGAGAGTTCGTTACACGAAGCGATGCAACCTCACCCAAAAGTCACAGGAATTCATTATGTGAAACGAAGTGTGGCGGTTCACTATGTGAAATGATGCACGGGAGTTCATTACACGATGCGATGCAACCTCACTCAAAGGTCACAAGAGTTCATTGTGCGAAACGAAGCGTGGGAGTTCACTATGTGAAACAATGCATGGGAATTCATTACGCGAAACGATGCAACCTCATCTAAACCTCACGGGAGTTCGCTCGGCAAAACGATGCGACAAATAAAAATCCTTTTCATAGAGAAAGCAACCTCTCCACAAGAGAGATCAACTATCCTTAGTGAAGTCTATAATGTCGATTCAGTCTGCACGAGAAGACGAACATTGGGTTATAAACGACCCCTCCATAGTAGGGGCATCTAATGGAGTCTCCGATGTCAGAATTGACCGACAAAGCAGACAAACATTGAGTAGCAAAAGTCCTTCCCATCGTGAAGACTAATGACAACTTCCCAGGCTGGGGAACAAATATTCAAAGCTTCTCCAAGAAGAAGCAAAAAATAAATCACGGTACGTATTTCCTAAATGTGAAATGTCGTATACCATCATATAAGTCGTTAAAACAATGAGGCTTGAAATCCACAATCGACTTGTATCAATTAGTTAATCTTACAAGTCAACGCGAATTCAAATTAAAATATTGTGTTTATGCAGATAATATTCGACATGTTATAAACCGTTGAATAAAACAGTTCTGCGCGTACACAACATTCAATTCAAAATAAATTTTTGTCATAATTAAATGTTTTAACTAATTAATCTATTGTCAATATAGAAAGTCGATAATGAAATATTCGCCCAAAAACGTGCAATGTTTCTATTGTTACAGAACAGGTTGTAGCAGTCAAAAAAGGCACGATCGTTGTTCTCCCCAGAGTGTGTGTATTGCTTCGGTAAAAATACGAAGGCTAGACGAGTTCGTAAAACAAGTAATTTAGCGTGAATTGGTCACGACCATTTTAATAAAAAAATCAAGCGCGACCATCCATTACGAATTTCACTTGTTTCACGCACTCGAGCCTACAAATGCTTGAATTCAAAACTGGAGCGTCTATTAGCGCGACTACAACAACCCGGATTTTTAGCCCTTTAATTCTGAATATTTAAATTGGTTTTAAGTATTTGAATTATAAAACAGATTTTTATAAGGAATTTATTTATTGAAAACAAAGTTTTGATGTATAATTTATAATATACTTAAAATCGAGCTCGTAACGTCATAGTAGTTCGTAATATTACGTTTTCAACTTCAACCGAATATACATGATTCATTATAAATCAGATTTCTTTGAGACAGGAAAAGTTCGAATCTGTTGAACTATATTTTTTCAATAAAAGCGAAAAATCGAGAATTCGCCTTATAGATTGTAAGTTATGTCCAAATCAAATTTTCAGAAAGTCGTTGTGGAATCGTGTATAGGCCATAACGGTTTATTTAATATAATTAAATATTGATTTCGAATTTGGACAATATTTTTAAGATGTAATAATAATTTAATTTATAGAATTTTTCTGTAATTTTTATTTTAAAAAATAAGCAACTTTTTATTGGAGTGTTTTACACCTCATATCGGCGGTTTGAGATATCACAATATAAATCAACTTGTCTATTTTATTATATTTCTATGCCTATAGCACGTTGCTCAGCTTAACGATATTCTTATTTTTGTCCGTAACGGTCGATAAATAAATGAAATTCTTCGTGCCCGGTAACGCTTAAACTTCAAATAAATATATTGTCTTGACTAATTACAAGGGGTTAATATGCACTCAAAGTCAATTAAATAGGGTGTGTATACCAACTAGTGATAACCAAAAAGGTTAAATAAAAATTTAAAACTACAGAGAGAAAAGAAAAATGCTACATCATGTAACATGACTGGTCACGCATGGTATACTATATATCACACCATATATCATAGTGAGCAGGCATATAGTAGTTGCCAAGTTGCGGGTTGTCTGTTGCATAGCTTTGTCTTTGGTACAATTTGTTTAAAATTAAAAAAAATTATTTAATTAAACAATTCTGAATCTTCTACTGAAAGCCAATCAGTTCCTTCCCATTGAAGCCAAACCAAACCTTCTACATGAAGCCAACCCTATTCTATATATGTATATCTCCACATAGTCAATAAACCTAGAGAAATTCACCCATGGTCAAAGTTTATTCCGCCTCCATCTTCTTCTTTCAAACTATCTATGTTTTCCGATTTGTGCCTCCTATATTCTCAGTTATATACATATTAGCAAGCCTCACTCTTTTATCACCTTTCCCACTATCATTTTCCCAAATCCATTTTTCCCGTTCCTCATTCAAAATCGATCTCTTCATCAAACGAAACTTCATAAAATCAATTAAAATCAAAGAAATATTCATAAATTTTGAAACTCTTATATTGAAACCCTCATCATATATTCTTTCAGCTAGTCTAAGTTTTATTTAGTTCGATTAAACAATCTGGGTTCAACTTTTTATGGTTCGCAACCTAGGATTGCTATTTGTTGTCGATTCAATAGGAGTTTGTGGATTTTCAGTGTATGAACCGATCTCATGATCGACTACAGATGGGGTACGGTCTGAAGACTCAGTCTGGGATGGTGGCTGCTGGAAGCTCGAAGGGCATGGCGGTGGCGAAGGGGAGGGATCCGGTGGCCCTGGGCAGTGTGCGGTGGTAATTTCCTGTGTGGAACGGTGAACAGCATGCTTCAGATTTGTTCGGGTAGGAAGATAGTTAAGGTGGGTGATTTTATTAAAATGTTAATTGATGTAAGCAAGGTGAAATGGGATCATATTGGAATGATGGTCTTAGGGATGGCGTGGAGAGGAAATATGTGTAGGAGGAAAACTATTTTCCTTAGGTGAAAGTCGATCTGTAGAAGAGGAAATAAGAAAAAGAAGAGGAAAGAAGAAAATAAGGAAAAAAAAAGAGGAGCATCTCAAGTTGTTGAAAAGAGATGGCATGAAGTTGGTAAGGCCGTGATAAAGTTCGGTGAATATGGACTAATGAATAAGCGTGATTATCATTAGCAGGAGACAGTACTTTACTGCTAAAAAGGAGTTTAACTGTATTATTTATTTAAAGGAGGAGCTGTGTTTTTGATATTGAGGAAGAAGGTACTGGGGTTACATGATTTGTTATCATGGGTTTAGGGAGTTAATCATGACTTTGATTGGGGTAGCTAGCTTTGTTAATGAAATGATGGATTTAAAGAAGCATCGACAGTGGGCAATATTTGTTAAGATAGGGTGGCACTCAAATGATCACCATGGTGATGGCTTTGTGAAGAAGGCAAGCTGTTTGGTTGTGAAACTAGAAATGATTTGGAGTTAGTCGTGGGTTAAGGCCATGATTAGCGTTAATTTATTACGGTAATTAATCAATGACTTGGTTAATATTAATTTATTTTAAATTATATGTAGAAATTGAAATCGCTATAATTATTTCATATGGGATCAGAATAAGGTGAAACTGATCATGTTAGAATCGTAGCACTAGGATCTACATTGTGGAACTGATTTCACTGAGAACAGGGCTGTTGGAATTTCGTAATAAAATCAAACGTTGTTTGATTTTAATGAAAAGAAGAGAAGAATCATCAACTGCGAACCAAGTTTGGTAAACTCACTAACTCTGACTCATTTATTTTTATATAAATGAGTTTTTAAATTTATTTATAGAAATTTTATATTATGAGTTGATTGTTTGAATGAATGGTTGATAAAATTGGTTAAAATGGTTGATATAGTTATATCATTGTTCAATACTTACTTCTATTTATATTCACATTGATGAAAAATTAATATTATTGATGTCGATTAACATCTGTGGACGCAGAGAAACAGGTTGGAGGGATCCAACTAGATTCCTCAACAATTATATTATTGTGTTTGCATTGATTGTGACATATGTTGTGATATATTAACTTTGATTGATCTTATTGTGTTTAAATATCACTGGCCCAAGAATTTTGGTATTTAATACTGTAAAATATTTTTGAATATAGAAAATGAAATTTGAGATTTTAAAAGGAGATATATTTTTCCAAAAATTGAAGTGTAATTTCGAAAGGAGTTAAAAAGTAGAATCTTGTTTTATTAAAACAAGAAGTTGATTTTAAAGGAATTTATAAATAAAATGAATTATTTATCGTTGAATAAATTGAAATATAAATTCAAATTTGAATTTACATGGAAAAGTGGAAATCATATTTGAAACTAACATTTGAGATGAGATTTGAACTTATCAAAGTTATAAAGGAAATTATAAATGAGATTTTTAATGATTGCAATACAAATGAGATTGGGATGGTAGATTGCAATACAAATGAGATTGGGATGGTAAAATCTAAATAGAAGTTATAAATAGAATTTGGGTTTAAGATATTTTTTTATAGGTATGAAATCAAACTGATTTGATTGTATATAAAAGAAATATATTCATGATTAAAGTGAATAATGGTTTAAGGAAATATTTTGCAAATGAAATATCTCTAAAGGAAATTTGGATTTGAAATATGAATCCAGATTGGAAATTGAAAGAAAAGGGAAATGTATAATCGTTTTAAAAGGAACGATGAGTTTTATTCCAAAATTTGGAATAAAATATAAATTGTGATAACGTATTGTAGTCCGGAACGGTTATAAAGGAATTTGGCAATGATTTGGAAAGGATAAATTCAAAAGTGAATTTGCAATTTGAATTAACCTGAAATGGTAGACAAATTCTGAAGTTTGGAATATAAATCGAATATAGATTATTCGAGAGAAAGTTATTTATTTAAATTCGATTATATCGAATTCAGGGAAGTAGTTATTTTTACTTTCCATTTGAATCAAATTTAATTATTTATTAATTTATTTATTGAAATTAATAAGTATAAGTTATATTTTACAAACCAAATATTTGGAAAACAACGATTATAATGCTACCGTTATAATGATTGCTTTATAAATCCAAACAGCGATTTTCCGCTACCGTTATGAATGAATGTTTTGTAAATCTGAACAGCGATTATAATGCTACTGTCATAATAAATGTTTTATAAATCTAAACAGTTATTTTAACACTACCATTAAAATAAATGTTTTATAAATCAAATACTTGGAACAGCGTTTATATAGCTACTGTTATAATCAATATTTTTCCGTAAAAGAAGTGAATTCTTAGATGAATCTAAGAGTCATGTAAGTTATGTTTTGTTTGAAGTTGTGAGCTTTGACTATTTAAAGTTGAGAATGTTGTTCAATTAAGGTCTGAGAGGTAATTATACCCCAAATTGTTTGACTTCATGATTGACTGAGGGATAGTTAAGGTTAGGTAGCAAAGGTTGGATAGTGATATAGTTAGCTAATGAAGGATTAATGGTTGAGTTATAAAATGAGGTTTCATATAACATCGGTAAAAACCAAATAAATAGGATTTGGAAACGTTTTCCAAATATAACTAGAGCTGTTTTTTCTAAAAATAGAAAATGAAATGATTTGGTTAATTAGAGGTTAGGAGATAGAAATTGGAAATGTTTTCCAATATTAATAACGTACATCTTCTAAATATAGAAAATAAAAAAATGTACGAAGAGATGGAAATATTTCCCAACATTAAAAACGTATATCTTCTGAAACACGGAAAATAAGAGTTCATAATATTTGGAAATATTTTCCAAGGATCGGGAAAGGCTAAAACGGGTTTTGGGAAATATCTAGAAGGACATTGGAAGTGGGCAAATAAATAATTTAATAAGAAATGGATTTAAAGGGGCTTAGTGCTGTTGATGGTTGATCTGTAGGATTTCCATTTGGAAATAGGATTGTTGGTTGAATGGATGTTTCTTTGATAGTTAAATCACCGGCTATCAAACTTTTGATTTATTTTATACCGCCGTTGCCAATACGGAGAGACCGGGGTCAGGTTATTACCTGAAAACCACTCTGTGTTGGCATAAGCGTTACGAATCAACATATGCTGAAAATAATTGAAGACGGAGTAAAGTGCAAGGGCTGTTCTATTAATCCTAGGTAGAAATTGCCCAAGATGGATTAAAAGAATGGTGCCTTCGGTTTGTCCAGTCCCAGGACAATGTATATGGACAAATGTCTGGCGATGTGACATTAAAAATAAAAAATGACAATATGTTCTGAAAGATAATCATGACCTCAAGCCTCATCAACTAGGAAATGACAGAAATCTGGTAGGCAACGTGGCCGTGTGGGTCATTCCCATTAGGGGTGTAATCACCAGATCTTGAGAAATTCCATTTGTTTCTTATTCTATTCGTTGCTGTATGCTTTCGGTAACGATTGCTGATCACAACCGTTGGTGATAATATGCTCGGTACACTCAAGTTAAATGAGTGACCAGCCATGTGTGGACGGGTTGCAAGATGTTCTTGTTGAACCCCAGTGTACCCCCTCTAGAGATACACTATTGGAAGGTTGTTCCATACCTTGTCATAATCAGAATCCAATCTCCAATAAGCGCCCTGCGGTTTTCGATTTCATATTATATATGGAGTGTGAGATGCAAGCGTTCCGCTATATTTCTATTTATATGATTTAGACATTATTATAATATCACCAGATTTTGATATCAAAATGTTTTGGGTTATCGTAAGGTAAAAAACATCCGTGTTTATGTATGAATCGGTCTTACGATTATCTTTTCTTTCTAAAGGATTTTTAAACGTTTAACCAATGGTTGGAGTTTACTCACACCAGTCTTGTGACTGAGCCAGAGTTTATTTTGTTTTGTTTTCCCTAAACTCTTTTGTGCCCACATTTGTACGGGCAGTCAAGTAGTCAGGATTTTACAGATTCATTTGGAGGAGCTTGAAGTTGGAGGCTTCATCGGTTAGCAATAGGCTATCATATTTTCCGTTGTGTACTATGTTATATTTGGAAACAGGCGTTTATAACTGTTCCAGAGATTGTTGATGTACTCTGATAATGGTATGTATGTGCAAAATTGATTTGTATTTCGAAAATTATGTTATATAATATATTTTATTCGTTCCGCTGTGAGATTTATGTTCTTCGTTTTCTTCTATCCTAATTTTGCTTTCTTTATATTTCTCATCCTCTAACTTCTTTCTATTAATGATTCGTATTTCTGTACAATTTAGCTTGGATGTGTGGTGTAATTAGTCAACTCAAATGGTACAGAAATTCGGGCCATTACATTTGGCATTAGAGCTGAAGGTTGAGTAGTAACCTTGGCTCTGTGGCGTAACTCAATAGAGATGAGATAGTAATACCCTAGATTGAGTTTGAGTGTATATATATGAGCGTGTATTGTGGATTTGATATAAAACTGTTTTATATTATGTTGACTGGTTTGTTTAGTGGTTTATGAATTCTGGTTGACATAAAATGTACAACTATATCGATAGGTGTTTCTAAACTCTCGAATAAAGCAATTCGATACAGTACTGTTTGCCCAAAAATTATTTTGATATAAAAGAAATAATTTCTGAAATATTATAGTATATAGATGCATTGATTGTTATTACAATCAAATGGAATTATAAAATATTGAAATGGTTATATATAACCAAATTGAATCTGTATAAGAATGGGGTATACAAATAAGCTCAATCACAATTAGATTCAGACCAGAATTTGGAATTTAAATCCCGGATATTTAGAAAAAATTTGTGATGTATATTTTTTAAAAAAAGTAATGAAATATTACTTTGAAGAGTTTTTGAATAAGAATGGTTTTAAATGGATTTTGAAAGTGATTAAGCATTGAAATCACTTCAGTGGCAAGAAAATAATTCTTATAATGGGTTGCGACATTATCGATGTTCATTTTCGAGTTTTTAAGTGATCGATTGCTACCATAATAGATTTTTAATGGAAATTGTTTGAGAAAAATAAAGTTGTTCTAGAAATTCAAATGTTTTGAATTGAGTTAATTATAAATATATATGATTTCAAACTAATTTGAAATAAAACCTAGGAATTTGAATTCTGAAATTAAAATTTAACTTGTATAAGTTGAATAGATTGCAATGGTAAAAATGTATCCAATGAATTGAAATTTAACTTAAGTTAAACAAAATTGGATTGGATTAGAAATAATTCTGAATGAAATTAAATGAAGAAAAATGTTGAGATTCGAATTATTAATATGAATTCGACTTATGAATAAGCAAGTTGAATACATATTGGATGTTGTTAATTGAATTATGATAAATATGGATTCAATTAAAAATAAGTATATTACCTTAAATAGAAATCAGATTTGAATTGATAGAATGGAAGTGAACTAATCAGAATTTGATTAGAGAGTAAAAACTGGAAGTTGGATTGATTTGAAACCAACTGGAAATGGATATATGTATGCTGAGCAGATATGGAATGGAAGCAAATGCAAGAGATAAAATTATGCCTGACAAAAAGGTACATGTTTACAATACTACTTGGGTTTGATGGTTTTATGAGCCTATAGGGCATGCTGCTTGGCTTTTTGATTTTCTTTTCGATTGGAGAAGGACTAGAAAGGCAAGTTGTGGTTGTACCCATTGAGCCGCGTAAAGGAAATGCTAGCGAAAATTTTCGAAAATTTAAAGAGTTGGAAAATTTTCAAGAAATTTTTGATAATTTAAAATCGAGTTGTTAATTGTAATTGAAATAAAAAAACCGGAATTGGTTAATAAAATTTCAAGTGCAATAATGAAATTGATAAATGGATTTAAAATCAATTGGAATGGGTGTGGATATACACAAGAGCACATGGATTGATGACAAGAAAGTGATGATGGATTGTCCAAAAATGGTGGACAGATCATTTGGAAAGAATTATGAACGGTTGAGTATTGGTATGAGAATTCAAGGTTGGGTAAGAAATGGGTTATGAAAATATGGAATATGAGATTTCAACTAAGTAGGTTATGAGGAATTATGGTTGTAACATTTTTACTGCTTAGCAATTTCGAGGACGAAATTATTTTACGGAGTAAGGAATGTAACAACCCGGATTTTTAGCCATTTAATTCTACATATTTAAATTGGTTTTAAATATTTGAATTATAAAACGGATTTTTATAAGGAATTTATTGATTGAAATGTATAATTTATAATATAATTATAATCGAGCTCGTAACGTCATGATAGTTCATAATATTACGTTGTCAACTTCAACTAAATATACAGGATTCGTTATAAATCAGATTTCTTTGAAAAAAGAAAGTTCGAATCTGTTGAACTATATCTTTTTAATAAAAGCAAAAAATCAAGAATTCGTCTTATAGATTGTAAGTTATGTCCAAATCAAATTTGCAGAAAGTCGTTGTGGAATCATGTATAAGCCATAATGGTTTATTTAATATAATTAAATATTGGTTTCAAATTTGGACAATATTTTTAAGAGGTAGTTATAATTTAATTTATAGAATTTTTCTGTAATTTTTATTTTGAAAAATAAGCAACTTTTTATTAGAGTGTTTTACACCTCATATCGGCGGTTTGAGATATCACAATATAAATCAACTTGTCTATTTTATTATATTTCTAGGGCCGTAGCACATTGCTCGGCTTAACGATATTCTTATTTTTGTTTGTAATGGCCAATAAATAAATGAAATTCTTTGTGCCCGGTAATGCTTAAACTTCAAATAAATATATTGTCTTCACTAAATATAAGGGGTTAATATGCACCCAAGTCAATTAAATAGGGTGTGTATACTAATTAGTAATAACCAAAAAGGTTTAAATAAAATTTTAAAACTACAGAGAGAAAAGAAAAATGCTACATCATGTAACATGACTGGTCACGCATGCTATACTATATATCACACTGTATATTATAGTGAGCAGGCAAATAGTAGTTGCCTAGTTGCGGGTTGTCGGTTGCATAGCTTTGTCTTTGGTACGATTTGTTTAATTAAACAATTCTGAAGCTTCTACTGAAAGCCAATCGGTTCCTTCCCACTGAAGCCAAACCAAACCTTCTACATGAAGGCAACCCCTATTCTATATATATCTCCACATAGTCAATAAACCAAGAGAAATTCACGCATGGTCAAAGTTTGTTCCGCCTCCATCTTCTTATTTCAATCTGTCTGTGTTTTCCGATTTGTTCCTCCAATATTCTCAGTTATATACATATCAGCTTGCCTCGCTCTTTTATCACCTTTCCCACTGTCATTTTACCAAACCCATTTTTCCCGTTCCTTATTCGAAATCGATCTTTCAGCAAAGGAAACTTCATCAATTAAAATCAAAGAAATATTCATAAATTTCGAAACTCTTATATTCAAAACCCTCATCATATATTCTTTTTGCTAGTCTAAGTTTTATTTAGCTCGATTAAACAAAATAGGTTCGACTTTTTACTATTTGCAACCTAGGATTGCTATTTGTTGTCGATTCAATGGGAGTTTGGTGATTTTCGGTGTATGAACCGATCGCAGGATCGACTGTATATAGGGTACGGTCTGAAGCCACAGTCTGGGATGGTAGCTGCTGGAAGCTCGGAGGTCACGGCGGTGGCGAAGGGGAGGGATCTGGTGGCCTTGGGCAGTGTGCGGTGGTAATTTCCTGTGTGGAACGGTGAACAGCATGCTTCGGATTTGTTCAGGTAGGAAGATAATTAAGGTGGGGTGATTTATTAAAATGGTAATTGATGTAAGCAAGGTGAAATGGGATCATATTGGAATAATGGTCTTAGGGATGGCGTGGAGAGGAAATATGTGTAGGAGGAAAACTATTTTCCTTGGGTGTAAGTCGTTCTGTAGAAGAGGAAAGAAGAAAAAGAAGGAAGAAGAAAAAAAAGAGGAGCGTCTCAAGTTGTTGAAAAGAGATGGCATGAAGTTGGTAAGGCCGTAATAAAGTTTAGTGAATATGGACTGTTGAATAAGCGTGATTATCATTAGCAGGAGACAGTACTTTACTGGTAAAGAAGGAGTTTAACTGTATTATTTATTTAAAGGAGGAGCTACGTTTTTGATATTGAGGAAGAAGGTACCGGAGTTACGTGATTTGTTATCATGGGTTTAGGGAGTTATTCGTGATTTTGATTGGGGTAGCTAGCTTTGTTAATGAAATGATGAATTTAAGGAAGCATCGACAGTATTTGTTAAGTTAGGGTGGCACTCTGATGATCACCACGGTGGCGGCTTTGCAAAGAAGGCGAGCTGTTTGGTTATGAAACTAGAAACGATTTGGAGTTAGTCGTGGGTTAAGGCCATGATTAGCATTAATTTAATTACGGTAATTAATCAATGACTTGGTTAATATTAATATATTTTAAATTATATGTAGAAATTGAAATCGCTATATTATTTCGTATATGATCAGAATCAGGCGAAACCAATCACGTTAGAATCGTAGCACTAAGATCTACATTGTGGAACTGATTTCACTGAGAACGGAGCTGCTAGAATTTCGTAATAAAATCAAACGTTGTTTGATTTTAATGAAAACAAGAGCAGAATCATCAACTGCGAACCAAGGTGAGTAAACTCACTAACTCTGACTCATTTATATTTTTATATAAATGAGTTTTAAATTTATTTATAGAAATTTTATACTGTGTGTTGATTGTTTGAATGAATGGTTGATAAAATTGGTTGTAATGGTTAATATAGTTATATCGTTGTTCAATACTTACTTCTGTTTATATCCATATTAATGAGAAATTTATATTATTGATGTTGGTTAACATCCGTGGATGCAGGGAAAAAGGTTGGAGGGATCCAATTGGATTCCTCAACATTTATATTATTGTGTTTGCATTGATTGTGACATATGCTGTTATATATTAAATGTGATTGATCTTGTTGTGTTTAAATATCACTGGCCCTAGAATTTTGGTATTTAATACCGTAAATATTTTTGAATATAGCAAATGAAATTTGAGATTTAAAAAGGAAATATATTTTTCCAAAAATTGAAGTGTAATTTCTAATGGAGTTAAAAAGTAAAATCTTGTTTCATTAAAACAAGAAGTTGATTTTAAAGGAGTTTATAAATAAAATGAATTATTTATCATTGGTCAAATTGAAACATAAATTCAAATTTGAATTTACGTGGAAAAGTGGAAATCAGATTTGAAACCAATATTTGAGATGAGATTTGAACTTAGCAAAATTATAAAGGAAATTATAAGCGAGATTTTAAATGATTGCAATACATATGAGATTGGGATGGTAAAATCTGAATAGAAGTTATATATAGAATTTTTGTTTAAGATATTTTTTTATAAGTACATAATCAAATTGATTTGATTGTATATAAAAGAAATATATTCATGATTAAAGTGAATAATGGTTTAAAGGAAATATTTTGCAAATGAAATATCTCTAAAAGAAATTTATATTTTTGAAATATGAATCTAGATTGGAAATTGAATGAAAAGGGAAATGGATAATCGTTTTAAAAGGAACAATGAGTTTTATTCCAAAATTTGGAACATAAAATAATTTGTGATAACGTATTGTAGTCCGGAACGTTTATGAAGGAATTTGGCAATGATTTGGAAAGGATAAGTTCAAAAGTGAATTTGCAATTTGAATTAACCTGAAATGGTAGATAAATTCCGAAGTTTGGAATATAAATCGAATATAGACTATTTGAGAGAAAGTTATTTATTGGAATTCGATTATATCGAATTTAGGGAAGTAATTATTTTTACTTTCTGTTTGAATCAAATTTAATTATTTATTTAATTACTTATTTATTTATTGAAATTAATAAGTACAAGTTATATTTTATAAACCAAATATTTGGAAAACAACGATTATAACGCTACCGTTATAATGATTGCTTTATAAATCCAAACAGCGATTTTACTGCTACCGTTATAAATGAATGTTTTGTAAATTTAAACAGCGATTATGATGCTACTGTTATAATAAATGTTTTATAAATCCAAACAGCGATTTTGACGCTACCGTTAAAATAAATGTTTTATAAATCAAATACTTGGAAACAGCGATTATAACTCTACCGTTATAATCGATATTTTCCCATAAAAGAAGTGGATTCTTAGATTGAATCTGAGAGTCGTGTAAGTGATGTTTTGTTTGAAGTTGTGAGCTTTAACTCTTTCAAAGTTGAGAATGTTGTTCGATTAAGGTATGAGAGGTAACTATACCCCCAACTTGATTGACTTCATGATTGGCTGAGGGATAATTAATGTTAGGTAGCAAAGGTTGGACAGTGATATAGTTAGTTAATGAAGGATTAATGGTTGAGTTATAAAATGTGGTTTTATGTAACATCGGTTAAACCAAGTAATTAGGATTTGGAAATGTTTTCCAAATATAATTAGAGATGTTTTTTCTAAAAATAGAAAATGAAATGATTTGGTTAATGAGAGGTTAAGAGATGGAAATTGGAAATGTTTTCCAATATTAATAACGTACATTTCCTAAATAAAAAAAATAAAAAAAATGTGTGAAGAGATGGGAATATTTTCCGACATTAAAAACGTGTATCTTCTGAAACAGGTAAAATAAGAGTTCGTAATATTTGGAAATGTTTTCCAAGGATCGAAAAAGGCTAAAATGGGTTTTGAGAAATATCTGGAAAGACATGGGAAGTGGGGAAATAAATAATTTAATAAGAAATGGATTTAAAGGGGCTTAGTTTTGTTGATGGTTGATCTGTAGGACTTCCATTTGGAAATAGGATTGTTGGTTGAATGGATGTTCCTTTGATAGTTAAATCACCGGCTATCAAACTTTTGATTTATTTTATACCGCCATTGCCAATACGGAAAGAGCGGGATTGGATTATTACCTGAAAACCACTCTGTGTTGGCATAAGCGTTACGAATCAACTTATGCTGAAGATAATTGAAGACGGAGTAAAGTGCAAGGGTTGTTCTGTTAATCCTAGGTAGAAATTGCACAAGATGGATTAATAGAATGGTGCCTTCGGTTTGTCCAGTCCTAGGACAACGTATATGGACGAATGTCTGGTGATGTGACATTCAAAGTAAAAGATGACAATATGTTATGAAAGATAATCGTGGCCTCAAGCCTCATCAACTAGGAAATGACAGAAATATGGCAGGCAGCATGGCCATGTGGGTCATTCCCATTAGGGGTATTATCATCTGATCTAGAGAAATTCCATTTGTTTCTTATTCTATTCGCTGATGTATGCTTTCGGTAACAGTTTTTGATCACAACCGTTGGTGATAATATGCTCGGTACACTCAAGTTAAATGAGTGACCAGCCATGTGTGGTCGAGTTGCAAGATGTTCTTGTTGAACCTCAGTGTATCCCCTTTAGAGATATACTATCGGAAGGTGGTTCCATACCTTGTCATAATCGGATTTCAATCTCCAATAAGCGCCCTACGGTTTTCGATTTCATATTATATATGGAGCGTGAGATGCAAGCGTCCCGCTATATTTCTATTTATTTGATTTAGACATTATTATAATATCACCATATTTTGATATCAAAATGTTTTGGGTTATGGTAAGGTAAAAACCATCCGTGTTTATGTATGGATCGGTCTTACGGTTATCTTTTCTTTCTAAAGGATTTTTAAAAGTTTAACCAATGTTTGGAGTTTACTCACACCAGTCCCATGACTGATCGAGAGTTTATTTTGTTTTGTTTTCTATAAACTCTTTTGTGCCCAAATTTGTACGGGCAGTCAAGTAGTCAGGATTTTACAGATTCACTTGGAGGAACTTGAAGCAGAAGGCTTCATCAGTTAGCTATAGGCTATCATATTTTCCACTGTGTACTATGTTATATCTGGAAACAGGCGTTTATAACTGTTCCAGAGATTGTTGTTGTACTCTGATAATGGTATGTATATGCAAAACTGAATTGTTTTTAAAAAGTTAAGTTATATAATATATTTTATTCGTTCCGCTGTGAGATTTATGTTCTTTGTTTTCTTCTATTCTAATTTTTCTTTCTTTCTATTTCTCATCCTCTAAATTCTTTCTATTAATGATTCGTATTTCTGTACAATTTTGGTTGGACGTGTGGTGTAATTAGTCAACTCAAAGGGTACGGAAATTCGAGCCATTACAGCGACAAGATTCGTGCAATGCAGCATTTCAAGAATGAATTTGAGTTCGAGTTACCGTCGATAAAGTCATTAGGTGCTCGACATCAAAGTTTTAACAATGTTTGGATAAAAAATCTCAAGTTCATTGTAATCGAATCCAAGCAACAATATGTCGAGATGCATTAAGTGATCGAATCCCGAACAGAGCTTATATCCAATATTATATGCTCAAGTAGGAAGAATTAAATCCATCCATTTGGAAGCTCATATTTAAAAAAAAAACAAGCTTCGGGGGGAAAATGTTAACTCCGTTGTGAAACGCGGTTCGAAGAACAGTGGTTCAATTGAGCCACTATTCTAATCGGTCAAGCAGTCCTGGTCGAGCACCATCAAGCTGTTCGGTCGAGTAGTCCTGGTTGAGCAGCACCTATACTGGTCGATCAGCATCATTCTCCATTCAAAGGTCGGTCACTCCACTTGGATGGATCGAACACTCCATTGATACAAGGATCAACCGTGTTAAATAATTCATGAAACAACTCAATGTGTACACGTGGCATAATACATAGATGAAATAGTGTAGTTAATGGCACAAGCATGTGACATATGAGATAATATGAAGTACGAAACATGTCTTGCATAAAACAAGAAGGTCAACGTATTAGCATTGGATCACCTGTAGCTCGCATGCATGTTATTTCGTGGATTGGTTTGGTATTATATAAAAATACAAATCGGTTAATAAATAGTGTCCAGTTGAAGCTTAAACAAGTAGTACATGGTACATGCAAATAATGTGTGGCTACGGGCAAACTATAGTGGACCGGCACTTCAATATACGTGGGTCGCTCATCATTTTTGGGTCGGTTCCCTCCATCATATATAAGGGTCGAGCACTAAAATGCCACGTGGGGTTAGCAGATTGAACTTGCATGGATCATTTACAATTTAAGTGCATGAATCAGCTTTACATTTGTGATATATGGATTGCTCATGTTTAAAATAATGGCACAGCTTTCCATTATTCTCAAGGACCGTTTGGCAGTTAGCAAAACATGGCTTACATGAGTATGGGATGGATGTAATTAGTTCTCAGTGGCAATCATGTAAATTATACAGGTCGAGCAGAATTATACAATACGATGACAAAGTCGTATTATACGGCGAGCATATTCATTTGGATCGATCAATATGAAATAAAGTGCCTGAGTTGGCTCATAACTATTCGGATTGATGCATGTTTGTCCATGCAAATAATGATGACGTGTCAACATTTCCAGCAGCATATTTAACTATGCGTTTTGCAATACGCATGGATCAACTTTAAAGCAAAGAAGTGGCAAAACTGTAATATAAGAAGTGGGCATATTATAAAAGAGGGGTTATGCATGTATTAATATACAGGGGTCGGTCACTCTTTATTTATATTGGGTTGCTCATACAATTCTAGGTCGCAAAAAAAACTGGTAGTGCAACATATTTTGGGTCGAGCATCACTTTTTGGATCGATCATACCAACTGTGTACAGCTGTCCAATGGTAGTTTCGTAAATACATGTGTGAACGACCCGTACCCAGCACATCTAAATTACAGCTCTGCCACTACCTCCAAACTACACCTATAGATATCCCACTTCACAACCATTCAAAGGACCGATTTTTGGACCCCGAAGGGCTGTCTAATTCATTTATCCACCACCCTCTGGCACTCAAGCTCTATTAATAGCTTCTCAAGATCAATCCATGTTCCTTCAACAACAAATCAACTAATTCTTCTCAAAAATCCGTTAGAAATCGCTCAAACTCAATTCAGGTGATCTCCAACGCTATTAATCCTCTCTAAAGCTTAGATCCAACACAATTTCACCACAGACTAATGAAGATCATTTAACTGTTCAAGTGATAGAAGATCTACACAACTACCATCACAAAACGAGAGATCTCACCGATTCCTTCGCAAATTCAAGTGAAATCTAGAGCAAAAGAGAGAGAAAATAGAGGAGACTGTTATTAAAGAGAGGAATGAGTGATATGAGTGAATTCATGTACTTTGTAAATCAAAGAGTGATAATGAAAATAGCTTCTATAGTGGACATAGGTCTAAATTGATCAAACCACTCTAAAATTCTCATGTTTTTACTTGTTTTTATATTTTCGTGGCTCCGTAATCTCTAATCATACCTTTTGGTGAAGTGTTCTCAAGACACCTTTGGTGTTGAGGTCACTTTTGATTTCAACAAGTCTTAATGAGCGATGAAATAGATATCTAACATCATCAATAAAGTATATGAGAATGGGAAGATTAAGCAACCATTCTATCGAAAACACCAAAAGGACCCAAATCCGTCTTCCTCACATCCGATAGTGATAGCCTTTACAACAAGCACTTGAAAACAACGATGCATCCATGGAAATCAAAAGAAACCAGACAATAGTAACCATAGAAACCAGTTATATCTCACGTAAACCACCTTAATCAAGATCAACACCCCTCAAACACAATCCCCGAAGGCCTAAACCAACATCAGACAAGCACCCAAGAAATGTCTCCCTCGACGTCAGACAACTTATGTGAGACGGTATAAGCAAAACAACCAACATCAAAGACCCTGGCTATCACTGCCTATCCTGCTTTGAAACCATCGTTAATCGTATGATGGCCAACCTTGTTATACGTTAAGGGCTAATGTTAACCATGGTTCTAGATAAAACTCCATGCGCCATTCAACGATATGTAACTAGGCCTTTCAACGATACCCAGGGTGCACGACCAACAACCTTCCAGTCTTTTAGGTGTCCCTATTATACCATTGCTTTGTGCCCTCTAGAACCTACGACAACGATAATCTCTCGACCTTCAATATCTCTTAGCCATCCAACCTGATGGCCATTCATAGCTCAAGCAACCTCTCAAGCAACCATTATCTACGAACTCAACACCCTTGAGTTGTCTTCACATTCGTTGCATTATGACGATCAACGAACACTTCACAATGCTTCAGACATTCCTCCTTGAATTCTCGCCGAAGCTATAACCATCGTTGACTCAAAAACAAGCTTTGTTTGGTCGACATTCTTTGTAAAGACCCGCAAATCCGCAATATCAGAGTTGACTATATTCATCATACGTCCAACCCAAATATCACGAAAATATGAACATTTTTTTTAGAAGAAAAAGAGTAGAAGAAGAACAAAAATAACAACACAGAATCTCACATCGCAGCGGAACAAAATATAATATATCATAACTTTTGAAATACAAACTTCAACTGTATAACACACACTTATCAGAGTACAATACTTACAACACAGCGGAACAAAACTCTATATAAATAATGCTGAAGCCTCCTTCTCCAAGCTCCTTTAGATAGATCTGTAAAATCCTGAACTACTTGATTGCCCGTACAAATTTAGGCACCCAAGAGTTTAGGTGGAACAAAACAAAATAAACTCTGGGTCAGTCATGGGACTGGTATGAGTAAACAGTTTAAAACAGTTTCAGAAACTAAATGATATCTCATAAGACCACGCCGTATAACACGGAACGGGTTTTTCCCTTATGAGAATCCAAACACTTGATTTAACTTTCAAAATCCCTTTGAAAGGAACGATAATCTTTATATCAAAACTCTTTTGATATTATAATATTGTCTAAATCAAGTAAATAACAATCTAGTGGAACGTTTGCATCTCACGTTCCACATATATAAT
The DNA here is from genome assembly GCA_030737875.1 of Allium sativum. Classification (NCBI taxonomy): domain Eukaryota; kingdom Viridiplantae; phylum Streptophyta; class Magnoliopsida; order Asparagales; family Amaryllidaceae; genus Allium; species Allium sativum. Next base: position 669,824,636 of record CM060916.1, on the reverse strand, counting down.
ATACAATCAGAACCGCAAGCACGTATTGGGTAATGGATTTCCAACTATGACAAGGTATGGAACCACCTTCCGTTGGTATATCTCTAGAGGAGAATACACCGAGTTCAACAAGAACATCTTGCAACTCAGCCACACATGACCGACCACTCATTTCGCTTGATTGTATCGAATGTATATCACCAACGGTTGGGATCAGCAACCGTTTCCTGAATGGGACAACATCAACAATAGATTTTTAGAAGTAAATGAAACTCTAGATCAGGTGATTATACACCCTAATAGGTGCGACCTACATAGCCATGCTGCTTGCCCGATTTCTGTCATTTACCGGTTGATGAGGCTTGAGGTTACGCTTTATCACCACATCAGATTCACTTCGAATGCCACATTGTTATATCCATCAAAAATCACTAATTGACCTCTACAACCATACATTACGTGTCAGCTAAAAGAAGTTTCCTTCTCCGCTTCCACTCTTCGTACGGTTGAAGAAATCAATGTACGTGATCTTTCCGGAAATACTCTGTCAGACATTCATCCATACAAGTCATCCAGGAACAGGATGAACCGAAGGCACTATTCAGTACATCCATCTTAGGCACTGTTATCTAAGCCTTATACAATAGCCCTTGCACTTTACTCCGTCTTCAATTTTCTTTGGCAAATATGATTCGCAACGCTTATGCCAATATGGAGTGGTTCTTCGGATAATAATCCAACCGGTCTCTCCATATTGACAACGATGGTCAAAAAAACTTCGATAGTCTGTGATCTAACTATCGAATAAAAACAAGTGTTTCGACAGTCAATGATTTAACTATCGAAGAAAACAAGTGTTCATCCAATCATCAACCAATCACTGAGCCCTTAATTAATATTCCATTAATTAAATCACTTCTCTATTTCTTTACCAATATTTGTTAACCAAATATTTTCAATTAGCATATTGACCTTTTACGCTATTTGGAAAACATTTCCGAATATCACCTTCCTTTATTTTATAAACTTTAGAAAATATATGCTATTTATAATTGGAAAATATTCCAATTAGTTATCTCTTTTCCGATCTCGTTTATTTCTGTACTTAGGAAATATTCTTTATTATATTTCCAAGCTTACACTTATTTGGGTTAAAACGGATGTTGTATAAAACATCGTTACGACAACCCAAATATTATATTCAATTAACTCTTATTCAACATTGATCTTCGAGTCTGAAATCTTACTATTTATTTGTTAATAATGAAATCAATCAAGTTGGGGTATAACTACCTCTCAGAGCTTAACTGAATAACATTTATGACGTCAAAATAGATATGACTACTTACACGAATAATCAATACCATACAACTACTACTTCACTTTTAAACACGTATACACTTTCTCTTTCTATTCTTACTAGATTTTATTCTTAGACTTACTTTTTGATTTTACTATTCTATTTTTAAGTTCGTTTCCTTATCGACTTATATATATATCGATACGTTGATTTCTAACTATCAAATTATCTTAAAAATATTCTAACTCCTTGAATTCTCGGAAAAATTCGCCATAACCTTCTCTATACCGGGGACATCGGGATATTTCAAATAGCCTCCCATGGCCCTCAGAAATCCCAAAGAAAAAGAAAAAGTCAAGCGGCTTGCCGATACGGCGCATAAAATTTCATATATGAATTAAATACGTACCTTTTTGTCGAGCAATCTATTTATTTCACTTCTATACTTTATTCCAAACCTGTCTCCTATATATATATATACCAGCCCAATCTATTTTAACTATACCAATCGTTTAACTCAATTCGTTAATTAATTTGTTAATTAACTCTTTAGTCTATTTCACTTTTATATTTGAACATGACATGTTCAAATATATTTTAACTTGCTTATTAACTAATTTGAATTCAAATTTCAAATCTAAGTACTATATTCGATTTCGAATATGCATTTACACATCCAATTCACCTTTCAAAGTTGGACTTCAATTCTGTAACGACCCGCATTCTACGCATCATAGGATCGTAGAATATTTATTTCTTTCACATACGAAGTCGTATGGTCATGTAACTCTGGGAGAAGACTATTGCGGTCATTTCCCATGTTCATGATTTTTCCCGATTTTTAAATGACTTGTGACTCGAAAGGAATTTTGACCTGAAACCACTTCCATTGGCTTCGGATGATGGTTTACAATTCCGTAGAGTGGTCACATTAGCCAAACGGACTCACCGTTTGGGAGATATGGCTGAAACAAGTTTCAGATAGTGAAAAACAGCTTAATTGGGCTTAACCGGGTAATTAGCAGCTAGGCCCAAAGGGGATTTCGGGATTGGAGATGTATAGGGGCTGATTAGGGTTAGAAAACATTTCTTTCAGCCGCCACTTTCATTCTTGGAACCCTAGCAATGGCCTCCAACACCCAAATCACCTTCTAATCACTTTAATCAAGTTTTGGCTTAATCTACATCAAATTAAGGAGAGAAAACACGAAAGCAAGGTTGGAGCTGCTGTTAGACATCAGTATTCACCCAAATCAGCGAGGTTTCAGTTCTGAGAATTTCGTTTGTGGCCAAGGTGAGTGATTAGCATCGTTTTGACACTAATTACAATTAATTAAGGGTAATTAGTGAAAATTAGCGAATTTATACACTAATAAATTCTGGAAAAATATCCACAAATTCGAAAATAATATTTTATGCCTTTGGTAGAAATTTGGTTTAATTTGATTAAGTTTTGTTAACCCTATGATTAGTTTTGCTTAAACATGCTTAAGGGAAAATATGGGGTTTTGGGTATATTTGATCCATTTTGACATGTAAATTCATTGTTTTGGTGTTTGTGGTTAGTTTGTTATGTTGCTATGACTGTTTGGGATGATTTGTGATTGATTAGTATAGTTAGATTTGTCGAAAACGTCGTCGAATGGCGTAAACAAGTTGCTGGAAAAAGTTGCAGAAAGTTGTGCAGGGTTTCGGATCAGATCGGCATGGGCTCGGATCGGGTAGGGAGCTGGGCAAGGAATCCGACCCGAACTGGAACCTAGCACAAAGAAGTTTGGCAAGAAGGAAGGCCACTGCTTCGAGTTGGAGTGGGACAGAGGATCGGATCGGAGCCATGGAGCAGGATCAGATCGGAGTAGGCTAGGGAGCGAGATCGGATCGGAAGAGGCAAGCGAGGGGGATCGGATCGGAGCTATGGAGCAGGATCGGATCAGAGCTATGGAGCAGGATCGTATCGGAGCTACGGAGCAGAATCGGATCGGCCAGACGAGGCACAGGCGCTGGAGCACGAACTGAATGGGGGATGGCAACCCGACCCGACCCGAAGTGGAACACCCGACTCGAACCGATGCAACGCTGTGAATCCGAACCAAACTGAACGGGGAGATTGGGGATGATTCATCCGAACCGAACCGATTGAAACAGATGGGGCCAAACCGAATTGAACTTCCATCCCTTCTACGCGACGACTCTTTTGAAGACCAACCCAATTCGATCAAAACCCGAGATGCAAAGGAAGTCCAAATGAGGAGCTTTGACTCGGGATCCAGTTGGGAACCAATGAGTGGGCTTCATGATTGGGCTTTGCTGCGGGACGTGTGCCAAGGGGCTATCGATGTCTATGACTTTGGATCACTATGTATGGAAGGTACGTGAACGGATTCAGGGCCACAGCGGTCTAGGTACGACTAAAGGGCTATAGACCAATGAAGTGGGGTCATTTGTAAAGGTTTAGTCATGACTCCATGTGGTAAGCTTGGTAGTAGCAGTAGTTGTACAAGTTGAACTCCGTCACTACTTCGATGGGTCTAGTGATTGACAGTGGTGGACATCGTACGCTTTACGCACTGAGTGAGAGATGTGAGGATGGTTGCTATGGATGATTTGTTTGCCATCATTATGACATGCACACCCCACCCCCGTATTCTTACACTATTTATTATGGCACCTTAGAGTATTGTACGGTATGTGGTACTAACTCTTTGGTTGCAGGTCCAGGTTCAGGTATGGTTTAGTATACCTGTTATTGTTCCGTTTAGATGCTTATCGCTCATACCAGGCTTTATGTCTGACCCAGAGTTTTATGTCTCTTCTTGTTACTCTGGGTGCTCACACGAGCAGACTAGAGATAGGTTAGCTAGTGATGCACGGGTAGATGATCCGGAGACGAGCAGGAGGCTTCCACGTAATATATATATAGTATTCTCCCTGTGTTGCTGAAGATCACTGCTTGGGCATTAGTAGTGCATCTTCTACTTTAAGCTTCTTTTGTTTAAGAGACAGTAAATTTGGAAAAGTTGTAATAAGCTGTACTTGGATTTCCGCTGCTCTGATGTTGATGTTGATTTTAGTTATCAGCTTATGCACTGTCTCCCCTGTTTTATGTCAATTATGTTATTATTATTATATTTTACTCCATGCGCTGTGAGACATTCTACAGGTTCTTGGTTAGTTCGTTCCCTTCTTTCCTTTCTTTGACGACCGTTCCGTGCTAGTCGGGCATGTGTACAACGCACTTTCTGAGGAAATGCAGGCTGGTGCGGAGCGGGCCGTCACAAATTCAATGCCCAAATTCTATATTCAAGTTCTATGTCCAAATTCTATATTCAATTCTACGTCCAAATTCTATATTCAATTCTATTATCCAAATTCTATTTCACTTCTATTATTCAAATTCTATTTCACTTCTATTATCCAAATTCCAATTCAACCCTATTTGAATTCTATATTCAAATTCCATTTTAACTCTAATTGAATCATATATTCAAATTCCATATTTGAATTCCCTTTATATTTTCTATATTCAAATTCTATATTTGAATTTCTATATTCAATTTCTATTTCAATTCAAATTCTATTTCAAACTTTCTTTATTCATTCTTTAAACAAGTCTCGATTTCAATTCCTTTTGAAATTGATATTTCTACTTTTGGAAAATTGATTTCCCTTTCAATTTCACACTTGTATTTTTATTTCTGAATTACCCAATGATAATTCTTTTCACTTCATTTATAAACTTCGTTTATAAAAGAACTATTTATAAACTTCGTTTATAAAGGAACTACTTGTTTTATTTTTTTAAAACAAGTTTATATTTCAAATCTATTTAAAATTCAAATTCTACTTTAGAAAAATAGAATTTCCCTTTTAAATCTCAAATATCACTTTCCTATATTTTTATAAATCAATATTCAAGCCCCAGTGATATTTAAATACCACAAAACAGACAGTTATGAAATTACGGGATTTCTAACACATCATATATGACAGTATATATGCAAACAAATAAACAAACAGATAATATATTTTTGAGGAATCCTGTTGGATTCCTCCAACCTGTTTTTCTGCATCCACAGACGTTAGTCAACATAGTAATACCCATCCTGCTTCGAGGCAGGATATCGCGGTATAGAAGGTCATCCACTATGTAACGACCCAGATTTTTGAACAGTTTATTTTAAATATTCAGTATGGTTTTAAATATTGATTCGAATATAAATGGATTTTTATTATGGAATTTTTCGGTTTAATAATCGATATACATCGAATACATTAACTATCGTAATATGAAACAGTAATAATTGAATTCGCGGTTAAAACTGAATCAAAATAATCCCGTCGATTAATATAAATTCTATTTGAATCAGAACAATAATGATAATTTATTATCGATGAATTTCATTGTTTGAAATCAAGTTAATAATTTAATCGAGTTTAATTTAAACCGTCAGTTTAAAATTCGTATCTTCTCTAGATAATCGAATTTAATTTTAAAACCCATGTTGTTAAGTCCAGAATAGTGCTAGAATCCGGTAACGTCGGTCGTTGTGTTAAATAGCGGTTCAGTAATTACAAGTAAGAGGCCACGAGATATTCTAATTATTCAATTAAAACAATATCTAATCAAAAATCTTTTCCATTTCTCTTCAGCCGACCTACTTTCCTTTCTAACGCAGACATAAATAAAGGCACATAGCTAGGCCTTCATCGAGCTGCACAAATGGTCTTCCACCTTGGTTACAAAGTAAAGCAGGATTTGAAATGGCGAGTACGTCTGTCTCACATTCACGTCTATAAAATGGTCAGCGTCTTCAGTTTTAGTTCTCCATTCTCAAACCATTTCATTTCCTTTGTTCCCTTTCCCTCTGTCATTCGCGAAACGAAAACCACCTCCTTCAAAAATCGAAATGGCGTCCTCTGTTGTAATCGCAAATCAAAGCTTTCAAATGGAATTAAAGACCGTAAAATCCTCCACTACCAAATTGTTTCTATCTCCTTCCTTTCGAATTTTCCTGTGTCCAAATCGGGGAAAAAGGGGGGCGAGCTCGAATTTGTTTTTAAGCGGAGAGCGATCCAGTGGAGGGGGTGTGAATCGCACGTTGTCAGAAGGAATTTCGACCCTCGAGGTGGTGCGCGATGGGTTCTCTTGTCTGAGATCTCGGAGTTCTGAAGCCTGACTGCAACTGACGAGGGACTCGCGATTTTGGTTGGATGAAGGGGGCGACAGGATTGTGGTGAGGGTTAGCGTCATCTGGAGCTGGCATCGAAGTAGGTTTATGGGAGTGCGAGTTTCGAATTTGGGTTAGGAAGTAGTGCATGGAGGTTTGGGTGAACATGCTAAGAACAGAACGAAGAAGGAGGGTTGCGAACTGGACAGTAGAGGTTTGGGTGGTTGTGTAGTCTGCTGGGTGTTCGACAGTGGAGTTACCGCTGTTTAAAGGAAGAAGAAGGCATTTTCTTAAGGTAAGAGATTTAGTTAATTTAAATTAATTTGTGAGGGTTAATTTAGAAAGGGAAATAGATAAAAAGTAAGTAAATTTGGTGTTTATCTATTTAAGCGGTAAATGTATAAAAGGGGTTTAATGTTTAAAATACATAGAATAAATATTTTATTTATGGTGTGGATAATTTAAATTAATAATTTGTTTAATCGTCAAATAAAATATCATAGGAATAAATTCATTCCAGACAATTCGAGATGGTTCGGTGGAGATGACTCATCACCGAGATGATGGGAATTAAAATCGGAATGCATAACAGTGCTGATAAAACAAAGTATATTGGATAATATGGAAAATACCTCGCAACAAGGTTTGGATTGAGTCAGAAAGGGATCGAATAAATAATCCTGGTAAGTAAATCTCACTCACCTTTTATTTATAATTATTTTTATTTCGTTAAAAATAATTGTTATTGCTCGTTTGGATTTTTCTGCTTGTTTTATATATATTAGTTATTTAGGCTATTATATATATATATATATATTGGGTTGATTGGTTGGTTGGATTCCCGCAGTCTCATTAGCGGATGCCCGCAGTTTCATAGCGGATGATTACCCTATACGCCCCACGCTATGATTAGTGGATGACCTTCTATACCGCGATATTCTGCCACGAAGCAGAATTGGTATTATTTATGTGCTAACATCTGTGGATGCAGGAAAACAGGTTGGAGGAATCCAACTGGATTCCTCAAAAATATATTATCTGTTGATTATTTGTTTGCATATATATTGTTATATATGATGTGTTAGAAAAATAAATAATTGGTTGCTTTGTGTGATTTATCACTGGGCTTAAGTAATGATATTTAAAAATATCGTAAAAAGGATATTGGAGATATAAAAAGAGAAAATTCTATTTTTAAATAGAATTTGAATTTTTAATGGAAATAAAAATATAAACTTGTTTTTGAAAATAAAACGAGTAGTTTCTTTATAAACGAAGTTTATAAATAGTTCTTTTATAACGAAGTTATAAATGAAGTGAAAAGAATTATCATTTGATAATTCAGAAATAGAAATACAAGTGCGAAATTGGAGTTTGAAATGAAATTTCAAAATAGGACGTGAAAGGAAATTTTTAAATATATAACTCGAATGAAATTTGAGTATAACACTTGAATAGTAGAATTAGAAAAGAAGGTTAAATATTTGAATTTTAAATAAAAGGGAAAAAGGAGATTTAATATTAGAAATTCAAATAGAAGTTCAAACAGAATTTGAATAGACGAAATTAGAAGGAAACATAGAATTGGAATATAGAGAAGTTGAAATAGCATTTCCAAATAGAATTTGAAATAGATTTTCCAAATAGAATTTTCAAAAGAGAATTTGAAATAGACTTTGAAATAAAATTTCAAAAATAGTATTGAAATGAAATTTGAATTCAAATATAATTGAAAGAGTATTTGACTATAGAAATTCAAAGGGAATTCAAATATAGAACTTGAATTCAAAGTAATGTAAATATGGGATTCGAATTCAAGGGAATTGAAATAGGATTTGAATTCAAAGGAATTCAAATGAGATTGGGATAAAGGAAATTCAAAAAAATGGAATTTCAAATAAAAGAAGTGTAATTTTAAATATTGAGAATTTCAAAGAAGAGTAAATGGAATTTGAAGCATTTAGAATTTCAAATAAGAATTTAACTGGAGTTTGAATAGTTGAATTTCGAATAGAATTCAAATATGGGATTTGAATATAGCAATTCAAGTAGAATTTGAATAAATGAATTTGAATATAGAATTGTAAAGAAGAATTGGATATAAACTTCAAATATATTCGAAATAGAGTTGAATATATTATTCAAAGGAAATTGAACTAGGAAATGAATAGAGATTTCAAATGGAATTCAAATATGAAAAATGAATAGGGATTTGAAATGGAAATTCAAGTATTGAATTTGAATATGGAATTGAAATAGAAATTCAAGTATTGAATTTAAATAGAAAAGAGATTGGAATTTGAATATAGAATTCAAATAAAGTGAGATTGGAATTTGAATCAAGAAATTCAAATAGAGTTAAATGGAGTTGAATTCATTTAACGGAGTTTAAAGAGTTTATATATATAAATATAATTAAAACGAACTCGCCACAGCGCTGCAGTTCGTAAATTGGCGATTCGAACTTCAATCGAATATACAGGACGCAATTGAAATCGGAATTCTTCGAAACAAGAAACGTCAGGACCGGTTTGATAATAGTTTTCTAATGAAAGAGAAAAATCTGAATTTCGTCGTATAGATTTTGAGTTATATCAAAAATCAAATTTTCAGAAAAGCAGCGCCAGAATCGTTTTAAAACCATAATGGTTTATTTAATATTATAAAAGGATTTTAAGCGAGAAAATCCGAAGTTTCTATTTAGAAAATTTCAGAGTGAGTTGTAAAATATATGCGAATTCAAGTTGTGTAAATGAATATGATTTTTGAAACAGAAACCAGGTTTTGATTTATTGAATGGAATTAACTAAATTGAATAGAAATTAGTTAAGGCAATTTCGAATGGATATTGGGGTTTGAATAAGTAAATTCGATTTGAAAATTTATATTCGAAATAGAAAAGAGAACTGGAATTGAACTTTTGAAATTCAATTTGGTTAGGGCAAGTTAAATATTTTATTTGAACATGTTATGTTCAACAAAGAAGCGAAATAGGCAAAATAGCTAATTAAAGAATAAATGAGCGGGAACTGAATTCAGACGATTGAATTGAGTTGAATTGAATTGAAACAGGTGAACATGTGTTAGACAGGTATGGGATAAAGTGATGAAGGTATATAATTAGTGTGCTCGACAAAAAGGTACATGTTTAATTCATATATGAGATTTATGCGCCGTATCGGCAAGCCGCTTGGCTTTTTCTTTTTCTTTTTGAGATTGGAAGATACCGGGAAGCTATTTGAAATTTCCCGATGCTCCCGATACAGGGGAGGTTATGGCGAAATTTTCCGGAAATTTAAGGAGTTAGAATATTTTTAAGATATTTTGATAATTAGATCGACGTATTGAATTCGATAGTAAAGTGAATATAAAAATCGATTGTTGTAAACAAAAAGGGGATAGAGACAAGTGATTGGAATTGTTTCCAATTGCAAATAGAGATATTTTCTAATATATAGAAAATAAAAGAAGTAAATATTTGGAAACGTTTTCCAAATAGCATAAGAGGCAAGAGGATTATTGAAATTATTTGGTTAACAAATATTGATAGAGGAAATGGAGAAGAGATTTAATTAATGAAATATAAATTAAAGAGCCCAGTGATTTGTTTGATATGTTGGATGAACACTTGTTTTTATTCGATAGTTAAATCACAGACTATCGAAGTTTTTGACCATCGTTGTCAATATGGAGAGACCGGTTGGATTGTTATCCAAAGAACCACTCCGTATCGGCATAAGCGTTGCGAACCAAGTATGCTGAATATATTGAAGACGGAGTGAAGTGCAAGGGCTTTTTCTATTAATAGAAATAGTGCCTTCGGTTTCGTTCAGTCCCAGAACGAATGTAAATGGACGAATGTCTGACAGAGTATTTCCAATGATCAAATGGGTTGGTCTGTATGAATATATATGGTTGTAACGGATTTATCCCTTAGCATAATATCCAGAATATTTGTGCAAACTTAACTAGTGATTAACGGATCTGACGATGTGGCATTCAAAGTGATTGTGTTATCAATGAATGGTAAGTATGCGTAGCCTCAGGCCTCAACAACCGGGAAAGGACAAAAATCGGGCAGGCAGCATGGCTATGTGGGTCGCACCCATTAGGGTGTATAATCACCTATCTAGAGAAATTCCCTTTTGTTTCTAAATCTATCGATTCTGCACATTCGGGAAACGGTGGTTTGAGTCCAACCGTTGGTGATATACATTCGATACACTCAAGCGAAATGAGTGGTCGGTCATGTGTGGGCCGGGTTACAAGATGTTCTTGTTGAACCCAGGTGTATTTGCCTCTAGAGATGCATCATCGGACGGTGGTCCCATACCTTGTCATGTTAGAAATCCAATCTCCAACAAGCGCCATGCGGTTTTTGATTTTATACTATATAGGTGGAGCGTGAGATGCAAGCGTTCTGCTATTTGGTTATTTATTTGATGTAGACATTACTGTAATATCACTGGATTTGATATCAAAGTGTTTTGGGTTATAGTAAGGTAAAAACCGTCCATGTTTATGTGAGGGCTGGTCTTACTATTATCTTTTCTTTCGAAAGGATTTTTAAAAGTTAAACAAGTGGTTGGAGTTTACTCACACCAGTCCCATGACTGACCCAGAGTTTATTTTGTTTTGTTTTCCCTAAACTCTTGGGTGCCCAAATTTGTACGGGCAGTCAAGTGTTTCAGGCTTTTACAGATACACTTGGAGGAGCTTGAAGCTGGAGGCTTCAACGTTAGTTATTTAGAGTTACTTCCGCTGAATCAAATGTTATGTGTACTCTGATGATGGTATGTATATACGTACCAAACAGATTTGTATTTCAAAGCTTATGTTATATAATATATTTTATTCGTTCCGCTGTGAGTTGTGATCTTCGTTTTTTCTTCTATTCTAATATTTCTTTCTTTCTATTTCTCATCCTCTAACTCCTTTCTAATAATGAGTCGTATTTCTGTGTTATTTGGGTTGGACGTGTGTTGTATTTAGTCAACTCAGATAGCACGGATTTGCGGGTCGTTTCAGGTGGTATCAGAGCTGGTTGCTTAATTGGTACGGATGATAGGGGGTTCTCGCTTCGCGTTTGGTGGCGAACGGGAGACTCTTACCCCTACATCTCCCGACAATGTGGGTTGGTCGAGTCGAGAGGCTGGCCGTAAAAGCAGTTCTGAGGTATCTCTGTAGTGCCACGCTGGGAGGTTAGCCCAGTGGTTGATGGTTGCAAAGCCTAGACCCATTACAGTTGGTATCAGAGCTGGTTGCTTAATTGGTACGGATGATAGGGGGTTCTCGCTTCGCGTTTGGTGGCGAACGGGAGACTCTTACCCCTACATCTCCCGACAATGTGGGTTGGTTGTGAAGTCGAGAGGCTGGCCGTAAAATCAGTTCTGAGGTATCACTGGATGTCACGGTGGGAGGTTAGCCCACTGCCTGATGGTTGCAAAGCCTAGGGTCGTTTCAGGTGGTATCAGAGCTTAGGTTGAGCGAATACCTAGGCTTTGGTGGAATGTGCTCATTAGAGATAGGGTCATTAGTACCCTAGAATGAGTTGAGTGTATACATATACGAGAGAGCGTATTTGTTATTTGATATAAAAATTGTTTTATATTGTGTTGGCTTGTCTGTTGAGTGGTTTATGAATTCTGGTCGAATCGTGGGACGTCACGAAGTCGATAGGGATTTCTAAACACTTGGACAGAGAAATTCGACACAGTATTGTTTTAAGTGGGTAAATGAAATAATTTTACCCGAAATTTCTATTTTAATATAGAAAGAAAATTTTTCTAGAATTCTTATTATATGGATGTGTTGGATGTTGACTTTTTAATCAAATGAGATTATAAAATTAGAATGGTTATTTATAACCAAACTGAATTTGTATAGGAATTAAATATATACAAATGAGATGGATTAGAATTAAATTCAAACCAGAATTAAGAATTCAAAATCCTGGGAAGTTGAAAAATATTTTCAAAGTATATTAAAACAATATAGATTTGTTTAGAAGGAGTTGAAAGAAAATCATTTTAGATGGATTTCGAAATAATAAGGCACTGAACTCACTTCAGTGGCTGGGAAATAATTCTGATGATGGTCGCAACATCATCAGTGTTCATTTTCGAGTTTCTAAGTGATGGATTGCTACCTTAGAAAATTTTTGATGGAATTTGTTTGAAAGAAAACAAATTGGTTTGAATATTCAAATGTTTTGAATTTGAAATGGAAATAAATATATATGTATATATTTAAGTGATTTCAAAAGGATTTGAAATGAAAACCCTGGGATTTGGATTCTGGAATTGAAATTTAACTTAGACTAGTTAAATGGATTGAAGTGAATCAATTAACTAGAATCAATTTGAATAGGTTTAATGGAATATAGATTGGATATAAATGGATTGATCGTAGATCATTTGAGTTAAATGTGTGAAAACCAAAAGTTTTGGTTGGAGCTAATTTGTTGAAATATGAAGAGGTGAGTTTCAACATAAAGGAGTTTTGAAAGTTAGTGAGTTTATAGTATTTTTTCCTACCTTAGCAATTTCGAGGAAGAAATTATTTTAAGGGTGGAAGAATGTAACGACCCAGATTTTTGAACAGTTTATTTTAAATATTTAGTATGGTTTTAAATATTGATTCGAATATAAATGGATTTTTATTATGGAATTTTTCGGTTTAATAATCGATATACATCGAATACATTAACTATCGTAATATGAAACAGTAATAATTGAATTCGCGGTTAAAACTGAATCAAAATAATCACGTCGAATAATATAAATTCTATTTGAATCAGAACAATAATGATAATTTATTATCGATGAATTTCATTGTTTGAAATCAAGTTAATAATTTAATCGAGTTTAATTTAAACCGTCAGTTTAAAATTCGTATCTTCTCTAGATAATCGAATTTAATTTTAAAACCCATGTTGTTAAGTCCAGAATAGTGCTAGAATCCGGTAACGTCAGTCGTTGTGTTAAATAGCGGTTCAGTAATTACAAGTAAGAGGCCACGAGATATTCTAATTATTCAATTAAAACAATATCTAATCAAAAATCTTTTCCATTTCTCTTCAGCCGACCTACTTTCCTTTCTAACGCAGACATAAATAAAGGCACATAGCTAGGCCTTCATCGAGCTGCACAAATGGTCTTCCACCTTGGTTACAAAGTAAAGCAGGATTTGAAATGGCGAGTACGTCTGTCTCACATTCACGTCTATAAAATGGTCAGCGTCTTCAGTTTTAGTTCTCCATTCTCAAACCATTTCATTTCCTTTGTTCCCTTTCCCTCTGTCATTCGCGAAACGAAAACCACCTCCTTCAAAAATCGAAATGGCGTCCTCTGTTGTAATCGCAAATCAAAGCTTTCAAATGGAATTAAAGACCGTAAAATCCTCCACTACCAAATTGTTTCTATCTCCTTCCTTTCGAATTTTCCTGTGTCCAAATCGGGGAAAAAGGGGGGCGAGCTCGAATTTGTTTTTAAGCGGAGAGCGATCCAGTGGAGGGGGTGTGAATCGCACGTTGTCAGAAGGAATTTCGACCCTCGAGGTGGTGCGCGATGGGTTCTCTTGTCTGAGATCTCGGAGTTCTGAAGCCTGACTGCAACTGACGAGGGACTCACGATTTTGGTTGGATGAAGGGGGCGACAGGATTGTGGTGAGGGTTAGCGTCATCTGGAGCTGGCATCGAAGTAGGTTTATGGGAGTGCGAGTTTCGAATTTGGGTTAGGAAGCAGTGCATGGAGGTTTGGGTGAACATGCTAAGAACAGAACGAAGAAGGAGGGTTGCGAACTGGACAGTAGAGGTTTGGGTGGTTGTGTAGTCTGCTGGGTGTTCGACAGTGGAGTTACCGCTGTTTAAAGGAAGAAGAAGGCATTTTCTTAAGGTAAGAGATTTAGTTAATTTAAATTAATTTGTGAGGGTTAATTTAGAAAGGGAAATAGATAAAAAGTAAGTAAATTTGGTGTTTATCTATTTAAGTGGTAAATGTATAAAAGGGGTTTAATGTTTAAAATACATAGAATAAATATTTTATTTATGGTGTGGATAATTTAAATTAATAATTTGTTTAATCGTCAAATAAAATATCATAGGAATAAATTCATTCCAGACAATTCGAGATGGTTCGGTGGAGATGACTCATCACCGAGATGATGGGAATTAAAATCGGAATGCATAACAGTGCTGATAAAACAAAGTATATTGGATAATATGGAAAATACCTCGCAACAAGGTTTGGATTGAGTCAGAAAGGGATCGAATAAATAATCCTGGTAAGTAAATCTCACTCACCTTTTATTTATAATTATTTTTATTTCGTTAAAAATAATTGTTATTGCTCGTTTGGATTTTTCTGCTTGTTTTATATATATTAGTTATTTAGGCTATTATATATATATATATATATATATATATTGGGTTGATTGGTTTGTTGGATTCCCGCAGTCTCATTAGCGGATGCCCGCAGTTTCATAGCGGATGATTACCCTATACGCCCCACGCTATGATTAGTGGATGACCTTCTATACCGCGATATTCTGCCACGAAGCAGAATTGGTATTATTTATGTGCTAACATCTGTGGATGCAGGAAAACAGGTTGGAGGAATCCAACTGGATTCCTCAAAAATATATTATCTGTTGATTATTTGTTTGCATATATATTGTTATATATGATGTGTTAGAAAAATAAATAATTGGTTGCTTTGTGTGATTTATCACTGGGCTTAAGTAATGATATTTAAAAATATCGTAAAAAGGATATTGGAGATATAAAAAGAGAAAATTCTATTTTTAAATAGAATTTGAATTTTTAATGGAAATAAAAATATAAACTTGTTTTTGAAAATAAAACGAGTAGTTTCTTTATAAACGAAGTTTATAAATAGTTCTTTTATAACGAAGTTATAAATGAAGTGAAAAGAATTATCATTTGATAATTCAGAAATAGAAATACAAGTGCGAAATTGGAGTTTGAAATGAAATTTCAAAATAGGACGTGAAAGGAAATTTTTAAATATATAACTCGAATGAAATTTGAGTATAACACTTGAATAGTAGAATTAGAAAAGAAGGTTAAATATTTGAATTTTAAATAAAAGGGAAAAAGGAGATTTAATATTAGAAATTCAAATAGAAGTTCAAACAGAATTTGAATAGACGAAATTAGAAGGAAACATAGAATTGGAATATAGAGAAGTTGAAATAGCATTTCCAAATAGAATTTGAAATAGATTTTCCAAATATAATTTTCAAAAGAGAATTTGAAATAGACTTTGAAATAAAATTTCAAAAATAGTATTGAAATGAAATTTGAATTCAAATATAATTGAAAGAGTATTTGACTATAGAAATTCAAAGGGAATTCAAATATAGAACTTGAATTCAAAGTAATGTAAATATGGGATTCGAATTCAAGGGAATTGAAATAGGATTTGAATTCAAAGGAATTCAAATGAGATTGGGATAAAGGAAATTCAAAAAAATGGAATTTCAAATAAAAGAAGTGTAATTTGAAATATTGAGAATTTCAAAGAAGAGTAAATGGAATTTGAAGCATTTAGAATTTCAAATAAGAATTTAACTAGAGTTTGAATAGTTGAATTTCGAATAGAATTCAAATATGGGATTTGAATATAGCAATTCAAGTAGAATTTGAATAAATGAATTTGAATATAGAATTGTAAAGAAGAATTGGATATAAACTTCAAATATATTCGAAATAGAGTTGAATATATTATTCAAAGGAAATTGAACTAGGAAATGAATAGAGATTTCAAATGGAATTCAAATATGAAAAATGAATAGGGATTTGAAATGGAAATTCAAGTATTGAATTTGAATATGGAATTGAAATAGAAATTCAAGTATTGAATTTAAATAGAAAAGAGATTGGAATTTGAATATAGAATTCAAATAAAGTGAGATTGGAATTTGAATCAAGAAATTCAAATAGAGTTAAATGGAGTTGAATTCATTTAACGGAGTTTAAAGAGTTTATATATATAAATATAATTAAAACGAACTCGCCACAGCGCTGCAGTTCGTAAATTGGCGATTCGAACTTCAATCGAATATACAGGACGCAATTGAAGTCGGAATTCTTCGAAACAAGAAACGTCAGGACCGGTTTGATAATAGTTTTCTAATGAAAGAGAAAAATCTGAATTTCGTCGTATAGATTTTGAGTTATATCAAAAATCAAATTTTCAGAAAAGCAGCGCCAGAATCGTTTTAAAACCATAATGGTTTATTTAATATTATAAAAGGATTTTAAGCGAGAAAATCCGAAGTTTCTATTTAGAAAATTTCAGAGTGAGTTGTAAAATATATGCGAATTCAAGTTGTGTAAATGAATATGATTTTTGAAACAGAAACCAGGTTTTGATTTATTGAATGGAATTAACTAAATTGAATAGAAATTAGTTAAGGCAATTTCGAATGGATATTGGGGTTTGAATAAGTAAATTCGATTTGAAAATTTATATTCGAAATAGAAAAGAGAACTGGAATTGAACTTTTGAAATTCAATTTGGTTAGGGCAAGTTAAATATTTTATTTGAACATGTTATGTTCAACAAAGAAGCGAAATAGGCAAAATAGCTAATTAAAGAATAAATGAGCGGGAACTGAATTCAGACGATTGAATTGAGTTGAATTGAATTGAAACAGGTGAACATGTGTTAGACAGGTATGGGATAAAGTGATGAAGGTATATAATTAGTGTGCTCGACAAAAAGGTACATGTTTAATTCATATATGAGATTTATGCGCCGTATCGGCAAGCCGCTTGGCTTTTTCTTTTTCTTTTTGAGATTGGAAGATACCGGGAAGCTATTTGAAATTTCCCGATGCTCCCGATACAGGGGAGGTTATGGCGAAATTTTTCGGAAATTTAAGGAGTTAGAATATTTTTAAGATATTTTGATAATTAGATCGACGTATTGAATTCGATAGTAAAGTGAATATAAAAATCGAATGTTGTAAACAAAAAGGGGATAGAGACAAGTGATTGGAATTGTTTCCAATTGCAAATAGAGATATTTTCTAATATATAGAAAATAAAAGAAGTAAATATTTGGAAACGTTTTCCAAATAGCATAAGAGGCAAGAGGATTATTGAAATTATTTGGTTAACAAATATTGATAGAGGAAATGGAGAAGAGATTTAATTAATGAAATATAAATTAAAGAGCCCAGTGATTTGTTTGATATGTTGGATGAACACTTGTTTTTATTCGATAGTTAAATCACAGACTATCGAAGTTTTTGACCATCGTTGTCAATATGGAGAGACCGGTTGGATTGTTATCCAAAGAACCACTCCGTATCGGCATAAGCGTTGCGAACCAAGTATGTTGAATATATTGAAGACGGAGTGAAGTGCAAGGGCTTTTTCTATTAATAGAAATAGTGCCTTCGGTTTCGTTCAGTCCCAGAACGAATGTAAATGGACGAATGTCTGACAGAGTATTTCCAATGATCAAATGGGTTGGTCTGTATGAATATATATGGTTGTAACGGATTTATCCCTTAGCATAATATCCAGAATATTTGTGCAAACTTAACTAGTGATTAACGGATCTGACGATGTGGCATTCAAAGTGATTGTGTTATCAATGAATGGTAAGTATGCGTAGCCTCAGGCCTCAACAACCGGGAAAGGACAAAAATCGGGCAGGCAGCATGGCTATGTGGGTCGCACCCATTAGGGTGTATAATCACCTATCTAGAGAAATTCCCTTTTGTTTCTAAATCTATCGATTCTGCCCATTCGGGAAACGGTGGTTTGAGTCCAACCGTTGGTGATATACATTCGATACACTCAAGCGAAATGAGTGGTCGGTCATGTGTGGGCCGGGTTACAAGATGTTCTTGTTGAACCCAGGTGTATTTGCCTCTAGAGATGCATCATCGGAAGGTGGTCCCATACCTTGTCATGTTAGAAATCCAATCTCCAATAAGCGCCATGCGGTTTTTGATTTTATACTATATAGGTGGAGCGTGAGATGCAAGCGTTCTGCTATTTGGTTATTTATTTGATGTAGACATTACTGTAATATCACTGGATTTGATATCAAAGTGTTTTGGGTTATAGTAAGGTAAAAACCGTCCATGTTTATGTGAGGGCTGGTCATACTATTATCTTTTCTTTCGAAAGGATTTTTAAAAGTTAAACAAGTGGTTGGAGTTTACTCACACCAGTCCCATGACTGACCCAGAGTTTATTTTGTTTTGTTTTCCCTAAACTCTTGGGTGCCCAAATTTGTACGGGCAGTCAAGTGTTTCAGGCTTTTACAGATACACTTGGAGGAGCTTGAAGCTGGAGGCTTCAACGTTAGTTATTTAGAGTTACTTCCGCTGAATCAAATGTTATGTGTACTCTGATGATGGTATGTATATACGTACCAAACAGATTTGTATTTCAAAGCTTATGTTATATAATATATTTTATTCGTTCCGCTGTGAGTTGTGATCTTCGTTTTTTCTTCTATTCTAATATTTCTTTCTTTCTATTTCTCATCCTCTAACTTCTTTCTAATAATGAATCGTATTTCTGTGTTATTTGGGTTGGACGTGTGTTGTATTTAGTCAACTCAGATAGCACGGATTTGCGGGTCGTTTCACACTATCATAGCGTGGGGCGTATAGGGTCATCCGCAAATGGTACTGCGGGCATCCGCTAATGAGACTACGGGAATCCAACCAATCATCAACCCAATATATATATATATATATATATATATATATATATCCAAAACAACTAATATATATTTTAAAACAATCAGACAACATTCAAACAAGCACAGACAATTATATTTTAACTATATAAAAATAATTCTAAATAAAAGGTGAGATTTACTCACCGAGATTTTCTTTGCTGAATATCTTGTGGAAATTCAAATCTTACGGCTACGAATCGCCTCGAATGAGTTTTATCGTGCTCCTACGAACATTTATTTAACGATTAACATTCCAATTAACGAATAAATAAATGTCTTATATATATATATATACCTTTTCTCATTTAATTAAATCATCAAATTGTTTTAATTAAATATCCAACTTCTTTTATTTATTTTGAGTTTGAAATCTGAATCAAACTAATATAGTTTAAATAAAAGAAACAAAAACTAACTAATTCATTTTCTATAAACTAATTATATAAATTTATTTGCTCTTTATATAACTAATCCCTCATAATAAATTTCTAACTGCCTTATTTATTTTCCAAATAAATAAAAACTAAAACTAAAAAGAAAAATACCTTAATCTTGTTAAATTCTTTCTTCTTCCTCAATACATCACTGCCGAACAGAGACTTCCATCCCCAAGAATCAGAATCGTGAGCTACAGCTACATCGATGAACTCCAGGAAGCAAATCGCGATCCCCAAAATAATCATCGCACCCTTCCCAAACCTCCACTGCTGAATTCCAAAAATGAATCGCATTCAATTCGAACTCCAGCATCTTGTTTCCCCCTAACTTCAATCGCCAACCACTGGCGCGACTCCCCCTGTATCTCGATAAACCACGGATCTAACCCAATCAGTATCTACATCGATGTCAAAACTCAACCCTAAAGCCGTCGAACACCTGGTACTCGAGCGCTTCTAGACATTCACGAGCATAAGGAATCTCACGATTCTAAGTTGCGGTTTGGAAGAGGTTGATTTCGATTGAGGAAATGATGAAAAGGGTTGGCCTTTGATTCCCCTTTTCTTCTTTTATTCGTTAGTTCGATTTTTTAAAGAATTTTACAAGAGGACGTGATGGATTTTAATTCCTCCAGAAGAAGGAAACGAGATAGATAAATAGAAGAGGTAGGTAGGGGTGCGGGTATTAATTGAACAGCGAGGCCCCTGCTTTGGTCTTTGTTGTTTCATTTTTATCCACCAACAAAGGAAAATTATTTTATTTTAATTAGTTTTAAAAACCCGTATCCTTAAATTAAAATACTCCATGGTCCTGAACTCCTTTCTGAACCCAACCACTGTCCTTGCTAGGGTTAAACCACTATTCTGAACCCACTGGAATAGGTCACGAAGTTCAATTCGATTATCTGTAAAAGATATTAATTTAAATTGATATAAATCAAACTTTAAAACAATAAATTCTGCGAAAATAAATTAATATTATTATTCGAATTCAAACAGAAGTCTGAACTGTATTAAATTCAGTTTTAAATCTCGAACTGAATTATATTTTCGCATAACGATGATTTAATATATATATTCGATATTAAATCGAAATTGATTATTAAATTAATAACTTAATAAAAATTCCATTTACATTATCCACCCAATATTTAAATATGTATTAAATATTTTAAAATTAACCCATTAGAATCCGGGTCATTACAATCTTCCCTACTTAAAATAATTTCGTACTCGAAATTGCTAAGGTATAAAAAGTGCTACAAAGCCATTTATCTTTTCAAAACTTATTTATGTTGATACTCAACATTTCCAACTTCCTTACGTAACTCTCTTTCGAATAAATCCCTATTCGATAACTCGTCCCTTCGAATAAATATATTCGATAATCTCTCTTTCGAATAACTAGATTCGAAAACCTTTCTTCGAATAAACTATATTTGATTTACTCTATTCAATTTACTCTTATCAATTAACTCTATTGGATTTAACTCTTATCGATTAACCTTATTTGATTAGCTCTTTTCACTTAACTCCTTCCGAATAAGCTATATTTGATAACTCCTTTAACTCTATTCGAATAACTAATATTTAATTTAACTCCATTCGCTTGACTCTAGATCGCAGCGATCACAATGGTTACGCCTGATTCCCTCAGGAAACATCCGACCACCATAGGCTATCTGCAACCCTGCGAATTACGCTAGCAGTCGTATGAAATGGCAACTTATCATGAGTAACTATGTTTGACTAACTCTATTTCAATAACTATATTCGATCAACTTTAATTAAATAACTAACATTCAATTAAATCTTAATTCGATTAACTATGTTCAATTAACTCTATCTGGTTAACTCTTAATTTGAATAACAATATTCGATAAATTCTAATTGAATTACTAATATTCAATTAACTCTACGGATTAACCCTAACTGATTAACTCTAACTGGTTAATTCTTACTCTAATCGATTATTTCTAACTCTAATCGACTTCTCCTACTCGAATAACTCCTATTGGATAACGTTTATTCATTTATAAAGATTTACTTTTAGTAACGGTTCTTCACTTTATAAATGTTCTCTTTAATAACGTTACTTCACTTATACAAGTGTTGTGTGCCACTTCTATTTAAAACTATCGGTGTTAAAAACCAATATCTCTTCTCTATATAAGTTCAGACTTATATATTCCATTTATCGAATGATAAATATTTAATTTAATTTATAAATTGTTATTTATAAATTAATCTTTTCTATTTATCTGTTTAAAAACAGATTTCCATTTTCTATTCATCTTCTAAATATTCCTTTGATTAAATTCTATTCATTTAACAAATAAATATCTCATTTATAACATTCTATTTATTTTCTATAAATAAATATATATTTTTAATCTATTTTTAAATGTTTTACAAATATTCCCTTTTAAATTCTATTTGTAAATGTTTTACAAATATCTCTCCTTCTATTTGTTTGCGCATAACTTCCTTTGTATTTGTTTTACAAATATTTCCTTTATATTTGTTTTACAAATATATTCTATTTTATATTTGTTTTACAAATATATTTCCTTTTTAACTCTTTTGGTTTTTCCTTTATTCACACCCAATTCATATTTCATTCACATTGATTTTACTCAATTTATTCATTTCGATCCATTTAACTTACTTAAGTTAAATTTAATTTCAATCATTCAAATTCCCAGGGTTTTATTTCAAAACTCCTTTGAAGTAATATAAATATATACATATATTTATATCCATCTCAAATTCAAAACATTTGAATTTTCAAACAACTTGTTTTCTTTTCAAACAAATTTCCATCAAAAACTTTTCTAAGGCAGCAATTCATCACTTCTAAACTCGAAAATGAATACTGATGATGTTGCGACCATCATCAGAATTATTTCCTAGCCACTGAAGTGAGTTCAGTGCTTTATCATATACAAAATCCATTTAAATGATTTTTATTCAAAAATCCATCCAAAATAAAGCTATATTATTTTAATAAAATTCGGAAAATATTCTCCAACTTCCTAGGATTTAAATTCTGAATTCGGGTTGGAATTCAATTTCAATTTATCACATTTGTATATTTGATTTCATATACAAATTCCATTGGTTATATATATAACTATTTCAGTTTTTTTTATAATCTCATTCGATTATGATCCTAACAATCAAACCAACCATTTAAAAGAATAATTATTCCTTCTATATCAAGATATAGTTTTGGATAAAATTATTTCATTTATCCACTTTAAAACAATACCGTATTCAATCTTCTGTTCAAGTGTTTATAAACTCCTATCGACATCGTGGCATCCCACGATTCGATCAGAATTCACAAACCACTCAACAGACTAGTCAACACAATATAAAACAACTTTTATATCAACTAACAAATACGCTCTCTCGTATATTTACACTCAACTCATTCTAGGGTACTACTGACCCTATCTCTAATGAGCACAACTCCACAAAGCCTAGGTATTTGCTCAACCTAAGCTCTAATACCAACCGTAATGACCCGCAAATCCGCAATATCAGAGTCGACTATATACATCATACGTCCAACCCAAATATCACGAAAATGAGTAACATTTTTTTTAGAAGAAAAAGAGTAGAAGAACAACAGAAATAACAACACAGAATCTCACATCGCAGCGGAACAAAATATAATATATCATAACTTTTGAAATACAAACTTCAACTATATAACACACACTTATCAGAGTACAATACTTACAACACAGCAGAACAAAACTCTATATAACTAACGCTGAAGCCTCCTGCTCCAAGCTCCTTTAGATAGATCTGTAAAATCCTTAACTACTTGACTGCCCGTACAAATTTAGGCACCCAAGAGTTTAGGTAGAACAAAACAAAATAAACTCTGGGTCAGTCATGGGACTGGTATGAGTAAACAGTTTAAAACAGTTTCATAAACTAAATGATATCTCATAAGACCACGCCGTATAACACGGAACGGGTTTTTCCCTTATGAGAATCCAAACACTTGATTTAACTTTCAAAATCCCTTTGAAAGGAACGATATTCTTTATATCAAAACTCTTTTGATATTATAATATTGTCTAAATCAAGTAAATAACAATCTAGTGGAACGTCTGCATCTCACGTTCCACATATATAATATACAATCAGAACCGCAAGCACGTATTGGGTAATGGATTTCCAACTATGACAAGGTATGGAACCACCTTCCGCTGGTATATCTCTAGAGGAGAATACACCGAGTTCAACAAGAACATCTTGCAGCTCAGCCACACATGACCGACCACTCATTTCGCTTGATTGTATCGAATGTATATCACCAACGGTTGGGATCAGCAACCATTTCCCGAATGGGACAACATCAACAATAGATTTTTAGAAGTAAATGAAACTCTAGATCAGGTGATTATACACCCTAATAGGTGCGACCTACATAGCCATGCTGCCTGCCCGATTTCTGTCATATACCGGTTGATGAGGCTTGAGGTTACGCTTTATCATCACATCAGATTCACTTCGAATGCCACATTGTTATATCCATCAAAAATCACTAATTGACCTCTACAACCATACATTACGTGTCAGCTAAAAGAAGTTTCCTTCTCCGCTTCCACTCTTGGTACGGTTGAAGAAATCAATGTACGTGATCTTTCCGGAAATACTCTGTCAGACATTCATCCATACAAGTCATCCAGGAACAGGATGAACCGAAGGCACTATTCAATACATCCATCTTAGGCACTGTTATCTAAGCCTTATACAATAGCCCTTGCACTTTACTCCGTCTTCAATTTTCTTTGGCAAATATGATTCGCAACGCTTATGCCAATACGGAGTGGTTCTTCGGATAATAATCCAACTGGTCTCTCCATATTGACAACGATGGTCAAAAAAACTTCGATAGTCTGTGATCTAACTATCGAATAAAAACAAGTGTTTCGACAGTCAATGATTTAACTATCGAAGAAAACAAGTGTTCATCCAATCATCAACCAATCACTGAGCCCTTAATTAATATTCCATTAATTAAATCACTTCTCTATTTCTTTACCAATATTTGTTAACCAAATATTTTCAATTAGCATATTGGCCTTTTACGCTATTTGGAAAACATTTCCGAATATCACCTTCCTTTATTTTATAAACTTTAGAAAATATATGCTATTTATAATTGGAAAATATTCCAATTACTTATCTCTTTTCCGATCTCGTTTATTTCTATACTTAGGAAATATTCTTTATTATATTTCCAAGCTTACACTTATTTGGGTTAAAACGGATGTTGTGTAAAACATCGTTACGACAACCCAAATACTATATTCAATTAACTCTTATTCAACATTGATCTTCGAGCCTGAAATCTTACTATTTATTTGTTAATAATGAAATCAATCAAGTTGGGGTATAACTACCTCTCAGAGCTTAACTGGATAACATTTATGACGTCAAAATAGATATGACTACTTACACGAATAATCAATACCATACAACTACTACTTCACTTTTAAACACGTATACACTTTCTCTTTCTATTCTTACTGGATTTTATTCTTAGACTTTCTTTTTGATTTTACTATTCTATTTTTAAGTTCGTTTCCTTATCGACTTCTATATATATCGATACGTTGATTTCTAACTATCAAATTATCTTAAAAATATTCTAACTCCTTGAATTCCCGGAAAAATTCGCCATAACCTCCTTTGTACCGGGGGCATCGGGATATTTCAAGTAGCCTCCCATGGCCCTCACCAATCCAAAAGAAAAAGAAAACGCCAAGCGGCTTGCCGATACGGCGCATAAAATCTCATATATGAATTAAATACGTACCTTTTTGTCGAGCAATCTATTTATTTCACTTCTATACTTTATTCCAAACCTGTCTCCTGTATATCTATACCAGCCCAATCTATTTTAACTATACCAATCGTTTAACTCAGTTCGTTAATTAATTTGTTAATTAACTCTTTAGTCTATTTCACTTTTATATTTGAACATGACATGTTCAAATATATTTTAACCTGCTTATTAACTAATTTGAATTCAAACTTCAAATCTAAGTTCTATATTCAATTTCGAATATGCATTTACACATCCAACCCACCTTTCAAAGTTCGACTTCAATTCAATGCCCAAATTCTATACTCAGGTTCTATGTCCAAATTCTATATTCAATTCTATGTCCAAATTCTATATTCAATTCTATTATTCAATTTCTATTTCACTTCTATTATTCAAATTCTATTTCAGTTCTATTATCCATATTCTAATTCAACCCTATTTGAATTCTATATTCAAATTCCATTTTAACTATAATTGAATCATATATTCAAATTCCATATTTGAATTCCCTTTATATTTTCTATATTCAAATTCTATATTTGAATTTCTATATTCAATTTCTATTTCAATTAAAATTCTATTTCAAACTTTCTTTATTCATTCTTTAAACAAGTCTCGATTTCGATTCCTTTTGAAATCGATATTTCTACTTTTGGAAAATAGATTTCCCTTTCAATTTCACACTTTTATTTTTATTTCTGAATTATCCAATGATAATTCTTTTCACTTCATTTATAAACTTCGTTTATAAAAGAACTATTTATAAACTTCGTTTACAAAGGAACTACTTGTTTTATTATTTTTAAAACAAGTTTATGTTTCAAATCTATTTAAAAATTCAAATTCTACTTTATAAAAATAGAATTTCCCTTTTAAATCTCAAATATCCCTTTCCGATATTTTTATAAATCAATATTCAAGCCCCAGTGATATTTAAATACCCCAAACAGTCAGTTATCAAATCACGGGATTTCTAACACATCATATATGACAGTATATATACAAACAAATAAACAAACAGATAATATATTTTTGAGGAAACCTATTGTATTCCTCCAACCTGTTTTCCTGCATCCACAGACGTTAGTCAACATAGTAATACCCATCCTGCTTCGAGGCAGGATATCGCGGTATAGAAGGTCATCCACTATCATAGCGTGGGGCGTATAGGGTCATCCGCTAATGGTACTGCGGACATCTGCTAATGAGACTGCGGGAATCCAACCAATCATCAACCCGATATATATATATATATATATATATATATATATATATATATCCTAAATAACTAATATATATTTAAAAACAATTAGACAGCATTCAAACAAGCACAGAAAATTATATTTTAACAATATAAAAATAATTCTAAATAAAAGGTGAGATTTACTCATCGAGATTTTCTTTGCTGAATATCTTGTGGAAATTCAAATCTTACGGCTACGAATCGCCTCGAATGAGTTTTATCGTGCTCCTACGAATATTTATTTAACGATTAACATTTCAATTAACGAATAAATGAATGTCTTTTATATATATATATATATCCCTTTTCTCATTTAATTAAATCATCAAATTGTTTTAATTAAATATCCAACTTCTTTTATTTATTTTGAGTTTGAAATCTGAATCAAACTAATATAGTTTAAATAAAAGAAACAAAAACTAACTAATTCATTTCAATAAACAAATTATACAAATTTATTTGCTCTTTATATAACTAATCCCTCATAATAAATTTCTAACTGCCTTATTTATTTTACAAATAAATAAAAACTAAAACTAAAAAGAAAAATACCTTAATCCTGTTAAATTCTTTCTTCTTCCTCAATACATCACTGCCGAACAGAGACTTCCATCCCCAAGAACCAGAACCGCGAGCTACAGCTACATCGATGAACTCCAGGAAGCAAATCGCGATCCCCAAAATAACCGTCGCACCCTTCCCAAACCTCCACTACCGAATTCCAAAAATGAATCGCGTTCAATTCGAACTCCAACATCTTGTTTCCCCCCAACTTCAATCGCCAACCACTGGCGCGACTCCCCCTGTATCTCGATAAACCACGGATCTAACCCCATCAGTATCTACATCGATGTCAAAACTCAACCCTAAAGCTATCGAACACCTGGTACTCGAGCGCTTCTAGACATTCACGAGCATAAGGAATCTCACGATTCTAAGTTGCGGTTTGGAAGAGGTTGATTTCGATTGAGGAAATGATTAAAAGGGTTGGCCTTCGATTCCCCTTTTCTTCTTTTATTCGTCAGTTCGATTTTTTGAAGAATTTTACAACAGGACGTGATGGATTTTAATTCCTCCAGAAGAAGGAAACGAGATAGATAAATAGAAGAGGCAGGTAGGGGGAGCGGGTATTAATTGAACAGCGAGGCCCCTGCTTTGGTCTTTGTTGTTTCATTTTTATCCACCAACAAAGGAAATTTATTTTATTTTAATTAGTTTTAAAAACCTGTATCCTTAAATTAAAATACTCCATGGTCCTGAACTCCTTTCTGAACCCAACCACTGTCCTTCCTAGGGTTAAACCACTATTCTGAACCCACTGGAATAGGTCACGAAGTTCAATTCGATCATCTGTGAAAGATATTAATTTAAATTGATATAAATCAAACTTTAAAATAATAAATTCTACGAAAATAAATTAATATTATTATTCGAATTCAAACAGAAGTCTGAACTGTATTAAATTCAGTTTTAAATCTCGAACTGAATTATATTTTCGCATAATGATGATTTAATATATATATATATATATATATATTCAATATTAAATCGAAATTGATTATTAAATTAATAACTTAATATAAATTCCATTTACATTATCCACCCAATATATAAATCTGTATTAAATATTTTAAAATTAACCCATAAGAATCCGGGTCATTACATTCTTTAGGTATTTGAACTCCTTAGGTCTTACCCGTTAGTTCTTGCTCCTTAGGTCTTGCTCGTAAGGTCTTATTCCTTAGGTCTTGCTCCCTAGGTCATTCCCCTTAGGTGTCAAAACGACCTAATGACCTAAGACCTAATGACCTAAAACCTAACGACCTAAGACATAACGACCTAATACCTGACTCCTTAGGTCTTAAAAACTACCTAACACACTAGCGACCTAAAACCAACGACCCAACCTTCATCCCTTTCTTAAGCAACAAGCCACATGACCCAAACTCCATGTCATCAAAAACCTAAGAAAAATGACCCGACTCCAAATCTGACCAAAATAGCTCAAATTGACCAAATCATCACTAAACAACCACATTGATGCAAAAAAACTCATCCAAATACTCCAATACCACAATCAACACTTTATGAAACCATCAGCATCATCAATAATCATATAAGATTCACTAAATCATGATAAATGAATGAATAAACTTAAATAATGGATCTAACTTGCATAAACATATGAATTATCCTAAGAATTACCGGTTTTAAGTTGTTAGAATAGATCCTATGGTGATGCAAATGAAAATATATTTACCATGATGTAGATCTAGATGAAAACAACTTAAAATGATGAAAATATGAACAAACAATCCATATACTTGATCGAATCCGTGTGAGGTATGCTTATCACTCACCAATTTTTTGAATTAAATCGAAATCGCTAAATTTTAAATCCGGACAGCGAAGAATATGCTTCAAACCTCTTTATTTGATGCGATCTCTCTTCACTTGATGTAGATCTTGCTTCAAACGATGTAGATCTTCGATTCTCTTATGTAGGTCTAGAATTTTAATGGTGCAAAGGTGTATTTGATTGAGCAAGGAGGATCACGAGCTCAACCAAATGACAGAATGAAGAAAGTAGGTTATTCTCCATGTCTCTAACCCCCTATTTATAGTCTTCCACCAGCCCACTAATGGGCCTCCTGAAATCAGCCCACTGATGGCTTAAAAACCTAAACAGAAATTGTGAAACACTAAAACAACGATTCCTCTCAAACCGCTGAACCAAATCTTTAATGTGACCACTCTACGGAATTGGGAACACCATTTCCTTTCCAGTGAGATGGATCTTAGCACCTGATTCGATCCCAGTCAAAAGTTATGCCCTGTACAAGAATGACAAGGGGAAAAATGGTCATAAATAAAATTGGTAAAAATTATGGACATGTCTCACATCCCCATAACCAACATACCAAAATATGAGAATGATCCAACCCTTAGGGAATAAAATAAAAATATTTTATGATCCTCCGATACGAAAAATGCGGGCTTTTACACAATGTATCTCAATCATTGTATTCGGTTTGAAAATGTAGTTTGTAACAATGTATCAGTCAATATATTTTGTGCATAAATGTATGAATGAAAGTGATGCATGCTCGTTGCAAATTGTCATCAATGTATGAATGAAAACTATTCTTCTGCAAGCAATATTACAATGACTCCTTCTACAAGTAAACATAAACAACACTATGAACAAACTAATTTACTGAACTACGACTCCTTTTGTGACCTATCACTCCGCATTTACTGCATCTATTTGATTTAGGAGCACACATTCATCCATGGTCCCTTTAATTCTTGTTGCTCTTCGTCTCCTAGGTGTTCTACGTACTATTGGCGGCAGAACAACATGACCCTCAAATGCACTCCAATAACATTTAGTGAAAATAAGCCTTAGGTCCCTAAAATTTATCGAAATACAAGTCACGTCCCTGTTATATTTTATCTTCTAATCGCCCCCTGTTTTTGAATGTTTCGCCTCTCCTTTTCCAAGTTCCATGGTTTACGTGTTTTCTTCAGGAAAAAAGGCGCTGCAAAGTTAAAAAAAAAAAAAAAATTCTAATCTGGAAATACTCTCCCAAGTCCACGGAATTTAAAAAAAAAGTTACATGTATGTATGCAACTTATGTCAATAGTTGCATATATGTATGCAACTATCTGAATACACATGTACTAAAATGTACACGCCTACTGAATAACTGCATACAAGTATGAAATTATTCAAAAACAACCGCATGCTTGTATGCAAGAATGTCTTGCAGAATCGAGTTATGTAAATATTTGCATACTTGTATATAGTTTTTTGTGTCTAACTGCATGCAAGTATGAAGGTATTGGTTGTTGCATGTTTTACGTGCTGAAATTGAATTGTTGCATCAAAAAATGCATGTATTTTATGAAATATGCATACTTGTATGCATTTATATGCAGTTTTGACGCATAATCTGAAATAAACGCATACTTGTATGCAACTAAATTGAAATAAGTGCATCTTTCTATGCATTTTACTGCATTTTCTCTTCTGTTTGTTTTATTTTAACGTTGTTTTTTATTGTTTTTCCATCTGATTTTTTTGGCGTTTACTGTTTCTATTTAAATACGAATTTACGTGATTTTTTTATATTTTTTTCCATTTTTTTAATGAATTTTAAAAAAATAGGATGTATCTTATAATAAGTTTATGACCGGACCTGAGCCTACTTTAAAACCTTAATAGGGAGTTGTGCCAAACGCACCCTTACGCTTATTTGGAACAGGATGAAACTCTAATTTGTAAGCTACCATGTAATTCTGAACCGAATACCACTCTGAAGCGAAGTCATGATGAAATCTTTTAGCACCGTTGGCTACATTTGAACAAGTCACCATTACATGTCTGCATGGAAGTTGCTGCAGTAACGGGATGTTGCATGTACAAGAGCACGTGTTTCCAATGATTTTTACCTTATGCTCATTGCTAAAATAGTGAATCACTGTCCACTCGTTTCCACTAAATCGGACAATCCGACAACGTCTTGCTTCACTTGCCCTTTCAGCTATCTTTGCCTCCCATTTTGGAGTTAATCGAGTCTCCGATGACATACCAAACTCTCTACATTTACAAAAATAATCTACCGACCGAAAGAATATGCGAGCAACTAAACCTTTGACAGGCAATGATCTTGCACCTCTAAGTACACCATTAAAGCTTTCAGAAGCATTTGTCGTCATGACATAAAATCCTCAACCACCATCCTTACACAAAGCCCAGCTCTCTTCTTTCCCCCGCAAACTCCGCTCAATCCAATTGGGAGCTTGAACATTGGTTCTTTCAATTTCCCCCCGGATCTTTTGATATTCAGCCACCTCCAAAGCACATGTTGCTGCATAAAATAAACCCGTCAACGTTTTATCTTTAAATCCAACAGCTCGAAAGTTTTCTTTTAAATGCCTTACGCAAAATCTATGCTTGTAAGGGGATCTCCAATAACTCTCCAACGCTATCGGTATTCCTTTCATTCTATCAGAAATGAAAGTGATACGTCGATTTTTAACACTGTGAATGAATCTTTGCATACAAGTAAAAAACCAACTCCAACTATCTCATGATTCAGACTCAATAATCTCATACGTCAAAGGGTATAGTTGATCATTCGCATCTACTGCATTTGCAACTCGTAAGGTACCTTTATATTTTAAATATGTGTCGTCGATGCAAAACAAAGGTCGATAATGTATAAATCCTTCGATGCAAGGTCCAAATATGCCCAAAATGTTCTTTCAAGTACACCCTCTCATCAGTTATTACATGCCCAACACTTCCCAGATTAGTTTTGGCCATTTCTTCAAAATACTATCGTACGGTGTAGTATGACTCCGTTCAATCACTATATATATGTTCAATTGTCCAGGCTTTAACATAACCAATTTTTATAAATAGTTGTTCCTCCATTAAGACTTGCATTTTCGTAGGAGTAATGCTTAAATCCTCATTCACAAAAGGCATGATCTTCGAAACCAAAGGACATTGACATTGTTGGCTTGTAATTGGAGTTAACTGTTGGATTTACGTAATTATGTTCAGTTGGATATTTTTTAATAACCCACCAACCTATTTGGGATTTTTGTGGCATGTATTCTTCATGGGAAGTTGGGATCCATGTTGCAAATAATAGTGTATTTTTCTTTATTAGACCGGATCAGCTAAAACGAAACTGCATTTAAAATTGACCATTCACTTAGTTATTGAACGAATTTACTTTTTACTCTCAAACATCGTACGACTTTGAAACCATTCTAAACACATGACGATGAGAAAATTTCATTATTGAATTGCCAATTAGCGACAACGGATCTAGCCTACATTTGTGCAGTACACAAATCATCATCTAATGATATCTCCATGTCTTGCCCCGGATCGACGCTATCTTCGGACGCATTATCTTCACCTCCAAAATCATAATTTAAAGAAGCGTTGTTTACTTGCATTACATCAACCCACGTAGTATCATTCAAGCAAATACTAACCACGGTCATGTTATCAAGTAAAGGAACATGATTTAACTCTCCAATTTCAAGTTCTTCTATATCAATATCGACATCGAATTGATTTGGTTCCATGTTCGGTTCTATTTCCGTAGCATGTGTCGGATAACTGCAGGAAGCAAGTGGAAAATTTTGAGTAAACCTTTATATGCAACATATTTTCATATCTATAACAAACATAACTTATTGTTAGTTCATGTGATACAATTTAGAGGGAGTTGGCTGCATGGGGGATGACCGATATCATGTTGACGGTCCAGCAGTATTTTGGGTCGGGAAGTAATGCGGAACATAACTGAAAATTACAAATTTTTTAATATCAACAACAAAACAATGGTAATATTGTTCAATAAGAGAAGTTTGAAGTTCGAGTTACCCATGACTAATATTTGCAATGGTATCCTGCGTCGGATATGGATAGACGGGTTGTGATGCTTGTTAATAATTCATAAACGGATTATACCCAAGAAATATTTGTGTTACCCATAATTAGGTATGTTCTTAGGAGGATATGGATGATTGGTTGCAGGAGCTGCTGAGGAAGGAGTTATGTGTTGTTCTGGCAACAATCTTCTTTCTTTTAAAGCAAATAATTTTATAGATTTTGACAAGGAACAAAACATTAGTTCAACGTCATCGTCATCTACAATTTTTTGCCTTAAATCCGGAATCGGTTGGCCAATTACAGACCAATTCAATGTCAAACTCATCCAATTCAATCCTACTACCTTTATAAACAACCTCTTTTACTTGTATGAAGTTTGATCCTTTTAGAACTTTTGCCAGTTTGATAGATTCACTATTATATATTCCACATTTATGTTCATCAATAACCAAATCTTCATTGTAATAGCATATAGTAGCAATGTAATTTTAAGTCATTCTATGCTTAACACAAAATAAAATGTACTTAGATTGCTAGCTAAATGGAAAACAAAAAATATATAAACAAAAATTGCTAGCTAAATGGAAAACAAAAAATATATAAACAAAAAACATACATTTGACAATCTAAGACAAGCTAAATCAGTTAGTCTACAAGTAAATCTATAAAAAATGATGCTTGTTTTAATGAATAACAATGTTGAACTTGAAAATATTTTATCCTAGGCTTTGGTTTTGGTTATTTTTTTGGGGGAAAGAGGGGGGCGGGGAGTTGAAGAAAAAGAGGAATTGACTTGCTATATAAAGCTACAGGGCCCAATCACGGATTATGCCTCGTAGCTTCTTTGTTTTTTTATTTTACGTGAACTGGCGCAATCCCAGATTGCGCCAGTGTACATGTGTACTGGTGCAATCTAAGATCACGCCGGTTCGTTTTGGTCAACTTTGCGCTAAGTTGGGCTGAAGTGGGTTATAAGTGAAATATTTCGAAAAAGTGGGCTAAAAATGCAATAAAATGTAGAAATGAGGCTAAATTGAAAAAATATCCCTATACTTGGCAACACAATTTTGTGCTAAGTATCCAAACCTTGTTTCATGCCATTGCTTGACAAAAGTGACTAAAACACTAAGGTAACATTAACTTTCAAGAGTTATATCTAATGCATGTTTAACGTGTGTGTGCTAAGAAACCTGTTTTGTGCAAGATGTATTCAAGGTGTAGGTTAAAATCCTTGGAAAGAAAAACGAAAAAGGGTAAACTATTGATCTGAAAAATGAATTTAACATGCAAAACTGAAATTAAATATTTTTGCTTCTTGCCATATATATATATATATATATATATATATATATATATATATATATATATATATATAGGCAAGCGTTCGGTTGCACCCCAAAAATTGAGCACCCTAAATGCCCTCTGATTTCCACCAACCGTTTATATTAAAGAATGTGAGTGGGAAGTGAGAGAGTGAGTGGAAGGAGAGAGAAGGGGAAATACTTGGTGGAGATTGAGGGGCATTTGGGGTGCTGCACTGTTTAGTGTGCTCTCGAACCTGCCTCATATATATACACACACACACACACACACACACACACACACACACATACACACATATATATATATATATATATATATATATATATATATATATATATATATATATAGAGAGAGAGAGAGAGAGAGAGAGAGAGAGAGGGAGAGAGAGAGAGAGGAGGGGGGCGCTCCGAGGCACCCCTGTTTTGCAGCATCCATACCCTACTGTAAGCTACGGTAATTCAAATTAAACAGGAAATTGTAGATGCTCAATCCACATATATATCATCATCTATCCAAAATTTGAGCTCGTTACAACATTCGTAATATTTTCAAAGTTTTAACTCAATTATTCACTGTTCAAACATTTGTTTGAACCGTTAAATTTAAACATCAAATATATTATTCTAAGAATATCGGAACGAGCTCAAACTTTGGATATATGATAATATATATGTGGATTGTTGGATTTAGACTATCGTAGCTCACGGTAGGCTAGGGGTGCTACAAAACAAGGGTGTCCCGGAACGCTCCTCGTATGTGTGTGTGTGTGTAGGGGTTGGGGGGGGGGGGTTACGAGGCACCTCGGTTTTGCAGTACTTTTTTAGCACCCCTACCATACCGTGAGCTACACTAGTCCAAATTCAATAAAGTTTTGTAGATGTTCAATTCACGTATATATTATCATCTATCCAGAATTTGAGTTCATTCCAACATTCGCAAAATAATGTGTGATTTTTAAATTTAACGGTTCAAATACATGTCTGAATGGTGAATAATTAAGCTAAGATTTTAAAAATGTTATGAATATCGGAATGAACTCAAATTTTGGATAGATGATAATATATACGTGGATTGAACATCTACAAAATCTTGTTGGATTTGGATCGGTGTAGCTCACGATAAAGTAGGAGTGCAAAAAAGAATGTCCCGCAACGCTCCTCATATATATATATATATATATATATATATATATATATATATATATATGCGCATGTATGTATAATTGGTTCGCTTTTATTATCTAATAAAAAATAGTACAAAGAACGGATTAGCATAGTAACCGTTACAAACTAAAACAAACAACCATAAAACCAAAAGCGTAAAACAAAAACAGAAAATACATGTAAATTTAAAGTTAGATAACATAAATCAGACCCATGATGAGGCCCCTATCCCATAGTGCATCCCACTGTACCACACCCGAGCCATGTTCTTCACTCGCGCATGATCATTTAACTGAAGATCGGTACCCATAACAGGCAACAAAATCCAGATGTTCTTTCATTTAATATATTTTCATCATACTGTAAATGAAAATCTAAGAAACCATCCAACACACCAACTTCGTCATCATGCTGATGATCAAATTCATAAATTGGTTGATATGAATTTGATCCTCAGTTGCAAAAAGGGCTTGAGACTGGTTTGATTTTACTATAACATAAAATCCAGAAGAAAGCATCAGAGAACATGAAATTAAACTCATTTCGCTGCTATAATGAACGTTTCAGATTACTGGAATTCACGAAGTTGCATAACACCAACTTCATTCGAAAATGGAATGTAGACATAAACCTGAGAACTATGATTCCAATTAATTTGAAGAAGAAGACCAGATTACACATACCTTCAGAAATTCCAAACTAGAAATATGCTATTCAATCCAATACAAAAAATGTGTATAGATTCTGAACTGCATCTCAAAATTAGCACTCGTTTTACTAACAAAAAGGCAGTTAAGGAAGCAGAATCCCCACGTCCTCTAATATAAACCATCTTTTTACTTGGAAAGCCTCTTTCGGATTGAATAAATCAAATCATATAACAGATGAAAAATTTGTAGAAAACCGACCTAAAACTAATTCTAACATCTAACAGGGATATACAAGGCATACACTTAATCCCCAAAGATCTACTGTAATTCTCCAAAAAGCAGAGTGTTGTATAATATCAACAAATATCAGATCGATGTGTATCCGCAGTCAAAATAAACCAACACAATCAACTTAGCCATTGACCCAAGATCAAACAGTAAATTCTTACCCAAACACCTTCACTAATGTCGATCTAGATCAACCAGGCGAAGAGATCGGTTGGAGAAAATTGGAACTGAAACTAGTTAAGTTGCACCGACGCATGCCGAAACCCAAATCTATAGTGGCTTGATCTTTCATAATCGATCAAAACCGAACCAACAGTGGTGAAAGACTGGGAAGATTGGTTGTTTAATCCTGGAGATGCGAAGCGATTTAGATCGGCACCGAAAATTCCACGGTTGAGGGTAGATCTTAGATCTGGCTTTTACTTGTGGAAATAAAATGAAATACTGATGGTTTATCAACGAAACTGAAGGATATTTCGTTGAAGGTTGGCTACAAACCGCAAGCGAAATAGTTTTCGCCAAAGGAAACGATTAGATGTAAAAGATGAAATTACGAATAGGGGCGAAGAGAAAATCGTCTATCGCCATTAACAACCGTTCACCCCTGTGTGTACACACACACATGTAACCATGTTCTCCTAAACATATCAATAAATTACAAGTTAACTGCACAATATAATTCAAAAAGGGTTTGACGTAAGGCACCGATGCATTGATAATTTTCATCTCATAGGTCAATCTTCCAATTGACAACAAAATATATAGGACGGGCCACAATTTACTTTTTAACCTATTATCTTAAATAATATTTCAATACTAACACTATAAATATATCCAGTTAGGACATCAAGGAAAATCTCATCAAGAACAGTGGAATCACTAACCCAGTGGAAGGCCTATCTTGAGAACATACCAAAACCAAGAGCATCTCCAACCCTAATTAGATGCTAAGAGCATCTCCAACCCTAATTAGATGTAATGTCTTTAAATGCTTATGTGTCAATATCTAATACACAATGTGAAACATAAAACATACTTTTATAATAAAATTTGAATTTGTTCTCCAATGCAGATGTCTAAAAACATACAATTTCGAACATGTGTCATTTTAGGAATATTTCAAAACTAAATAAAAAAAAAGTAGTGGCTATATGTTATTCCACATTGTAGACTACAATGTCTACTACTAGACATTGTGTTTCACAATGTCATCTAATTGTCTTGACACATCATCTTCGTATTTCATTCAACAATGGCATTGGAGAAAATAAATTTAATAAAAATATTAAAGGATGATGTGTCATTGATTTTACATTCAAATTAGTAAAGCATTGAAGATGCTCTAATATAGTTAATAATCTGAACAAAAAGAAAACCTGAAATGTTTCTTTTAAACAAATATGTTAAAACTAATGAAGATCGATCTCTGGCACGCTAGTGAAACATGCATCAACCGCCACATACTCCAAACTTTTAAATCTCAAAATTTAGGCTTAGGAGCAGCAACACCTTAGCGGATGTAATTATCAAAACTCTATAGTTAAACTGACAAAATAATATTGCAATATTTGTATTGTTTGGGCTTTAAATATAAAGGATTTTATGCCAATGACCATCAAAATATTAGAATACGTTGGTGCCATCATGTAATAAATACGACAGCTCACACTTTCCATCTCCATACAAACTACAGTATAATTATAAATAGACCGCCAATGTCCCATGAGATCCTACAATTTATTTTAATCTAACACAGGTTTGTGCATAATATCAGGTTCCTGGCTATCTCTTCGCTATTGGAACTATAATTTTCTTCTTCAGCTACCATAATTATATCTGTATACCAAAGAATGATATGGACACTATGTTCTCCTAGCTTTCCTCTTCATCGTCCAAAAGGCTGCACGGTAACGATTCTGCAATAAAACAAATAAACAATGACTAATCATCTGTGCCTCCAAATAGATATGACAGTACACTTCACATTGAAACAATATCGGGAATCAAAGAATAAACTTACTTGCATCATGGACCGAGGATTGGCAGTGTAAGTTGTTTCAATTGTTTTCTCCATCTGTTAGTTTTATAACCAACAACTCAATATTTGCATTCCTGATATCTAAATGGTTGATGTTTTGAAATTGTTACCTCTAATTCAAACTCGTACTGGATCGCTATCTTCTTTACATCCTCTAAACTGAGTTCAATTGACATCTCCTGAATATCAAAAAAACAGAAATAGAAATTTTACTCTCGTATGCTGTAAATACCATGTCAGGTTTAGAATTATGATGGCGGCAAACCATACATACATCAGGCCCAAATGCATCTGCAAAATGATATAGAAGGGGACCCAAATTTATCCAGACCTATCATGTATAAGAAGAGAAAACAATTATCAATGTCATTTCATACAAGTATATGATGGATGGTTCAAAGAAGTCTAAAATGAATCATGTCAACAGGTAGGCTTCAGTTTAACATTTTAGAACGTTGAATGTTAATGGTAAAAATATTTTGCAATGCATCAAATAAAAAAGGATTTTTTTTTTTTAAAAAAAAAAAAATTAGCCCTATTTCAGATACTTACTACAAAAATAGCCAGATTTGAAAACTAATTGTGTTTTTGGCCAACTCAATGTTAAATTAGCTAGAAGGTGCTGGTGCAATGTCAAATTGCGCCAGTTACACATGGACACTAGCACATTTTGAGAATGCACCAATATGAATTCTTATTAAAAAATTACGTGGGACACAATTTCATCATTAACTAAATTTGTGAAATACCTACATAAATTTTTATAAATTCTCAAATACCAAAAACCTAATTAATCAATAAAATGAATTTGCAAGTGAAATCTGTAAAATTGATACCTATAGAAGCTTGGGTACCGAGGAACTGGCCAGGCTTCAATTTCAAATTGAAATTAGTGAAAATATTAAGTGACTTTTCATTTGGGAAAGATTAGGATTTTGGGTTTGAAAACTAAGCAGGTAGAGAAGGAAGTGTGAAGGAAGAAAGGCTTACTGTGTAATAAGAGTACGCCGGGGCACAATCTGAAATTGCACCCCACTGGCGCAATTTGAAATTGGGCCCCAGCGTATTCTTTTTTTTTTTTTTAAATAAGCATGCGCACTGGTGCAATCTCAAATTTCGCCAATGTCCATGTGTAACTGGTGCAATTTGAGATTGCATCAATCCGTCCTGACTAACTCAGCGCTGAGTTGATCAAAACTAGACTGCAAATGTAATTAGTTTACAAATCAAGCTATTTTTATAATAAGTTTCTGAAACAAGGCTAAATCGGGAAAAAAATCCAATAAAAAACAATTTAGAAGTTAAACATGGGCTGCAATACGCAGTGTACATTGCAAAAGCTTTGAAGTAAACATGATTACTTTCAAGGAAACTTTCCGATGTGATTTTGTGGGGGAATAAAAAGAGAAAAAAAAAAAAACTGAATTTATCCTACAATAAACGTGCTAATTGTGGTAAACCAAATACAATTCCAAAGCATAGAAATTACTCCTCCGTCTTTGATGATCTTGGATATTATTTCAATGTATTCAACAATGTTATGCGCTGTATCCAGGAAGAAGCAAGTCACTACAGCATCCCATGAAGCTGCAACATGCATATTGAACAGAATGTTACCAAAGTAAGCTCGCATTTTGTTGAATAATTGACAAAACGTGGACAATTTCAAACAAATCCAAGACACTCACTGTTCGCATAGTTTCTACAAAACAAAATAAAAACAAAAAAAAAAAAACTTTCATATTTAACAAGCAGATCAAGCTAGAACTACAGGCCAAAATCCCTGAAAATCTAATTAGGTGAGAGACTATTTTTGGCAGAAAAACAAGAATATAGGGGGGCCTTCCATGTGTCATCTCTATGCCAGTTGAAAACTAAGAATTTACACCGGTTGAAGTAGCTATTTCATTAACCAGTTATCAAAATACTAATGTAGCTAAATTAAACAATATAGTTACAGCTATGCTCCTTAGTTCCTAGTAAAGTGGCGCAATCGCCTAATTTATCATTAAAATTAATCAATGTGAGAACTTAGCATCTTAATTTTTTTAATCACGCCGGTTGTGAGATGAAAACAGTAATTTAATTAGTTTCAAATTTAGCATTGCACAAATATGTTTTTTATGCACTGAGTACCTTCTTGACATCCATCATTGTACACTTCGACGAAATCACCACCACACATTGAAAAACCTTCGGTAATTTCTGCACTATTATAACAAATGTGACAGAAAAATGGAAGAATAAGTGAAAAGATAGTTGCAACATCCGTGATATAGGCAAAAATTGAAAGCTGATGATGAACAAAGAAAGTTGATGCACTACTTCCATTTTCAGACACTACAAATGTCACAAAACAATTAGAACCGGTAAAAACATGGAAGAAAAATATACAAATTACTGAAAAATCCATTTACGGATTCAGTATTCCAGAACATAATATCTTGGAAATATGACTCCAAGTATACACTTAGATATTGCTCATCATAATGATTTATTTGTCTTATAAAGTAGAAAAGACGACCACAAACTTCAGAAGAATTTGACCATCAATCTACAAATCCACAACCTAAAAAGCAATCCACGATAACTTGAATCCAAGCATACAAGTAATACTTACCTTGCTGGATGGATATCTGGAAATGTTACAGATCTAAGTTGGTCGCTGTCTGATAAAGAATTGCAATTACTATGGATCCATGGATATATAGTCCATTCACGAGCAATTTGAGTGCTGATAAAATGTGGAAGAATAAAGGTAGGAATCAGATGACAGTCATAAAATAACAAAGTTGAATTTTCAGGAACATAAATGCAAGGAAATGAGAAGGACGGGAACTACTGACGTACTGATTAAGAATGAAGCTTGAGCAAATCATCATATAATAGGAAAACTCATTCCCTTGGGTAACAAAACCTGTTCATGTGCAGGGCTAAATACAAAATACTAGATTAATATGAAGAGAGGTTTCTTAGAAATCGCATACCAAGGCTAGAAATTTCTAATGCCAATCTTCCAAGTCCAGCACCAGGGACTAAGCAACATGGAGGACTATAAGAAAAGAATCATGATAGACAATAAATGCAAAAAATAATTAATTAACAATTGGGAAACGACAAAGCTAATGGTGGCCCTTTTGAGTATTTCAGCAAATCAGTTAAGGTACCCCTTATTTAACCTAATTTTTATTTATTTTGCAACATTGGTTCAAAACATGAAATAGTGGAACAGGAAAAAATATGGCTGCCACAAGGACTGGCGACAAAGCGGTTTATTAGAGTTACTCCCATCATAATAGTGTTAAATTTATTGAGCTAGGATCAACAGCCTCATTCATTTAGCATTGTGTTGCCCTCTAATATCAGCCTCATGTTTATATTTAAATATTTAATTAGTGAGACGGGAGAGAAAAAGAACAAATAGTAAATATAAAACTGGTGGGTGATATCATGAGGCTACGACATGGTGCTAAATAAACGAAACTATTGATCCTAACCCTGTGTACGTATATATAAATATTCGATCCATGTGGTGGAAGACAGAAAGAACAAATATTTAAATAAAAAGATTAACTGATATCGGGGGGCATAAACGGTGCCAAGGAAGGCTATTGATCTTAGCCCTATGTGTGGGTCTGTATGTTTGTGCGTACATACATACATAAGCAAGAACTCCCTCCATAGGAGGAACTCCTTGAAAAAACAAAGACGGGAACCATTTCTAACTTGTCCTTCCCTTGAGATATACCCTAACATACAAAGACTTTATTGGGAGGTTAAAAAATTTAGCAGATGAGATTCAAAGAAGCAGAAAAACCGTGCCTGCCAGTTAAGGCGAAAGCAGAAGTAAGCAAACGACGAAGAAAATTTACAAATTGAAACAAAATCAAATGCGCAATTTAATGGATCAAGAAGACTCAAAAAATGCATGTGGACTAAGAAGAATAGAAACAACAATGGACATGCGCGATTTACAAGTGACGGTACAAGCAAATCGGACCTTGCAGCCAGGGCCGGCCCAGAGAGATGCCCACCAAGCCCATGAGATAGGAAAACTCATAGGACCAGGGCAACATTTCACCAAAAAACAAGCATTATATGATCGCTGAAATAGTGTCTTGATATACCGATCCTCTAAGTAGCAACAGAGTTCTGGCATGGGGCAAAAAATCTGTTGCACAAAATTTTTCCTTTACAACTTTCAATGAAATGAAATTCTTGGTTGGGGCACAGGCCCGAAGTGTGATATCAAAAAGCGTATGGAAGATTCGTGACAAGAATTTATTTGAGAAAGAATCCAGTGGTCTTTTGGTGATGAGATGCAAGATGCGGTTTCAACGTCAAGTCTAGAGCAATTGATGCTAGTAGGGGTGAGCAAAAAA
Source organism: Allium sativum (assembly GCA_030737875.1). Lineage (NCBI taxonomy): Eukaryota > Viridiplantae > Streptophyta > Magnoliopsida > Asparagales > Amaryllidaceae > Allium > Allium sativum. The sequence continues at coordinate 669,781,659 of CM060916.1, read as the reverse complement.
CCAAAATAAAACCGAAACCAAACCGAAACTGATAAAAACCGAACCCAAAAAAACCGAAACCGAAAATTAAAAAACCGAACCATACTAATATTTCGGTTTCGGTTTTAGGTCCAAACCGAACCGAAAAAAACCGAACCGAATTATAAAATGTTGCACATTGTCTCATGCTGCATGTTGTTTCGTATTATATAGTATATACACACTGGTCACTCCTTCACTCATTTGATTTAGCTGAATACAAGATTAGGGGTAGACTAATATAAAATGTCAATTTCTTGTTTTTGTAAATTCTTGGATATTTTGAATTGAAGATGAAAGTTGAGATACCAGTAGACTATTTTCTAGAATTCCAAGTTGCTGCTGGTCTGCTATTGTGTGGTTCACTGGAGTGCTCCTGCTCATTTCCTTTTTTTTTTTGTTTCTTGTCTTCGGCTTAGAACTAGCTAGCTTAGCTTTGTACTACTTTGGATGACTTATAGTCTATTAATCTGTACTTTGTACCATGTGTCTCATTACAATCGGTTGAAACAATTTATTTTAAGTTTTTGACTATGTATTATTGGTTATTATTTTATAATGTTTATTATAGATTTGAGTTTGGTATAGTCACTTTTACTTTATATTATTTTTTATCTTACAAATATATTATTTTGATAAAATTTATGTATATTGAATTTTGATTATATTGGTTTATTTATTTACATATTTTCAAAATGATTTCTAACCTTTATATATTTACAATGACATTTTATTAAAGTACGTATATAGTTTTACATTTTCTTCGTAAATTTGTTTGATATTCTTTTATCTTACAAAGAAATTATTTTGATAAAGTTCCACATATTGAATTCTGATTATATTGGTTTATTTTGTTTACATATTTTCAAAATGATTTCTAACTTTTATATATTTACAAAGATAATTTATTATAGTACTTATATAGTTTTATATTTTCTTTGTAAATTTGTTTTGATATTTATATAGTTTTATACTTTGATATAATATTATGTTTAGAAATTTATACTTCAATATTCACTTGTATTTTGATTTTAAACATTCACTTTATATAGTTTTATGCTTTAAAAATTCACTTATACTTGATAAAATGTATGTTTTCATATATATATATATATATATATATATATATATATATATATATATTTACATTATAACACTTTATATTAAATCATTCAAAATTAATTATTAAAATTTTCTTAAGTTATATTATGATTAAAATGTGTTTAAATTATTGTACAAAGTTCTAATTTATTTTATAAAGCAATGTATTTTCAAAATAATTTAAAATTAAGTGTTTTTTAAAATTCAAACATATATGTCGGCATAAACTACCTATGTATGGTGACATACTAGCCAGTAGTTCCAAATATTAAATTTGAATGGAAGTGCCTTTCTATCATTTCTCTTTGTAAATGGACATGACCCTTGTTTCTCTATAAACAACAGACTTCCAAACGAAATTTCGTTAGCTACTTTCTCATTTATCTCTCCTCTTTTTACCCTCTTCGTTTTTTAATCAAAGCATACTTATACTCTGCCAAAATTCAATCAGAAATCATTTACTTTCCGATATCTCCTTTCTCTCCATAGATCAAGATCAAAGTGTTTTCAACGGTTATAAAATAAATTATTATCAAAAACCAAAAGATCTATATGTAATACTCTACCAAATCGTATGGCTATAATTATGGGTCGGTTAAGCCTCGAAATCAATTGGGTGGGCGTAGTGGACCCAGAAATCTAAATGAATCTACCAGAGGCCTGGTATTCTGACGGGTGTGCATCGTAGTATTTGAACTGATATTGTTAAAGTGTGCTTAGTCGCCTTGAAAATCTAAATAACTACTCAAATGTATGGTATTCTAAAGGGTGTGTCTCGTAGCCTCCGAATCGAGATTTTATATCTGGCTATAAATATAGCTGTAGAAAGTTTGTGCGAACTGAATGTATGGTAACTCTAAACCAGTATAAAATCCTGGAGTATCCTTTCCTTTTACTATACTGCATTTGCTTTTATTTGTGATTTGTTTTGTAACTCTATGATTGTTAATTGCATCATTTTAAATATAACCTTAGAAGATTTTAAAAGATCCATATAAATAAAAAATATTATTCACCACCTCTAGTGTTAATTTAGTCTTATGAAGATTAATCCACATTCCAACATTTGGTATCAGAGTAAGGTTTTTTCGAAATATTCTGAGTGTTTGAACATTTTAAGTAGCAATTTTTGACGATATTTTTAACATTATTTTTTGAAAATCATCATAATGTTGGTTCATAAATTTATATCTATTCATTGTGAAAATTCATTTGATCTTTTAAAAACTTATGAATTGCAAGAATATGTATGTTACATGGCTAATGATGAACGAACACCTCGCGATCAATCACCACAAATAAGAAGGATAAATGAATTTCAAGGGTATTCAGAAGACATGGTGGAAGGTCAAAATAAAGAGAAACAATGCAAATATAGATGCTTGAAGACAAACCTTTGAATGAAGAGACGGTAACACTGAAATAGAGGACATCAGCAGTGTTGGTAATTTAAAAATTCTATTTACTTTTTAATATTTTCTTTAGGTAGAAGACAATTTTGATTTTTCTTATATTTCTCAAATAACCAAAATGAATTAGATAAGTAGAGAATAGATTTTCCCTTCAAAAATAGTGGCTAATTTTTCAATTTGAAAATGCATGTAAATTTTTGAAATGTCTTATGATTTTATGTGTAAAATATTTTAAATTATTCATAAATTAAATAATTATAATTAATATCATGTATTAAAAGTTTATTAAATGATTTCAAAGAAAAATATTAATTTTTTAATTCATAGAAGTTTTATAAAATCGATTACACGCTTTGAAAACAGGGTGGAAAATACAAAATGCAGTAGCATGTTTTAAAATTCTAATCTTAGAAATTATAAATCAATAATTTATCATTGAAATCTTTTATGTGAATAATAGATACACATTTGTTCCTATAAAAAAATTGGAGTCAAATTTGAATTCTAACTATTTTATTACTTTTTAATGAATAGACATTAGCTAGTTACAACGGCTGCTATATTTATAAATTTTGGAGAACTTGAATTTTAGTAGTCATAAAATTAAGTAATTTTTCAATAACAAAAATTTGTTACAAATTATGATTAATATATATATATATAACTATATAAAACTATAAAAGCATTTCAAATAATTTAACATTTTTTAGATTTTCGTATAAGACCGACTACTCTCTTTAAATCTCAAACAGACACGTTAAACATGGTAATTTTCTAGAAAATTTTGAAATTATAAAATGCATATATTTTCATGAAAATATTACATATGATAACATTTACACTTCCACAAAAAAATGCCAAAATTCAAAGTTTTACTATTTTATTATTTTCATATAAACTGCAACTTGATTGTTATTACAGTCGTTTTTCTCAAACGGACCGTTGCAATTTTAAATATTCAGTGTCTTTTTACACAATTTTTTTTTGACACAGTAAAAATATTTTTTAGAATATAATTAGTATACATAACTTTAATAAAAATCCTAAGCACTTAAAATTAATGGAACATTTTCATTTATTTTGTTAAATACAAAAAGATACTTCCAACTATAAAGTTGTGATTTTAACTTTCAATTTATTTTTACAAGTCATGTTTCCTCGTGATTGGTCATAAATACCTTTTATAATAATTTTAGAATTCATAGACTCATAACTCTTCCTAACAACTTTTATAAAATGCTTTTTTTCTAAAAACAACCAACCAATCATTTATCATGACTATACCGATAGATAATCGTACCTTCTTCATGATTTCTATTCACTTTTATTTTTATCCTTATGGTAATATATCATCATTAAGACTTCATAAAATTAATTGAATGTGTGAATAAGACTTTAGTTATAGGTTCCTTCTATCAATAAGAATATGCCACATCATAAGACATTTGTCATCATATAAATAATAACACATATGCAAAATGACATGTGACATTACACTTGTCCTCTAAGAAAATTATTACACATGCATGTTGCCAAGTGCCATTATATATGTAACTCACTAAATGCACTTTTAATTTAAATAATGATAAATTAAAGGGAGCAACTATTTAGACACAAAATTAAATATAAATTGAGAGACACATAATCTCGGTCATTGGATTATTTTATCCTTATACAAAGAGGTGGAAATTAAAGGGCAATCCAATGATGAAGATTAATTGTATCACCAATCGTGTCTATTTTTGTATATAAACATACTTTATATTATGATTGGGATAATATTACCTTACATATAACCACATTATAAACGAATTTTAGAACTCTACTTGTATATTTTGATTTAACAATACGTTTTTCGTGCATTCATTATTTATGATCATAAAAAAATTTGGTTTGATATATTAAAAAACTAATCATATGGATCCAACATAATATGGATACCAGTACCAATATTAGCTATTCTTTTAGAAACAAATAATAAAAAAATCTTGATATACGCTAAAACATATGATCAACTATCTTACTACCACTACTAGGTCCTTTCTATTAATAAATTTTAATGTTATTTTTAAATGACATTTCAACTCCACATCTCTCATTTATACTTTATAAATTAAAATGATTAATTACCATGAAAAAATAATATATAATATATACTTCTATGATTCTTTTTAACACAAGTTTGATCACACATATAGTTACACTTATTAAATATTACGATTAGACTATGCGTCAAACTTGTAATTAATATTGTTATCATTTATTGAATAGTTTTTCATACTATCATCATTGAATTTTGATTTCATATATACTATCTAGTTTATATTGATTTAGATACATCAATTATTGATTTTATATATCATCTTACTTAAAAGTTTATCCCAATTATTATTAATGACATTACATGTAGTATCTCACATTCATATTTAATAAACATATTTCCATAATTTGATTATCACAAAATGACATTACATTTAGGGAAAGTAGTTCTACTTGTTTATTCTTAGTTTTCTAATATAACTAAGTTTGGGTGAATTACTGTAGATTTGATTTATTATTGAAGCTTTTATTTTGATTATCTTACATGAAACACGAAGTTTTCTTTACCTTTTCCATCAAGCTGGTAAATTCCCAATTATTAGGAAATCATGTTAGGTTAGATTGACTAATCTAGACATATGTACCCAAGATTGGTTGATTCGATTGGATTTTTGTGTCTATGGTTGGTTGATTTGTTTGAATTTTTGTGTATACCTAGGGTTGGTTGATTTTTTTTATATTGTTTAAAATTGTTTGCATTGCTTGAAATGAATATATATGGCTGACTAAATTAGTTTGAATTTGAGTGTTACGTTTTGGTTGATTCTATTGAACTGTTTTACTTCTTTGGATTATGTTTTCTTATTTCATGGTTATTCACAAATCTATAGTATTAAACGGGAGTCGTTTTTGGTTGATGACAAGAAATATAATATGAAATACTAGCATAAACTAAGGGTGGGTTTATAACTCAGGGAGAGTCATATTATATTGGTTGTTGTTATTGACACTCCAACTATTGTTAAGGAGAGGACATTTTTTAAAAACACCACACTCTTTGAAAAATTGTTAAGAGGCAACACAAACATATTATTTCACACTGCTCAATATTCCTGGATTGCCCCTTTAACTTAGATTAAAAAAATCTTATTCAATACAGGAAACCAAATAAAAATAAGCAGTTTGTCACTACTGCACCAAATGCAGCATGTAATCAATTATATATGTATTCGACAGTGATATGTCGAAAATTAATAATCATTTCGGTGCATTGCCTCTGTAATTATAAAATTCGGTATATTTATGTCAACAAAAAAATAGTTCAATCATATTCCTCCGAAAACGATTATCCTTTAGGGATTGAAAAAATCGATATATGCAAATAAAAAAAAAAACTACGGCCCTTGCAACATTTGTTATGGTAAACTTACTTTTATTTGTTAAGGGGCTAAATGGGTAATAAGGTAAAATTACCTTTATTTGTTAAGGGGTTACTTTGCTCAATGGTACTCCCCTTGACAATTCTTGAAAAAAACTAAAATTTGGCCTCCTCTTAACAATATTTGGAGTGTCAATAACAATGCCCATTATATTTTATATACAAAGTTGTCATCATCAAAAAATGGATGATTGTTAGTACCTTATGTATTGGTTTTGATGACAACAACTTTAGAAATAATATAAAATAGAAATACTAATGTTTTATCAACACATATATATGATGTACAATGCATGATACAGACAAATGTTGATTACAAAGACTACAATATCAAGTTTAGATTCAAGATGTTGATATAGAGCCTCAAGAGTTAGAGAATGAAGGCTCATGGGTATTAAAGAGTTCAAAAAATCAGAATATCTCAAATAAGTTAAAGAGTCTTAAATTATGTTAAAACTCTAATAGCACTTTCCTGATGTCTCTCTATCCCATTTTTTTTTTTTTTAAGTTTTCAAATATTCCTATTTTCAAATTGATCTTTCAAATATCTTTTTCAAAATTATTTTCAAAAGAATCACGACTTTTATCCAAGATTATTTAAGTTTGAAATTTCCATACATTTTTAATATATATTGAGTTTTTGACTATTTATATTTTGTCATAATTCTATATTGTTTATTATAGATTTAAGTTTAATATATGCACTTATACTGTATCATTTTTTTATCTTACTGTGATAAAGTTTTTATATATTGAATTCTGATTATGTTTTAAAAAAAAAAAAACTAATTTGCTTTCCATACGGTTTTGGATATAAAGATTAAGACAACAGCAGTATCAGTCAAAGTTCAAACATTCATGCTACTACTAGTTAAGCTAAACATGTTTACAGTTAGATTCCTAACCCCACAACAGCAGTATCAGTCAAAGTTCAAACATTCAGGTTCGGTCATATCATTGCTTTTCTTGTTGCTAAAAGAAGCAATGCTCCAAACAACACTGAATGAGTCTTTCACTTTGCCAACCAATCCACCGTAGCATCCACCATCTTCGCTTTCAGTTATCTTTGATGCAACCACGGCTCCTGCACTTACTGTCTTTGACATTGTTGCATCCACGTCATTTGTTTCCAGTACAAATGACATACCAACAGGGAGAGCACTGTCACTGTCACCGTTCTGATCACAAACAAGAAAGCCAAAACCACCAATCTTATCTCTACACATATAACATCAACCACGACCTCCTGGTCTCCCTTACGCTTACGATAGGTGGTTCTGGTCACCTCCTCCGCCCCAAATGCCGCCTTGTAAAAGTTCACCGCCTCCTCCGCCTTCTTCGCTGGAACCACTAGTTGCGCCTTCGCTAATGAGAAGCTGATTGCCGCCATTAAAGGAAAATAAAACCCTAGTTTTGATTTTTAAATACGGAAAAGAACAGAAGGAAAGTTTTTTGAGAAACAAAAAATGTGCAATTCTAATTATGTTGGTTATATATATATATATATATATATATATATATATATATAAAGATATTTTATTAGAGTACATATATAGTTTTATATTTTATTTATAAATATGTATGGATATTTATATAGTTTTATACTTTGATATAATATGGTGTTTTGGTATTTATACTTCAATATTTTGATTTTAAACATTCACTTATACTTCATGATTATATTTGGTTTTGTATCTATTTTTATATTATGTTTAATACTTCATATTAAATCTTTCAAATTATTTGTTAAAATTTTATTATGATTGAAATATGTATATAATTATTTTACAAAGTTTCAATTTATTTCATTAAACAATATATTTCAAAACAATTTAAAATCAAGTGTTTTTCAAAACTCAAAGGGATATGTCAACGTACTAGCCAGTAGTTCCAAAAATTAAATTTGAATGGAAGTGCCTTTTTGTCGTTTCTCTTCATAAATGGACTCGACCCTTCTCCATAAATAGCACTTCCAAACACAATTTCATTACTTACTTCCTCATTCATCTCTTTTTTTTTTACTCTTCATTTTTAAATCAAAATATACTCAACTGTGCCAAAATTTAACCAAAATCAGATTACATTACCATTGATTTGATTCTCTATCATTTACTCTCTTATATCCCCACTCTTTCTCGCTAAAATTAAGATTAAAGAGTTATTCAAGAGTTATATGATCAGTTGTAATCAAAGATCAAAAGATCTGTCTGTGATATTCTATAAATCATGTTGTTATAACCGTGGGTACGGTTGAGCCCTTAACTCAATTGGATGTGTTTAGTAGCCCCGAAAATCTAAGTTACTCTATTCAGATGCCTGGTGGTTTAGGAGGGGTGTCTCATAGTCTTTGAATCGAGATTGTTAAGGTGTGCTTTGTAGCCTTGGAATTCTACTTGACTCTACCCAGATGTCTGGTATTCTGGAGGGTGTGTCACGCAGCCTCGGAATCGAGATTGTATATCGACAACATAAAAAAAATCCAAACAAAGTTTGTGTGGAACTGGATGTAGGGTAATTCCGAACAAGTATAAGATCAAAGTGTTATTTAAGAATAACCATTTACGTTTTGTATATTGAATTCTGATTATATTAGTTTATTTACTTACATATTTCCAAAAATGATTTATATATACACACGCACAAAAAGGTATTTTATTTAAGTACTTATATAGTTTTATATTCTGCTCGTAAATATGTTTTGATATTCATAGTCTTATGCTTTGATATAATATTATGTTTTGATATTTATACTTTGATATAACTTATACTTTGATTTTAAACACACTTTATATAGTTTTATACTTTAAAACATTCATTTATACATTATGATTATATTCGGTTTGCGTATATATATTTATATCATATTAAAATTTATATTGAATCTTTCAAAATTACTTGTTAAAGTTTAGTTATGATTAAAATCAAGTGTTCTTCAAAATTCTGAGATATATGTCGGCATAAACCATCTATGTATGTCGGCATACTAGCCAGTAGTTGCAAAAATTAAATTTGAACGAAAGTGTCTTTTTGTCATTTCTCTTCGCGAACAGGGTTGCCTGTTGTTTCTCTATAAAAAGCAGAATTTCAAACGAAATTTCATTAATTACTTCCTCATTCATCTCTCCTCTTTTTACTCCATTTCTAAATCAAAATATGCTTAAACTCTTTCAACCAAAATCAAATTACATTACCACTGACTTGATTCTCTATCATTTACTTTCTTATATCTCCACTCTTTCTCACTCAAATCAAGATCAGAGTGTTATTCAAGAGTTACATAATCAATTGTAATCAAAGATAAAAGATCTGTATCTATAATACTCTATCACATTGCTATAAACGTGGGTGTGGTTGAACCTTGAAATCAGTTGGATGTGCTTAATAGCCTTGGAAATCTAACTGACTCTACTCAGAGGTCTGGTATTCTGGAGGGAGCGTCTAGCCTTGAATCGAGATTGTTCAGTTGTGCTTAGTGACCTTAGAAATCTATCCAGAGATCTGGTATTTCGGAGGATGTCTCATAGCCTCAGATCCAAGATTGTATATTGACAATATATAAAAAAATCCATACAAAGTTTGTATGGTACTGGATGTCGGGCAATTCCAAGCAAGTATAACAATCTGTTATGTTCTTTCATTTTACTCTACTGCATTTACTTTTATTTGCGATCTGTTTTTGTAACTGTTTCTATGATTGTTAATTACATTATTTTAAATATAATCTTAAAATAATTAAAAAAAATCATATAAATAAGAAAACACTATTCGTCCCCACCCCTTTTGGTATTAATTTAGCTTTAAGATCTTTAATCTGCATTCCAACCGTCGAGGAAGTAGGGTCGCATGTGAAGGCCGCGGTTGTTTTTCCTTTAGACTGCTGATTATGCTAATGAGCTGTCACCCACAAAGTTTGTAAATAAATTGTTTGAGGAAATGATTCAAAAGCCCAGAATCAAAAGAAGTGTCTCTTAAGGGATGGACGGATCCCAATTCAGACATGGGTTCAAAGGATGTGATACTGCGGACCATTTACACTGCTGATATAATGATACCCTCCAGCTCTCGTTGCTGATTGAAACAGAAGTATGAAAATGGTGTGCCAATCTAAAGCAATCATGACAAGACTCTTTCAGATAATTAGGATAAATAATTGAAAGAATAAGTTTAAAAATGATTGATCCAGCCAATAAAGCTAAACAACAGATAGGTCAATCCGAGATTTTGTCCAAAATCCGAGATTTGAAAGTCTGTGTAATATGTAAAAATTAAGTATTTGATAATGTAAGTAAAAATGGTTGAAAATGGAGTGCACAAGGTGTAACTGGAAATGATCAAAACAGATTTCAAGGACGATCGTGATAAATGACAGATAACATGAACGCACCGGATATGGAAAATTTACATTTTTGTTGTTACAACTAAAAGCATAGACCACTGCTTATACTTAGGCTACTTCACAAATGTACCATTCAATGTCAATGTTACTCTAGTAGCTTACATGTGTTTCTACTGCATAGCTTTGAAAATAAACAGAGTTTCAATACATGTATCACATCAAAACAGAACAATAATGATCAAAAATTACACCATGTGATACAAGCATTCGTAGGTAAAGTGATACAATTTCCAAGCATATACTACTAAAGGCAGACTGGTATTATTAGCGTAAATAATATTAAAAAGCAATTTATAAGCTTTAAAACATACTCTGATTTACTTCTTAGAGGGAACATGCGATTAAGCTCGTCAAGAATAGGCTTGTAGCACTGGTCACGTTCCTCTTGACCCTACAGTAATTAATTGCAGGATGAGGCATGCTTAATAAAGATAACAAATACAAATTGAGTACATACCTCGGAAGCCCAATCTCTCACTATGTTTCTTATAATGCACCTCACCTGACATTGGTCAAAACAAAGAGAGAGAGAAACATAAGTATTCAGAATAACGGGTAAACTTAGTAAATCAGCTGATTAATACAGGGCTATGAGGTGCATGACGTTTTTATTTTTGTAACATGGATTGCAATATACTTAACATATATGGCATATGGATTATTATTCAGCTGCAAATTGTATGATTATAGAGCATGCACCTGTTAAAAGATGTAAATATAATTTGACATTTGTTCAGATGTAAATATAAACTTGATATCTGTTGAAAGATGCAAATATGATCCAAATGGAGAAATTAGAGTGGATGTACTTCTAGTGAATGTACGTGAGAAAAAGCAAAACACAAACAATCTGAAATAGTTCTTTTTTGAAAAAAGAAAAAAGAAAAACAAAACAAAAAATCAAGTCAACCAGTGGCTTACTTGACAGTCAATAAAAATGGATAATTCAATTCATCTTCAGTTTCAATTTTCTAATTTTTACCATTTTCGTACCGCTTATATGTTATCTACTTATATATTTATGTGTATGTATGCATATATGCATGCATGCATTTGTGTATGTGTGTGCTTTTGTATAGATATTTCTTTGTTGGCAAAAACAGGCTGGATATTCTGGCTGTCACGTAAGAAGCATGATAACTTATTTCATCACCTTTCGGTGTATTAGCAACTTCTTCAAATAAATGTTTGAAGCTTACCTGTAAGTGAATTTTATAGTTTAACTGTCAATGTCAAGCAACTATTTGTTGCTTTGGAGTTGCAAAATAAACTTCAACCAGTTATTTTCATGTCGTTACATTTAAGTCACATTATGTACAAGTTCCCAAACATCCTCCACAATAAATTATTGTTAACATAAATAAGAGGCAAACAATAAAATGGTGACTGGACTATTAAATAAGTGACATACAATAAACTGATTATAAGTTAAAACTAAACCCAGTTACTTATAAGCCATTATAGAAGTTGTTGCCGTACATCCACTGCGATAAACCTCTACTGTATGTAAAATAAATTGGATCAATATGCTCCACAGAGTCTACTTTGAACATCGTTATTACCCAAACATCTCCGTTTGCAATGATTTTATATCGTCACAAATCTCTTATAATCACTTCAATCCCTTCACTTATAAGTTCGTCGGAAGCGAGATACGTACACACACATAATGTATCATTTTACAAGTGATCAAAGGTTTAAAACGTGAAAGCCTACATGAGAAGTTATTCGCTCATCATGGGAGACGCAAGGCTCAAAGCGTTGCGGCGAAAGTCTTTCATATAAACACTGAGAAGTTATCATTATTTTGTTATTTTGAATTTTTGATCAATAAATAAAAGCCAACCACTAATCATATAAAACTGTAAATAAATAACAATATATATATATATATACACACACACACACTTAACTCCAAACAGTCCAGTCCTAACTTTCTTTACTATTCATTTATATAGAAATATAAATAAATAAAACTAAAAATAAAAAAAATGTAAGCACTTGATTTCATATTTTATACATGTGTGTAGGACAAGGATCAGTTACACCTCATTTTAATACACCTCAAATCCCCTTGATTTCAATTGAATGTTCCCATTAATGATAGAATGAAGTGACAAAAGAGAGACTATAACTATTTAAATGGAGACGTGGTTGAAATCAGGGGGCCGGGAGGGGGGGGGGGGGGGAGGGGGTTTGAGGTGTTTAAAAATGAAGTGACGCTGATTCATTTCCATACATATGTGTGCGTGTGTGTGGGGTTCAAATTTTTAGTAGCACGTGTGAAGAAATTGTATTCAGTTTTCAACTCCACAATGGTATGTGTTTCACTTTTTTTTTCTTCCCTCTATTTGTCTTCTACATATTTCTAGATTTTTGAAAATAATCTTTGATCGATTCTACTGGAATCGATCTCTACTATGAGATGTAGGAAACCATATATTTTATTATCTTAGTTATTAGCCGTTATTTTATTTATTTACTTCCCCATTTACCAATACAAATCGATCGGCAAAATTTATTCGGACGTTGAGTGATGACAATACAAAAAATTTCTTCAAATAGCATTTGAGAAATCCATTACATAGTTATCACTTGATGTTTCAAAAACAATCTTACTTGATCATACTGATATTAAAATTGAGAAAAAAAAAATACCACTTACATCCATGTTTTAATTTTGTTCTTCTATTGCTTGTCATTAAATAATGAAAGTTTAATAACTTCAATTAGTGTCAATATTTACAAGCAGATAAAAAAGTTTGTGACCCGCACGGCTCGTCAGTATCAGGCGTATGCAGCGTGCGCCTTGTACTGTTTGTATGCCTCAAATTGTAAAAAAAGAAAAAAGAAAAAAAATCTTTTCGACAAAGTATCGACGTGATTTATCTCTTGTTGCCGTAAGATGCTCCTCGAGACTATCATCGAAGCGGGCTTTTCAAAACAATGCTAATGGTTACTAATATAAATTACTAGTAGTTGATAAAATGGTGACTGAACTATAAAGTACAAGCGGCAGGCAATAGAAATGATTATTGTGTGTGGAAAACATAAATTTATTAACATACACATGTTAAGTACCTTGTCAACATCAACCAGAGGAACATCCAGGCGAAATGATGGATCCAGCCAATCACGAGAAGGTAAAGTTGTCTGAAATGCATAATTATAACATTAGAAACACATTGAGGTGTAGTCTAAATTAATATCATCAGAGCTACTATTTTACCTTTTTTATTCCCATATCTGGCTAACTAGCTATCTTATTACATATGGTATCTTTATGAACAAAATAACTTTTTTGTTGATCTAACCTTAACATCCTAACCGAAAGCTTGTTTGGCCTTTTCTTATAAATTATAACAGGCTCTCAACTGAAGATGAGTTCTTATAAAGATGTTTGGATTATTATTACTATTAAGTATACGATGACATGACATGTTTGATAATACTATTTGGTCGGCCTTCAACAGTTTACATGGTTAACCCTCTCACGCTGATTTTCCTGGAACTGATCCATGTGATCACCATGTATTCAGCCAAGTTTGAACTCAACTAAATCAGTCTGCCAATCTCGTTTTTTTATTATGGATCAAAAATAAATTACCAAAATCCTATCCCACTGAAATTGGTTTGGGAATCAGAATTTCTTCCTTGGAGAGATATAAGATAAACGTAGTTGAGATTGCTTATCAACCTCTAATATGACATAATATATGATCTTCTATAAGAGGACGACACGTATTTTAATTTTTGAACCATAATGAATTTGAAAGCACGGCCATAATTGTTATTTAAAGATAAATTAGTAATTTTGCAACAAAACCCCAATTGATTAGTGTTAAAAAAAACAAATATAATTAAAAAAATTATAATCCTCTTTGCTTAGGGTATTCTTTGGATTTTGATTTTGACATAAACAATACGTATTTTGACTGCCTAAAGAAAATGCATCTGAAATATCATGATTTGTCGTATATATATGTCATCTTGCATGTGAGCGAGGGCCTCATTTAAGACCATGTGGTCTAACAGCCTTAAGAAGGACTCAACTACATTGCCAAACAATTTCAATTGTTGTGCTTATTTTACTATATGGGTATGCATGATTTATGTTTGTAAAAATTCTTTAAACCGATGACTAATTACCTCGGCAGCATGTTATAGAACACCTCTTAAAAATCAACCAAAATTGATACACCCGTTAAATGTCAAAACCACCGTTTTCGAAACCTCTCATAATTAGTACTAAAAAAACTCAACGGTAAAGCCTATATGATAACTATCATTCTTTGTGCAAATGTATTTTGTTTTATAATGACTAATACTTTTAAGCACATCCATTGGATGTGTTAAAAAAACTGAAGTCAGATATATTTATCATGATATAATGGCCATATGCATAGGTAACGCTTGACACAAATAGTAAACATTGGATTTAATTTTGAAATTAAATCTATTTTACGCTTTGTGAATTTTATATTAAATTTAAGCACCAGATTCTGGGGGGAAAGACACTATTAGCAGGCATGAGAAACCGGAGATTAAGATGGTATGAAGTTGGATAGGATGGATTTGTCAAATGACGTGGGGAATTTGAATGGCATAAAGGCCTTATAGACACTCATGTTTGATGGAGAATAACAAATATGGGCATCTTGGAGATTTCAAAAGCTTTGAACGGAGGTATTCCTATTATTTAAAATAATAATAACTATCATTAATTTTGACCTCATCGGAGAAAAAAAAAAGAATTAGGGGTTCTCAACAATATTACGCATTTGAAATAATTAGACAAATCATGCAATAAATTTTTGATGTGGTTTCACCGTTTAGCTTAACATGTTATAGTGGGTTACACATTCTGCAAGTCACATAAATGAGGAAAAACAGCAGCAGAATTGAAATCCATGTTATAGTGATCCCACACAGAAAAAAAAGTTAACAGTTATCATGACCACATACTGCACTTGTTAGGTTATTATATTCAAAAGAATTAAATCTCCATGAACGAATTATAAGTTAATATACTATAGTAAGAATATAACTGCCGTGTTATCCACTAAGTATGTAAAAATAACATCAAAGTAAACAAACAATCAACATGAACTGCGATGCATGTTTGATAATGAAGCCCAAATATTTAGTATTGTAGATATAGAACTAGCAAAGAAAGGATGAAGGATATGACCAAAATCACGATACCCCATTTCAGTTTGGTTATGATTAGGTATCAGAATATATTATCTTATAAAGTGACCGGTGTTACCTTAGCATTTATAATGCCATTGCATACATTACTATTGCAGGCAGGATTGATGTCCTCGTCTGAATTGGGCGCACAGCAAGAATTTCCAATATGTGTATACTGTTACCATCTAACATCAGTTATCTAAATGAAAAATGACACTGACCAGGATACTACTTTGCGAGCTGAAAAGGCATAGGAAAAAATATGG
Organism: Allium sativum; assembly: GCA_030737875.1. Lineage (NCBI taxonomy): Eukaryota > Viridiplantae > Streptophyta > Magnoliopsida > Asparagales > Amaryllidaceae > Allium > Allium sativum. Next base: position 669,765,795 of record CM060916.1, on the reverse strand, counting down.
TGTATAATCTCACAAAAGACACCTCATTAGACATAGCATTTTCTGGTCCAGAATCTTTGCTTCCATTTTCTGAAATAGGCTGCACCACGGAAAAACTATCCACTTGAGAATTTTCATCATATATTGTCTGATAACCATTAGAGGACTCATCTACACATTCACGCTGATCAATATCATGACTAATCGCGAAAGGAGGTTCAAATGCCTGCAAACAATTGTTGAAACTAAGAAGTTTTCACGAAGCATCATAATCCACTATATTAGATATCTCATTCCAAATAAAAGCAAGCCACGTTGAGAAGTAAATTTTAGATTGTAAAGGGTAAAGTAATAGTGTGAATGCAGTGGATGCAGGACATAAAGAAAACTGGCAGTGTTTTCCAGTGACACAACAATGTATCTCTTTAATAAATTTAGGTATACTTGTAATTTTTACATCAAATGCTCAAAATGTTGAGGGTCAACTTAAGTTGTGTTTCATTTCCCCTTGTAACATGAGTTAGCCATATTAAGTCTGTCCATATAAGTCGTCCTTCATGTCATACCCAGACACAGGCTCATCACCTTCAAAGGCAAGTCGGTCCTCCATGGGCGATGCCAATTATTAGCAAATAAAGTTGATGACATGACAATTGGTGACACTGTTTACCTGAAGCATGCTCATGATGAAGTATGAATTCATTGATATACACCTGCAAAATGTTCAACAGTTAAAAAAAGTTGTTTTCTTTCACGTTGGTGTTGCACTTCAACTAGATTTCATGTTTTTATTTTAAAATAGCAGTAGCAATAGTAAGGTTACCAACAATAACAACCCTGCTTCTTAACACTGTAATTGGTTTTCACAACAATAAAAGTATCTGAATCAGGCGAAGGTGTAAATGTTAGACTAAAGACTGGCGTATGTGATAAAATTTATGACATTTTAGAAGAGGCTAAGCAATAAGACAGGTGTCCATATGTAGATTGTCCATTTGGAAGGTAATTGAACAGTCTACATATGCCTACGACGACAATAACCGTTGCATGGTGTAATAAATTAAAGTTCACCCCTGACATACTATTATCCAATATGTACTGCTAATATTTGGGGGTTTCAACTTTTTAGCTTGGTTGCAATGTTGCTACGTCAGCCAAGTATTTCAATTTCAAAATGTGCCAAACCTGGTGTAAAATGTAAACACACTGGTCAATCTTGCTGTGACGTCAAGTCCACCCTTCCACTTTTTAATTTGGAGTTTTTAAGCCAAAAGGAAATAATATCACGTTTAAGTAAAAAGTGAATTAAAGAATACTTTATCATCATCAAAGTTATCAAAAGTGTGTCATAGCACATGACATGACAATAGTGTTTTTTGCTCTTATGTCGTGTTACCGAAGAAAAGACGCATCAAATAATGCATATCGGTACCAAGGTTTTAAATTTCAAATTTGGACCACGTTTCACCTTGAAATTTTCACAAAAGCTATCCCGTATCGAAGGAGATTTCAAATGAGATCGAGTGTATCTTGGGTGTACATCTCGAATTGACATCTCCAGTCATAATATACACCTCGAGAATACCTTAAAGTAATTTGTGTCTAAGATTGATATTTTATAAATTATTTAATAATTATAATAATCTCAGTATAAATAAAATTATAACAAACTTGATTTGCATATAAAAATAAGAATCGAATGACAAACACCACTGTCACAGTAGTTACGTGTTTCGACTTTGGTGTGATAGGTCACAAGTTTGAAGCTTACATAGCATGATTTGAATATATATTGACATGTTGTATGTTGCATACTATCTAACATACCTATACTAACTTATATTGATAGTATTAATCTCAAAATATAATAAAATAAAATAACCTGAAACTAATGTTTTGGAGAACGGTGGTGGTAGCTTGATTTTCGTTTGATAACAATTGAATATCATCTTTTTATTTGAATAATATCTTTTTATTTGAATAAAAAAAGAAATAAAGTCTTTTGTTTAAAAGGGTTGATAAATAGTAACTGAGTTGAATGGCTTTTTTCAAACTATACGAAAACGAAAAGTATCATATAAAAGAAGAAGAAAAATAATAATTTCGGATGAGATCCCGACTCGAGATTTTGATCCATATTTCAGGCGAGACCATGAATATTTCGGACGAGAAGAGCATCGGGGAAGATACGAATGAGATTGGATTCTCGGTCTCGTCCAAGTGTAAAAATGAGATCTTGGCTTATATCTCGGTCAATATACAGGAGATTTGAAACCATGATCCAGACAGTGCAAAAAAGTAACAGTTTCCTGTTTCCGACTGCTTTTTCAAAATTTTAATTTATAATTCGTTTTTCAGAATTCAAAAAAGCACAAAAACAGTAATCATTACATGGTTATGTCTTCTCATCTTTTATTATTTTCTGCAAGTCATTTTGAATTCTTAATGCCTAAAGACATGAATGTAGTATTGATTTTGAAAAAAAAAAAAGGCCTTTTTTAACTAATATTCTCCAATCTAGCCTATTAATTCCATTTATCATGCAATTTGCTATGTTTCTCTTTCAAAATAAGGAAAAACCAGAACTTTGTTGGTATCGCTAAAAATGAATTCTAATTATATTACTCTTGTTCCATTAGTTATCTTTTGAAAAAAGGAATTATTATATTACTCTTGATTCAGAAGTTGTCTCCTATGAAATAGACATATAACTACATTAGTCATGTTTCATTCGCTTGCGTTGGCGCAACGGTTAGGCCACCCAAATGGTGGTCTGGACGTCTAGGTTCGAGTCTGGAAACAGCCTCTTCGCAAAGCAAGTGAAAGGCAGCGTGTAATAAAATAAAATATGCATTATCGTGCGGGAGCCTCATGCACTTAAATTATCACTAACCCCACTTAAATATGCATTATAATTCAAATTCAAATAAAATATTGCAAAAATCCACTTTAGCCGATTAAGAAAAATTAAGTGAAGAATTAGTCATTCAGTTTTGCATAACTGAATGACACGAATATAAAAACCTAACAAGCATCTTGGTAAAATAAGTTTAATATTCCCTCTGTAAAAAGAAAAGTTTAATTTATTCTAATTAAATAAATTTCCAAATCAACGGCAAATTAAAATAAGTCTTCAAACCGTATGTTAATTTCAAAGTTTTAAAACGCGAAAGGCATACATGAGGCGTTTTCAGGTCTACGAGGCAAGGCATAAGCCTTGAAACGTTGAGGTGTAAGCTTTTCGGGTAAAAATAAAACGCAAAATAAATAAAGAAATTCTGACACTTTAAACTAACCAATGCAAACTGAAAAACAAATAATTTAAGATCTGACTTTTACCAAGTATTTATTTTTATTTTATTATAGATTAAAAATAAATAATCGAAGCTCATATGATTTCTTAAAACTATTTGAAAATTACATCAAACTTCAATTTTGATATGTCATCAATTCAAATCGATTTGCAAAATTTATTTCGAGATTTAACAAAGTTTATTATAAAACATTCTTTAAATAACAATGAGAAAATTCATTACATTGCTCATGATCATTATTTCATTAACAATCTTACTTGATTATGTCGGTATTGGAATTGAAAAGTAAAAAATGCTAATTTTTATTTTCTTAAATTTTGTCTTTTTTTTAATTTCCATTAAATAATTAAAGTTTATGTCATTTATCTGTGTCAATATCTACAACTAAAGATTAAAAGGTTTTTAAGTCATATGGCTCACCTGTTTGAGGCGTGCGAGGCGTACGCTTTATGTGTGTTATATGCCTTAAGTTGTTAAGGCGTAAGCTTTAGAGGTAAAAAGCCTTTTGGAATAAGCTTCAAGGTGTTTTATCTTGTATTTCCTCGAGGCGGGCCTTGAGGCGAGTATCGAGGCGGGATTTTTAGAACAATTGTTAATTTTGATCAGAAATTTAAGAATTGCTAAACATTTTCCCTTTTTTTGTTTATGGTTACTCGCCGTTGTGATAATACTGAACACCTTATTTGGCACTTTACCTGCATTTTTATTATTAGAATAAATATATATACTTTTTACTGTTGTAGGGTTTTACATATGATGAGTAATTTTATTTGAAAATTTCCCCATTTTTTATACGTTTTGAGTATAAAAGTGCAATGTTATGAATTTATTAGCCTATTAGGAAATAGTCTCATTATACTGTGAAAAGCTAATTTAGCTTCCTCTTCTACTTCTTTTTTCCATCCAATAGTTTGTTACTGAGACTCCAACTCCATATCTAAAGATGTGTGTAAACAGATTTCAAGACAAACTTGATATCCCCATGGCAGCACCTTACTTCAATGATCTGCAGTCGAATTAAAGCATCGGTCTAATTTGACCTTTTTTTTTTTTTTTTTGCGAGGTAGTAAATTTTGTTTACGACAAATATCTTTTTTCTTTGGGAAGAACAAACACAAGCAAGAAAAAGGAAAATTAATTTGGTCAGTGTGGGTGAGTGGGCGGAATGATTTAGAGTGTGAGGAGATAAATGGATGGGGGTGGTGTTTGGTTTTTCTTTGTTTGTTTGTTTGTTTTTTTTGGGGGGGGGGGGGGGGGGGTTGGTGTAGATGGTAAAAACACTTGACAAATGGAAATTCCAGGAGCACTGTTCTGCTCCATGGTTTGGCAAAGGCTGCATGTCATTTTGCATCAGGTACTGTAACTAATGTTGACCGTCACTGCTTTCTTTATGGAGCGAAGCTGACATTTCAATATCAACCGTGCCAGTAAATTTCTTTGCTTACCAAACTGAGAAATTACCAAACTATTACTAACCAACCAGTAGAGTAAATATATTGTTAAGTTTCTAGCGATGCGATGTACTCAGTTCATAAAAAAAAAAAATAGAATACTTTTCACAATGAAATCTGATATTGGCAGGTTTTCACACTAATTGTTCGAGAACTGAAATTTATGTGTTCTTAAGTATTTTTTAGAAGGAAAAAAAAACATCAGGCTAATTTGCAAAATTAATATCATCCAAATATAGAACGAGGGTTCCTCTTTGAATATGGAAGTACAGATTAATTTATGATGGTTAATTACGGCAATTTAAAATGACTCTTCATGTGCAACGCGCTATTCTTTTAATACCAGAGCATGAATGAATTATGAAAATCGAAACGCTTGAACTACCGTTAGTAGAATTTTGCAATAATTGGTGCTCTCTAAAATTTACATGGAAACATATTTCAATTTATCCCATGATAAAGTGTACAGCTCTTTTTCCCCTAAATACACACATCTTAAAACAATATATATAGAAAACCTCTACATTTATTCCTCTAACACTACATAGATTCCCTGAAATAAATATATTTCAATTAGCCAATAGACTAACATTTAGCATACCTCCTAAGATTGCGGTATTTTTCAGGGAGTTGCGGTAAAAGAGCCTGCAATCGGAAAAAAAAACACTCAGTACAAGTAAGATAAACGCAACAAAAACAAAATTATAAAATCAGTATGAATCTAATTGCAGCTCACCTTGTGAGCAGGTGACAATTTCTTATAAGACCTTTCATACTTCCGTACATCTTGTTCGCCGGCATCAGAATAACTAATAACAGAAGATATATTTTGCAAAACTGCTTACTATTGGCATGACACAGAAAATGAATTAATGAATTGTAATGTATACAAACTTGAGGTAGGCGCTGATAATTCGACGAAGTGATTTCATCTCCAGCTCTTCTTCTAATTTACTGTAATTTCTTCCTTCGCCCATTGTTTGATTCCTTACGATTGAATTTGATTTTGATTTTAAATTTTATTTGATCGAGGTCTGGTGTTGAAAACCACCAGACCGAAAAGAGGAAAAAAGCGCAGAGAGAGAGAGAAAGAGAGAGGGGCTGTATACTTTGGGCTCAAATCTTTGTTAATAGCTGCGCCTGCGTCATTGAAGATATTAAAAAACCGTAAGTCGGGTACAGGCCTCAAAGGATGTCAGTCGGGCGAAGGGCTGAAGGGATTGGTTTCCCTGCAAACTTGAAGTGCGTTCTCGTAAAAACCCGATATTTTTGATGGGCCAAGAAGATTCAAAGTTGCCTTTATGTAAAATTATTTTAAAAACAATGACGCCACAAAGCGAGGTCGGCCCTGAAATACACAAAATTATCGAAAATCCTGGACAAATAAGAATATCGAAGGCCCTAAACTATCAGAAAATGTCCAAACATACACAGTAGGAGGCCCTAGACGGCGGCCGCTTTGGCGGTCTTACCCCAGGGTCGCCCCTGCCAGAAAGATGTGCACTTTAAATACTTAGATCTATGGCTGTTATGGTAATGGTAAATTTATCATTATCAGTCGATCGGTAACCATTTTTGATTAAAATCGGTATACCAATTAAAACGATATAGTAACGGTAAATTTACCATTTTTAGCAGTAAATTATCGGTAACTTTTCTTCAATACCAGCGGTAACGGTAATTTTACCAGTTAATTTAAAACATAAGTATACTCATCTGATATGCTTTATAACGTGCATTTAGAACCAAATAAATGATTTTATTTAGTTCAATAATCAGGTGAAATAATTTCAGGTACACTTATTTTCTTTTTCATTTATGTTTGCATATAGTATAATAGAGATGCACTATGTACAAAAAATATATCAAGATATAGACTTTGATGAACAGACGGTAATTTACCATTACCAGTGTAACGGTTACCAGATTATCGGTATACCAGTCGATCGGTAACGGTAACGATAAATAATTTTGACTTACCAGTAAATACGGTACGGTAACGGTATTTGCCATACGGTAACGATATTTGTCAAACGGTAACGTAACCATTACCATAACAACCCTACTTCGATCTACGAAATTCAAATACGTATTCCAAAAAATATCGTATAATCCAATAAATATCACTTAATTCATCTATTAGTATAGATGTCACGGTACGCGTGAATTATCATTATCACAAATCTTATATGTCTAGTACATTTAAATTAAAATGATTTATATATATATTTGCATTAAAATCTATGATTTCATTTTTTATTTTTAAATTACAATCTCTAATGTTTTTTAAGTTTGAATCTTTGTTTTTATTATTGGTTAATGAATAACGAACTTGTAAATAAAGTTTTTTGTTGGTTCTTGATTTTAAACAATGCTAAAACTTATTAATATTTATAGATGAACGTTTTATATTTGTAAATAAAATCTGTGTGTTATATCCTACTTTTAAACGATATTATAATCTTAATAATGTTTATAAATGGACATTTTAAATTGGTAACTATAATTTTTATTTTAGATCATATATTTCAGTAATATTAATACTTAATCATATTCATAATAGACATTTTCGGTGGTTCATACTTACACTAGAAAGTGTGACATCAATTGTATAACAACTACTAATAAAGACTCATATCTTTCTACGTCTAACTCTTTTCACTGCACAATCATATCGTCTGCGTTCACATCTACTCACCACCGTTGTTCTCCAACGCCATAACTTTAAGTTTGTTTTTCTTCATAGTTGTAACGTCTCACCCCGAGACTCATACTAATAATAAGCATTGGCAGGTAATGCTGTCTGCTGGTTCAGAGAATAGGGCTGGTTAGGAGCGACCATCCATAAATCTTACATTGAACGAATATTGAATACGTCAATGGATGCACAATTATTTTCTTTTTTACGGTAGGTGAATCGACATAATCAATTCATGCCTAGTATAAACTACGGTGGCTAAGAATCTATTCAGATTAAAGGACAAGCACAAACACATATAATAGATCAATAGAACAGATTATACATATATACAACACGAATGGTTCTTAAAACTATATACAGATACATTGTGTCCCAATATACAAATATACACAAGACACGAATGCACGACCATACAACTCGGGTACTAGCTTCAAGTAAGATAATTCATGATGATAGCAAATCAAAGCACGAATTTACAGTAAACTATTAACCTGAAATAACTCGATCTGACCAAAGTATAAAAACACTGGTTCGTTTAGCTTAAACGTACCAGTAAGAACATGATAAATGGAAGATATTATCGCATAAGAGACATCCTCACAATAAAGGAGGAATACCACAAGCACATAACAATATATGCTACATGAGATAGGTTAGCTAACTCATAATCAAGGATCTCATGTAAAGTAATACTCACACAACACGATACAACTATTTTCGCAAAATGACCAAAGCCCAAGGCTAAAATAGTCTAAAGAAATTTTCAAACAAATAGGTACATGCGGCGGAAATTACAAAAGCACGGCACAGCGAACTCGATTAAGAGTTCGCCACACAGTAATGTAATCACCATGTAATGCAACATCAATGCACAAAGGAAATATGTCAAACCAAATATTCACAAAATGTGAAAACTTCATAAAATATCTCAAATTCTAGGTATCAAAGAATAATTGAAATCTAGAAAATACAACACCACACCGTCATCATACCCACAGTTCGAGAAATTTAGAAAACACCATACCGTACAGTTTGGATTCAAAAAGGACGAGACTTAGCTACGCTTGCTACACAGATAGCCAACGCCGACCAGCACCAACCTGTGACGAAAAGGAATTTCGCTCGGTCCGAACCAGTCGCTAAACCGACCCAGACCGCTCGAAACGCCCGATCGTTTTGAGAACATGACAAAATAGAACGCAGACGGAAGAACATTTCATTGTATATTACAACAATGCATCAGATTACAAGAATATACAGAGTATAAATGAATATTATACAACATAGATTATCAGAGATTACAATAAATTACATAGCAGCGGAAAATAATACAATACACAACTAGAAGAGATATACTGATACAAAGCTTTCCGGATATCGTTCCAGCTGTAAACCAGGATCCTGTGAAAATAAATCTGCAAAACCAAAACTACTAGCTGCCCGTGTCAAAATAAGGGCACCCAGAGTTTAGGTTAAAACAATAAACTCCAGGTCAGTCATGGGACTGGTGTGAGAACTAAAACAGTTATTATTCTTTATTTTTAAAGTTCGGTAAATCAAGGGACCACGCCGTATAACACGGAACGGGTTTCCTCCCAAGAATACCAGTGCATAAAACAAACAGCGCAATGCTAAATAAAGAAAAATGAAGTTGTTATAAGATCCAGGTCCTATCACACAATGCAACGCAAGCCGGGGGATAGGGTTTTCCCTTATAACAGCCAAAGAATGCTTGATACATTTAAAACAGATTTATTTGATACTATTATAAGTGCATAGTGTATAAAACAACTTCCAAATACGTGATTTTGCGGTTTTAATTGTAGAACTAGTAGACTGTGACGAAAAGGAATTTCGCTCGGTCCGAACCAGTCGCTAAACCGACCCAGACCGCTCGAAACGCCCGATCGTTTTGAGAACAGGACAAAATAGAATGCAGACGGAAGAACATTTCATTGTATATTACAACAATGCATCAGATTACAAGAATATACAGAGTATAAATGAATATTATACAACACAGATTATCAGAGATTACAATAAATTACATAGCAGCGGAAAATAATACAATACACAACTAGAAGAGATATACGGATACAAAGCTTTCCGGATATCGTTCCAGCTGTAAACCAGGATCCTGTGAAAATAAATCTGCAAAACCAAAACTACTAGCTGCCCGTGTCAAAATAAGGGCACCCAGAGTTTAGGTTAAAACAATAAACTCCAGGTCAGTCATGGGACTGGTGTGAGAACTAAAACAGTTATTATTCTTTATTTTTAAAGTTCGGTAAATCAAGGGACCACGCCGTATAACACGGAACGGGTTTCCTCCCAAGAATACCAGTGCATAAAACAAACAGCGCAATGCTAAATAAAGAAAAATGAAGCTGTTATAAGACCCAGGTCCTATCACACAATGCAACGCAAGCCGGGGGATAGGGTTTTCCCTTATAACAGCCAAAGAATGCTTGATATGTTTAAAACAGATTTATTTGATACTATTATAAGTGCATAGTGTATAAAACAACTTCCAAATACGTGATTTTGCGGTTTTAATTGTAGAACTAGTAGACTGTGACGAAAAGGAATTTCGCTCGGTCCGAACCAGTCGCTAAACCGACCCAGACTGCTCGAAACGCCCGATCGTTTTGAGAACAGGACAAAATAGAACGCAGACGGAAAAACATTTCATTGTATATTACAACAATGCATCATATTACAAGAATATACAGAGTATAAATGAATATTATACAACACAGATTATCAGAGATTACAATAAATTACATAGCAGCGGAAAATAATACAATACACAACTAGAAGAGATATACGGATACGAAGCTTTCCGGATATCGTTCCAGCTGTAAACCAGGATCCTGTGAATATAAATCTGCAAAACCAAAACTACTAGCTGCCCATGTCAAAATAAGGGCACCCAGAGTTTAGGTTAAAACAATAAACTCCAGGTCAGTCATGGGACTGGTGTGAGAACTAAAACAGTTATTATTCTTTATTTTTAAAGTTCGGTAAATCAAGGGACCACGCCGTATAACACGGAACGGGTTTCCTCCCAAGAATACCAGTGCATAAAACAAACAGCGCAATGCTAAATAAAGAAAAATGAAGCTGTTATAAGACCCAGGCCCTATCACACAATGCAACGCAAGCCGGGGGATAGGGTTTTCCCTTATAACAGCCAAAGAATGCTTGATACGTTTAAAACAGATTTATTTGATACTATTATAAGTGCATAGTGTATAAAACAACTTCAAATCATAAGTATCAATCATAGGCGGCATGGGTACCATATATCATGTCGCCCTACTAGTTCTACAATTAAAACCACAAAATCACGTATTTGGAAGTTGGATTTCCGTCTGTGAACTGAGGCAAAAGATAGTCCTCAACCGATTCGAGACTCTCTAGCCCGAGCCTCAGGAACAGCCGCAACTGCCCCTTGGATCGTCAGGGCCGGTCCACCGATGTGGATTATAATGCCTGAACACTACGTTTCTCCGCCCTTTTGGACGTAAATGAGCCAACGAATGACTCCATCGGACCCGGATCGTCCGATCAAACCGAGGCGCCTCGTAACAGCAACAACCACATAAGTCAAACTCGTCAGGGCGTGTAAAACCACCGACGCCACTTCTAACTAGAAAGAAAACGCATGTCCCCCCTGAGGTCCGTCTCCCGTTTTTGGTTCATACCGGGTGTGAAACTCGCGAAGTAAACGTTACACAAAGCTACGCTACAAAGGTCGTGCTTTGATCATCACCACAAGACATTGCTTTTCAACAGAAGCCTTGATCAATTGCCACTTAGGCATGCCACAAAGGCAATTCACTCTATGCGTTTGATATCCATCAGTATATAACCCCTGAGCTCGTACGTCTCAGAGAAGGGCGTTAAGCAAGAGAATAAATTCTCCGTCGCCAAACAAATATATATTTAATAGAAATCAATCACACAGACTAAAATCCAATGTCAGACACACAGTCCATTTACAAGTCCGTTCTAGGTTTGAACGAAACCGGAGGCACCTAGTACCCCGCATATCCATCGATCTCCAAATACGTCTGGACGATCACCAACTGTTTCCATCTTCTTGGGTGTACAGCCCAATCAAGATCATCAGTAATTATCCAAACGACGTGAAGACCTCCGGTCTTCGACCATCGTCTTCATCTTCGACTTATCGTTGTATCAGTTATTCAGAATGGGATAAACCCGGTCTTCCTGAATAACTCACGTATATTTTAAATAAGTGTTACACAAACACAACATACGCCTCATTCCAATTCATCAGTCACTAACCGTAAATTAATCAAGAGAATAATTCCCCAAATATTAACCCCGAAGGCCGAAACCAACATCAGATCAATATCCAAAAAACCATTCTGCTTAGCTAACCAACGGTTAGTTTCTGATTTCACATTCATAGGGAAAGGTTCCCATTAATTTTATCCAAGATAAATTCCTGAATTTATTCTCTAGTCTTCCTTTGAATTTCGATTCAACTAGTCGGAATTAGCGAACCTTACCGTAGTAATCCTTGGTTTTAATTTCCCAATCTCAACCTATTCATCCCATGAAGTAAAACTGGTAATGCTTCATATCTAACACCACGGTGTTATCGGTAAATTAAATTACCATTTCACGTTCAAATCTAATTAAAGATTTAACTATCGCCTGGAGCAAAACTAGGGATACTCCATTCTCAATCTTTTCGATCTAATTAAAGATTCATTAAAACTCCACTTAGTTTTAATCGTTAACTGGGTTAAAGAATCAGTGTCATTTAAAACACGGTTCACGATAAACCCAAAACCACATTCATTAATTATCGGGTTAAAGAACAAGTGTTATTTAAAACACTGTTCACGATAAACCCAAAAATCAATACCAATTCAATTCCAATTAAATATTATTTAATTGGTACACTTCATTAAATCTAAATAAAAAGATTTAATCTTTTCTCAACTGGGTTCAAGAACAGTGTTAGTGAAGACACCATTCACGACAAACCCAAATCACATTTGATATTAAACACAAGGCTCTGAATAGAAAATATATCGGCTTATATTCAATATCAAATTCTACGACCAACAAATATCATATTGGAAATAACGATATATATATATCTTTCAAATTTCCATAACAATATCTGTATAATCACGAAATCCAACATCGAAATATTCCGAAGACAATTTCGATTCAAATCCATTCCAATGCAATCATTGGAAATTCTGGTTATTTTCAAAACCATTTCAAATTCAATTTATTTATATAAAAATAAATAGAATTATAATTCTAGTTCAAAACTAGTTCATTTCGATAAAAATCTATTTCTATCCTTTCAAATATGGAGTTTTTCATCCCAATTTTTTACAAATCATTTCTTATGATTTTACATAAATTATTACTATTTTTAATAATTTTATCAAGGCCCGTACAGTCGATTTCCATCAACGGCCATCGAACTGCACTTACAGCGACCCTTTTTCAAATTTGATTTGAACATAATTCCAAATCCAACCGTTAGATTTCAAATTTCTAATATTCGTTAGAAAGCTCTTTTCGATACGAACCAAACGGTTCCGGTTTTAGGAGAATCCGACGGTCGGATCTCCCGTAATATCCGTTCTAAGTCAATGGTCGAAATTCGCGAACTGTCGCGGCGCGGCGCGTTCTATTCAGGCCATTATATTATATATATATATATATAATATATACTTCGTCGATTTCAATTCAAAACGTGCTTTATAAATCGTTTTTCAACTCATTTTCAAAGCGGTTTCAACTTCATATTCAATTTCAAATCAAAATTGAATATTCTAATATAAATTCGTTTTAAATTCATTTCAAATCGATTTTAATTCAAATTGATTTCTAATTCAATTTCATTTCTAATTCAATTCAATTCAATTTCAATTCGAATTCATTTATATTCAATTTCGATTCGAATTCATTTATATTCAATTTCAATTCGAATTCAGTGTATTTCGAATTTCAAATCAATTCAGTTTAATTCGAATTTCAATTCATTTCAATATAGTTCGAATTTTAAATCTATTCAATATTCATTGAAGAGTGAATAAAATCGATATAAATATCGTTCACGTCGAAATGGCGTCAATCTAACCAACACGGCTTCATATGTTTCTATTTTCAAATATTCTATTTCAAATATTTCTATTTCAAATATTTTTATTTCAAATATTTCTATTTCAAATATTTCTATTTCAAATATTTCTATTTCAAAACTGGAATGAGGCCCAATCAATTACTATATAATGTTAATTATATGGATTTTCTACAACACATGTATATATCAACAACGATGAATAATCAACCATCATCCAAAGTGCATTCTACACTGTATAAGCATCGAATATAAATATTCAACGCTTATAGCAGCCTGTCAATCAATCGATCGACATACAACTAATTATTGGGATTAGTGCGTCAAATATCTTCCCAATACCCGTGTGGGGTTTCAAGCAATCAAACATAGATTTTTATTTGTGCAGTTGGGCGATGTGTAAAATTTATCGTCCCAATCAATGTCAGTCAAATCGGTGTACATAAACAAACTGTCCGGTTTGTAAATGAATATTCATTTATTCACATTCACGTAAAAAAACTATATTATTAACGATCAAACTATTTTATTCAACCTATGAATATTCTATTCGGTTCATTTCTTAAATAAAATGTTATCTTTATTTTTCTAACTTATTTTAGAAAATTTCGGCGGCATAACAGCAAAATACTAGAAACGGGACAAGGCCTAGCCTTATCCCCGGTCTAGTGAAGGCCCACGCCATTCACACATAAATCAAATCAATTTCATTTCACCAAACTATTCAATTCAAACCAAATAATCTAACCAACTACACAACCAAACAATTTAACAAACAAGCCATCCATGGTCTGTGGATGACGGGTGTCGGGTGCTACAAAACACCGTCTGCATCCTAGTATATATATAACTAGAAAAATTAAATTGAAAGGTGAGAAGTTCTCACCGATAGCTATCCCAACTTCACGACACTTCTTAGGTAGAAGTCTTCGTCGTTCTTGCCTCTTGTCTCTTTCTTTGCCTGTATTCTCTACATATGTAAAAATCGAATTTTTACTATGCTATTCAATATATAAAATCGAATTTTTACTTTGCTATTCAATATATAAAAATCGAATTTTTACTTTGCTATTCAATATATAAAAATCGAATTTTTACTTTGTTATTCAATATATAGAAATCGAATTTTTACTTTGCTATTCAATATATAGAAATCGAATTTTCACTTTGTTATTCAATATATAAAAACGAATTTTTATACAACTACAATATAAAAGATTATATTTTTAAAACTCTACACAAGTAAAAATCATATTTTTGATTCACTACCTATATAAAAATTATATTCTTATATCTCACATATGATAAAAATCATATTTTTAAAACATAAAAATCAAAATCAGCAACCTTACATCGATCGGAGGGTGGTCAGCGGCGTCACCAGTGGCGAGGAGGGCGCACATGGCCGTGGCGAGGCATTGGTGGTCCGGGCGGTGAATTTCCAGGTGGTGGGGGCTGTTTTGTGTCGATCTGGAGAGGGGGGAGGCTATAGGGTCGGTGGCGTCGGTCGTGGGGGCCATAGGGGGTGCGGTAGGCGGAGCAGTGGGCGATGGTGGAGGGGTTGGATGCTTCCGTCGATCCTGGGCTTGGGGGGGGCTATGGTTGCGGAAATCGTAAGGGAGAGGGGCAGAGGTGCTGAGGCTCGAGGGGGGGTGGAGCGATGGCCGCGACGGCCGGTGGTGGCCCAGGGAGGAGGCGGCGGGTGGGTCTCCGATCTTTTTTTCTTTCAACTGAATCGGGGAAGAGAAAGAAGGAAGGGGGGGTTTGTAAATGTTTATATTATTTTATTTATTTTTAATTTTTCAATCCATGAAGGTTGACTTTTAATTCGAACACCAAACGAGGCCCAACGACTGTCGTCCCTAGCATTTTACCCCTATTTCAAACACAATGGGATATGTATCGCAAGCTGATTTGATCGTTTCGATCAGTTTTCATCAAAATCAACGTATAACTCTATATATTGAATTTGAACACGCATTTCAATTTACCGGGGTCACATACTAACTAGAAAAATTCCAGAAAAATATTTTCTAGCTTCGTATTGACGATACGGTCCTAACAAAACTAGTTTCGTCGAATTCTGAGACCGTTTGAAAAATGGTCAATTTCCAGTCGATTAAAATCAACTGAAACTGGTCAAACGCGTTTTCCTTTGCCACGCTCACATATTGATTCGAAAAATTATGAAATTTGGAATCTAGCAATAACTTGACATCACGGATCCAACAAAAGTGATTTCGTCGAAATCCGAGGTCGTTTGCAAAATTTCCATTTTTAAGGGCCTGAATTCCATAGCGACTATTCAGAATTTTCATCTGGACATATCTTTTGATTCCCGCTATGAAATTTCGATTTTTCGGATTCGTTGGAAAGATATTCACAATTAGATTCCATTATTTTTGGTTTCAGTAAAATCCGGTTTATTTTGCACCCGGTACATTCAATTGAAGTTTGAAATCGAATTATCGAACTACCGCGCCATTTTCAATTCCTTTTATAAATATAAATAATTATTTATATTCTAACGACGAACTATATAAATATATACATTCGAATTTTATTCAAAATAAATTTCTCGTCATTATTATTTAAAATAATTCATTTTAAATAATCAAAATTCAATAAAATGGCCAAAATAAAAATTTCAAACTGGCCCAGATTTTCGGGTTGTTACAATCTCCCCCACTTAAAACTTTTCATCCCCGAAAAGGAACAAAGTCGAAAGTGGTTTGATTAATCAACTCTACGTTCGATCTGGCTTCCATTCTCCAACTTTTCAGTTTCTGAGAATTTTCAAAATTTCAAAAATTTGGCTAACACCCTAAATTTTCGAAAAAATTTCGCCATAACCTCCCCTGCACCGGGAGCAACGGGAAAATCCCGAAATTGCCATACAGGCCTTCTGATCTCAAAAAGAAAAAGCCAAGCGGCTAGCCAATAGGCTCATAAAATCATCATCACCCAAACAAAACAGTAAATTATGTAGTAAACATGTACCTATTTGTCGGGCAAACAAATTTTATTCTTCGGCTCTAGCCTCCTTGCTATGACCTGTTCAATGTAAGTACAAGTATATGCAAGCAAATGCGACCAATTTTCAATACAATTCAATATTTGATACAATTAGGCGTAATGGTTCAAAATTATCAAACAATTAAACAAACAACACAACCATCAATCATTTAGTGGATTAGAGTTTCAAATTCATAATTTTGATACATATACAAAAATCAGATTTTTGATGCCAAATCACAACAATAAGCCCTATCTAATTTTGGTTCTCACACCAGTCTAATGGAAATATATAGGAATCCCACCTTCGAAACTCGAACATAAATGTTGATGATGCGATCGCTATCATCAATATCATCTCCGGGCGACTAGAGTGTGATGCTACATCTATCCAATATATTAAAACTTTGAATATACGTTTGCAAGGCGTATATGCAAATTCTTTATATACTGGACTGTCCAAATCAATACAAATAAATAATTAAATACGAATAGTTGATTTAAATTTTCAAAGCCAAACTTGTTTTCACTTTAAAAATTTATTCTTCGCACTCGTTCTAGGATACTACTGATCCCATTTCTAACGAGTCATTCTCATTGGATATTACTAATCCAATATCTGATAAATTCTTTCGTATGGTTCTAATGTGTCTTGTTCTCTGAGCTTTGTAAAC
This sequence comes from Allium sativum, assembly GCA_030737875.1. NCBI lineage: Eukaryota > Viridiplantae > Streptophyta > Magnoliopsida > Asparagales > Amaryllidaceae > Allium > Allium sativum. The sequence goes on along the minus strand of CM060916.1, from coordinate 669,748,519 downwards.
CAAAGCTCTGATACCAACTGTGACGAAAAGGAATTTCGCTCGGTCCGAACCAGTCGCTAAACCGACCCAGACCGCTCGAAACGCCCGATCGTTTTGAGAACAGGACAAAATAGAACGCAGACGGAAGAACATTTCATTGTATATTACAACAATGCATCAGATTACAAGAATATATAGAGTATAAATGAATATTATACAACACAGATTATCAGAGATTACAATAAATTACATAGCAGCGGAAAATAATACAATACACAACTAGAAGAGATATACAGATACGAAGCTTTCCGGATATCGTTCCAGCTGTAAACCAGGATCCTATGAATATAAATCTGCAAAACCAAAACTACTAGCTGCCCGTGTCAAAATAAGGGCACCCAGAGTTTAGGTTAAAAAAATAAACTCCAGGTCAGTCATGGGACTGGTGTGAGAACTAAAACAGTTATTATTCTTTATTTTTAAAGTTCGGTAAATCAAGGGACCACGCCGTATAACACGGAACGGGTTTCCTCCCAAGAATACCAGTGCATAAAACAAACAGCGCAATGCTAAATAAAGAAAAATGAAGCTGTTATAAGACCCAGGTCCTATCACACAATGCAACGCAAGCCGGGGGATAGGGTTTTCCCTTATAACAGCCAAAGAATGCTTGATATGTTTAAAACAGATTTATTTGATACTATTATAAGTGCATAGTGTATAAAACAACTTCAAATCATAAGTATCAATCATAGGCGGCATGGGTACCATATATCATGTCGCCCTACTAGTTCTACAATTAAAACCGCAAAATCACGTATTTGGAAGTTGGATTTCCGACTGTGAACCGAGGCAAAAGATAGTCCTCAACCGATTTGAGACTCTCTAGCCCGAGCCTCAGGAACAACCGCAACTGCCCCTTGATCGTCAGGGCCGGTCCACCGATGTGGATTATAATGCCTGAACACTACGTTTCTCCGCCCTTTGGGGCGTAAATGAGCCAACGAATGACTCCATCGGACCCGGATCGTCTGATCAAACCGAGGCGCCTCTTAACAGCAACAACCACATAAGTCAAACTCGTCAGGGCGTGTAAAACCACTGACGCCACTTCTAACTAGAAAGAAAACGCATGTCCCCCCTGAGGTCCGTCTCCCGTTTTTGGTTCATACCGGGTGTGAAACTCGCGAAGTAAACGTTACACAAAGCTGCGCTACAAAGGCCGTGCTTTGATCATCACCACAAGACTTTGCTTTTCAACAGAAGCCTTGATCAATTGCCACTTATGCATGCCACACAGGCAATTCACTCTATGCGTTTGATATCCATCAGTATATAACCCCTGAGCTTGTACGTCTCAGAGAAGGGCGTTAAGCAAGAGAATAAATTCTCCGCCGCCAAACAGATATATATTTAATAGAAATCAATCACACAGACTAAAATCCAATGTCAGACACACAGTCCATTTACAAGTCCGTTCTGGGTCTGAACGAAACCGGAGGCACCTAGTACCCCGCATATCCATCGATCTCCAAATACGTCTGGACGATCACCAACTGTTTCCATCTTCTTGGGTGTACAGCCCAATCAAGATCATCAGTAATTACCCAAACGACGTGAAGACCTCCGGTCTTCGACCATCGTCTTCATCTTCGACTTATCGTCGTATCAGTTATTCCGAATGGGATAAACCCGGTCTTCCTGAATAACTCACGTATATTTTAAATAAGTGTTACACAAACACAACATACGCCTCATTCCAATTCATCAGTCACTAACCGTAAATTAATCAAGAGAATAATTCCCCAAGTATTAACCCCGAAGGCCGAAACCAACATCAGATCAATATCCAGAAAACCATTATGCTTAGCTAACCGACGGTTAGTTTCTGATTTCACATTCATAGGGAAAGGTTCCCATTAATTTTATCCAAGATAAATTCCTGAATTTATTCTCTAATCTTCCTTTGAATTTCGATTCAACTAGTCGGAATTAGCGAACCTTACCGTAGTAATCATTGGTTTTAATTTCCCAATCCCAACCTATTCATCCCATGAAGTAAAACTGGTAATACTTCATATCTAACACCACGGTGTTATCGGTAAATTAAATTACCATTTCACGTTCAAATCTAATTAAAGATTTAACTATCGCCTGGAGCAAAACCGGGGATACTCCATTCTCGATCTTTTCAATCTAATTAAAGATTCATTAAAACTCCACTTAGTTTTAATCGTTAACTGGGTTAAAGAATCAGTGTCATTTAAAACACGGTTCACGATAAACCCAAAACCACATTCATTAATTATCGGGTTAAAGAACAAGTGTTATTTAAAACACTGTTCACGATAAACCCAAAAATCAATACCAATTCAATTCCAATTAAATATTATTTAATTGGTACACTTCATTAAATCTAAATAAAAAGATTTAATCTTTTCTCAACTGGGTTCAAGAACAGTGTTAGTGAAGACACCATTCACGACAAACCCAAATCACATTTGATATTAAACACAAGGCTCTGAATAGAAAATATATCGGCTTATATTCAATATCAAATTCTACGACCAACAAATATCGTATTGGAAATAACGATATATATATATCTTTCAAATTTCCATAACAATATCTGTATAATCACGAAATCCAACATCGAAATATTCCGAAGACAATTTCGATTCAAATCCATTCCAATGCAATCATTGGAAATTCTGGTTATTTTCAAAACCATTTCAAATTCAATTTATTTATTTAAAAATAAATAGAATTATAATTCTAGTTCAAAACTAGTTCATTTCGATAAAAATCTATTTTTATCTTTTCAAATATGGAGTTTTTCATCCCAATTCTTCACAAATCATTTCTTATGATTTTACATAAATTATTACTATTTTTAATAATTTTATCAAGGCCCGTACAGTCGATTTCCATCAACGGCCATCGAACTGCACTTACAGCGACCCTTTTTCAAATTTGATTTGAACATAATTCCAAATCCAACCGTTAGATTTCAAATTTCTAATATTCGTTAGAAAGCTCTTTTCGATACGAACCCAATGGTTCCGGTTTTAGGAGAATCCGACGGTCGGATCTTCCGTAATATCTGTTCGAAGTCAATGGTCGAAATTCGCGAACTGCCGCGGTGCGGCGCGTTCTATTCAGGCCATTATATTATGTATATAATATATATAATATATACTTCGTCGATTTCAATTCAAAACGTGCTTTATAAATCGTTTTTCAACTCATTTTCAAAGCGGTTTCAACTTCATATTCAATTTCAAATCAAAATTGAATATTCTAATATAAATTCGTTTTAAACTCATTTCAAATCGATTTCAATTCAAATTGATTTCTAATTCAATTTCATTTCTTATTCAATCCAATTTCAATTCGAATTCATTTATATTCAATTTCGATTCGAATTCATTTATATTCAATTTCAATTCGAATTCAGTGTATTTCGAATTTCAAATCAATTCAGTTTAATTCGAATTTCAATTCATTTCAATATAGTTCGAATTTTAAATCTATTCAATATTCATTGAAGAGTGAATAAAATCGATATAAATATCGTTCACGTCGAAATGGCGTCAATCTAACCAACACGGCTTCATATGTTTCTATTTTCAAATATTCTATTTCAAATATTTCTATTTCAAATATTTTTATTTCAAATATTTCTATTTCAAATATTTCTATTTCAAATATTTCTATTTCAAAACTGGAATGAGGCCCAATCAATTACCATATAATGTTAATTATATGGATTTTCTACAACACATGTATATATCAACAACGATGAATAATCGACCATCATCCAAAGTGCATTCTACACTGTATAAGCATCGAATATAAATATTCAACGCTTATAGCAGCCTGTCAATCAATCGATCGACATACGACTAATTATTGGGATTAGTGTACGTCAAATATCTTCCCAATACCCGTGTGGGGTTTCAAGCAATCAAACATAGATTTTTATTTGTGCAGTTGGGCGATGTGTAAAATTTATCGTCCCAATCAATGTCAGTCAAATCGGTGTACATAAACAAACCGTCCGGTTTGTAAATGAATATTCATTTATTCACATTCACGTAAAAAAATTATATTATTAACGATCAAACTATTTTATTCAACCTATGAATATTCTATTCGGTTCATTTCTTAAATAAAATGTTATCTTTATTTTTCTAACTTATTTTAGAAAATTTCGACGGCATAACGGCATAATACTAGAAACGGGACAAGGCCTAGCCTTATCCCCGGTCTAGTGAAGGCCCATGCCATTCACACATCAATCAAATCAATTTCATTTCACCAAACTATTCAATTCAAACCAAATAATCTAACCAACTACACAACCAAACAATTTAACAAACAAGTCATCCATGGTCTGTGGATGACAGGTGTCGGGTGCTACTAAACACCGTCTGCATCCTAGTATATATATATATATATATATATATATATATATATATATATATATATAACTAGAAAAATTAAATTGAAAGATGAGAAGTTCTCACCGATAGCTATCCCAACTTCACGACACTTCTTAGGTAGAAGTCTTCGTCGTTCTTGCCACTTGTCTCTTTCTTTGCCCGTATTCTCTACATATGTAAAAATCGAATTTTTACTATGCTATTCAATATATAAAAATCGAATTTTTACTTTGCTATTCAATATATAAAAATCGAATTTTTACTTTGCTATTCAATATATAAAAATCGAATTTTTACTTTGCTATTCAATATATAAAAATCGAATTTTTACTTTGCTATTCAATATATAGAAATCGAATTTTTACTTTGCTATTCAATATATAGAAATCGAATTTTCACTTTGTTATTCAATATATAAAAATGAATTTTTATACTACTACAATATAAAAGATTATATTTTTAAAACTCTACACAAGTAAAAAACATATTTTTGATTCACTACCTATATAAAAATTATATTCTTATATCTCACATATGATAAAAATCATATTTTTAAGACATAAAAATCAAAACCAGCAACCTTACATCGATCGGAGGGTGGTCAACGGCGTCACCAGTGGCGAGGAGGGCGCACATGGCCGTGGCGAGGCATTGGTGGTCCGGGCGGTGGATTTCCAGGTGGTGGGGGCTGTTTTGTGTCGATCTGGAGAGGGGGGAGGCTACAGGGTCGGTGGCGTCGGTCGTGGGGGCCATAGGGGGTGCGGTAGGCAGAGCAGTGGGCGATGGTGGAGGGTTGGATGCTTCCGTTGATCCTGGGCTTGGGGGGGGGCTATGGTTGCGGAAATCGTAAGGGAGAGGGGCGGAGGTGCTGAGGCTCGAGGGGGGGGGGTGGAGCGATGGCCGCGACGGCTGGTGGTGGCCCAGGGAGGAGGTGGCGGGCGGGTCTCCGATCTTTTTCTTCTTTTTTTCAACTGAATCGGGGAAGAGAAAGAAGGAGGGGGGGTTTGTAAATGTTTATATTATTTTATTTATTTTTAATTTTTCAATCCATGAAGGTTGACTTTTAATTCGAACACCAAACGAGGCCCAACGACTGTCATCCCTAGCATTTTACCCCCATTTCGAACACAATGGGATATGTATCGCAAGCTGATTTGATCGTTTCGATCAGTTTTCGTCAAAATCAATGTATAACTCTATATATTGAATTTGAACGCGCATTTCAATTTACCGGGGTCACATACTAACTAGAAAAATTCCAGAAAAATATTTTCTAGCTTCGTATTGACGATACGGTCCTAACAAAACTAGTTTCATCGAATTCTGAGACCGTTTGAAAAATGACCAATTTCCAGTCGATTAAAATCAACTGAAACTGGTCAAACGCGTTTTCCTTTGCCACGCTCACATATTGATTCGAAAAATTATGAAATTTGGAATCTAGCAATAACTTGACATCACGGATCCAACAAAAGTTGTTTCGTCAAAATCCGAGGTCGTTTGCAAAATTTCCATTTTTAAGGGCCTGAATTCAATAGCGACTATTCAGAATTTTCATTTGGACATATCTTTTGATTCCCACTATGAAATTTCGATTTTTCGGATTCGTTGGAAAGATATTCACAATTAGATTCCATTGTTTTTGGTTTCACTAAAATCCGGTTTATTTTGCACCCGGTACATTCAATTGAAGTTTGAAATCGAATTATCGAACTACCGCGCCATTTTCAATTCCTTTTATAAATATAAATAATTATTTATATTCTAACGACGAACTATATAAATATATACATTTGAATTCTATTCAAAATAAATTTCTCGTCGTTATTATTTAAAATAATTCATTTTAAATAATCAAAATTCAATAAAATGGCCAAAATAAAAATTTCAAACTGGCCCAGATTTTCGGGTTGTTACACAACCATACAGTTTAGCGCTCTACACGGTTTACCGGAAAGTTTATACATCTAGCTTATAAGCTCCACACAGTCACCACACACAGGTAGACCCCAGATTTACATATGATAGACTTGTAGGTCTAACATAAGTGGCCTTCTCAGTATAGCGCTGGTAAATATCCGACCCGAAGGTCCCACATAGTTTCACATGCGTGTCACCAACTTTCTAATAGTAACCCAAATAATGGTAACAATGTGTCTCATACCGTACGTTCTCACTTATCGGTTACAGCTAGACAAACAGTCCCACATAAAATAGCTTCAATTAAACAAGTCTATAATTAACCGATATAATATACCCACGTGTCTCATATCATGCGAGTTATTATATCGTTTAATCTGCTTTCTCATTTTCTCGAAAAGTGCCAAATCATGTAATTTTATAAGAAAACGCTTATATCGAGAAAACAAGTTTAGAAAACTCTTTTCGAATACATTTTTTGGAAATCATTCTTTAAAACTCTTTATAATAGAAAATGCTTATGTATAAAACTAACTTTGATATGCTTATATTTTATAAATTAACTTTGCAAAACCTTTATCAGAACGATAATTTTATATTAAAAATTCATTTGGAAACAATTTCCAAAACGCGTGCATCGTGTGGGAAAAATCAACAAAAATTCCATGAAATCAACACCCGCAAATTCACATTAAATCCCGTCAATCCGAAGTCTGAATCGATATTAATGTAAGCTTATCTATACTTGGATTAAGCTCATCAAAATATCAGAAAATATTGTTTCAAAATCAGCACTTATGTAACAACCCACATTTTTCTAAGCCCAAATTTCGACAAATATTGAAATTCAGACTCATCCAAACATTGGTCATATAAATCTAGTATCTTCCAATAATGAGCACGGGCATATTCAATGTATAATAAAACTAGGGGTGGGCATAAACCGCACTGTTAAACGGAAACCGCCCGAACCGATGATACGGTGCAGAAAACTGCTCCGTATTATCTCTCTAAACCGAATATACGAAACCTACCCAAACCATTTCATTATGGTCCGGTTGCGGTTTGAAGGTTGAAACCGACCGTATTAAACCGGACCAGATTACTTTGTACAAAAACTTATTAAAGCCAAGCGTTAGCAGCGATTACCAATACCTGGTGACTGGTCTATAGCCTAACTATCCCCCTAAGGCCCTAACCTTAAGAGCAGCGAACACTTATACAAAATTCTGGACAAAATATATAAATGTAGTGTATGTTTCAGATTTGGCTTTTTTTTGTATATCTGTGTAGTATAACCAACCTGAAAGGCAAACCTCAGAATGAGCATCTTGCTTAAATACTCCTAGTGATATTACAGGCACCGAGGTGAGAATCACGCATTGAATAGTATCATGTTCCAATCATCGTATATTCTAATATAGATGGAAAGCTATATTGATTAATTCGAACAAGATTGTGTTCCAGTGGTTCATCTTGAGCTAATTCAAGTCCAAGGTTAAAAAAACTACATGGACACTAAATGCAAAACATTTCCATTAATACACTTATTCACAAAATTGTCCTAATTCATTGATGTGCAGACTTCTTGTAAATGTGAACATAATCATTATGACTCACTCAGAAGTATTATTTTTAGGATAAGTCAGTATACCATACAAAAAAATTGTGCCTCGATGGCAAGAATCAAGGGAGCAGACACACGTTCACTTCTTTGCAAAGTAATGTAAGTTCAAAAGATGCAAAGCTTCCCCGTTCAGATGATCTAATGTAAATATTTTGCATGTTATGGTATCTTCTGCACACTGCAGCATGCACTATTAGTTCCGCAGTCGTCAGTTAGTCTTTGAGCACAAACTTGTTATATGAAATAGTGTTATGGAACATATTTGTCTTCTTTTGGCTTTTACACTAATTCTTCAGCTAAAATGTTCAGCAAATTAATAACTACATTTCCTTCAGGTTTTTTAAGCAAGTTTTCAGTTAAATAATATCAAACCTGAACACATGGTTGTTTTTTGGCTTTCACTATATTAATTGCCCAGAAAAACCAGTGAATGATTCTTAGTAAAATAGTGTGAGTCCAAATGCTATGCTTTTGTAGAAGTAACATATCTGCAGTCATGTACATGATTTTAAGATAAGCCAATCACCATGTACTATTGAAAGATGCATTGGTTAGTTTGTAGTTTTACCATCTGTGCGATTCCTCTATAGTACCAGCGTCCATCATATTTTCAGCAGGTTTCATTTTTTTCATTAAACCAGTTGCATTTGTGCAAAGATGTATGTTTCAAAAATCAAACCGAACCGTACCGAAACCAGACCGAATGCATTTGAAACCGAACCGAAACCGAACCGTATTAAAATATAATATTACGGTCTTCATTTTTGGTTAACCGTTTGTTGTGGTCCGGTAACGGTTTGAGCTTCAAATCGGACCGGACCGACCCGTGCCCACCCCTAAATAAAATTGAACCCACAACGGAAACAAAATAGAATAATAAGTATCGACTATGACAACTACCTTAATAGTGAATCGTCACATCAATACCAAGCATGAGAGAAAGAACGGAAAACCAATCACGAACGCTTCCAAAGACCTGTCTCCTTTAAGATAACCTGAGGGTTGTTACAAGGAGAAGACTAGAACAACAAATCATGGTGAGGTAAAAATGTAAAATACATTCTATAATACACCAATGTGTTCCTTTTGGTTTCACTTAAAATAATGTCTAACAAGATTAGTAATTCTAGCCTAACCTTACAAAGGTACGCACAATCATTAACTAACCTACCCAGTTAGCACTTCCGAAATATAAGTTATTGTTATACTATAAGATAGAAATTTTACGTATATATGAAGCTTTTAAACCACCCTACCAATCAATAACCATGAGGTAGACTTTTTGACCACTTAATACCTCACTAAACCAAAAGAGAGATAGGTCTATAGCCACTTATAATCTCGCTCAGCATATAATATAAAAAAGCGGATTCCGATGATCACTTAAGGCCTTTCTAGGTAGTTTACTAATACACTATTCTAAAATAGAGGTCGCTAACTACTAAGTTCTCTAACCATTAATTCAAGGCTTCCATGATTCACGATATCTCAACCCCGAATAAGACGATAAATGGTAAGCAGTCACTTGTTACCTATAAGATACGCAGATGACTAACTGTCTTTCAAGACCTTCCCCCGATGGACCCCTTTGTAGTTGATTTTATTAGATAATTCCTGAGCCACTAAATACTTCCCGTAGGATAAACAGACCCATGGTACCTGTGTGGTGGCCATTTAATACTATTTCCCAAGGTGAACTCTAATCCCAATGTCTTACTATCTAAAGAAAGTGGACTCTTCCAAAAATTACCGATTTCGTACCCAATTAGTAATTTAATATTTTTTATTGAAAAAAGGTTAGTTACCCAATTGTTTAATGTCTAACAAAGGTGGACCCTAAGGCTCTACCCTTACTCTGAAAGAAAAAAGGCAAATTCAATCAATTAATATCCCAACATGCAGACCTTATTACTTAAGACCTTGATTCCAAAGTAAGTTACTAGTTAAGCAGACCTTTAGGTTTCTTCTTTCAGAAGGGAGACAGGCTTTTCAGTCGCTTAAGAATTCAACACTTGAAGTAAACCACTCGGACATTCCACGGTACGATAGTAATTGTTGTCATGTGTTCCTATGATTAATGATATCTCACATAAGTTGTACGTATATCCGATAATTGGAAAGTGCAGACTTTTATCATATATAAATCAACTGACCACACATTATTAACATACTAAGTCCAATTCTTATATTAATTAAAAATATTATTTATAGAATTAAACTAAAGATAAGAAAGAATTTTTGTTCCTATAAGATAAGATTGTTCATTACGTGAATTATTATCCATTACATTAATTACTATTTATTAAATTAACTCTTATTTTTGTGTGCGTGTATATATACTCTATATTAATTGTCCCTAAATTGGAGTTACAATATTTTATTTTGTTTATTACATTAATTGTAACCTTCTTCAAATTCTAACATTTATTAACACATTTATTTTCCACAAAACTGTATGGTTACAACCTTTAATTCATATTTACACTAGGTATAACCCTTTCATACCCTATAATAAATTATACATTTATTGCCAAGAATCGCAAGGTTATAACCATTTATTCTCCATTTATTACATGAAATGTTATCGTACAACTGTCATTAATGAAGAACATACAAATTCAAACTTATATTAATGTTTACCTAATATTAATAATAACTGACATTAATTACGTATTTTGGATGGATATAGTATTATTATATGTATATGTGTATGTGTGTGAGTGTGTGTGTGTATATATATATATTTAGCATATTACGTGTATGCTTATTTGCAGATTTCTATATTTATTCTTTTATAAATTTCTTAATTCCAAATTTTCAAAAAAAAAACTTAATTCCAATTAATTTACATTCTAGTCCAACTCACTAATTAGAGCAATCCTTCTATGTTTTGAAATGACAGTGTAAATTACGCGCAACACACGTGATTTACACATTTCTTTATTTTTGTTTATTTTGCGCATTCCTTATAAATTCAAACATGGTTTTTATGTGTAAAAAGGACAAAATGACTATTTTATAAAAGTCAACCAAAACCTTAAACAACCCAAAACACCGACAGATTTGAAATAAAAAATGACAATTTACGTAAATCTTACAATTGCACCAATTTTCATAAATGTAGAACAAAACAATAACAAAAATCTCAATAGCATTAGGGACTAATTTCGAGATTTAGGTGTAACCATTAATATTAGGGACTGCCTTTACCACATATCATTTCTATTAATTTTTATTTTTATTCTCACTTAGTTTTTATGTTGTTTGATCATTAATTCTAATCACATCTACTGAACAACAAGTACTTTATTTTAATTCAAAATTGATTTGCTTTCAGCCTATCGAATTGAGAAATTAAACATAAAAAGCAACTATAACCGCCCAAAAATCTCCGCCCATCGAATCAACCGTAAACCACACAGGTCCGATCCGAAAGTCAAAAATCATCGCATAGTTAACTTTGGACATACAACGCATCAAAGAGAAACAAAAGAACTTTTTATTGTTAGTATAACAATTTACATCAGAGCATAAGAATATCATAGTACAAAATACATCACAGCGGAAAAATATCAGAGAAATAAATTACAATGCAGCGGAAACAAAAAAAATAGAAATACAGCAGAAGACTGCGAAATAATCCAGAGCATAGCTCCAGCCAAAATCCAGGATCCTATTTTAAAAATATCTGAAAAACCCAAACTATTGGCTGCCCGTGTAGAAAATATGGGCATCCAGAGTTTAGGTAAAAAACAATAAACTCCAAATCAGTCATAGGACTGGTGTGAGAACTTAAAACAGTTGTTAAAACTTTACTTTAAAAGTTGGGTAAATCACGGGACCACGTCGTATAGCACAGAACAGGTTTACTCCACACGAATGTCAGTACATAAAAAACTATCAAAAATAGACTTATGAAGCCCACAGTGCAGCATACAACATGGAATTCCTCAATCTACCCATTTAGGCTTAATCCCCAAACTTATATTTTCAAAATCCAATTCACTTTACAGAAGTTATTTCTTTGGATTTTATTCCCGACTTCTTATTTCAAATCATTTGAAGTACATATCTAACTTTCATATCAAAGGAGATTTCACCTTGGGATCTCAAACCAAAACACTTGGAAATATGAATTCTAAAATATCACAATACATGCATAACAAAATGCATGCAACCAAATATCGAGAGGTTTCTCCCATCAACATGGCAAAGGGCACATACCTTCTCTTTCGATACATACATATATATATTTGTGTGTGTGTGTGTGGGGGGGGGAGGGTGTGTGCACCTCCCACTAGTGGAGTAGGCTACACCGACCACTGACCAATTCTTAAGGTCCTGGGTCCTACCCATACTTAGGGCTGCACAAAGTATGGGTTGGGTTGGGTCGGGTTAGACCAAATACTTCATCTGATCCGCATAGGTATGAGTTTAAGGTAGTTCAACCCGTATCCGACCCTATATGAGGTTGGATATGGGTTGGGTTGAAGTATGAGTTGGGTCGGGTTTAGTAGGGTTGGGCTGGGTTGCCTGAATATAATATAATATGAAAATATGAAGAATTTTTTAAAAAAAATATTAAAATATTTAGCATATTTCAACTAACATAATACATTTAAAATAGTGAAAATTAGGGTCACATCCCTAAAAGCAAACTTAATTAATGTCACATCCCTCCTAACTTTCTTATACAAACCCGCCCCCTGTTTTGAAGATGCCGCCTCCAACTTTTTGTGTTCCGCCTCCTCCCATTTTACTTCCGCCTGTTTTCGTTTTCTGTCCAAATTTTCAGGCGCTATCACTTAAAAAAAAAATCTAAAATCTATAAATATTATCGGAAGTCCACAGAAATTGAAAAAAAATGTTGCATAAATGTATGCAACTTTTACGAATAGTTGCATACATATATGCAAGTATTCGAATACACATGCATATATTTATGCACGCCTCTAGAATAACTGCATATATGTATGCTGTTTTTCTGTATAAATGCATACATGTATGAAGATATGTCAAAATCTATGCTAAAGTGAAAAAAAATGCACGTACGTATGCAGGATTTTTTTAAATACATCAGAAGATGCATGTATTCACATTATGTGCATAGGTGTATGCATTTATACTGCAGTTTTGACGTAGATTTGAAATAAATGCATACATGTATGCAACTATTTGAAATATATGCATCTATTGATGCATTTTACTGCATTTCGTTGTTTTTCGTGTAATTCTTGATTTTGACGCGGTTTTTGATATTTTTTTAACCTGAATTTTTTTCAGATTAATTGTTTTAATTAATTATGAATTTATGTGATTTTTTAATATATATTTTTCTTTTTTGCTGAATTTTCAAAAAATAGGGACTAAATTTACAATAAGTTTATGACCAGATGTGAACCTAATTTTGAAACTTAATAGGGACTTGTAAAAAATGCACCCTTTAAAATAACTAATTCGTTATAAGACATATTTTATTAAAATTTCATTGTAAAACACATCATATAAAATTAATTTACTATATAATAGAACAAGTGTTTCTTTTTAATATACATTAAAATGCTCTTTAAAATATATTTGCCAAATTCTATCTACTTTGGATTGATATGAAATATGTTATTTTTACATTTACTATAGTACACATAAATATTATTAAGGGACTATACTATTCTAATATTAACTGGACTGATATTAAATTAGTTTTTTAATATAGGGTTGGGTTGGGTTAAAATAAGGTTGGGTTGAATAAAATATCAAACCCGACCCGTATATAGTATGGGTTACAAATTGTAACCCATATGTGATCCGAACTAGGATGGGTTGGGTTGGGTTTATGTGGGTTGGGTTGGGTTGGTGGTTTGGGTCGGATTGGATATGGGTTGTGTGCAACCCTACATACTTTTAGTCCTCAAGGTTACCCGAATCTTTAGCCACATACTAAATCAATTTATATCCCAAAGTGGAAAAATCATTAACATTAATAATCACAAATAAATCAAATCTATAATAACTTCCACTTCCAAATCATTTCAAAACCATCGAGTTTAATCCCTGAAATACTTTCTGTTTTATAAAACATTCCCTGTCTAAAATTGGGAAAACAAAAGTCTCATTTCAAAATCATTCATTAGATTGAAATGAACCAAACAACATCGCTAAACACCTCATAGTCAAATCGTGAAATAAATCACAAGGTGTTAGCATACAAATATTTATACCCAACCCAATGCTAAATATAAAAGCAAATTTGCTCATAAACTTGTCGAGCACAATCTAAAAATCAATCGATCACAATAAATATCAAAAACTAAGTATATTTGGTTTATAACTCTTTTAAATCATTTATTATGATTTACCAACCTAAAATCCAATTTGATATTAAATATAAGGCTTTAAATGGGCATCATGTCGACTTACATTCAATACCAAATTCTAAAACCAACATATATCATTTTGGAATAATGATATCCGTATCTTCCAAATTCCTCAACGATATCCATGTAATTACAGAATCCAATACCAAAATATTCGAAGACAATTTCCATTCAAATCCTTTCCATCATATGTTGGAAATCTCTGGTTATATAAAAACCATTCACAATCCAATATGTTAATTAAAACCAATGGATCACTTATCTTCTAGAACAAATCATTTGATCTTAGTCGAATATCCGAAGTTCCTTTAGGTTCTTCCCACCCCTCACCTAATGGAATAATTTCCAGTCATATCTCATGGGTGCTACTAGACTGTACTCTCAGGAATCATCGCATATTCCTTTTGGTTCTTCATTTTAGTTGTTAACTAGTTCATTCGGATAAAAATATCATTTATCTTTTAAAAATCTACAATTTTTCATCCAAAAATCTTTCCGATTCATTTAATATGATTTTTAATAATTTTAATATGGCCTTTACAATCGGTTTCCAATTCAGGTCACCGAATTGCATTTACAACGACCGTTTCAAATACTAATTTAGACTTATCTTTAATTCTAACTGTTGGATTTTGAAGTTTTTCTTATTTTTTTGATAGCTATTTTCATTTCGAACCCATCGCTTCCAGTTTTGGGAAAATCCGACGGTGGGATCTCCCAGTATGTCCATTTGAAGTCAATGGTCGAAATTCGCAAACGGTCGCTACGCGACTTGTTCTATTCAAACCATTTTATTATTTATAATAAAATTCATCGATTCCATTTAAACGTATTTTATAAAACGTTTATAATCTCGTTTAAAAACAATTTCAACCTTTAATTCAATTTTTAAATCAAAATTGAACATTCCATGTTATTACAATATTAAAATAATAATATTTTCCAATTTCATGTCCGTGGTATAAATTTCTGTGTCAACAATATAAACACATTCATATCAGCTACCATCCATCAATCAATTATTATAATGCAAGTGTTTATCTTGTTAACGCTTATATTCACAGTTTAATAATAATAACATTAAAACTGTAAATATCATCCATCAACCACAAAACAAACATTACAATCACAAGTAATCAATACATATAATCAAACAAGATTATAATAACTGTAAAAGTAATCAGTTGAGTGAGAGATTTATTATAATAAATATTCAAAATAGAAGTTCTCACATTGATCGGTTCGAAATCGTCAAATAACGATTGTTTCATCTAAATTAAACTGGATGTTGAATTTAGCCAAAAATTCTAACTACTTCCAATCAGTTTCATAGCATAGTATTTGTCATCACAGTTCCAATGCTTCTAGCTTCATCGAATTTTGTTTCAGTTTGAATAAGATACGATATTTTAAATGCTAATGACATTATTAAACTAATTAATTATAATTAACTTTAATTAATCACTATTTTAATTTCTTAATCCCCCTTCCCTTCGTATCAATTTCTCCAGAACAAGAAAACTCACGTCGCACTGCTTCCAATCACCACGCATGCAATCCCACACAATCGGATCCCCATCTGAACCCACCACAACGTCGGTCTTGGCCACCTCGCTCATCGCCAATCAGCACGGTCAGCTCGCGCCTCCACCCGTGCCAGTAATTGAGCACGAACGATGGGCATTTAGGCTGAAAGAATTCGCAAACCCTTCAACATAAATTAATAATATTCGCACCAAATCGAAGGTCTTGAAGGGATCTACAATTTTTTTTATGAGTTTCAAATGAAATCACGTAGATTGAGAGATTTTAAGGGATTAAAATCAAACGTTCCTAGCCTTCGATCTGAAATGGTGGCGTAGAGAATATGAGGGCCTAGGATTAGAGAAAATAAGGGTATATATATAATGTGGAAAATAGAGAGAAGGACAAACTTAAAAAAAAAATTGGTAAAAAGTATGGGATGTTTAGAATTTAGTGAGAAGGCCAAATGATAGTGTAAATGGGAAAAGGTTAGTGTGACGACCCAAATTTCCGGTACCTTTTGAGCTGACCAAACAATTCTAGTCCAACCCAAATTTGTACTAGAAACCCAGATGTCAATAGAAAGAATTTAGAGGGTGAGAAGAAGATAAGAAAGAATATTATAATAGAAGAAGAAGAAAAACCAAAACAACACAGAATCTCACATCGCAGCGGAAACAAAATAAAATATAGAAATAATCTTTATTGAGAGCTAAAAAATACTTACAACATCAGAGTACATTAATACATCTGGACACTTATAGATATATTTCCTTATATACAACACACAACGGAATAAATAGTAATACGTCTTAACTCCTCCATCACGTCTCTGCACTTTGCAGCATCCGATAACTTGGAACTGTACAATCAGGTCTAACCCGAGCATTACAAATACCGGGTCAGTTTGGTGAACCAGAGTGAGAATAACTCATAAAGTTTAAGGGGGATCATCTAACTTGATTTTAAAGTTCAAAAAAAAATCTATTCGAAAGAAAAGGATAATCATAAGACCAAATCCACACATAAATACAAGACCAAATCTACACATAAATACAGACGGTTTTTACCTTATGATAACCCAAAACATTTTGAAATCAATATCTTGTCTGATATTATAATAATGTCTAGATACAAATAAATATCAATCTAGCGGAACGCTTTCATCTCACGCTCCACATATATAGTATACAATCAAAACCGCGACCGCTTATTGGAGATTGGATTCCGACTATGAAAGGTATGGAACCACCTGCCAATAGTGTATCTCTAGAGGCGAATACACTGGGTTCAACAAGAACATCTTGCAACCCGGCCACACATGACCGACCACTCATTTCGCTTAAGTGTATCGAATGTATATCACCAACAGTTGGGATTAGCAACCGTTTCCCGAAAGGAACAACATCGATAGATTAAAGAAGCAAAAGGAATTTATCTAGATAGGTGATTATACACCCTAATGGGAGCGACCCACATAGCCATGCTGCCTGCACGATTTTCGTCATTTCCCAGTTGTGAGGCTTGAGGTTTGAATTCACCTTTAGAACATCTGGTCATCATTCACTTTGAATGCCACATTATCAGATCCGTCAAATCACTAATTGACGTCCACAAAAAATACTCTGCAGCTAACAGAATTACGTTTGTAAACATCAATGATCGTAATCCTTTGGAAATACTCTGTCAGACATTCATCCATACAAGTCATCTAGGGTCGGGATGAACCGAAGGCACTCTCCTCCCACATCCTAGGAATCACCCTATGGATTGGTAGTGAGTAGTCCTTGCAAATCCGTAGATTCCAACCACGACAGAATCACAGGTTATCTCTAGCCGCTAAACCAGAGATTATGAATAATCCTTCCGCTTATGAAGATCTACAATCTTCAATGCTCCATCTCCAATGCTCCATCTTCGATCTTCATCTTCACGTATTTGTTGGTTCAGAATGGTTTTCAAATATAATTCGACCCCGGTCTTTCCGTACCAATCAATCGTCTAGGTTAGATTTGATAGTCGGTGATTTAACTATTAAATAATAATTTTGTGAATGTAATGAGTTCATTGGTTCAATACTCAGCATCATTTGACCCTTATAAATAATTAATAGATTATTAATTTAAACTTCTAAAAACATTCCATATTTGTAAACATGGTATTCAATTCTCATTTCAATATATTAATCTTCACAAAATCATTTTTGGTTTAATATTTAATAATCATAACTAATTTCTATTATACATATTATTTCATAACATTAATTACAACACCATTTATTATTTATTATCGATTTAACTCGTCATTTGTAAAACAATCGTTACGACATCTCTTTTAGTTTTGTCATTTGATCACTATACTCTCATTTACCTTTTTAGAATAAACCCATTATAAATTTCATTCCCTTACCTTGGAAATATCGTTGTATTTTCACAATCTCCTTTATTCCTTTTTCTATAGAAATATCATTTCCTATTCTCAAACCCGTTTTAATTTCCTTTTATTATATATATTCCCAAATTCCTCAACTATTATTATTTCTCCAAACAATTTCCTTCTAATCATCTTTACCACTACAACTAATATCATCTCTCAATAAACTTGAAGTCGTTCAAGTTGGGGTATTTTTAATTACCTCTCAGAACCTTGATCAACAGCGTTCTTATCTTAAGATAGAAATCAGTTGTAATACCAAAACCCGATATTTCATTCCCAATATCAAAATAAATCCCATTTTAGTTATAACTAATGAAACCTCATCTCTTATTAAATATAGTGAATTTAATCGTATCTTATACTTCCAGAATTAAGTAACGTTAATTTATTCTTAACGGTTTAGCCTTGCTTAACATTATTTATAAAATTCGGATTTAATATAAAACCCCTTTTTATCCCGCTTTTCTTTCCTTAATTTAAACACTTACTTTAAGCTATTGTCTTGGCTTAAAATCTCTTTTATAACTTAGTTATAAAACTCGGTGTTAATATAAAACCGTTTGAAACGACCCGAACTTCCTCGTGAAGGAAAGCACAGATTGAGTTGGGAACAAGCCGAATCAGAGCAAAAACAGAAGAACATTTCATTGCTTATTACAACAATTTCCATCAAAATACAAGAATATACAGAGTATAAACAAATATTACACAACAGAAAAATATCAGAGATTACAATACATTACATAGCAGCGGAAAAATAATACAAAACACAAATGAAAGTAATACACGGATACAGAGCTTTCCAAGTATCGTTCCAGCTATAAATCAGGATCCTGTGAATATAAATCTGCAAAACCAAAACTACTAGCTGTCCGTGTCAAAATAAGGGCACCCATAGTTTAGGTTAAAACAATAAACTCCAGGTCAGTCATGTGACTGGTGTGAGAACTAAAACAGTTATTTAAAACTTTACTTTAAATCAGATATATCAAGGGACCAAGTCGTATAACACGGAACGGGTTTCCTCCCAAGAATACCAGTGCATATAACAAAACTGCGCAATGCTTTTTGAAAAAATGAAGCTATTATAAGACCCAGGTCCCATCACACAATGCAACACAAGCCGGAGGATAGGGTTTTCCCTTATATTAGCCAAACATGCTTGGTACGTTAAAAAACAAATCATTTGATACTATTATAAGTGCATAGTGTATAAAACAACTGCAAATATAAATGTATCAATCCTAGATGGTATGGGTACCATATATCATGTCGCCATTCTAGGATCTACAATCAAAACCACAAAGACACGTATTTCGAAATTGGATTTCCATCTGTGAACTGAGGCAAGGGATCGTCCTCACCGAATTCGAGACTGTCTATCCCGAGCCTCAGGATCGGAGCTCGAGTGACCCTTGGATCGTCAGGGCCGGTCCACCGATGTGGATTAAAATGCCTGAACACTGCGTTTTCCCGCCCTTTGGGGCGTAAATGAGCCAAATGTCTCCATCGGCTCCACATAGTCACCGATATATCTGAGGCGCCTCGCAATCCAACAACTACACAGGTGAAAATAATATAAATGTCAGGGCTGGTAGGTCACTGACACCACCCTAGCTAGAAAGAAATGCATGTCCTCCCTGAGGTCCTCTCCCGTTTCTGGTTCACAACCGAGGTGTGAGGCTTGCGAATCAATGCTACACAAAGCTATGCCACACAGGCCGTGCTTTGATCATCAACCACAAGACTCTGCTTTTCAACAAAAGCCTTGATCATTTGCCACTTAGGCATGCCACACAGGCAATTCACTCCATGCGATTGATATCCATCAATATATAACCCCTGAGCTCGTACGTCTCAGAGAAGGGCGTTAAGCAAGAGAATAAATTCTCCGCCGCCAAACAGATATATTTTTAATAGAAATCAATCACACAGAATAAAATCCAATGTCAGACACACAATCCATTTACAATTTTGTTCTAGGTCTGAACGAAACCGGTGGCACCTTGTACCTCGCATATCCATCGATCTCCAAGTACGTCTGGACGATCACCAACTGATTCCCTCCTCTTGGGTGCACAGCCCAATCAAGATCATCAGTAATCACCCAAACGATGTGAAGACCTCCAGTCTTTGACTACCGTCTTCATCCTCGATACATCGTCGAATCAGTTATTCAGAATGGGATAAACCCGGTCCTTCTGAATAACCCGCATATATAATAAACAAGTGTTACACAAACACAACATACGCCTCATTCCAATTCAGAATATTCTTTTATTCAAATATTCAAATACCTTGGGAAATGTTCCCATTAATTTTATCAAAGATAAATTCTTTAAATTTATTCTTTAATCTTCCTTTGAATATCAATTCAAATTAGTCGGGATTAGCGAACCACACCGAAGTAATCATTTATTTTAATTTCCCAATCCCAACCTATTCATCCCATGAAGTAAAACTGGTAATACTTCATATCTAACACCACGGTGTTATCGGTAAATTCAACTACCATTTCACGTTCAAATCTAATTAAAGATTTAACTATCGCCTGGAGCAAAACCGGTGATACTCCATTCTCGGTCATTTC
Organism: Allium sativum; assembly: GCA_030737875.1. Classification (NCBI taxonomy): domain Eukaryota; kingdom Viridiplantae; phylum Streptophyta; class Magnoliopsida; order Asparagales; family Amaryllidaceae; genus Allium; species Allium sativum. The sequence goes on along the minus strand of CM060916.1, from coordinate 669,727,624 downwards.
AATCTAATTAAAGATTCATTAAAACTCCACTTGGTTTTAATCTTCCCAAAATCATTATCAATGATTATTTAACTTGGGAAATTATATCCAGTCTTTAATTGGGTTAAAGAACCAATGTCATTTAAAACACGGTTCACGATACACCCAAAATCACATTCCATTAATTATCGGGTTAAAGAACAAGTGTTATTTAAAACACTATTCACAATAAACCCAAAAATCACATTCAAATTCAATTCCAATTAAATTCCATTTAATTGGTACACTTCATTAAATCTAAATAAAAAGATTTAATCTTTTTCTCAACTAGGTTTATGAACAGTGTTAAGGAAGACACCATTCACAACAAACCCAAATCCCATTTGATATTAAATACAAGGCTCTGAATAGAAAACATATCGGCTTATATTCAATATCAAACTCTACGACCAACAAATATCGTATTGGAAATAACGATATAAATATATCTTTCAAATTTCCATAACAGTATCTGTATAGTCACGAAATCCAACTTCGAAATATTCCAAAGACAATTTCTATTCAAATCCATTCCAATTTAGTTATTGGAAATTCTGGTTACTTTTAAAAACCCTTTCAAATCCAATTTATTTATTTCAAAAATAAGTGGATTATAATTCTAGTTCAAAACTAGTTCATTTCGATAAAAATCTATCTTTATCTTTTCAAATATGGAATTTTTCATCCCAATTCTTTCCAAATCATTTCTTATGATTTTACACAAATTATTACTATTTTTAATAATTTTATCAAGGTCAGTACAGTCGATTTCCATCAACGGCCATCGAACTGCACTTACAACGACCTTTTCCAAATTTGATTTGGACATAATTCCAAATCCAACCGTTAGATTTCAAATCTCTAATATTCGTTAGAAAGCTCTTTTCGATACGAACCCAACGGTTCCGGTTTTAGGAGAATCCGACGGTCGGATCTCCCGTGATGTCCATTCGAAGTCAATGGTCGAAATTCGCGAACTGCCGCGGCGCGGCGCGTTCTATTCAGGCCATTTAATATATATATTATATATATTTCGTCGATTTCAATTCAAAATGTATTTTATAATTCGTTTTAAATTCGTTTTCAAAACAATTTCAACTTTATATTCAATTTCAAATCAAAATTGAATATTTCATATCATTAATATATACATGATAATATTTTCAAAATATTTAGATTTTGAAATCACTTCCTTTTCGATATTCATTATAAAAAATGAATAAAATCGATATGAATATCGTTCGCGTCAAAATGACGCATATCTAATCGACACGGCTTTATATATTTCACTAACATCGTTATTCTATTCAACAAATGACTATTTTCTTTAACACATGAATATATACTTTATTCAACATATGAATATTTTATTCAACTCATGAATATTTTCGACACATGAATGGGTTCAACACATGAATATTCTCAACACATGAGTATTTTGTTTATTCAACACATGAATATAATTTATTTTCTAAATTGGAATGAGTCCCACTCTATTACCATATAATATTATTTATAGGGATTCCATACAACACATGTATATAATAGCAACGATAAATAATCAACCATCATCCAGGGTGCATTCTACACTGTATAAGCATCAAATATAAATATTCAACGCTTATAACAGCCTGTCCATCAATCGATCGACATACAGCTAATTATTGGGATTAGTGTATGTCCTATATCATCCCAATACCCATGTGGGGTTTTCAGGCAACAAACACAGATTTATTTGTGCAGTTGTGCGATGTGTAAAATTTACCGTCCCAATCAATATCAATACAAATGGGTATACATAAACAAATCGTCCGATTTGTTTATAAATATTTATTTTATGTACTTGTTAAAAATTATATTTTTAACTATAAAATATTTTCAACTATAAAATATTTTATTCCATTCCACTTCATACAATCAACTTTCACAACACATCAATTAATCAAACAAGTCATCCATGGTCTGTGGACGACGGGTGTCGGGTTCTACTAAGCACCGTCTGCATCCTAGTATATATTTCAACTAGAAAATAAATTAAAAGTGAGGAGTTCTCACCTTTGGGTTCCACTCCGCCATTCTTTATTTCTGAATGGTTCAGATTAGGATTTGTTTTCCACCAGTTCCATCACAATCTGTTTCAAACCATTTCTATATTAAAAATCACGCTTTTATTCTATTACTATACAAATAAAAATCACATTTTTATTCTAATGTTCTATACATAAAAATCATATTTTTACTTTGCTACATATATAAAAATTATATTTTTATTATCCTACATATATAAATTTCATATTTTCAACAACGTTATTCACATTTTTATTATTCTTTCTACATAACAAAAATCATTTTTTATTTCGCTACTCATATAAAAATAATATTTTTATATTCTCTATCATATAAAAATTCCATTTTTATAGGATGAAAAACCATATATTTATTTTGCTATTCCTATGATAAAAAATCCAAATTTTAATTCGTGATATGTATTAAAATCGTATTTTAATATATATTAAAAATCATAGCTTTTCTACGAATAAAAATCTTAACTTTCATACTTAAAGCTCAAATTTTTATGTAAATAAAAATCACACCTTTATGTAGTGAAGAATCATATCTTTATGTCAATATTCATAAAGTAAAAATCCTATCATTTTTTTTTAAAATCCAACCTTTTTATAAATAAAAATATAATCTTTACTAAATTAAAAATATAATCTAAACTTTCCCATAATAAAAATCTAATTTTTTTAATATGAATCTATGTAAAACAAATCTAATTTTTACTCATATGAATTAACAAGATTGAACGATAACAAAACAAACAAAAAAGCTTACAGTCGGTTTTAGGGAGGGGGAATGGCTGTGGTGGGGCGTCAGGCAGCAGGGAAGGCTCGCAGGTATTGGAGAAGGTGGCCGGGGGCGGTGGCACGAGGCCCACGGTGGCGGATTCATCTCGATTTGGGCGTTCTAGGGCTTGGGTTCTTAGAGAGGGAGAGCGGAGAGTGTGGGGGTGGCGCAACCTTGCTGGCAACGGCGGAGATGGGGGTCCGGCGTTAGGGAGGCCGGAGCAGCGGCGGTGGGTCCCCTGGCGACTGCGACGATCGGTTTATGTTTTTTTTCTCTGATGTGAAAATGATGGGGGGGGGGGGGAGGGGGAGGTAAAAGGGGAGAGAGAGAATGTAGTGATTATATAAATATATTTATATATATTTTGTTTTATTTTCAAAAAGTAACTTTCAAATTCGAACTCTAAACGAAACCCACCGCCTGTCATCTCTAGCTAATTACCCCCATTCCGAACACAATGGGATATGTATCGTAAGCCAGTTTGGCCGTTTCGATCAGTTTTCATCAAAATCAAAATACAACTCTATATATTGAATTTGAACGCACATTTCAATTTACCAGGGCCACATACGGACTCTAAAAATTCCCGAAAAATATTTTCTAGCTTCGTATTGACGATATGTTTCTAACAAGACTAATTTCATCAAATTCTGAGACCATTTGAAAAATGGCCATTTTCTGGTCGATCGAAAATGACTAAAACTGTCAAAACACGTTTTCCTGTGCCACGCTCACATATTGATTCAGAAAATTATGAATTTTGGAATCTAGCAATAATTCTACATCCCGAATCTAACAAAAGTGGTTTCATCGAAAACCAAGGTCGATTGCAATATTTCCATTTTTAAGGGCCAAAATTCCATAGCGACTATTCTGAAATTTCAACTGGGCATAACTTTTTATCCCCGCTATGAAATTTCAATTTTTCGGATTCATTGGAAAGATATTCTCAATTAGATTCGATTATTTTTGGTTTCGCTAAAATCCGGTTTATTTTGAATCATGTACATTCATTTGAAATTTGAAATCGAATTTTCGAACTACCGCGTCATTTTCAATTCCTTTTATAATTATAAATAATTATTTATATTCTAACGTCGATTCAAATTAATATATACGTTCTAATTCTATTCAAAATAAATTTCTCATCGTAATTATTTAAAATAATTCATTTTAAATATTAAAAATCCATTAAAATCGCCAAAATAAATATTTTAAATTGGCTCGGATTTCCTGGTTATTACATCGTTTATCAACACTTTTCAAAAATCCAATTGGGTTCCAATATCAACTTTGATTACTTACCTTAAAGAATCTCGTTTACGAATTGATCACTTAAATTTTTAATAATTTACATCATCATTAATTACAATGGAAATAGTTCACTTCTTATTTAACTTAATTAAACAGTAATTTCTTTAAAAATATTATTAAAGTTAAAATAAATATTTTTTAAACTATTTTATTTGATTAATTAAACATAAATTAATCAAATAACTAATTATAATTAAATTAGTTTACTTCATCAGTTCAAAACATACTTAATAATCTTGTTAATAAACTCCAGTTAGTCATTATTTTAAATTAATTAATAATATAATTAATTTAAATACTTTCGTTTAATTGTCTCTTTTAAACAATTAATCTAACTATTAATCATTACATTAATCTTTGCTCATCTGGTTATAAATTTCATTACAAAATCGTTTAATAACTTCTTAAATAGTAACTTATACATATTAATTTCCATTTATTAAAACCTTTATTCAAATATATCGATTTCAAATCCATCTTCAGTTATAAAATATATTTTATAACTTCATTACCGTCAATTCATCTGATGGTAAATCAATATTTATAAAACAATATTTTTTGGGCCAACTGCTACCAGTTACTCAACCAACACTGTCTATTGGTTCAACAAAACAAACGTTGAACTTAAATTCAACAATCAATGATCAAATTAATCATCCAGTCATATCAGTTAAACAATTCATATAACTATAATATGAAAATAAATCATAAATTTGAGGAATCCAGTTGGATCCCTCCAACCTGTTTTCCTTGCATCCAAATATGTTATTTCAACAATATCATTTATTTAAAATATTCAACCATCAACCAATAACAACAATCCAAACAACCAATTTCAATTTAATACGTTTATTTTTATAAACGTAACCAACGAGGTAAGTAACCTCCTTTGGAAATAATCGTTACAATAACAATTGATTAAATTAAACGAACGTTTAATTTAATCAGTTCAGTCAACACAAACAAATATATGTTCAACAATCATCACACAATTAACAACCATAGCAAACAAATATTAAACCCAACTTATATAAAATATAAATGGGATAAAAACTGAGTGAGTTGAACTCACCTGATTCGTTTCCCGCTGCAAAGTTCGTTTTAATTTAAATTAAACAAGTGTTTAATTAAATCAAAACTCTCAGTTGCGTCCAAATCTATCCAAATTCCAGCTCCAAAATGTCATGTTTTGCCAATACGAATCTATCGTCTCTTGTTTCATCCGATTCCAATATTGTACGTACAGTTACGATTTTACTATGATTTCTATTTTAATAAATTAATATTATAAAACTTAAATGATTTTTTTTAACTAAACTACCATTTACTAAATCTTCAGTTGGCACGTTGTCAATATATTTCCTCATAAATTGAATTAGGCTAGGCACTTTTAAAGCACACGTTGTTTATATATTAAAACTTGGATTAGGCACTATAAAATGGTTTAGGCGTAAATATTAGTTAGCATGCTACTGTAAAAACTGGTGTAGGCAAGATTAGACATGATTAAATGGGGTTAGGCAATTTATAATCAGGTTTGGTAAACAGTAAATGCGGTTAGGCCATACACTATGTATTAGGCACAATTTATAGTGATGGTCACGCATCATTTCACAGGTCACGAAAAATTAAGGCCTAATAGGATTTAATTGACAATATTAATAAACTCAATTAGGCCAATTAAAATGAATTTAGGCTCGATAATATAAAGTTTCATCAGCCAAATAAAAATAGCGATTTGTCCTTTATATATAGTAATTAGGTACTATGAAATTCACGGTAAGCTTACTGTTAATCTTCCCAAACTCTGTAGTATTCCTCCCACACAATGTTCCATTGTTCCACTTCCACCAAAACTTCGGCCACTGTCCGCTGCTTCAATTCATGTATTCCGAAACCCATTGTACTCTCCATTCTTCCTCGCTATCATCTCTATTCCCGAAATAGCAGTGCCTTAATTTCGAACGAAACCCAATACTTGCTTCACCTCGTTCCCATCAGCTTCTCCACCGTTTTCATGAATGTGCCCAACGTTTTCAAGCCCAAGTCCCTCTTCACGTTTAACATGTTTTCACCTTTCCCAACTGATTTTCTCTTATCGGCCTCCTGCATGTATTTCACATGTCATTCTCCTCCGACTGAAAACACGTCACCTCTTCCCTTTCCAAAATATTTTCTTCGATCCCCATGCTCCATTCTCATATCTCAGCTCCTTCTTCATTTGCGAGCTACCCAGTGCACACGAAACTGCTCCATCCATTTTCGTGAAAAACAAACGAGTTTTTTTCCATTACTCCACTATTCTTGTCCTTCCTAATGGTTTAAACTTGAAACTGAAACACCCACTCCACCGTGTTCTTCTCTCCTCTCCACAGCATAGTATACGTCTTCCCTTTATTAGTAACAGCATACCAGAACCATGTTTCCCCACCAACACAGTTCGCCGACTGACCCCCCATCCGCCAACGCCGAGAACACATTCCGACCACCTGAGATCCGAGTTGCCGACCACCCCCAACTCTGCCCTCCGATCAGAACTCGGCGGTCCTCTCCTGCGTTGATCCCAATTGAGCGCCACAACAAAATCCCACGTTACTGTGCACCATTCTTTTCGGCTCCGCTATTAGTCCCTCAAAGCAAGACAACACCCACGCATATCTCCCTGTTAAGTACTCCACCCTCACGCTTACCTTACTCGGATGGTACTAATACCATTGCGAACAGCAGTTTCAAATACTACAGGGGAGGAAGGATTAGCAGATTTGGGTAAAATCATAAAGTGAGATGTCCATTTTGCAGAAAAGGAAGTATGTTTGGTTTCGTTGGGAGGGGATGGAAAAGGAAATGGTTGCGACACCTATATTTATATACAGGGAATTACGTGGTTGGCACGCCTTATGTTTAGGGTAGAATAGCATAGCTGTAGTTCTCAAAAAGTTGCATGTCCCATTTAATATAAAGCTGTACTAATTTATTTATTTTTGTAGCTTGCTTGTACATGATGTAGAAGAAACATGTCTGTATTTACATTTTCTGTCTATAAGAACGTGTCTAGGCTCTCAGGGTTGCTACTGCGTGTGAATTACGTAGACGTGGTCGGCACGATTGGGGTGTATTCACAGTCAAGAAATGTGAGAAAGTTTGCTATGCAAGAAAAGTGAACAATTTGGATGGCAAGGCAAAGGAAAAGCAACGAAAAATTTCATTAGATTAATAAATATATGGCATTCACATTTATGATACAACCGATGTTTTTAATTACATATGACCACACACGAACTTCAAAAGAAATGAGAATGAATGTACCGCCATGTCTCAATATTCTGAACCCTATGGAACTTGTTTGGTTGAAAACGGACTCCATTCGTATAACGGTGTTATTTTTATTTATCGGTTCACCTTTAAATTGCACGCACTGATAAAATAACTCCAATTGTCTCCAAACTGAAAAATCTAGCAATAATTAATGATACGTATTTCACTAAAATCCGTTTTGTTGAAATTTGAGGTCGTTTGAAATGAAAACCATCTTTAAGGCCTGTGCAATATATCGAACAATTTTCCGTGTGCGAAGCACGGGCCTCGTCATAAGGTAAGCAACGCATTGATTTGAACGTTCTATTTCATATGATTATTTAATTTCATCGTTGATTGTCGTCGAGCGTTTTATACTCGTACCGATATACATGAATATCAAATCGTAAATTACGAAATACCACGACGTTTACGAGTTCGAATAATAATTATATATAAATTTAATGCTCAAACTTCGTTATATAAATGGATTATATATTATAAATCCATCTATAATTACAACACGATATTTGAAATAATAAAATATATCAAATATCCAACTACCAAAAATACTGGACGTTACAATCCTTCCCCGTTAAAAGAATTTCGTCCCTGAAATTGCTCAAGTAAGAGAAATGTTTAAATCCCCATTTAATTTCAAAATAATTATTATAGAATTATCATAAAAATTCTAAGTTATAAAAATTTACGAAAATTTCGTCAGCATCTCTTCTGCACTACTTGATCAGACCAACTACAAACGCCACTCCGAGCCTCACACATCTCAAAAGAAAACATAACCAAATGGCTACCCAACCCAGGGGTATAAATCCAGTCGCCAATCAATATAATTAAGGTTTAACTATTTGTCGGGCAACCAAACTCTAATTCCAAAGCGTAGCAATTTATAGCTCTCTTCCATTTTCAACCTGCACTTAACTCGATAATGCAAATAACTGTCACAGGGTTAAATCCTTCTAGTTTCATTTCATGATTGATTTTATTCAAATTTATTATATTGGAGTTCATTTCTTAGTTTCTAATTTTAACTTCTATTTATTAAATCAATTAATGGATTTATTCAATCCATCTTACAAACAACCAATCAATAATGCACAATCTACTTAATTAAACCAATTAATTTATATCTTACTCGGTTTTCGAATTCCAAATAAATCCAAAATCTATTTTAATCTGTTTCTCCAATCAACTTAACCAAGTCAAGTCTCAACTCCAAACTCAATTAACTAATTGAATTTCTAAAATTAGTTTACTCCCATTTCAGAATCCAAACTCTGATCTTATTCCAAAAATCATTCATCCTGTTTTATTTAACTTATCACCAAGTTAAATTCTGATTCATACTGTCCTACTTAACCTTTATTAGTTAAATCTCATTTATTTAATTCTATAATATTTACTAGTTTCATATATGAAATTTCTGATTATATCAAACCAATTCAAATTTCTAATCCAATTTGAATCTAATTTGAATTTCATCCAATCAAACAAACAATTCAATATCTTAATAATTTTATAAAATTATTTCTTTTCTATAAAATATAATTTGGCCAAAATTATTCCATTTGACCATCTTTAAAAAATGATATCGTGTCAGTTGCCAGTTCGAAATTGAATTGACCAAATAACACAATAAAAAACATTTTTATATAAAATTTACAAATACACTCTCATATATATACTCTCAAACTCAATCTAAGGTATTACTAACTCCATCTCTATCGAGTTACTACATAGAGCCAAGGTTATTACTAAACCATTGCTCTGATACCAAGTGTGACGACCCAAATTTCCGGAACCATTTGAGCTGACCAAACAATTCTAGTCCAACCCAAATTTGTATTGGAAACCCAGACGTCAATAGAAAGAATTTAGAGGGTGAGAAGAAGATGAGAAAGAATATTATAGTAGTAGAAGAAGAAAAACCAAAACAACACAGAATCTCACATCGCAGCAGAAACAAAATATAATATAGAAATAATCTTTATTGAGAGCTAAAAAAATACTTACAACATCAGAGTACATTAATACATCTGGACAGTTATAGATATTTGTCCTTATATACAACACACAGCGGAATAAATAGTAATACATCTGAACTCCTCTAGCACGTCTCTGCACTTTGCAGCATCCGATAACCTGGACCTGTACAACCCGGTCTAACCCGAGCATTACAAATACCGGGTCAGTTTGATGAACCAGAATGAGAACAACTCACAAAGTTTAAGGGGGATCATCCAACTTGATTTCAAATTTCAAAAAAATCTATTCAAAAGAAAAGGATAATCGTAAGACCAAATCCACACATCAGTACAGACGGTTTTAACCTTGTGATAGCCCAAAACATTTTGAAATCAATATCTTGTCTGATATTATAATAGTGTCTAGATACAAATAAATATCAATCTAGCGGAATGCTTGCATCTCACGCTCTACATATATAGTATACAATCAAAACCGTGACCACTTATTGGAGATTGGATTCCGACTATGACAAGGTATGGAACCACCCGCCGATAGTGTATCTCTAGAGGCGAATACACTGGGTTCAACAAGAACGTCTTGCAACCCGACCACACATGACCGACCACTCATTTCGCTTGAGTGTATCGAATGTATATCACCAACGGTTGGGATTAGCAACTGTTTCCCGAAAGGGACAACATCGATAGATTAAAGAAGCAAAAGGAATTTCTCTAGATAGGTGATTATACACCCTAATGGGAGCGACCCACAAAGCCATGCTGCCTGCCCGATTTTTGTCATTTCCCAGTTGTGAGGCTTGAAGTTTGAATTCACCTTTAGAACATCTGGTCATCATTCACTTTGAATGCCACATTATAAGATCCGTCAAATCACTAATTGACGTCCACAAAAAATACTCTACAGCTAACAGAATTACGTTTGTAAACATCAATGTACGTGATCCTTTGGAAATACTCTATCAGACATTTGTCCATACAAGTCATCCAGAGACGGGATGAACCGAAGGCACTCTACTACCACATCCTAGGAATCACCCTATGGATTGGTAGCGAGTAGTCCTTGCAAATCCGTAGATTCCAACCACGACAGAATCACAGGTTACCTCTAGCCACTAAGCCAGAATTATGAGTAATCCTTCCGCTTATGAAGATCTATAGTCTTCAGTGCTCCATCTCTAATGCTCCATCTTCAATCTTCATCTTCACGTATTTGTTGGTTCGGAATGGTTTTTGAATATAATTCGACCCCGGTCTTTCCATACCAATCAATCGTCTAGGTCAGATTTGATAGTGGGTGATTTAACTATCAAATAATAATTGTGTGAATATAATGAGTTCATTGGTTTAATACTCAGCATCATTTGGCCCTTATAAATAATTAATAGATGATTAATTTAAAGTTCTAAAAACATTCCATATTTGTAAACATGGTATTCAGTTCTCATTTCAATTTTTTAATCTTCACAAAATCATTTTTGGTTTAATATTTAATAATCATAACTAATTTCTATTATACTTACTATTTCAGAACATTAATTACAACACCATTTATTATTTATTATTGATTCAACTCGTCATTTGTAAAAAAATCGTTACGACATCTCTTTTAGTTTTGTCATTTGATCACTATACTCTCACTTACCTTTTTAGAATAAACCCATTATAAATTTCATTCCCTTACCTTGGAAATATCGTTGTATTTTCACAATCTCCTTTATTCCTTTATCTATAGAAATATCATTTCCTATTCTCAAACCCGTTTTAATTCCTTTTATTATATATATTCCTAAATTCCTCAACTATTATTATTTCTCCAGATAATTTCTTTCCAATCATCTTTACCACTACAACTAATATCATCTCTCGATAAACCTGAAGTCATTCAAGTTAGGGTATTTTTAATTACCTCTCAGACCTTGATCAACAGCGTTCTTATCTTATGATAGAAATCAGTTGTAATACCAAAACCCGATATTTCATTCCCAATATCAAACCAAATCCCATTTTAGTTATAACTGATGAAACCTCATCTCTTATCAAATATAGTGAATTTAATTGTATCTTATACTTCCAAAATTAAGTAACGTTAATTTATTCTTAACGGTTTAGCCTCGCATAACATTATTTATTAAACTTGGGTTTAATATAAAACCCCTTTTTATCATGCTTTTCTTTCCTTAATTTAAACACTTACTTTAAGCTATTGTCTTGGCTTAAAATCTCTTTTATAACTTAGTTATAAAACTGGTGTTAATATAAAACCGTTCATTAACACTTTTCAAAAATCCAATTGGGTTCCAACATCAACTTTGATTACTTACCTTAAAGAATCTCGTTTACGAATTGATCACTTAAGTTCTTAATAATTTACATCATCATTAATTACTATGGAAATAGTTCACTTCTTATTTAACTTAATTAAGCAGTAATTTCTTTTTAAATCTTATTAAAGTTAAAATAAATATTTTTCTAAACTATTTTATTTGATTAATTAAACATAAATTAATCAAATAACTAATTCTAATTAAATTAGTTTACTTCATCAGTTAAAAACATACTTATTTATCCTGTTAATAAACTTCAGTTAGTCATTCTTTTAAATTAATTAATAATAAAATTAATTTAAATACTTTCATTTAATTGTCTCTTTTAAACAATTAATCTAACTATTAATCATTACGTTAATCTTTGCTCATCTGGTTATAAATCTCATTACAAAATTATTTAATAACTTCTTAAATAATAACTAATACATATTAATTTCCTTTTATTAAAACCTTTATTCAAATATATCGATTTCAAATCCATCTTCAGTTATAAAATATATTTTATAACTTTATTACCGTCAATTCATCTGATGGTAAATCAATATTTATAAAACAATATATTTTTGGGCCAACTGCTACCAGTTACTCAACCAACACTGTCTATTGGTTCAACAAAACAAACGTTGAACTTAAATTCAACAATCAATGATTAAATTAATCATCCAGTCATATCAGTTAAACAGTTCATATAACTATAATATGAAAATAAATCATAAATTTGAGGAATCCAGTTGGATCCCTCCAACCTATTTTCCTTGCATCCAAATATGATATTTCAACAATATCATTTATTTAAAATATTCAACCATCAACCAATAACAACAATCCAAACAACCAATTTCAATTTAATACGTTTATTTTTATAAACGTAACCAATGAGGTAAGTAACCTCCTTTGGAAATAATCGTTACAATAACAGTTGATTAAATTAAACGAACGTTTAATTTAATCAGTTCAGTCAACACAAACAAATATATGTTCAGCAATCATCACATAATTAACAACCATAGCAAACAAATATTAAAAGCAACTTATATAAAATATAAATGGGATAAAAACTGAGTGAGTTGAACTCACCTGATTCGTTTCCCGCTGCAACGTTCGTTTTAATTTAAATTAAACAAGTGTTTAATTAAATCAAAACTCTCAGTTGCGTCCAAATCTATCCAAATTCCAGCTCCAAAATGTCATGTTTTGCCAATACGATTCTATCATCTCTTATTTCATATGATTCCAGTACTGTACGTACAGTTACGATTTTACTATGGTATTTATTTTAATAAACTAATATTATAAAACTTAAATGATATTTTTTTAACTAAACTACCATTTACTAAATCTTCATTTGGCACGTTGTCAATATATTTCCTCATAAATTGAATTAGGCTAGGCAATTTTAAAGCACATGTTGTTTATATATTAAAATTTGGATTAGGCACTATAAAATGGTTTAGGCGCAAATATTAGTTAGCATGCTACTGTAAAAATTGGTGTAGGCAAGATTAGACATGATTAAATGGGGTTAGGCAATTTATAATTAGGCTTGGTAAACAGTAAATGCGGTTAGGCCATACACCATGTATTAGGCACAATTTATATTGATGGTCACACATCATTTCATAGGTCATGAAAAATTAAGGCCCAATAGGATTTAATTGACAATATTAGTGAACTCGATTAGGCCAATTAAAATGAATTTAGGCTCGATAATATAAATTTTCATTAGTCAAATGAAAAATAGCGATTTGGCCTTTATATACAGTAATTAGGTACTATGAAATTCATGGTAAGCTTACTGTTCATCTTCCCAAACTTTGCAGTATTCCTCCCACACAATGTTCCATCGTTCCACTTCCACCAAAACTTCGGCCACCGTCCGCATCTTTAATTCATGTATTCCGAAACCCATTGTACTCTCCATTCTTCTTCACTATCATCTCTATTTCTTAAATAGCAGTGCCTTAATTTCGAACGAAACCCAATACTTGCTTCACCTCGTTCTCGTCAGCTTCTCCACCGTTTTCATGAATATGCCCAATGTTTTCTAGCCCAAGTCCCTCTTCACGTTTAACATGTTTTCACCTTTCCCAACTGATTTTCTCTTATCCGCCTCCTGCATGTATTTCGCATGTCATTCTCCTCCCACTGAAAACACGTCACCTCTTCCCTTTCCCAAAATATTTTCTTCGATCCCCATGCTCCATTCTCATATCTCAGCTCCTTCTTCATTTGCGAGCTACCCAGTGCACACGAAACTGCTCCATCCATTTTCGTGAAAAACAAACGAGTTTTTTTCCCATCACCCCTCCCATTACTCCACTATTCTTGTCCTTCCCAATGGTTTAAACTTGAAACTGAAACACCCACTCCACCGTGTTCTTCTCTCCTCTCCACAGCATAGTATATGTCTTCCCTTTATTAGTAACACCATACCAGAACCACGTATCCTCACCAACACAGTTCGCCGACTGACCCCCCATCCACCAACACCGAGAACATATTCCGACCCCCTGAGATCGGAGCTGCCGACCACCCCCAACTCTGCCCTCTGATCAGAACTCGGCTGTCCTCTCTGATGTTGATCCCATTAGCGTGCCACAACAAAATCCCACATTACTGTGCACCATTCTTTTCGGCTTCGTTGTTAGTCCCTCAAAGCAAGACAACGCCTACACATATCTCCCTGTTAAGTACTCCACCCTCACGCTTACCTTACCCGGATGGTACTAATACCATTGCGAACAGCAGTTTCAAATACTACAGGGGATGAAGGACTAGCATATTTGGGTAAAATCATAAAGAGCAATGCCCATTTTGCAGAAAAGGAAGTCTGTTTGGTTTCGTTGGGAGGGGATGGAAAAGCAAATGGTTACGACGCCTATATTTATATATAGGGAATTACGTGGTTGGCACACCTTAAGTTTAGGGTAGAATAACATAGCTGTAGTTCTCGAAAAGTTGCATGTGCCGTTTAATATAAAGCTGTACTAATTTATTTATTTTTGTAGCTTGCTTGTACATGATGTAGAAGAGACATGTCTGTATTTACATTTCTTTTGTCTACAAGAACATCCCTAGGCTCTCTGAGTAGCTACTACGTGTGAATTACGAAGACGTGGTCGGCACGATTGGGGTGGATTCACAGTCAAGAAATGTGAGAAAGTTTGCTACGCAAGAAAAGAAAACAATATGGATGGCAAGGCAAAGGAAAAGCAACGATAAATTTCATTAGATTAATAAATATATTGTATTCACATTTATGATACAACCAATGTTTTTAATTACATATGACCACACACGAACTTCAAAAGAAATGAGAATGAACGTACCGCCATGTCTCAATATTCCTAACCCTATGGAACTTGTTTGGTTGAAAACGGACTCCATTCGTATAACGGTGTTATTTTTATTTATCGGTTCACCTTTAAATTGCACGCACTGATAAAATAACTCCAACTGGCTCCAAACTGAAAATCTAGCAATAATTAACGATACGTATTTCAATAAAATCCGTTTTGTTAAAATCGGAGGTTGTTTGAAAAGAAAATCATCTTTAAGGCCTGTGTAATATATCGAACAATTTTCCGTGTGCGAAGCACGGGCCTCGTCATAAGGTAAGCAACGCATTGATTTGAACGTTCTATTTCGTATGATTATTTAATTTCATCGTTGATTGTCGTTGAGCGTTTTATACTCGTACCGATATACATGAATTTCAAATCCTAAATTACGAAATACCGCGACGTTTACGAGTTCGAATAATAATTATATATAAATTTAATGCTCAAATTTCGTTATATAAACGGATTATATATTACAAATCCATCTATAATTTCAAATCGATATTTGAAATAATAAAATATATTAAATATCCAACTACCAAAAATACGGGATATTACAGTTAGTGGGCCCCCCAAATTCCACCTTTAATGTAAACGTGTCCTTCTCCCTAATTTTGAAACTTCCCATACTTTTCACCAATTTTTTTCCAAAGTTTGTCCTTTAAAAGAAAATCCTCTATATATAATTTATTATTATTTTATTCTCCAGTTATTTTGCTATGATGTTTTTGCGTCCGAACTCCAAACGAATCACAACGACTGTCTCCCCTAGCCAAATACCTCTATTCCGGACACAATGGAATATGTTTCATAAGCTAATTCAATTATTTTGATAAGTTTTTCTCAAAATTAAAATATAAATCAATATAACGTTAAATATTGAATTTGAAAGTACGTTTTAATTTGCCACGATCACATATTGACTCCAGAAATTACGAAATTTGGAATCTTGCTATGTTTTACAAATACAATTCTAATGAACCTGGTTTCATCAAATTTAGAGACTGTCTGAAAAATGGCCTTATAACTAGCTTATTGAATTTATAACTGAAATTCAACACGCGTTTAAATTTACTACGCTTACATATTAATTCCAATTGACTTAAAATTTTAAATCTAACAATAATTTGACGTTCCAGATCCAACAAAATTGGTTTCTTCAAAAACGGAAGTCGTTTGCAAAATGGCTATTCTTATGGCCTATGCAATTCCAAAGTTATTCAAATTAATAATAAACTGATTATTATTATCGTATATTTTCAAATAAAATATCTTTTAGCTGTAAAATAAACATACATGAGTTTATAACTCGATATTTCAAATTTTCTTGTCAAACGATGTTCATTTTACAATAAAAATCCTTTTATTTAATCTACTAAATCGTTATATTTTATAAGCGACTTCATAAAGACTATTTGAAATTTTAATTTGGACATAACTTACAATTTATAACACGAAATTTTAGTTTCTTATATTCGTTAGAAAGACAGAATTCAAAAATCCTAATGTTTCTTGTTTTACAGAAATCCGACTTAAAACGAATTTTGTATACAAAACTAAATTTTCAAACTACCATGACGTTACGCGTTCGTTTTAATTAAAATTTAAATTTATACGTTCAAACTTCGTTTTTAAATAAATTTAAGTCATTTATTTTAAAAATAAATCATTTAAAATATTTATTTACATTAAAATCAATTAAAAATAAATTTTAAATTGGTTCTAAAATTCAGGGTTGTTACAATGATAAATGGAAGGAGATTTACTTTTCACATTTGTATAATCCATGTATATTTACACCATATCCACCACTAAAAACCACAAGAAAAAAAATTATCCATTGAAGTTCACCCACTTATATGTATATGTGTCTAACAATGTGTTAGTAAAAGTTATACGAACATGCCCTTACACACACACACGTATACAAAAAACATGAATTCGATCCAAAAAAATGTTTAAAGTTTCAGGTGAAGCTCAAATGTTTGGTTATGAATGTTTGTCACTACAATAGAGAAACACTGTAAATCTAAAAGAGATGATTTGAAGTTTATTTGATATTTGCCCTCGTCTTTTTTCCTTATTTTCAAAGTTGGTCTCCGTATGGTTTACCCTCAATCTCATAGTATGTTGCAAGTAGTGATTTAGATTCTTAGTTTTAAAACAGTCTTACACTTATTATACATGTACTAAGAACTAAGTGGGTCTGAGTAATACTTATTCCACTATAAGTACTAATAAATTTCTAGCTATTACAAAACATTCTTAAAGGTTGCTTGTCAACAGCTTTAGCATCTTGATTCAAAAGTAACAGATAAGATGATAAACGTTTATGACTTATTTTGAGTTTTAAAACTAAATTTCATCACAATTGAACTTTATATATTTAAAAACTTTTGTTTTTCTTAATTCACTCAAAAATATATAAAGGTTACTATTTCAAAACAAATTTTACGATGATTAAAGTTGTCACCAAAAAGATTCTTAGAATTGATTAGAAACTACAACCTAAGTTCAAACCTCTAAGTTTATATAGCAAATAAAAAGTGAAGAAAAAACGACACCTCATGAAAAGACAATTTTAATTATCTTCTTCTTAGAATAATTTTTCAGTGCTTAATTTTTATATTTTGTTGTTTAGTTATTTATTTTATTTACATCTACATGCACAAAAACAGTTTATACCAATAGAGCAACAATCACGTTTGATAATAAATTAATAGAATTCACCTTATTAAAAGGAATAACTAATTAATGAGGTATTTAATGCTTTACTTGCTATTACTTTACCAAAAAACAAAATTAAATATTTAAGAAAATCATTTCTTTTAAATATGTTAAACACGTATAATTTACAAAAAAATCAATTTACTTACAGGCACATGCTATTGTCATATGCGAAGCGCATGATGTAACACCTATAAAGAATTTTAAGGGAATATTTGACACGAAAGCTGGACGATAGGAAATATGCTAGTGTGCGTAAGCAGAGTTTCCGCAATATTTTTAAATAAAAAAATATATTTAAATAATTAATTTTTGTTTTTTAGTGAGTAATACTTATCGACAATTTACAAAGGAGGGCTTTTACTCAAAGAGATTATTAGTCCATGTGAGTATTATAAAAGTCCCTCTAGCCTCCCGTTTAGGCCCCGCCTAGGCATTAAGCTAGCTTCACCGTCTAGTTTTTGACTAATCCACTTAAAAACACTCTCTACATTATATAAACAAGTTTACATGCACAAACTATGCACCAATTTTGGTATGATGCCTTATATAAGCATTAAAATGTTTGTTTCTTGTGATTTTATATCAATGGTTGCCCTAAAATGTGACAATATCTGGGATATACAATTGTGGATAAATCAATACTAAACAAAATGCTAGTAGTTTATCCAAAATGCATGATTTTATGAAAAAAAGCCTAGCTTTGATTAATCCTCGACCAATCTCAGTCTTACCGATTGACCCATGGTTCATGTTTACCACCTAGCATCCACTTAACGATTTTAACAACTTTTGTCCAAGGTAATTTGTTTTAAGGACAACACGTTTAAAAAATTAGTTTTAAGGAAAATTTATAGGAAAAAGATAAATGAATTTATCGTTTTTCTGTATATTTCTCTTAGAACTAATTTTTCAAAAGTTTTGTCCTTAAAACATATTTCCCCGAAATTAGAAGCTCTTCAATCTAATTTTTACTTTGCAAAAATTATAAATTGTTTGATACAGCTTAAACTAACTCCATAATGTGGAACACTTTGATACAATAACAATGTAAAAAAAACCTATCAACTATGTCTCATTTACAAAAGTTAAGTTTTTAGAAATTTGTAAAAATAAATAAAATTTAACTAATAATATATTATTAATTACCCTTAATAGCCCCAAGGGCAACCCTTTAATCCATTCCTTCAACAAATCATCTTTCTCTTGAGCTGCCAAATAGGTAGGCCACATTGTAAAATACAAACTCACAAATGACCCCTTATCATACTTAAACTTCCATTTACAATTAAATTTTTGATTATGTTTGATGTAGCTTTTAATGCGCCAAACACATCGATGAAGAGACACTGAAATGCTCCATCCATAGGAACTATTGAAATTCAACAGTAATCATGGAATTAAAATGGTACTTGCATGTCCCTATTTAACATCCCTCGTTTCTTTCCCATCGCCAAAACCTCACGCAAATAATAGATCGAGTTTTGATGCAGCTTTTATTATATTTGTATTTGTCTAATTTTACTGTGCATTTTATAGATTTGCTGGTTATTTGGATATATTATTTCATATTTAAATAAAACGTCACTGTAACGACCTAGCATTTTCGACTCCGAAAATCAACACAAAACTGCCATGTTGACTATTCGAACATCGGAAATACCCGATCATTAATAGAAAGAAGTTAGAGGGTGAGAATAGATAAGACAGAAAATTAGAATAGAAGAAGAACACAATCAGAATAAACACGAATCTCACAGCGGAAGGAATAAAATATAATATATAACATAACTTTGAAATAAAACGGTATATATATATATATGCAACAACGTTATCAGAGTACAACACTTACACACAGCGGAAATAACAATAGCTATATAATCCTGAAGCCTCCTGCTTCAAACTCCTCCAAGTATATCTGTAAAGACCTGAACTACTTGACTACTCGTACAAATTTGGGCACCCAAGAGTTTAGGGAAAAACAAAACAAAATAAACTCTGGGTCAGTCATGGGACTAGCGTGAGTAAACTCAAATCATCGTTTTAACTTTTCAAAATCCCTTTCAAAGGAAAAGACAAACGTAAGACCGATCCACATATAAACACGGATGGTTTTTACCTTACAATAACCCAAAACAGTTTTGGAAATCAATACTTTTCTGATATTATAATAATGTCTAATCATAAGTAATTACAATCTAGCAGAACGCTTGCATCTCACGTTCTACATATATAGTATACAAACAAAACCGCGGGAGCTTATTGGAGATTGGATTCCGACTATGACAAGGTATGTGACCACCTGCCGATAATGTATCTCTAGAGGCGAATACACTGGGTTCAACAAGAACATCTTGCAACCCGGCCCATACATGACCGACCACTCATTTCGCTTGAGTGTATCGAATGTATATCACCAACGGTTGGGAGCTACCCACCCTCTCCCGAAAAGGGACAACATCGAAAATAGATAAAGAATGAAATGGATTTTCTCTAGATAGGTGATATACACCCTAATGGAAGCGACCCACATAGCCATGATGCCTTCCTGATTTCTGTCATTTCCCGGTTGATGAGGCTTGAGGTCATTACGTATCTTTTGAAACACTTGACCACCATTCACTTTGAATGTCACATCCTCATACCCGTCAAATCACAAATTGATTTCCCCAAAAATACCACGGGTATAAATCTAAGAGAAACGAATTCCTCCGCCACCAAACATAAGTACGATTGAAGAGATCAACTTACGCGATCCATTAGAAATACTCTGTCAGACATTCGTCCATTCACGTTTGTCCTGGGATTGGACAAACCGAAGACACTATTCTGTAAACAGGATAGCCCTTGCATAACTCCGTCTTCAATATTTGATTGCAACGCTAACGTTCATACAGAGTGGTTTTTAGATAATGAACCTGATCCCGGTCTCTCCGTAATGACAACGGAAAAATGGTCAAAAACTTTGATAGTCGGTGATTTAACTATAAAAAAAATAGGTGTGCACACAACGTTATTATTTCAAGATGGAAATTCTATCGACCAATCATCATCCAACATTTTCCCTTTTAAAATTAAATTATCTTTAATTAGCCATTTTCCCATTTCTACATGTTCGTAAATTCTTATTTTCTAAATTTAGAAAATATACTTTATAAATGTAATGACCCGCATTTGCAGAGGTATAATAATTAATTAATTTAATTATTTAAAAAGTGAATTAAAGGATTTCATGGTCGTGGAATTAAATAATGGTGAATATTTAATTAAAATAATAAATTAAATAATATATTTAATTCAAAAATAATCAGGAATATTGGAAATCACAATATTCTGTGAACAGGGTCATCCCTAAGATTTAATTCAGCTTAGAGTTGAATTATATTGACGAATATATTCAATCGACATCATTTTGAACGTATAATTATATAATAATTAAAATCGAGCTTGAAATGGCGCTGCAGTTCATGAATTGGCGATTCGAACTTCAACTGAATGTACAGGATTTGTTTTAAGCCGGATTACTGTGAAACAAGAAACGTGTGGAGCTGGTGGAGTATATCTTTCTAGTGGAAGAGAAAAATCGGGATTTCGTCGTGTAGATTTTGATTTACGTCCCAATCAAATTTCAGAAAAGTCGCTGTGGAATTCCTTTATAATTCGTAACGCTTTATTTACGTTATAATTGGATTTTTAATATAAATTGAATATGGATTCAACCTGGACTTGGAATATCGAATATATAATTACCCTGGAGTTGTATGGTATTCCACTGTGAATATATACGATAAATATAAATTTATTTATATTTAATTTAATTATATTTAAATATATTTATATATTTAAATGGGTCATCCAGAGCTTTAAAAAAAGCCACTTTTGCAAACGAAGTCGGAATTCGACGAAACTAATTTTGGTAGATCCGCAACATCAAATTATTGCTAGATGTCAAGTTTCGTGATTTTTAGAGTCACTGTGTGGCCGTACAGATTTTTAGAGTGAAAAACAGTCAGTATTTTGATGGTTAAAAATACGCTGTGTGAGCATACGGAGTCGGAATTCGACGAAACCAGTTTCGTTGGGACCGTAATGTCGAACTGTAGCTGCATGTCCAGTTTCATGATTTTTGGGTATTGTATGTGGACATAGGAAATTTTTAAGTGATAATCAAGTTATAAAAGGAATATAAAAATATTATTTCTTTTCCTATAAATAACCCTTCTTCCTTCTATAACCTAATTCTATTTGTTTTCCTCCGGTCAAACCTTCTCTTCTAGCCGCCATTTCATTTTGTTTCCAGAAAACGAAATCGTGAACACTTTTCCCCTTTCAAAAATCAAGAGAAATAGAAATGAATTGCTAAAATTCTTAAAACAAATAGCTTTGATCTCCCCTCGAGATTCACTTCCAGTCTATGTATTTTTTTTTTGGGTTCGATTGTGATTCCCGTCGCTGAAAATTGGATAGCACTGGTACATTCGGGCTAGGGTTCGAACTCATTGTTCGTATGGTGAGTTTCGAGCCAAATCGAGGTGATGGTTTAGTTCAGGGTAACGCGGTGGCCAGGATGATGTGGATCGGAGGAACTCCGGTGGTCGAAATAAAAAAGCGACAGTGGAACTTGATCGGTTAAGCTACAGGTTGTGTTCTCTGGGAAGGAGTCGAGCTGAGGGTAGTGGTGGTCGTTAGGTGCGGAATGGTCTGTTGAGTTGGGTGGTGTTGGCCGCGACTGGGATTGATGAACGAGGTGGAAGCATGGGGTGGTCAACGGTGGGTCAACGGGGAAGTGGAGTAGCGGTTCAGAAGGTCTTAACGTGGAAGAAGGGTGAGTGAGCGGGTTTAAATGGTTACGGGCTGGTTTGGATGAAAAGGTCAAAGCCCATGGATTTTTAAATTCAAATTCTATTTCTATTTAAAATATAGTGTATTAACTTGTAAACTTGATAATTTGATCATACGAGGTCAAAATTGTGAACCGTAAGTTGCGTCGGGATCGTGTGGATGGTGGCTACACCATGGAGCTAATTAGGAGTGAATCCGAGCTCGTTACAATTTATGGCAAAATAAATTGTCATACTGAATCAAATAACAGTTTAACGTTCTTTAACGATGAACTGCAAAAGTGAGTAAAACTCACCAACTCTAAACAGTTATATTTTTATAATGTATTTTTAGAACTGTTAATCATCTGTTGATTGCTGTGTGTTGGTTGATTGATTGAACTGCTAGTCAGTTAGTTGAAAATTTATATACATACATACATACATATATATATATTGATTCTGTTTATCAGAATAATCCGTATTGAACTGATATTGATGTTAATCGTGTTGTCTAACATCTGTGATGCAGGGAAACAGGTTGGAGGGACCCAACCGGGTTCCTCAATATTTATAATACTGTTTTGTTCACATATTCTATTATATGATGTGATATATAATCTGTTGTTGATTATATGGGGTTGAACGTTATTTATCACCGTGATTTGATATGATTGAATACCATAACATACGGGATGTTGGTAAGGGAATTTTCAAAGTGATAGTGAAAATAAAATATTTATAAATGAAATATTTATAAATAAGAGATATTTATAATTTTGAATATTTATAAATAAGGAATATTTATAAATAGGAATATTTATAAATAGGAGGTATTTTAAAAAGGAAATAAATTCAAACCATTTTCTTTTTGAATGGAAAGGCCTGTGTGGTGGGTTTGGGGATTTTCCCGATACTCCCGATACAAAGGAGGTTATGGCAAATTTTCCCGGGAATTTAAGGAGTTAGAATATTTTTTAGAATAAATTTGAAAAGGGAATATTTGCAAACCATTTGCAAATAGAATAAAATAGAAAAAGGGAATATTTGTAAACCATTTACAAATAGAATTGAAAAGGGGATATTTAGAAAATAAATAGAGTTAATAAATTGGTTTATAACGGAATAAGATGTTATAAAAAGGAAACCGTTATAAAAAGGAAAACGTTATTAAATGAACATTTATAAAGTGAAGAACCGTTACTAAGAAAGTAAATCTTTATAAATGAATAAACGTTGTTAAAAGGGGATCCTTTTAAATGGATAAACATTAAACAAAAAGGAATGATCGAATAGGGTATTCGAAGTTAGTTAATCGAATATGGTATTCGAAGTTAGTTAATCGAATAGGGTATTCGAAGTTAGTTAATCGAATATGGTATTCGAAGTTAGTTAATCGAATATGGTATTCGAAGTTAGTTAATCGAATAGGGTATTCGAAGTTAGTTAATCGAATATGGTATTCGAAGTTAGTTAATCGAACATGGTATTCGAAGTTAGTTAATCGAATATGGTATTCGAAAGTTAGTTAATCGAACATATTATTCGAAAGGGGTTAGTCGAGTCGAGTTAGTTGAATAGAGTTAACCGATAGAGTTAATCAATTAGAGTTAAACAGTAGAGTTAATCAGTTAGAGTTAACCAGTTAGAGTTAAACAGTTATAACTGAACAATTAGAGTTAATCCAAGTGAGATGCCATTTAGCACGACTGCTAGCGTAATTCGCAGGGCTGTAAATAGTCTACGACGGTCGGATGTTTCCTGAGGGAATCAGGCGTAACCATTGTGATCGCTGCGATCTAGAGTCAAACGAATGGAGTTAAATAGAGTTATCGAATATTAGTTATTCGAATGGAGTTAAATAGAGTTATCGAATATTAGTTATTCGAATGGAGTTAAATAGAGTTATTGAATATTAGTTATTCGAATGGAGTTAAATAGAGTTATCGAATATTAGTTATTCGAATGGAGTTAAATAGAGTTATCGAATATTAGTTATTCGAATGGAGTTAAATAGAGTTATCGAATATTTGTTATACGAATGGAGTTAAATAGAGTTATCGAATATTAGTTATTCGAATGGAGTTAAATAGAGTTATCAAATATTAGTTATTCGAATGGAGTTAAATAGAGTTATCGAATATTAGTTATTCGAATTGAGTTAAATAGAGTTATCGAATATTAGTTATTCGAATGGAGTTAAATAGAGTTATCGAATATTAGTTATTCGAATGGAGTTAAATAGAGTTATTGAATATTTGTTATACGAATGGGGTTAAATAGAGTTATCGAATATTAGTTATTCGAATGGAGTTAAATAGAGTTATCGAATATTAGTTATTCGAATGGAGTTAAATAGAGTTATCGAATATTATTCGAATTGAGTTAAATAGAGTTATCGAATATTAGTTATTCGAATAGAGTTAAACGGAGTTAAATACAGTTTGTCGAATATAATTTATTTGAATAGAGTTAAAGGAAAGGAGTTATCGATTATAGTTTAATCGAAGGGAGTTATCGATTTTAGTTTAATCGAAAGGAGTTATCGATTATAGTTTAATCGAAAGGAGTTATCGATTTTAGTTTAATCGAAAGGAGTTATCGATTAGTTTAATCGAAAGGAGATTATCGAATATAAGTTATTCGAAGAGAGATAATCGAATATAAGTTATTCGAAGAGAGATAATCGAATATAAGTTATTCAAAGAGGGATAATCGAATATAGGTTATTCGAAGAAGAGTTAATCAAATAGAGATTACTCGAAAGTGAATTATACGTCGAATTCAATTATATCGAATTCGGGAAAGTAATATTTACTTTCCGGTTTTTAAATCAAGAGTATACACTAATAAATTTGGGTTAGGATTAATTATTCGAATTAAAGAATAAAGGTTATAATTGAAGTTAGATATTTCGAAAGTAGGGATTATAACATTTTCGTTATAATCAATGTTTTCAATAAAGAAGTGGATTCGTAAATTGAATCCGAGAGTTACGTAAAGAAGTTGTTAAAGGTTTAAAATATAAACGGTTACTATTTCGAAGTTATAACGTTGTTCAGTTAAGGTCTGAGAGGTAATTATACCCCAACTTGATTGACTTCCTTCTTAACTAAGAAATGGTAAGGTTCGATAGTGAATGATGGTTAAGTGAATTCAGTAAATGGGTTGGGTTGGCATAGCGATGTTTTATTTAAACATCTGTTTAAATCCAATGAAGGAACTTTGGAAATGTTTTTCTGAATAAGAAATCAGAAATGTTTTATAATATAGGAAACAAGAAATGAAAATGTTTTCCATTGATTAATAAAGTATATTTTCTAAAATTAGAAAATAGGAAATGTTGCATATATGGAAACATGAGATAAGTAACTAATGAACTAAAGAGATATATGTTAAATGATGATTGATTGATATAATTTCCATCTGGAAATAATATCGTTGTTTGCACACGAGTTTTTCTTTGATAGTTAAATCACAGACTATCAATGTTTTGACCATTTTAACGTTGTTAATATGGAGAGACCGGTTGGATTATTATCCAAAGAACCACTCTATATTGGCATAAGCGTTGCGAATCATATATGCCAAAGATAATTGAAGACGGAGTAAAATGCAAGGGCTATTGTATAAGTCTTAGATAACAGTGCCTAAGATGGATGTACTGAATAGTACCTTCGGTTCATCCTGTTCCTGGATGACTTGTATGGATGAATGTCTGACAGAGTATTTCCAGAAAGGTCACGTACATTGATTTCTTCAACCGTACCAAGAGTGGAAGCGGAGAAGGAAACTTGTTTTAGCTGACACGTAATGTATGGTTATAGACGTCAAATTAGTGATTTAGATGGATCTGACAATGTGGCATTCGAAGTGAATCTGATGTGATGATAAAGCGTAACCTCAAGCCTCATCAACCGGTAAATGACAGAAATCGGGCAGGCAACATGGCTAAGTCGGTCGCACCGAAGTAGGGTGTATAATCACCTATCTAGATAATATTCATTTGCTTCTTTTAATCTATCAATGCTGTCCCATATATATACGGGAAACGGTTGCTGATCCCAACCGTTGGTGGTGTACATTCGATACACTCAAGCAAAATGAGTGGTCGGTCATGTGTGGCTGAGTTGCAAGATGTTCTTGTTGAACTCCAGTGTATCGTTCCTAGAGTACACTGATCGGAAGGTGGTTCCATACCTTGTTATAGATGGAAATCCATTACCCAATACGTGCTTGCAGTTTTGATTGTATACTATATAGTAGAACGTGAGATGAAAACGTTTCTGCTAGATTGATATCTATTTGTACTTAGACATTATTATAATATCACAATGATATTGCTTTACAAAGTTGTTTGGATTTTCATAAGGGAAAAACCCGTTCCGTTTTCACGGCGTGGTCTTATGATATATCCGTTATTAAACCAAGTGTTAAGAGTTTTATTCACACTAGTCCCATGACTAACCCGGAGTTTATTTGTTTGTTTTCCCTAAACTCTTGGGTGCCTAAATTTGTACGAGCAGTCAAGTAGTCGGGATTTTACAGATACACTTGGAGAGCTTGGAGCAAGAGGCTTCAGGATTCTATAGCTATTATTATTTCCGCTGTTGTTGTAAGTGCTGTACTCTGATAAGTGCTATTGTATATATAACTGTTTGTATTTCAAAAGTTATGTTATATTTTATTCGTTCCGCTGTGAGATTCGTGTTTACTCCGATGATGTTCTTCTTCTTCTTCTTCTATTATATTAGTTCTATCTTATCTATCCTCACCCTCTACTTTCTTTCATTAACTATTCGGTTATTTTCGATCCTTGGATGTTCGATATGTGTTGTATATCGGATAACCAAGATCACATTTTTCCGGGTCGTTACAGTTGGTATCAGAGCTTAAGTTAAGAATTAACTTGGCTCTGTGGCATGACTCGGTACAGATAGGGTTAGTAACACCCTAGATTGAGTTTGAGTGTATATATACGAGTGCGTATTTGTATTTGATATAAAAATGGTTTTATATTGTGGAGATTCATTGGCTGAGTTGTTTATGAGTTCTGGTCGATCAGTTTGATCCACTGTATCGGTAGGAGTAAATAAACACTCGAATACGATGGGTCGACACGGTATGTTTTGAAAAGAGGGTAAATGAAATAATTTTACCCGAAGTATATATATTGGAAATATTATAATGTGTTGGTTGTTATTATAATCGAGTAAGATTATAAAAGTGAAATGGTTATGTAAATAATCAGTCAGAATTCATATAAGTATAATATATGAAATCAAGATGAATTAAATCTGAATTTAAATCAGAATTGGAATTTAAAATAAGGAAATTTTAAGTTCCTGGGAGATTCTGAAAACGCTTTTCAAACTGATATTGACATAGTATTGAATTCACTTTGATTGCTGGAAAATAGATTCCGATGGTGAAGCATGCCATCATCGGTGTTCATTTTCGAGTTGTAAGTGACGGATTACTACCAAAGATTTTGTTTTCAAATTTGGTTTGTAAAAACAAGGTGTTCAGAAATTCAAAGGTTTTTGAATTGTGATTATGATTTTAAATTGATTTGAAATAAAAACCCAGGGGTTTAAATTCT
Source organism: Allium sativum (assembly GCA_030737875.1). Classification (NCBI taxonomy): domain Eukaryota; kingdom Viridiplantae; phylum Streptophyta; class Magnoliopsida; order Asparagales; family Amaryllidaceae; genus Allium; species Allium sativum. The sequence goes on along the minus strand of CM060916.1, from coordinate 669,699,325 downwards.
AGAATTTAAAATTTAACTTGTGAAGTTAAGTAGAATGAGATGTTAAAAGTTAAGTAAAACTGAAAATGATTAGAGAATAATCTGGGATGGAATCGAGGGATAAGTTAAGAATTTGGAATCAAGAATGAAACTCAAGTTTGAAATGATATCTGGCTTGGATATAAGCGAATGATTTGGTTTTGAGAATGAACTGATTGGAGATCAAGTTGGTAAAGCATTGTTATATGCAGAACTGGTGACGAATGGTAGGGATATAATGATATGCCCGACAAAAAAAGGGTACAAGTTTATATTTCATATGAGTTTGGTGATTTATGAGCCGAATTGGCAAGCCGCTTGGCTGTTTGATTTTCTTTTGGGTTGGAGATGGCCCAGAGAGGCGAGTTGGAGTTTGAGATATTGACCAGTACAAAGGACGTGTTGGCGAAATTTTTCGAAAAGTTAAGGCGTTAGAAAATTTTCAGGATTTTTGAAAATTTTCGTTGATAAGAATTAATTAATAATCTAATAGAAATTAAATTGGTTCAATTGAAACTGAAGTTAAGAAGTGAACAAATGAGTTCTAACCAGTTAGTAGGGTTGTTCTCTACCTTAGCAATTTCGAGGACAAAATTATTTTAAGTGGAGAAGAATGTAATGACCCGCATTTGCAGAGGTATAATGTAATGACCTGGCATTTTTCCCACTCCAAGTTGGTAATTAAACCAACTCGAACCGTTCAAAACGACAGATTGTTATTGGCTTACACGGTTTAAACAAAATCAACACAGAATCACAGTGTACAATAATTGCAGCGGAATAAAATTTTACATAAAATATCAGAGTTGTACAATATTTACAACGGAAGATAAATAAATTTGTACATAAATTTTAGACATATAAAACTTTACACTTTGTTGTCGGCTTAGCGTGCGCACGTGCGTCTTCACATCTTTGCGTCCTCTCTTGTTTTGCGTGGTGATATCTATAACCTGGAACACTTAAGGCCTGACCCGAGTGTCCCATGCAAAATACGCAAAACACCCGAGTCAGGATTAAACTTATTTCAAGTTAGCACACTTCGATAAAAACATAAATATAATTAGTTTAATCCAAATTATTATTAAATAACTTTGAGTACCCAAAATAATGAACTGCCGAATAATCATAGCAAAGCAACATGCGGATGTGGTTACATGCGTGGGAAACATCCAATATTAAGAGAAGCATATAAAGGAAACTTCTATAGCAGTTACAAATGGCAAAATGGTGGTATGTTATCTCATATATGTACCGTTCCATTGAACTAAATCAGACCAAATTCAGGTTCGTAACGCATGCAACAAATGTTTGTCCAAAATAAAGTAGGGTCATGCAATTAAGACAAGTTGAATTATGCATACGTGATTTCTTTCAAGAAACAGTAAATAGACTATATGCAAATAAAACTGAATGCAAGTAAGTTTAGTTAAACCAATACATGCAATTAAAATGAATTAAATCAATGCATGCAAATGGAATGAATCGGAACTAATTACACGCAAATGAATCCAATAAATCTCCATATGCTTAACAGTTATAAGATGGCTAAATGCAAATAAATGAATTCAGTTAATGCATGCAAATGAATCAAATAAATCACCGTATGCTTGGCATTTTCCATAACAGCTAAAGGCAAATAAATGAATTGAAATTTATTGCATGCCAATGAATGGAATTGAATCACTGCATGCATACCATTTTCCCAAGGCAACTATAGGTTGGCCAAATGCAGACAAAAGAATGGAATTAATTTCATGCAAAGCATGCATGACATTTACTAAAATAACAGTAGCATGGCCAAATGAAAACAAAAGAATGGAATTAATATCATGCATGACATCTTTATAAATTATCAGTATTATGGCCAAGCAAAGTAGAATTACAGGTATGCATTAGAAATACCATGTATGGTAGTACAAAAGTATGGTCATGTAAATCTACAAGGGAAATCAATCATTTTAACAGCATAATAACCATAACGGCATACATATCAACATATCTTCCCAAGAATATTTTTCCTAACGATGAATATAGGACATATATGTACTGGAAGTTTAGTTACTCATCTTGGTTTTACTGTTCAAAATATGGTGGGACATGTGGCATATTATAAACTGCTAGTATGCCTTCACAACGACATGCAACATGAGTTCCCGATTCTTTATTAAAGTACAGTAGGTTTCAAGGGAATCAACATAAGAATTCATGTACCCACTTAATCCAAAGATACGCACTCAACACCATAGACCAGAATGCATACATATTAATAAGAAGTACGCAACCAAATGAGCCAGCAAGGACCAGGACATGTTCACTTGAGATATAACAAGGAAAAGGTTCCAGTTTATACAAGAATAGGGAAATCAAAAGTGTCACGCATAAGGATTTGTGTGTACCCAGAAGGCACCCAATGTTCACATGGTTAAAGTCCCCAAATAATGTAAGGTGCAAACACATTTATGTATTTCAGGAATCCAGGTTATTATATAATCTAAGGCGAGTACTGCAATAATAGTTGTGTAGTTTACAAGCAACAGTTAAGACATCATCACATGTGGCAGTATAAAGTTCTAAAAGGACATGGTCAAGTTGTCTATATTATGTGTTCTCTGTACTAGTGGTCGAGCGACCAACAAGTTCCAAACTCAAGGCGAAGTGGCAATAACAGGAAGATATGTATGTTTCTCGAGATACAGTACCATAAATGAAAGAATTGCAACATGCATGCACAACAATTGTGACAGTCAACAAAATGATCAGAGCCATAAATAACAATGTCCAAAACCGACCATATTTAGTGGACGAAGTGGAGAAACTTGCAATAATTTTAATCGTAAGTAAAACTTACGTTTGGTCGAAAGGAAAAGCAGCGGTAACAGCGAGAAAGGTGCTTAGTCGGAGATGATAGAGATGAAGGCTTCAAACCCGCTAGCTTTGGGGTGCGAGCCGCTGAATGTAGCGACAAGGCGGTGAGGTTCGCATGGATTTATCGGTGTTTGACCTCAAGGCGGCTTCAAGCGATTTAAGGTTCCAAAAGGCAAGGTTGGTTTCGATAGCAGCGGGTGGCTCGCGTGCTAGAGCTCTGGCGACGAATGGCGGCTTGCAGAGGTGGGAGTGACAAAGACTGATTGACGATGAGTAGGAGAGGCGGAGCATGGAAGCAAGGCTGAACCGAGGATCAAATTCGGTGGCCATGATTTGGATTTTTGGGGAAACATGATTTTTGATTTTGGGAATAGGGAATTATTGGCTGAGTGCAAATAAATTAAGGGGAAAGGGAACGGGAATATAAAAGAAAGGAAAGAGTACACGCGTTGGTTTCTCTGATAAATCCTGATACATGCTTGTTTAAGGGTTTAAAATCTTACAAGTGGCACAATTTATACTAAACAAAATTTAAAAGAGTACATACTATTTATTATACCATATATGCAAACAAAATAAAAGTATATTTCATATACTTCCCAAATACAAATTCTAGTAAAGCCAAGTTCAGCTAAATAAAATTACTTACATTCAATTATAATTCCCAAATAAGATTGAAAAGCAAATTTATAACTTCACAACAATATATTTTAATTAATATTAATATTGCTTAATTTAACAAAACCAATTAAATCCGAAGATAACATTCAAATTTAAATTTACAAAATAATTCCAAAACCAAATTTAAAAATAGACTAGATTCAAAATAAAATCGAATATCAAGTATAAATATAAATTTTCAAAATTAAGTTAACTACAAAATTTAAAAATGCCAAAAATTTCTGGTTCATTACAATCTCCCCCACTTAAATCTTTTCGTCCTCGAAAAGGAGAGTTGTAAATTTATGCTTACGTGAAACAAATCTTACTTGTAAAATTTATTAAAACCAAATATAAATAAAAGTTATCAAATCAAAATACTTACAATTTCCAATAAGCTTGAAAAGTCACCAAAAGGTCCTTAATAGTTTAACACAAAATTTATAATACGACTAAATTGGTAAAATTTTATATCGAGACTATTATAAGCAAAACTTAAATTACTGTATTAAACTAAATAAGGGAATTTTCTATAAAATGTAACAGAAAGCTATGTTCAAAGTACAGAATAATTTAAGTAGTTTGAAATGGTAGAGTTATTTTGAAATAAGTCGTTTTTGACTAAAATAAAAATTCAAAGAGTTTAATATAAGATAGCCATAAAGTTAAAGTAAAATGGTTAAATATAAGCAATTTAGAAACTTGGTAGAAAATAGATAATACAATAAAATAGTAAAATAATATAAGTAAAGAACTTGAAATAGATAATTATACATACAACCGCAAAATGTAATAGTTTAAATGTGACGATAAGTTAAGTAAAATGAATAAATCTGATGAGTTAACTTAAAATACTATATAAATTACTATATTTATAATTTCAAACATTTGAAAATCTCAAAATGATTTCTCCAAACTTAGAATCCCTTTTTTTTCCAAACCATTGAAGTACTACACATTTCTTATATATAGAGTCATACTTTACTTTGGGATTTCAAAATCAAATTGCTTTCATACTTCAAACGTATATGATAAATACTTGGTAACTCGTAGCCTAACAAGTCCATTGTCGTTCTTGCAAACTTTAGACATGCGTTAATCAGGCGCGTGACTAAAATGTACAAGTACTAAATATACTTGTTTCAACTTCTAGTCAAAAATTCTGTTTCATTTCCTCAAGTTTCCCATGACAAGGCTTAGGGACAGCCTATCATACGCACTAATATAGATAATTAAGGTCGCTCCGGGCCCCTAAAGCAGACCATCTTCGAGGGTTCTCAAGCGAAGTGTGCATCACGGTTTTCGTCCAGACACGGACCCCCAAGCACAACATCGCGGAGCACATATATCTCGGTTTTTCATCCAGACACGGACACCGTATATGCCTAGGTTGCTCTTCCCATATACCATCATCGAGGGTTCTCAAGCGAAGTGTGCATCACGGTTTTCGTCCAGACACGGACCCCCATGCACAACATCGCGGAGCACATATATCTCGGTTTTTCATCCAGACACGGACACCGTATATGCCTAGGTTGCTCTTCCCAAATACCATCATCGAGGGATCTCAAGCGAAGTGTGCATCACGGTTTTCGTCCAGACACGGACCCCCAAGTACAACATCGCGAAGAACATATAACTCTTGGTTTCATCTAGACTCGGACACTGTATATGCCTAGGTTGCTCACCCTAAGTCTCACACACCCTTCGTTTAGTCACAGGTCCCTCGAATCCATGAAAATATCAAATCATTTCGTATCCCGAAGTCATAAATCCTTTCGCATCAATAATTTGCAAATACTTCCAATCATAGTATTGTTGTCTTTCAAACATTTCAAATATCGGGATTCAAGCCATCGAAATTTTCTTAGTTCATAAATTAATTTATAAACTATTCATCATATCCAAAATAATTTGGAAAACAATTCCGAACTATTGAAAATACAATTTTCAACTTCCAAACATACAACTTATGCTTTATATTTCGAAATTAATGATCTTATTCAAACACTTCAAGCCTTTCTAATTCTCTAAATCAAGGACTTTAAGATTCATTATATATCAAGCTTCATGAAGATAAACTTCAAATTTATTTCGAAATATCTTTTCCACAACTATACATAGGTTGATATTTCTAGGGGATTATCATTGCCACAAAATTCTCTCTCAATAATTGGAAATCAAATTTGATCAATATGATTTTCCTATCGTCCTTAATTAAGCTTTCCAACTTTTAAAAGTTTCAGAAAATCGTTTATAATATACACAAATCATGTCAACCTCCCCTTAGATCAACTTTCATTTAACTAGTTTTGAAACACTTCCAGATTTCCAAATAAATTTCACATTCTCATAATATAAAAATTTCAAGAGCTTCAAAATGATTATCTTAGGAATCGTTTATCATTCATATAGTAGAACAACCCTTTCTTTCAACATTATTCAATAATCCTCTATACCCTATATACGACTTTGTTTTATTCTTTCACATTTCAAATATCATATCTTGTTGGAAGGGTTATACTATTCAATTAGTTGTCAAATCTCTTGAAACACTTTTTATTTACAAATACCATTACGCTTCTGCTACGCACTCTGATTATGCGTATACATATTCAAACTAGTATTGGTGAAACATTGATTTCAAAATTTTCGAAACCAAATTCTCAAAACTAACATTTCAAAAATCCAATTTTCTTGTATCAGTTGGATTCTATATTTCAAACACTTCCATTAAAGCTCATTCGTTGAGGTTCCGTTACCAGAATATCTTGGATAAATCAAAGTTATCTAGTTGAATTCAATCATGGTTTATTCTACAAACGACACAAAGGGGTATACATGGATCAAGTCAAAAATTCCATGTACTTAAGTCAAACGGAGACGTATGAACAGAAGTTCAATATCAAAATGAACATCCAAAAAGATGTGATGTTTCGAAAAAATATCGTTAGCCAAGTTCAAGAGGGAAAAAGGTATGGATGACGCTACTCAAGGCCAAAATAGGAAAGTCATAAGCACACAAAGATACGAATATCAGCAGTCCAATCATGGGATACTCGATTTTTTTTCCATTTATTTTCTCTTGAGTAATTCTTACTGCAAAATTTTCATTTCTTTACATCATAAGAGATTACTTAAGTAATTTCCATTCAACTCATTCATACAGTTGCAGTTGCCTCCCCCACTTAGATATTTGTTATAACTTGATTAAATTCGATTGTCAAAATTTTGAAACATGGGGGATATTTTCAACATATTTATCAAAACAGATTAAATATTTCTCGATGTCTCAATTGGAATGATACATCTTCCTCACTTCCGAAACCTTAAAATAACACTGATGATGTCCGGATCATCAATAGAATCATTCTCAAATGACTAAAGTGCGAATCTATATTTATTTATCACGCCAAGAATTTAGCACATACGTTAGCTAAGCGTATGTCCTAAAATCTTCATGTACTCAATAATCCAAACTTGACATCAAGTAAAATACTCGCAACTATCATTATCACATGTTGACTATTTTCCAAAACTATCGTTTCACATTTAAAAACATTCTTATATAAATTTTCATATATAAGCATCGGACAAAATTCCTATCAAATGCTCATAAAAATTCAACACATCATTCCTATGTATAAGATTCCATTTTATATCGAATTCCTTTCAAAACAATCGTTTTCGAATTAATCGCTTCCTTATGTTCATAAATAAATTTCAAAAACTTGTATCTCGTTTACCCTGAAACTTTTATTTTAGTCTAAATGTTCTTGAATTTTTTTCTCAATTCCAAAAGTTATCTTGACTTATAAATCGATTCGTTATTTAATGTCATTTCTGAAATCCAAACTCATATTCTCAAATCAAATTTTTTGTTATCAACATCATATTTGATTTGAATTACATGTTATGATTGTCATCAATTAAATCCTCACGCTCAGCAGTTCGGACCAAATTCGTTCGGATCTTTATCAATTTGTAGGTAAATAGTAAGTAAGATAGTAAGCTTGAAATAAATAAGTTTTAAATAAGAAAAGAGGGAAATATATATTTAAAGTTAAATAGTTAAGTACAAAAATGATTTAGGAAAATAGTTTAAGTAAAATGGTGAAGTAAATTTTAAGAAAAATAGATAGTTTTTAAAAATAGATTTGAATAAATTAGTAAAACAAACTTGTTATAAACTAAGCTTTAGAATAAAAGTGTTTAAATAAGATAAAAATAATATATAAGTTATAATGAAGGCAGTATTACCTTAAACTAGATCCGAGTCAAATTTAGTATCGATTCAGCGCACGTCTTAATCCTCGATTTCTTTAGTCGAATAACGTCAAGTTCCGATTTTGCCAAAAAAAAAAAAAATCAATGTACTTTCTGAAACCCATACTTATTATTACCTTTTTCCTTTCCATATCTATTCAAACCATAGCTCTCGGATAAACGAAGTCTTTATATAAATCTTTCACATATAGGTTTCGAAAACTTTTATTCTTTCATTTTAGTCCCGAAATTTTTCTCTCAAAACTCCTTACTATTAATTGGAAAATTTCTAAATATTTGGTAAAACCAATTCTTTAGTCACTTTTATATTCCTTGGAAAATTTCGAACAACTCAACGACGGATTACGGAACTATATCGCAAGGCTTTTATACAAGAAACCCAAAAAGGAATCTTATCTTTTCCGAAAATATTTTATTTTCAAAAATCTTTTTTTTAAATGATTTATTTTCGAATTCCACTGATTCTAGCATTAATTCTACTCATTCTAAGGTATTTCTACCTTATCTCTAATGAGTTTTTAAACCGAATAAGCCAAGCTTTGTATGAACCAAAGCTCTGATACCACATGTAACGACCTGGCGTTTTTCCCACTCCAAGTCGGTAATTAAACCAACTCGAACCGTTCAAAATGACAGATTGTTATTGGCTTACACGGTTTAAACAAAATCAACATAGAATCACAGTGTACAATAATTGCAGCGGAATAAAATTTTACATAAAATATCAGAGTTGTACAATATTTACAGCGGAAGATAAATAAATTTGTACATAAATTTTAGACATATAAAACTTTACACTTTGTTGTCGGCTTAGCGTACGCACGTGCGTCTTCACATCTTTGCGTCCTCTCTTGTTTTGCGAGGTGATATCTATAACCTGGAACACTTAAGGCCTGACCCGAGTGTCCCATGCAAAATACGCAAAACACCCGAGTCAGGATTAAACTTATTTCAAGTTAGCACACTTCGATAAAAACATAAATATAATTAGTTTAATCCAAATTATTATTAAATAACTTTGAGTACCCAAAATAATGAACTGCCGAATAATCATAGCAAAGCAACATACGGATGTGGTTACATGCGTGGGAAACATCCAATATTAAGAGAAGCATATAAAGGAAACTTCTATAGCAGTTACAAATGGCAAAATGGTGGTATGTTATCTCATATATGTACCGTTCCATTGAACTAAATCAGACCAAATTCAGGTTCGTAACGCATGCAACAAATGTTTGTCCAAAATAAAGTAGGGTCATGCAAATAAGACAAGTTGAATTATGCATACGTGGTTTCTTTCAAGAAACAGTAAATAGACTATATGCAAATAAAACTGAATGCAAGTAAGTTTAGTTAAACCAATACATGCAATTAAAATGAAATAAATCAATGCATGCAAATGGAATGAATCGGAACTAATTACATGCAAATGAATCCAATAAATCTCCATATGCTTAACAGTTATAAGATGGATAAATGCAAATAAATGAATTCAGCTAATGCATGCAAATGAATCAAATAAATCACCGTATGCTTGGCATTTTCCATAACAGCTAAAGGCAAATAAATGAATTGAAATTTATTGCATGCCAATGAACGGAATTGAATCACTGCATGCGTACCATTTTCCCAAGGCAACTATAGGTTGGCCAAATGCAGACAAAAGAATGGAATTAATTTCATGCAAAGCATGCATAACATTTACTAAAATAACAGTAGCATGGCTAAATGAAAACAAAAGAATGGAATTAGTTTCATGCATGACATCTTTCTAAATTATCAGTAGCATGGCCAAGCAAAATAGAATTACTGGTATGCATTAGAAATAGCATGTATGGTAGTACAAAAGTATGGTCATGTAAATCTATAAGGGAAATCAATCATTTTAACAGCATAATAACCACAACGGCATACATATCCATATATCTTCCCAAGAATATTTTTCCTAACGATGAATATAGGACATATATGTACTGGAAGTTTAGTTACTCATCTTGGTTTTACTGCTCAAAATATGGTGGGACATGTGGCATATTATAAACTGCTAGTATGCCTTCACAACGACATGCAGCATGAGTTCCAGATTCTTTTTAAAGTACAGCGGGTTTCAAGGGAATCAACATAAGAATTCATGTACCCACTTAATCCAAAGATACAAAGATACGCACTCAACACCACAGACCAGAATGCATACATATTAATAAGAAGTACGCAACCAAATGAGCCAACAAGGACCAGGACATGTTCACTTGAGATATAACAAGGAAAAGGTTCCAGTTTATACAAGAATAGGGAAATCAAAAGTGTCATGCATAAGGATTTGTGTGTACCCAGAAGGCACCCAATGTTCACATGGTTAAAGTCCCCAAATAATGTAAGGTACGAACACATTTATAAATTTCAGGAATCCATGTTATTATATAATCTAAGGCGAGTACTGCAATAATAGTTGTGTAGTTTACAAGCAACAGTTAAGACATCATCACATGTGGCGGTATAAAGTTCTAAAAGGACATGGTCAAGTTGTCTATATTATGTGTTCTCTGTACTAGTGGTTGAGCGACCAACAAGTTCCAAACTCAAGGCGAAGTGGCAATAACAGGAAGATATGTATGTTTCTCGAGATACAGTACAATAAATGAAAGAATTGCAACATGCATGCACAACAATTGTGACAGTCAACAAAATGATCAGAGCCATAAATAACAATGCCCAAAACCGACCATATTTAGTGGACCAAGTGGAGAAACTTGCAATAATTTTAATCGTAAGTAAAACTTACGTTTGGTCGAAAGGAAAAGCAGCGGTAACAGCGAGAAAGGTGCTTAGTCGGAGATGACAAAGATGAAGTCTTCAAACCCGCTAGCTTTGGGGTGCGAGCCACTGAATGTAGCGACAAGGCGGTGAGGTTCGCATGGGTTCATCGGTGTTTGAACTCAAGGCGGCTTCAAGCGATTTAAGGTTCCAAAAGGCAAGGTTGGTTTCGATAGCAGCGGGTGGCTCGCGTGCTAGAGCTCTGGCGACGAATGGCGGCTTGCGGAGGTGGGAGTGACAAGACTGATTGACGATGAGTAGGAGAGGCGGAGCATGGAAGCAAGGCTGAACCGAGGATCAAATTCGGTGGCCATGATTTGGATTTTTGGGGAAACATGATTTTTGATTTTGGGAATAGGGAATTATCGGCTGAGTGCAAATAAATTAAGGGGAAAGGGAACGGGAATATAAAAGAAAGGAAAGAGTACAAGCGTTGGTTTCTCTGATAAATCCTGATACGTGTTTGTTTAAGGGTTTAAAATCTTACAAGTGGCTCAATTTATACTAAACAAAATTTAAAAGAGTACATACTATTTGTTATACCATATATGCAAACAAAATAAAAGTATATTTCATATACTTCCCAAGTACAATTTCTAGTAAAGCCAAGTTCAACTAAATAAAATTACTTACATTCAATTATAATTCCCAAATAAGATTGAAAAGCAAATTTATAACTTCACAACAATATATTTTAATTAATATTAATATTGCTTAATTTAACAAAACCAATTAAATCCAAAGATAACATTCAAATTTAAATTTACAAAATAATTCCAAAACCAAATTTAAAAATAGACTAGATTCAAAATAAAATCGAATATCAAGTATAAACATAAATTTTCAAAATTAAGTTAACTACAAAATTCAAAAATGCCAAAAATTTCTGGTTCGTTACATATAATAATTAATTAATTTAATTATTTAAAAAGTGAATTAAAGAATTTCATGGTCGTGGAATTAAATAATGGTGAATATTTAATTAAAATAATAATTAAAATAATATATTTAATTCAAAAATAATCAGGAATATTGGAAATCACAATATTCTGTGAACATGGTCATCCCTAAGATTTAATTCAGCTTAGAGTTGAATTATATTGACGAATATATTCAATCGACGTCAGTTTGAACGTATAATTATATAATAATTAAAATCGAGCTTGAAATGGCGCTGTAGTTCGTGAATTGGCGATGCGAACTTCAACTGAATGTACAGATTCGTTTTAAGCCGGATTACTGTGAAACAAGAAACGTGTGGAGCTGGTGGAGTATATCTTTCTAGTGGAAGAGAAAAATTGGGATTTCGTTGTGTAGGTTTTGATTTACGTCCAAATCAAATTTCAGAAAAGTCGCTGTGGAATTCCTTTATAATTCGTAATGCTTTATTTACGTTATAATTGGATTTTCAATATAAATTGAATATGGATTCAACCTGGACTTGGAATATCGAATATATAATTACCCTGGAGCTGTATGCTATTCCACTGTGAATATATACGATAAATATAAATTTATTTATATTTAATTTAATTATATTTATATATTTAAATGGGTCATCCAGAGCTTTAAAAATAGCCACTTTTGCAATCGAAGTCGGAATTCGACGAAACTAATTTTGGTAGATCCGCAACATCAAATTATTGCTAGATGTCAAGTTTCGTGATTTTTAGAATCACTGTGTGGCCGTACGGATTTTTAGAGTGAAAAATAGTTAGTATTTTGACGGTTAAAAATACGCTGTGTGAGCATACAGAGTCGGAATTCGACGAAACCAGTTTCGTTGGGACCGTAATGTCGAACTGTAGCTGCATATCCAGTTTTGTGATTTTTGGGTATTGTATGTGGACATAGGAAATTTTTAAGTGATAATCAAGTTATAAAAGGAATATAAAAATATTATTTCTTTTCCTATAAATAATCCTTCTTCCTTCTATAACCTAATTCTATTTGTTTTCCTCCGGTCAAACCTTCTCTTCTAGCCGCCATTTCATTTTGTTTCCAGAAAACGAAATCGTGAACACTTTTCCCCTTTCAAAAATCAAGATAAATAGAAATGAATTGCTAAAATTCTTAAAACAAATAGCTTTGATCTCCCCTCGAGATTCACTTCCAGTCTATGTATTTTGTTTTGGGTTCGATTGTGATTCCCGTCGCTGAAAATTGGATAGCGCTGGTACATTCGGGCTAGGGTTCGAACTCATTGTTCATATGGTGAGTTTCGAGCCAAATCGAGGTGATGGTTTAGTTCAGGGTAACGCGGTGGCCAGGATGATGTGGATCGGAGGAACTCCGGTGGTCGAAATTAAAAAGCGACAGTGGAACTTGACCGGTTAAGCTACAGGTTGTGTTCTCTGGGAAGGAGTCGAGCTGAGGGTAGTGGTGGTCGTTAGGTGCGGAATGGTCCGTTGAGTTGGGTGGTGTTGGCCGCGACTGGGATTGATGATCGAGGTGGAAGCATGAGGTGGTCAACGGTGGGTCAATGGGGAAGTGGAGTAGCGGTTCATAAGGTCTTAACGTGGAAGAAGGGTGAGTGAGCGGGTTTAAATGGTTACGGGCCGGTTTGGTTGAAAAGGTCAAAGCCCATGGATTTTTAAATTCAAATTCTATTTCTATTTAAAATCTAGTGTATTAACTTGTAAACTCGATAATTTGATCATACGAGGTCAAAATCGTGAACCATAAGTTGCGTTGGGATCGTGTGGACGGTGGCTACACCATGGAGCTAATTAGGAGTGAATCCGAGCTCGTTACAATTTATGGAGAAATAAATTGTCAGACTGAATCAAATAACAGTTTATCGTTCTTTAACGATGAACTGCAAAAGTGTATAAAACTCACCAACTCTGAACAGTTATATTTTTATAATGTATTTTTAGAACTATTAATCATCTGTTGATTGCTGTGTGTTGGTTGATTGATTGAACTACTAGTCAGTTAGTTGAGAATATATATATATATATATATTTTTTGATTCTTTTTATCAAAATAATCCGTACTGAACTGATATTGATGTTAATCGTGTTGTCTAACATCTGTGATGTAGGGAAATAGGTTGGAGGGCCCCAACCGGGTTCCTCAATATTTATAATACTGTTTTGTTCATATATTCTGTTATATGATGTGATATATAATCTGTTGTTGATTATATGGGGTTGAACGTTATTTATCATCGTGATTTGATATGATTGAATACCATAACATACGGGATGTTGGTAAGGGAATTTTCAAAGTGATAGTGAAAATAAAATATTTATAAATGAAATATTTATAAATAAGAGATATTTATAAATTTGAATATTTATAAATAAGGAATATTTATAAATAGGAATATTTATAAATAAGAGATATTTTAAAAAGGAAATAAATTCAAACCATTTTCTTTTTGAATGGAAAGGCCTGTGTGGCGGGTTTGGGGATTTTCCCGATACTCCCGATACAAAGGAGGTTATGGCGAATTTTCCCGGGAATTTAAGGAGTTAGAATATTTTTTAGAATAAATTTGAAAAGGGAATATTTGCAAACCATTTGCAAATAGAATATATTAGAAAAAGCGAATATTTGTAAACCATTTACAAATAGAACTGAAAAGGGAATATTTAGAAAATAAATAGAGTTAATAAATTGGTTTAAAAAGGAATAAGATGTTATAAAAAGGAAACCGTTATAAAAAGGAAAACGTTATTAAATGAACATTTATAAAGTGAAGAACCGTTACTAAGAAAGTGAATCTTTATAAATGAATAAACGTTGTTAAAAGGGGTTCCTTTTAAATGGATAAACGTTAATCAAAAAGGAATGATCGAACAGGGTATTCGAAGTTAGTTAATCGAATATGGTATTCGAAGTTAGTTAATCGAATAGGGTATTCGAAGTTAGTTAATCGAATATGGTATTCGAAGTTAGTTAATCGAATATGGTATTCGAAGTTAGTTAATCGAATATGGTATTCGAAGTTAGTTAATCGAGTATGGTATTCAAAGTTAGTTAATCGAACATGGTATTCGAAGTTAGTTAATCGAATATGGTATTCGAAAGTTAGTTAATCGAACATATTATTCGAAAGGGGTTAGTCGAGTCGAGTTAGTTGAATAGAGTTAACCGATAGAGTTAATCAATTAGAGTTAAACAGTAGAGTTAATCAGCTAGAGTTAATCAGTTAGAGTTAACCAGTTAGAGTTAAACAGTTAGAATTGAACAATTAGAGTTAATCCAAGTGAGATGCCATTTAGCATGACTGCTAGCGTAATTCGCAGGGCTGTAAATAGTCTACGACGGTCGGATGTTTCCTGGGGGAATCGGGCGTAACCATTGTGATCGCTGCGATCTAGAGTCAAACGAATGGAGTTAAATAGAGTTATCGAATATTAGTTATTCGAATGGAGTTAAATAGAGTTATCGAATATTAGTTATTCGAATGGAGTTAAATAGAGTTATCGAATATTAGTTATTCGAATGGAGTTAAATAGAGTTATCGAATATTAGTTATTCGAATGGAGTTAAATAGAGTTATCGAATATTAGTTATTCGAATGGAGTTAAATAGAGTTATCGAATATTAGTTATTCGAATGGAGTTAAATAGAGTTATCGAATATTAGTTATATGAATGGAGTTAAATAGAGTTATCGAATATTAGTTATTCGAATGTAGTTAAATAGAGTTATCGAATATTAGTTATTCGAATGGAGTTAAATAGAGTTATCGAATATTAGTTATTCGAATGGAGTTAAATAGAGTTATCAAATATTAGTTATTCGAATGGAGTTAAATAGAGTTATCGAATATTAGTTATTCGAATGGAGTTAAATAGAGTTATCGAATATTAGTTATTCGAATGGAGTTAAATAGAGTTATCGAATATTAATTATTCGAATGGAGTTAAATAGAGTTATCGAATATTAGTTATTCAAATAGAGTTAAACGGAGTTAAATAGAGTTTGTCAAATATAATTTATTTGAATAGAGTTAAAGGAAAGGAGTTATCGATTATAGTTTAATCGAAGGGAGTTATCGATTTTAGTTTAATCGAAAGGAGTTATCGATTATAGTTTAATCGAAAGGAGTTATCGATTTTAGTTTAATCAAAAGGAGTTATCGATTAGTTTAATCGAAAGGAGATTATCGAATATAAGTTATTCGAAGAGAGATAATCGAATATAAGTTATTCGAAGAGAGATAATCGAATATAAGTCATTCGAAGAGAGATAATCGAATATAGGTTATTCGAAGAAGAGTTAATCAAATTGAGATTACTCGAAAGTGAATTATATGTCGAATTCAATTATATCGAATTCGGGAAAGTAACATTTACTTTATGGTTTTTAAATCAAGAGTATACACTAATAAATTTGGGTTAGGATTAATTATTCGAATTAAAGAATAAAGGTTATAATTGAAGTTAGATATTTCGAAAGTAGGGATTATAACGTTTTCGTTATAATCAATGTTTTCAATAAAGAAATGGATTCGTAAATTGAATCCGAGAGTTACGTAAAGAAGTTGTTAAAGGTTTAAAATATAAACTGTTACTATTTCGAAGTTATAACGTTGTTCAGTTAAGGTCTGAGAGGTAATTATACCCCAACTTGATTGACTTCTTTCTTAACTAAGAAATGGTAAGGTTTGATAGTGAATGATGGTTAAGTGAATTCGGTAAATGGGTTGGGTTGGCATAGCGATGTTTTATTTAAACATCTGTTTAAATCCAATGAAGGAACTTTGGAAATGTTTTTCCGAATAAGAAATCAGTAATGTTTTATAATATAGGAAACAGGAAATGGAAATGTTTTCCATTGATTAATAAAGTATATTTTCTAAAATTAGAAAATAGGAAATGTTGCATATATGGAAACAGGAGATAAGTAACTAATAAACTAAAGAGATATATGTTAAATGATGATTGATTGATATAATTTCCATCTGGAAATAATATCGTTGTTTGCACACGAGTTTTTCTTTGATAGTTAAATCACAGACTATCAATGTTTTGACATTTTAACATTGTTAATATGGAGAGACCGGTTGGATTATTATCCAAAGAACCACTCTGTATTGGCATAAGCATTGCGAATCATATATGCCAAAGATAATTGAAGATGTAGTAAAATGCAAGGGCTATTGTATAAGTCTTAGATAACAGTGCCTAAGATGGATGTACTGAATAGTACCTTCGGTTCATCCTGTTCCTGGATGACTTGTATGGATGGATGTATGACAGAGTATTTCCAGAAAGGTCACGTACATTGATTTCTTCAACCGTACCAAGAGTGGAAGTGGAGAAGGAAACTTCTTTTAGCTGACACATAATGTATGGTTATAGACGTCAAATTAGTGATTTAGATGGATCTGACAATGTGGCATTCGAAGTGAATCTGATGTGATGATAAAGCGTAACCTCAAGCCTCATCAACCGATAAATGACAGAAATCGGGCAGGCAGCATGGCTAAGTCGGTCGCACCGAAGTAGGGTGTATAATCACCTATCTAGAGAATATTCATTTGCTTCTTTTAATCTATCAATGCTGTCCCATATATATACGGGAAATGGTTGCTGATCCCAACCGTTGGTGGTGTACATTCGATACACTCAAGCGAAATGAGTGGTCGGTCATGTGTGGCTGAGTTGCAAGATGTTCTTGTTAAACTCCAGTGTATCGTTCCTAGAGTACACTGATCGGAAGGTGGTTCCATACCTTGTCATAGATGGAAATCCATTACCCAATACGTGCTTGCAGTTTTGATTGTATACTACATAGTAGAACGTGAGATGAAAACGTTTCTGCTAGATTGATATCTATTTGTACTTAGACATTATTATAATATCATAATGATATTGCTTTACAAAGTTGTTTGGATTTTCATAAGGGAAAAACCCGTTCCGTTTTCACGGCATGGTCTTATGATATATCCGTTATTAAACCAAGTGTTAAGAGTTTTATTCACACCAGTCCCATGACTGACCCGGAGTTTATTTGTTTTTTTTCCCTAAACTCTTGGGTGCCTAAATTTGTACGGGCAGTCAAGTAGTCGTGATTTTACAGATACACTTGGAGAGCTTGGAGCAGGAGGCTTCAGGATTCTATAGATATTATTATTTCCGCTGTTGTTGTAAGTGTTGTACTCTGATAAGTGCTATTGTATATATAACTGTTTGTATTTCAAAAGTTATGTTATATTTTATTCGTTCCGCTGTGAGATTCGTGTTTACTCTGATGATGATGTTCTTCTTCTTATTCTATTTTATTAGTTCTATCTTATCTATCCTCACCCTCTACTTTCTTTCATTAACCATTCGGTTATTTTCGATCCTTGGATGTTCGATATGTGTTGTATATCGGATAACCAAGATCGCATTTTTCCGGGTTGTTACAATAAATCATTGGACACATTTCCATATTCACTCCCATTCCTAATGGTTTATATTATAAAAACCTTTCTGGTTCTTATTTGGAAAACATTTCCAAACCCCTTTCGTTTGATTTAAATAGATGTTTAAATAAACATCGCTATGCCAACCCAACCCATTTCACTTATCAACTAGATTCACTTAACTAACCTTCACTATCGAACCTTAACCATTCCTTAGTTAAAACTGAAGCCTGTCAAGTTGGGGTATAATTACCTCTCAGATCTTAACTGAACAACATTCCTAACCTCGAAATAGACAAAGTTCACCCCTTTAAATCTTTAACCAACTTCCTTACGTAACTCTCGGATCCTATTCATGAATCCTCTTCTTTTACAAAAATCTTTTGATTATAACAATAGTGTTATAAACCTATACTTCTGAAATAAAATATTTAAATATAACTTTTCTCTACTAATTTAAATAAATAATAATTACTTTATTAGATAAATAAATATCGCTTTAAAAACCGAAAAGAAATAGTACTTTCCCCCATTCGATATAATCAAATCCCAACGTATAATCCACTCTCGAATAATCACTATTCGATAACTCTCTTTCGAATAAACTATATTCGATTACTTCTCTTCGAACATACTATATTTGATAACTCTTCCTTTCGAATAACTTATACTCGATTAATTCTCTTCTTCGAATAACTTATATTCGATAATCTCTCTCGAATAACTTATATTCGATAATCAAATATTAGTTTCCAACAAATGCTAATTATCACGTTAAATCCTGATTAATTCAATATATATTTTCTTCAAATAAATTATTTTAAAACATCTAGCTTAGTTGAATTCAAATTACAAACCTTTACAGATTTTATTTAATCCTTTTTACATTTCGAATATCGAAATGAATTTCATCATTCCCTTTCTAAAACAACTCCAATTTCCCCATTTCCCAAATTCACTATTGAATTTGCAAATCCCTATTATCCATTGATAATTATATTTTAATTCATTTATAAACCTTGGTTTATAAATCGCACCACTTGTTTCCATTATCAAACAAAGTTATTTATTTCCTCACCATTCGAGATCCCATTTCTGTTGAATTTCTGTTTCAAAATCCACTTTTCTATATAAATGTGTTTATTTGCAAAATCCTTACTTAATCCCATTATTCACATCGAATGTGAATACATTTCTTTTATACAATCTCTTTAGTTTGATTTCGTATTTAAAAACAATATCTCATTTTCAATTCTATTAGTTTTGCGAATATTTCTTTTGAAATATCCTATTTATTTTCATAAAATTCTCCTTCTACTTCGTATTATTTCTATTAAGTATTTCAACCAAACGGTCTTTTACACTTCCATATTACTGTTAGTAAATTCTCTACGGAAGTTCCTTAGTAAATTTTCAAATATCTCCTTTTATAAAATTCATTTGATTTTATAAAATTTCTTTTAAATTAAATATCCACTTCACAATTTCCTTTATTATAAAATCCTATGATTTCATAAAAATCTTATTTCAATATACACCTTGAAATTTCCTTTTATAGTTCTAGTATTACTTAGGGTATTTAACATACCACAAAACAACGGTCAATACCATCCAAACATACATAATCCACAACAGATTATAAATCATATCATATATCACAATACATGAAAAATAGTAAAATAATGTTAAGGAACCCAGTTGGGTCCCTCCGACCTGTTTCCCTACATCCACAGATGTTAATCAACATAAATAACACGAATATGAAATATTTTGATAAACAAAGTCAGTATTCGATTAACGATTTATATATATATATATCGTTATCGATATTTCAACCAATTTACTAGTAGTTCAACAAAACAGCCAACACACAGCAGACAACCATTATTTATCAATTCTAAAATTACGTTATAAAAATATAAGTTGAGCAGAGTTAGTGAGATCTACTCACCTTAGTTGTTAATCGTTTAATGACGGTTAACGTTCGGTTGATCATACCAGGCGTTTAGTTCCGTCGTAACTTGTAACGAGCTCCACAACGTTCCAACTAGCTTCATCGCATAGCTTGTACTCCGACGATTCCAATGTGACTACCCCGTTCGTAAAACTGATTACGCATTTACGAGATATTATATTCTCAAATCAATATACTATGTTAAATTTAAATTAAACTATACTTAGATTATTTACTTACCATTTGGGATTGGTCTCGGTCCATCAATTCTAGGCGTGCCCGACCCCTCAGCCCGTGGTGCTTTCCTCTGATATTATCCCAAACACAGCTCCACCATAACTTCCAAATACCCATCAGTTTCTATCAATACTCATGTATTAATATATATATATATATATAAATATTTCTTTTTCTTTTTTTTCGGTTTTAATACCGGGTCAAACCCAACCTTCGTTTACTCGCAACTACGCTTCTTCTAACCTGATTCAAGAAGAAAACCATCCCTACACAAATATTTTCGCCATTTTTCCATCTCTGAACATGTCAAACTCTTTATCAACCTGTGCCTAAAATTCAAACATCAGTCCCACGCTTCACTTCCAACGCTCCTCCTTCCTACCACCACCGCAAAGAGAGAAACCACCATCGGTCTCCCCATCTCCACCCTGCATGCGAAACAGTACTGCTCACCCATCCTGCAGTGCTCCTCCCTCTCGGTTTTTATCATGCTGCTGCACTCATACTGTTCCTCTACCCTCCCACTTCATATATATACAACGAGCCACTCCATGGCCAGTCACCCCAAACAATGAACTCGCAGAGACTCCTGTTGCTTTTACTACTCCCACTCCATGCTTTTCATCACTCCTTTCTACATTAATCCCAATGCAAGAACAATGCCTCCCTCTTTCCATGTACACAGCGATCATCTCCCTAGCTTTCTACCCACCAACAATTTCAACTCGGCCCTTCCTTCTAATGTCTCGCTTCAGGTGGAACTCCACACTCCAGGCACAGTACCGCGACCTTTTGATCACAAAATTTCCCAACATATCATGACTACAACTCCATGTATGAGTAACCACTCTATATATTTGGAGCACCATCAGAATTTTTAGTAGAGAATTAAATTTCATTTTGAATTTACAGGCTACGATCTGTTTGAATTCTCAGATCTAGAAATAAACGAGCTACTGTATGTGCTCATATTTATAGATCGAAATTCCTTCATATGCAAGTATGAGGCCAGTAGGTAGGTCTGCCATTTTGTATAGGTTAGCAGTGCTTTTCATTTCCAATGTGAAAAGAAAGAACACTGCTTCTATCTTTTTTTTTCCTGTATGCATTTTGTTTTGGGTAGCTAGAGTTCTAGCTAGGTCTTTATTGATGTGAAAACACATAGCAAGTAGTTGAAAAACACTAGCCGTACAAAGGTGGGCTTGGGCATCACGTTTGCAGAGTGTAAGTCTGCATATAACATGTTTACTTTTCTTACTTCAAACCTATGAAAATACAAGTGGAAATGGATGCGTGTGACATGAAGAGCAAATGGAGAGGAAAGCGCTTGGTTATATAGGAAGAGTATATGTGGATTTTAAGTTAAATAGATAGGTAGATGCTATTAGAGAATCAAGTAGTCACACAACTTTTCCGTTTATATATATACAAGCTGCTACGGATGGAAATAAAAATACAATCGTACTGAGGGATGTGCCACAATCCCAAAAATATTTGACTCATATTTTGAAACCCCAAAATATTGATATAGGGTGCAAAATACTCCAAATAAAAAGTTGTGTATTTAATTAATTAAAAATTTCAGTAAATTCTAAAAATTAAATTAACACTACGCCCCAAAAGAACCTTGTCTAAATTCGAATCCAGTATGCATTTATTTCAAATAAACTGTTACGATCGATGAACGATTCTATAACGACTATTTGAAAATTTGATTTAATCATAAATAAAAATCTACGCGATGAAATCCCGATCTTTCTCTTACACTAGAAAAATATACTTCACCAGCTTCGAACATTTCTTGTTTCACAGAAATCCGAGTTAAAACGGCTTCTGTGTACTCGTTTAAAGTTCGAATCGCCAAATTACGAACTACGGCGCCATTTCGAGCTCGATTATAATTATAATATAATTATACATTCAACTGTCGTTCAAATAATATATTCGTTATTATAATTCAACTCTAAACTGAAATGTATCTTATAAATGATCTAATTCACACAATATTGGGAATTCAGCTATTTTCGACCGTTTCGAAAATAAATATATTATTCTATTATTTATTAATTAAATATAAATATTATTCAATTCAAGTTATCGATGTTACCAAATCGATATTTAATAATTAAATAAATTAATTATTATACTGTAAAAATACGGGACGTTACAGTCACAGACTGTGCAGAGTGCTCGAAAAATCCTAAAATAAGTTTAATGGAACCATAATTGAATTCATGAGTTGCACAATTGATGCTTATCAAGTAGTTGAGGCAAACAAAAAAGGGCCGCGATAAGTAAGTAACACCGCTTAACAAGTTTTGGTGACTCTCCCGGTGGAAGTACAGGTTAACGATGAGCAAGTTTGCTGCAAATACGAAGAACTGAAGAAACAATGGTTAAACATACATGTTCGTCTAACAAATGGGTGTTGGATGAGATCTGGTGGAAGGAACGGTGTGACTAGCACCATACACTTATGGTGCCCAAATACATATCTGATATAACAAATAATCTCAGTACCCACCTAATGTAGCGAATCAATCAAGGGTAAAGTTACAGTAATCTAAGATAGTATATATTTTATATCTCACAAATCCCAACGTAGTAACAAATAGACATAAAACATGAGAGAATGTGATATAACCAAAGGAACCATGATAAATCAAAAAGTACCAGGTTCATCACAATTATACAAAGAAAGAAATAATAGAGTTTACACATCTCATTAAGTAAACTATAAAATAATTAGAAATTATTGATATAACTCCAAAATACTACATGGTGGAATATAGCAGTAACGACTTCAAATATAGATACATGAAAAGCATAACCTTCATGCTCATTTTTCGCTTAGTTCCACGTGTTATCACATGTCCATTATCTCATTCTACTCATTTATAAGTATTCGAGAATATAAAGAACAATGTAGATAATCTCGGTTTATACAACGGTCTGGTATTAGAAATTTATAATGTCAAAATAGATATAGAAACTGTACAGTGATGTATAAAAATATGGTATGGAGAATCATACCCGACATGGCCTTACATCTAATAGGTCGACACATAACATAATATATATTGTACTATCATCAAATGGGTATATTACATTAAGTATAACAAGAGTGTCTGGGTACCTTATTCAGTCTTGCCTACATCACATGACATCCATCTCAAAATAAGACAACCATAACAAAAATAACAATCATGAAAAAAATAAAACAATCATCAACTGAATATCACATAATTTATTTAGATATCGTTGGGTATATAATAACTCATATTTGCATCACTAAGGTCAACTACCACCCAACATCACTGTTAAATCGATACTCGAATAAATATCATCCTTATTAAGGTTTTACCATCAATATGGTGAGCTAATTCATCGTCGAGGTCTAGGGTGCATAGTTGAGCATTCTCACATATGATTGCATTACAAGCATGCATCACATTTTTAAGTTATCCAATAGCCCATTGACATGCTTATAGACAATAAAACTCGCTTATTTTATTTTATAACCCGAAAATACTATGAAATTGTCTTCTTGGATGATCGTTAGAGCCACAACCACTTCTCAACTGAAGTATTTAAACTTCACAAATCAAAGCACCAAGTCATTAAAATCTTCTGATGATTTGTTCTTTTTGTATTGATAAGAAAAAGTCATTAAAATCTTTCAGTATTTTGATTTCCTTAAAACTCATCTAAGTTCGCTCTTGTCAACCCCAAAGAAATCATGGCTCTGCATCCACCTTGCATTTGGTTATGTCAACCTCGTGTGTTAACCCCGTGAACCACATAAATTAGTCGTGGACTATATCTCATAAACCATTAACACCTAGCACATGTAATCGATCACTACCATTTCCCATGACCATGTTTTTCAATTTGGTATAAGGTCAGACTAATGTTCCTCTGATGCCTACCCATTTTTTCGTGTCTTTCTTCCTTGATCCTTTTCTAATTTAAATATTGTATCCCTTGAGCAGTGTTTGGATTTATCCAACTCCAAATACTATATAGTCGATCCATTGAAATCACATCATCTTCATTTCACTTTGTTAAACATTTTTCATGAAATTTAAGCATGAAAAATCATCATACAGACAACAAGTAAGCATCATATCATAGCAAATAATCAATATAACATCAATATCTTACTATAACTTTCATATAATCAACTATGATATGGAAATACATGTTAAAATCCATTTATATTATCTAATTTCATATGCAAATCATTGTAAATTCAACCTAAAAACAATAATTTTTTACTTTTAAAAATAGATCAAAAGTATGTTTTAACACATATATAAGCATATAAAAGACTATGAGATTAATTTACTCACCTGTTAATGTCGAATCTACCAAACATAAGAGATATGGAACGAGCAGCAAAATCACAAATTCTAATGCACCTAAATAATTAATTAGAAGATTCCTTTATTTACACCCTTAGTGATCTACCCCTGTTGGCTCGTTCAAACCTAATTTAGCATCAATTTTATGGAGTTTTGATAGGAGATTGAATTAATTAAGTTTTGGATAATTTTTTAAAAGGTAGAGAAGTGATAGAAGGTGTCTCTAATGCTAAAATTGACATAACAGACTTAATTTTGGGTTAAGGGCCAATCATCTTTTAGTCTACCTAAAATCTAGGGTGTCTTCCAAACAATATATCCATAAATCCATTTGACCAATCCATGAAAAGGCGATCAAATCTTTCATTTCAAAATAGTTTCATAACTCAATACAAATTTTATCAAAAGTTGTAACTCTTACAAGTTTTTAAGGTCAAAATTGTCAACAATTTATTCCAAGGATTAAAAGTAACAAAATTAATATTCCTCAAACTTATAGCTTATTAACCCAATTTAATCATGAAAATATTAATATTACGATCTATTGATATGGGAAAATATGGATCGGTATGTTACTTCCCCACCCTCTTTAAGAGTTTTTACCTCGAAATTCAATCTTGAAGAAACATAACAAAAATAATAACTATTTCGAACATGCCTGACAATAGAGAAACCATAACAATAACAATAATGTAAACAAGCAAGCAATAAACCTATGCTGATACCTTAGCATGCTGAGGTACTATCTAATAAATATAAAATACCAAACGTTAAAGCTAGCAATAAAAATAAAATGTTACCAAGACAATACATAACACTACTGTTCTTACGGGTGACATCTCGAAACCTGTTTAAACACATCTTGGAACTCGTTTACGACATGTACTACTATTGTATCTTCTTTTTCTTCCAAAGTTAAAACAAATAAAACACTTTTGTGCCTTGCTCTATATTCGTCCAAGACTATATGCATTCTATTTCTATGATCTGGATAACTAAGAGTTATTATCCTTTCGGCATAGTGCACACTTGCTATATACCTCCCTAACCATTGTAAAGTAACTTTGAAGCTGATAAAATAAAAAACATAGGGATTACAAAAAAACTTACATCTACCTAATTCGAAATCTAGGTCACCACATATCAATCCTAGAGTGGCATACACTCTTAGAGCATCTCCAACAGTTGGAGAATTTAGGTTTACAAATTGTAATATTAGATGTTTTTTCACCCCAACAAATATTACTTCACGTAATATTAAGGAAAATATTACGGGGCCAATCCTGATTTCGGAATTGGCCCTGTGCGTCAATTTTATCGAAGCGCTAGTTAGCGCGTTGATTCTATCGGAGCGCGCCGAAATAGTTAG
The DNA here is from genome assembly GCA_030737875.1 of Allium sativum. Lineage (NCBI taxonomy): Eukaryota > Viridiplantae > Streptophyta > Magnoliopsida > Asparagales > Amaryllidaceae > Allium > Allium sativum. The sequence continues at coordinate 669,673,385 of CM060916.1, read as the reverse complement.
TGCGCTGTCTAGAGTGCTGGTAATATCAACGCTGGTCCATATACCCAGTAACCCAATCATCACCCAAATTAACCCACTGCTTAACGAGCTTTTTATAACGATCATATCTTGCTCCAACGAATATAAAACATTCATATTGTCGTAGAATAAATCTAGAAAGATCAAAATAAAGTTACAAAAGAATATTAAATTTGACCGGATTTAGTTTTTTTAACTTGCAGCGAAAAATACGATAGATTTAGATGTTAATAATTGTTGGTAAGTACCACGTAAATACTCAATCGTAAAGGAGTTGGAGGGTTAGTGTCGTCCCCTTTTGTTAGTCGATAAGGGAGTCACACGATATGGGTCATCCCCTATTTTAAATCGAAAACAAGTTGCATGCTTAGGGTCGTCTACTATTGTTAACCAAAAAGGAGTCGGACATTAAGGGTCGTCCCCTATTTTTAATCGAAAAGGTGTCGCATGGTTAGGGTCATCCACTATTTTTAATTGAAAAGGAGTCACACGTTATGGGTCATCCCCTGTTTTAAATCGAAAAGAAGTCACACGATATGGGTCATCCCCTATTTTAAATTGAAAAGGAGTCGCATGGTTAGGGTCGTCCACTATCGTTATTCGAAAAGGAGTCGAACATGAAGGATCATCCTCTATTTTTAATCGAGAAGGAGTCGAACGGTTAAGGTCGTCCACTTTCTTTAAATCGATATTTTTTCTACTCGAAAAGGAATAATTAAATTATTCGACGTTTGAAAGTTTAGTTTACAAATTATATATAAATGAGCTCGTAACTTCACGGTAGTTCGTAGTTATACGTTTTAAACTTCAATCGTATATACATGGTCCAAAATACATCGGAATTCTTCGAAACTAAAACCATCATGATCTAAATGATTATGGAATGCCAAAGAAAAAGAACTATAGGAATGTCATATTGCAGTTTTCAAGTTATGGCAAACCAAAAATCTAAAAAGGTCGCTATAAAATCGTTTATGTAATTTATCGCTATATTTTTTTTAATCGTTGTTTCAAAGGTTTATCAATCGAATATACAAGGTCCATAACACAGAACATCATAAAATATAGTTGTAAACATAAATAAACATAACAGGTAGATAATATAATTTAGTACAACATGACATATGAACAAGAGCATACGTGAAAAAATAACATAAAGTCCAGTACATCAAGCCATACACATATATACATCATGATAACTAAAGACCATATCACCATCATGATCCTCATGAAAGTCATCATGAATCCGCGGCATCATCGTGCTCAGACTCCTCACCATCCTCCTCTATGTCATCATCTCTATAATACAGAATAAGGTCGTCCTCGTCACCACCCCCTCCCGGCCCTTTAGCATGACCCGATCTTCCAGTAGTGCATGATCCTCCAGCGGTACCTGATGCTCCTGCATCACCACCACCACCCGTTGCCACTAGTCGGGCCTATAAGTCGTCAATCTGGGCCTGCAAACCCTACACTATCACCTGGTGCTCCTGATATAACAACTGAGAATGTAGTAGGGCCATCTCCTGAATACTGACTATATGTCGTCTATGCTAGTCTAGCCTGGGTTTAAACTATAAATTAAGAACATATAAACTCAGCTTGTATACCTTAAAACATATAAGCTAATAAATTTACAAGTACGAATATTACCTCATGTGCTGGATACAATCCAGCGGTAGGGATGCCAACAACCATGTGATCAGGTGGGTAGACAATAGGCAGGGATAACAGTGTACCACTAAGATCATATGCCTGAAATGTGTCGATAATAGAAAAATCCATAGGTTGGTCGGAGTACTATGAAGGGTCGAGTCAAAAGTAAAAGGTGGAGGATGAACTCTACCCGTAGCCACTCAACGACCAATGTGATCGGAGTTCACCCTCTCCCCCCGAATATAATATGGTGACATATACCGCCGAGGAGCTACTCAATGCCAATAAGTATCAAAATATGCTCCCGGTAATAAAATAAATCCCGCGTATCAACCCATCATGCCTGTCTCAGACCCTGTATGTACTGTTTCTCTATGGAACGACGCCGCCCGAACATATCATCAGGAGGAAGTGGATCTTCGGGTATGCGCCACTGACCGAGCCCCTGATAATAACAGCGATCTCCCAAGTACCAAATAGGAAGGTAGGATGGTGGGGGCGAACGACACGGTGCACAAATAAACAACATGCAATAATTAATGGGTGTGTATCAGGTAGCGGGCCACCCGCTGTTAGTAACATCTAACAAGAAGTCCACGGTGCCCGTAATATGTTGGCCCTCAACCTTAAATCTATCTGAGAACGGGCCTCCGTCAAGTCGTGTCTCACACCAACAAGAACACACTGGACTACATGACTAGTCTCCCATCTAGCATGCGTGTGGCGGTATGGATGGCGGTCACCTCTATGCGTGGATGCATGTTGGTCGTGTACTCGTAGTACTAACACGACAACATGTACCAAAATCCAAACATCTGCTGAACCTCTCCAAAGGCGTAAGAGTCAAGAGTGGTGCATAGAAATCCCAATATAGCTGAGCCCCAATCATTCATATGCAAATGCTCTAAATCGGCTAGTGCTGCTAGGTAGCCCAATCGAATCGTACTCTTTTAGTTCGAAAAAAATGTCGAACCAAAGAGATATAAAAAAAATCCTGGAATAAAGTGTCATGCATATCCATTGCATCGATATGCGCTAAAATGTACTCAAGTAAATATGAGATGGAAATGACACCATTGGATATATGATCGGTGGACAAATCGGGTAAATACTATAAGTAAGACTCGAGGGTGACTCGTAGGAGGAGTCAAACGGGCATGAGACTCTATCAGGGAGGCCTATCTCAATCCCCGTAAGCATATAAAAGTCGACTGGGGTGATACCTAGGTCAAAATCAGGAAAGTGGAAAGTGTGTGTCGTAGGCTACTATCTCTCTAATAAGGCATCTAGCAATGGTCGATCGAAGGACTGCGGTGGTATAATCTGGAAGAACATACCGAACGGACTTGCCAGTAGACTCTATCGAATAAATAGTGGTAGTACATTAAGGTCCTCTGAAATAAACTTCACCCAACTCCCACGAACACAAATTTATCACATCTATTCAAAATAATTTTTTAGTTGGTTATTAAATTATAACTATAAATCAACAGTTCATACTACCTACGTAATTTGGTAAACTATTTAACAGTTCAATGAACATATATGTTAAATTTAGGATTAATACCCGAACGGTATCTATCGCGGCAAAGAACGGTGAGTGAATCTCTATGGCAACTCATGAAGGATCCATAAGTCATGAATCGTCGTCTCTACGGCTGGAGGATGGTGCGCTGGACCAACTGTGTCGTCCAACTGAGCTGGAACTCTATGTCTACCGATCTTTGTCACGCGTGGTGGCAAATGGACGTCCCGACCAATAAAAAAAATAAAAAATGAGAATTGTGTAGGGTGTGATGGGAGTTCGGCCTAGCGCATTCTATTTATAGGCGCTCTAGGCTGGGCATCGGTTTAATCGGCGCGTTAGCTCAACGCGCCGATCAAATCAAAGCGCCATAAGAAAAAATATGCACGCCGATAAAATCGGCGCTCCCCTGATGGGAAATTCCCACGATTCCCCTTAATCTTATGGGTCGTAATATTACGACCCGTAAGATTGTTGGATATGCTCTTATTGGACTTGTTTATATGTATGGTGGTGACTAAATAAATGATTCCTACCCCAAGTCTATCAACCAAATCTTTAGCTATAAAAGAGTATGTAATATCGATAATAAAAAATACTCTAACTGATACACTAGAAAGTAAAGCCATACCTTATAAGACTTTTCGCTTCTCTCTATACTTGTTAGTATGTTCTTTCCTTGGTCTTTCTAATGAAAAAACATTTTCTTTAAGCTTTAAGCAGTCCTTTAGATCTTTCATGTTATCACACTTGAAGCACTTCACTCTTCCAAGACTTTTAGGCATGAGGCACTTCGAACATAGTTCCCCTTTTTCTGAAGTTGAAAATAGCAACATCTGCAATAGAAACTGCTTCCCCTTTCCTTGAGGCGTACCTTTTTATCTTTAATGTATGAAGTAAACCTCTTTTTCTCTACTTTGGCCCATATCTCTGCTCTTCTCTATTCCTAATACATCCCATATACCTCCTTTTCATTTCAATAACAAACTTAAATGGAGATGTTAAGTGACCCATTATCTTATGGTCCAGACCTTGCTTAAAGTCCCTGATAAACTTCTTATTCCTCGTTATCGGAGTACTGACGATCTCCACACCATACTCAGCCAAAAATTAAATTTTTAGGTGTCCCCTCCACTATAAGGTTACCTTACTTCACCTTAATGAATTATCTCAATAGCACATTCTGTTGGGGCTCTAATATGAATTTAGACTTGAGTATTTCTTTTGAACTATTCTTAGTAATCTCTCTCTGGCATCTTAGCTGTTGCTACCTCCCACCAATTAAACAAATTTTTTTCAATTGCATTGATGCCATCCTTTTCTTTTACATGTTATTCAGTCCGTCGGCCAATGACCGAAATGAGCACTGATGACATCGGAGTCATAACCAGCATTATCTTTCGATGTTAAAAGGGAGTTTGGTATATTTAAAAATAGACAAATTTAGAAGTGCAACTAAATATTTTTATTACACGAAAATTTCCTTTGATGTTATTTACAAATGGTTTCTTTCAAAATTTTACTAAAAGCTATGCTCATGCAGAGTTAAAATAATAACATTAAAATAACATGAAAAGAGTAAGGCAACGTACGTTGTTGCTGCCTGCACTCCTCAAACAGTGAAAATCAAGTCTTTATTAGCTAACTAAGTCCCATGCTCTGGACTCGAGCTTTGTACTATGTCTCTTACTATAAACATGCATAATCTCGTAAACTTAACCTACTTGAACGAGTATCCATAAGTTTGTGGGAAAGCAATAATAAAAACATAAGTCATACATAAAGTCTAGTGTGAACAAAACTTATCTTAAACAACTGTGATACCAAGTCGTACAACTGGAATGTGTTTCCCTCTCACATCTAAAAATCATATGTAAAATAGATGATGCTAATAGTTTTTGTTTACCACTTCACATAAACATACATATACGGTTCCCAATTAGTAATGCACCACCAATGTAGTCCTTTTTGTACACCCATTTAGATTGTTCTTTAATATATTATTCTTAACCGCTACTACACTTGTAAACCCAGTCTCTAAGGCCCAAGGCTAAACGCTCTAGATGTTGCAGTCATCTATAGTGTTAACTTTCGATGATAGAAAATAAATGTGTGTTAATCCAATATAGCACCAGAGAATAAGGGAATATGGAAAAGTTTCAAAATACATTTGTAGTAATAATTCATCACATTTCAAGTCGTAAAACCCTCTTTCAGATCCGAATATAATAATTACAAATGAAGAAGGCCTCTAGGTTGATTAAAGTCTAAATATAGGCAATAAATATCTTCGTGTTTACGTACATCCAAAAATTATATAACACACAACGGAAAAGCTCCTAAATAGCTAACTACCTTCCTACACGTCTTCGGAAGCTTATTCAATGAAGATGAACCTAAAAACTAAATCCATTTAAATAAGTACCCGAGAGTTAAAGGGAGAATAAAACTTTTGGTCAGTCCAAACTAGTGTAAATAATAATTACTATCCCAAAACCAGCTATATAATAACCAATCTTGTGATCCTGCATTCATAATGGTTAGACTATAAATAATGATAATGGGCAACCGTACAACATAAAGTGGATTACCAATCCCTAATCTTGCTGACTAACCATCTTAATGGTTTTATGATTAACCATCATAACTATAACCCATCTACTTGTCAACAAGTAAACCACTTGTTTATTAAATACAAGATTACCCAAACTATGTCATTTTTAAGGATTACACATACTATAATGTATAATAGAATTACCCATCCTCGACCATTTGGACTAACAACCCTCCTGCCTATATAAAAATTAAGTACTTAATATAACCCTCCAATGAGCATGAATTATCCACCTACACCCCATAGTTTTATCTATAGATTGGTTATAAACCCATATATACATGTAGATTGACCATCACACATATGTCATATTTTTATCAGTGGTATGTCTATAATCCTCTCAATTGTATTTAATCTTGTAACCCAAAATATTTAATTATATTAGTAGCCCTATTCCCCTTCCACTAGTATCCCCAACATAAACTATTTTTATTGTTTCCCATAATTTTGTGTTAATCATGTGCAACAACATGCATAATCAAGCAACGGTATTCCCATTGATAACTTTATAGTTATAAAATGGTTATCCAAAATAATTAGAAATAGGCGACACCATTATCAATTGGTTCAATAATGAAAGAAAATATGTGGTTTACCACCAATAAAAACAAAACGATCAACAGGCTCGACAAGGCTTGTTGACCTTACCATTATCAACCCTTTAACCAAGTGTTGATATCAAAATAAATGAATTAAATTGATAGATAGAGGTCAATCGACCATGTTTATGGGTTAGCCACTTTTGGGATTAAAGTAGTTTGTAAACAAGTTGAAACCCACCATGTCAACACAGTCAATGAAAAAGATAAGTCATAGAGGCGATAGCCTCAAAGCACTTTAGAAACAAGCTGAAACTTATATTGTTGACCAAATAAATGACGACAAATATAAGAGGTGATAACCTCAAATAAATTTCAAAAACAATTTAAAACTTAGCTTGTTGACATTATTGATGACGCCAAGGGTTTTAGAGGCGATAACCCAAGCATTTGCAAGACAAGTTGAAATCGGTCCTTATCGACCAAATTGACGACATCAAGGATAAAGACGATAAACTTCTAAGTAATTTGGAAAGTTGGTTAGAAATAAGCCTTGTCGACCATAATAGTAATGACAAGGAGACAGAGGCGGTAAGCCTCAAAGCTTTAAATGCAATTTTAGGAAACAAGCCTTACTGATACAGTCGACAAGGTATAGAGGCCGTAAGCCTCAAACTTAAATCATGAAACCATCTTATCGCCCAAACACTCTAGCGATAAGCTTATCGCTTACGTATGAAGGCGAAAAACCTTAATGGAGAGGTAAACTTTAAAACATAAGTATATGTTTAGGTGATAAGGACCCCTTTGATAATCGATAAGGACGAATGCAATAAGGCTGGATATATCGTATATAATAGAACTTGACACTCCATACATCCAAAACTTATTGATAACGACAAGGCTTACGACATGGTCGATAAGACATTGTAGACTAGTTGCAAGATCTGACCTGTAAATAACATGAAAATTATTTTGTTTCTTATTATGGTAAAAAATTTCACGTACTCCACTACATGTGTCAAAATGTCATTGACTAATAAAATGCTTTTATTAGGCAAAACTCAGACTTTTCAGTTTTGGAATTTCAAAACAGTGAAATATATTAATTAGTCTTTATTAATGTACTAATTATAGAAGTTTAACCAACTTAGGAAATTCATAATATATTATTAAAACATGGAAAATAATACAAAATTTCACAAGTGATCATAAAATTATGAAACTTAAAACTCATCTTCAAAAACATGTTAAGTCCATCTTATAAAAAATTTGGATCAAGTAGAGATGTAGAACTATAGGATTTTATGAAAACCAAATCTAACATACGCAAACAAGCATAAATAAGCATTGTTATATCTTAACAACATAATAACATCAAATCCGTCGTGAAAATAATCACGAAAACATACAACATCTTTGATATTAGCTGTAAGTAAATAAAATTATGTGATAAGATCATATTCACTTTAGTTTTGTATGAAAGGGGTTAGATTTGCTGATTTAGAATTATAAGCTTGAATTTTCCTTATATTTTCGTTAAGTTTTCTCCTCTTCTTCCTTGTATTAATGGTCAGCTGAGACGACCCGATTTCCCGTTCTCACGGAAACAAGGTTATCTTTGGAATATAACACAGAAACATATAATAGCAGAACATAATTAAATAAATACACCAGATTGAACAACAAAATATACTGGATAAAAGTAATCATCAGAGTTACACAGTTTACAGGATCTTACTTAGTACAGATACAGTTCAGCTATACATAAATGCCTACAGCGGAAATAAACAAAATATGTACAATAGGAGCTGAACAGCATAAAAAGAAATAAATGATAGAATCCATCTTCAGCTCCAGCTATCTAGAAAAGAACCAGCTAAACCTGAATACAAGGCTGCCCCTGTAGAAAAAGGGGCACCCGAGTTTGAAAGTGAAACAAACTACGAGTCAGTCATGGGACTGGTATGAGAAATCTACTCAACACATATATAATATGGCTAATCACAGGACCACGCCACTTTCGTGGAACGGGTTTACTCCATTGGATTGCCAGTGCTTTAAAACAAATCTCTCTTTTAAACATCGCTATGCTTTTAACAAAAATGAAGCCATTATAAGACTCAGTTCCCATCACACAATGCAACGCAAACCGGAGGATAGAGTTTTACCTTATAATGGCCAAAATATGATTGATACGAATAAAACAAAGGCATTTGATATTATTGCTAGTGTTTATATGTTTTGAAAACAATTTCAAATCATAACTATCAATCATAGACGGCATGGGTACCATATATCATGTCGCCATATATATATACAATCAAAACCGCACAATGTCGTATTTGGAAATTGGATTTCCGTCATGAACCAAGGCAAAAGATAGTCCTTACCGAATTCGAGACTGCCTAGCCCGAGCCTCAGGCAAGTACTCTGTCAAGCCTTAGGATCGTCAGGGCCGGTCCACCGATGTGGATTAAAATGCCTGAACCATACGTTTCCCCGCCCTTTGGGGCGTAAACGAGCCAACAAATGACTCCATCGGACCCGGATCGTCCGATCAAACCGAGGCGCCTCGCGACAGCAACAACCACATAAGTCAAACTCGTCAGGGCGTGTAAAACCACTGACGCCACTTTTAGCTAGGAGGAAACGCATGCCCTCCCTGATGTCCTCTCCCGTTTTAGGTTCATATCGAGGTGTGAGGCTCGCGAATTCACGTTATACGCAAAGCTACGCCACACAGGCGGTGCTTTGATCATCACCACAAGACTTTGCTTTTCAACAGAAGCCCTGATCACTGCATCTTAGCATGCCACACAGGCAATTCATGCCATGTGACTGATGTCCATCGATATACAACCTCTGAGCTCGTGCGTCTCAGAGAAGGGCGTTAAGCAAAAGAATAAATTCTCCGCCGTCAATCAGATGTATATTTAACAGAAATCAATCAACACAGAATAAACTCCAATGTCAGACACACAGTCCATTTACAAGTCCGTTCTGGGTCGGAATGAAACCGGAGGCACTAAATACCTCGCAAACCCTTTGATCACCACGTACGTCTGGACGATCACCACTCATTATCCATATTTCGGGATGCCTCCCAATCAGGAACTCGGTTACCATCCAAACGAGGTGAAGATCTCCGGTCTTCGACCATCGTCTTCATCTTCGACTTTCAATCGTCGATTAATTATTTGAAATGAGAATTAACTCGGCTTTTTCAAATAATTCACGTATATTTAGAATTTCAAATTAATTTATTTCAATGGTTAAATTATTCGACAACACCAATTTCGTTCTTTAATGTAATTTTCACACCAAACACATTCAACCATCAAAAGCCACATAAATCAAGCAAATTCAGTTTATTTCCATTCTATATCGCTTACGATATTTTATAACTATTTATCGCTATTTTTATTTAATTTAAAATAGCCATTTTATTCAAAACGACGCTTCGGGCCATACAGCGGCCGTGGCGCTGTTTTTCTTCAGATTTGATTTACACATATCTGAAAATCTAACCGTTGGATCTTCACAAAATTTACATCTTAGAAAGGTCTTTTCAAAACGAATCCAACGGTTCCAGTTTCGGGAAAATCCGACGGTTGGATCTCCCGGTACAATCGTTTGAAGTTTCGATTTCAAAATACGAACTACAGCGTCGTTATTCGATTTAATATATAATTATATTTATATATATATATAAATATAATCGCTTCTGGCGCTGTTTTTCATCAAATATGATTTAAACATTCCAGACAATCCAACCGTTGGATTTTTACAAGGTTGGTGCCGTTGGAAAGATTATTCCAAGGCGAACCCGACGGTTGAGGTTTCGGGAAAATCCAATGGTCGGATCTCCCGTACTAGTCGTTTGAAATCACGGTTTCGAAATACGAACTGCACGGCCTCGTTTCGTTTTAATTTTATTTATATTTATATAATTATATAAATATAGTTCATTCAACAATTTCAATATCGTTTTCACTTCAAATATTTTTCTAACGCCTTAAATTTTGGAAAAATTTCGCCATAACCTCCCCTGCACTGGGAGCATCGGGAAATCGCAAATAGCGTCCCGGTCCTTCTAATCTCAAAAAGAAAAAGAAAAAAGCCAAGCGGCTAGCCAACAGGCTCAAAATCATCACCCAAACAAATCAGTAAATGTGTACCTATTTGTCGGGCACAAAATTTTATTCCTCTTCTCTAGCCCCTTTGCTATAACCTGTTCAATGAATATTGCATGTACATATATATATACAGTTCTTATCATTTATCAATTTCTATTCGACTTCATATTTGATTTCTATTTGGTTTAAAAACTCCATTCATTCTAATGTTACATAAATAGGTGCAAATCATTTCATTAGCCAATTAATGAATATTTCAACTCATATATGTTTATTTTGAACAAGTGGCTATTTTTAACACTTCACATTTCAACGATTTATGCAATAAAAATGTGATTTTTATTTTCGAACAATTTATTTCAAAATATGAATACCATTCAACACATGAATTTCTAGACAACGAATGAATATAATTCAACACATGAATGTTTTCTATAGTTTCTATATATAGATAAAAATGTGATTTTTATTATCGAACAATTTATTTCAAAATATGAATACCATTCAACACATGAATTTCTAAACAACGAATGAAAATCAATTCAACACATGAATGTTTTCTATGGTTTCTATATATAGATAAAAATGTGATTTTTATTATCGAACAATTTATTTCAAAATATGAATACCATTCAACACATGAATTTCTAAACAACGAATGAATATCAATTCAACACATGAATGTTTTCTATGGTTTCTATATATAGATAAAAATGTGATTTTTATTATCGAACAATTTATTTCAAAATATGAATACCATTCAACACATGAATTTCTAAACAACGAATGAATATCAATTCAACACATGAATGTTTTCTATGGTTTCTATATATAGATAAAAATGTGATTTTTATTATCGAACAATTTATTTCAAAATATGAATACCATTCAACACATGAATTTCTAAACAACGAATGAATATCAATTCAACACATGAATGTTTTCTATGGTTTCTATATATAGATAAAAATGTGATTTTTATTATCGAACAATTTGTTTCAAAATATGAATACCATTCAACACATGAATTTCTAAACAACGAATGAATATCAATTCAACACATGAATGTTTTCTATAGTTACTATATATAGATAAAAATGTGATTTTTATTATCGAACAATTTATTTCAAAATATGAATACCATTCAACACATGAATTTCTAAACAACGAATGAATATCAATTCAACACATGAATGTTTTCTATGGTTTCTATATATAGATAAAAATGTGATTTTTATTATCGAACAATTTATTTCAAAATATGAATACCATTCAACACATGAATTTCTAAACAACGAATGAATATCAATTCAACACATGAATGTTTTCTATGGTTTCTATATATAGATAAAAATGTGATTTTTATTATCGAACAATTTATTTCAAAATATGAATACCATTCAACACATGAATTTCTAAACAACGAATGAATATCAATTCAACACATGAATGTTTTCTATGGTTTCTATATATAGATAAAAATGTGATTTTTATTATCGAACAATTTATTTCAAAATATGAATACCATTCAACACATGAATTTCTAAACAACGAATGAATATCAATTCAACACATGAATGTTTTCTATGGTTTCTATATATAGATAAAAATGTGATTTTTATTATCGAACAATTTATTTCAAAATATGAATACCATTCAACACATGAATTTCTAAACAACGAATGAATATCAATTCAACACATGAATGTTTTCTATACAATGAATAAATATAGTTTAAGCATATGAAAATAATTCAAACACACAAATATTATTCAAAATTTCGGCAGCATAACGGCAGGGTAGTTACACCAGCACCGTCCCTAGTACGGCTCCTCGCTCTACCTTAAAACCTCGCGGTTTTTGACAATGGGGATCATGCATCTAGTTCGCATGTAGGCGACATGTATATATTTATTTCATTTCCACAAACTAATCCTATGTGGTTTCAACCAAATATTTTTCAACTACAATGGGTATTTTTCAACCTCAATCAACCAATATCAATCACAAACAATCCCAAACAACCATTCGTTATCAACCAATTATCACAACAATTTCAATCAATAAATATCGTCCATGGTTTGTGGACGAGGGGCGTATATATATATATATATATATTTATTTATATATAGCAATTCACTTTTACTTCACACATATATATATATATATAAATTTTAAATCAGAAATCTCACCAATAGCTATCCAATACTACGACTCTTCTTCGCCAATCTCTCTTTCTGTTGCTTCGTCGCCCGTATTCTCTACATATGTAAAAATCGAATTTTTACTATGCTATTCAATATATAAAAATCTGATTTCTACTTCGACTTTCGATATATAAAAATATGATTTTTCTTTCGACTTTCGATATATAAAAATATGATTTTTCTTTTTAAAGTTCAAATCCTTTTTCGAAAAATCAGTTTTAACCTTTCTTTAAAAACAGTTTTAACTTTTCTAAAAAAAAACAGTTTTAACTTTTCTAAAAAAACAGTTTTAATCTCTTAAAATCAGTTTTAAAATGTTTTTCAAATCAGTTTTTAAAATTATAAAAATCAGTTTTTTCTCTTTTAACAAAATCAGTTTTTTAAAAACATAAAAATCAGTTTTTAAAATTATAAAAATCAGTTTTCTCTTTTAACAAAATCAGTTTTTTTCTTTTAAAATCAATGTTAAATCCTTTTAAACAAAATCAGTTTTAAACCTAATTAAAATTCAGTTCTAAATTCTGTTTTTATAAAATAAAAATAAAAAAATAAAATAAAAAAAATACTTACAGAGAGGGGGGGGGGTTTCTGTAGTTCGTCGGAGGCTCTCGAAGGTGGCGCTCGGGGTTTCGAACGGTGGTGGCTGCGTGGAGGTGGGTGGTCTCGAACGGGGGTGGCGATGTCGGGTGTGTATCGCGTTTCAGAAGAAAAAAGGGGGGGGGGTCGCTGGAGGAAACGAGCGTCGGAGGAGGGGGGTCGTGGAAGGGCGGTTGGCGATCTGAGGGGAGGCGGCGGCGTGGGGCAGGCGGCGACCGTCGAGCGATTTAGGTTTAGGGTTCTTTTTTTTTTTTTATCTGCGAAGTGAAGAGAGAGAAGAGGGAAAAAAGGGGGGGGGGGGGGGTTTATATAAAAAATATATATATTTAATTATTTAATTTTTCAAAAAGTTGACTTTTATATACGACCTCTAAACGAGGCCCACCGCCTGTCGTCTATAGCGTTTTACCCCCATTCCGAACACAATGGGATATGTATCGTAAGCTGATTTGCTCGTTACAATCAGTTTCCTTTTGAATTTTCATTTAAATCACTATATTGAATTTTAAACGCACATTTCAAATTACCGGGGTCACATACTAACTAGAAAAATTCCAGAAAAATATTTTCTAGCTTCGTATTGACGATACGGTCCTAACAAAACTAGTTTCGTCGAATTCTGAGACCGTTTGAAAAATGGCCAATTTCCAGTCGATTAAAATCAACTGAAATCGGTCAAACACGTTTTCCTTTGCCACGCTCACATATTGATTCGAAAAATTATGAAATTTGGAATCTAACAATAACTTGACCCTGCGGATCCAACAAAAGTGGTTTCGTCGAAATCCGAGGTCATTTGCATATTGTCCAATTTTAAGGGCCTGAATTCCATAGTGACTATTCAGAATTTTCAACTGGACATACCTTTTGATTCCCGCTATCAAATTTCGATTGGTCGGATTCGTTAGAAAGATATCATCAATTAGATTCCATTATTTTTGGTTTCACTAAGATCCGGATTGTTTTGCACCCGGTATATTCAATTGAAGTTTGAAATCGAATTATCGTACTACCGCGCCATTTTCAATTCTATATATAATTATAATTAATTATATTCGTTTTAAAATGTCGATTCAAACTCAGTTTTCATCGCCATTATTTAAAATATTTATTTTAAATATTTAAAATCCATTATCTTAGCCAATTTAAAATTTTTAAATTGGTTCAGATTTTCTGGGTCGTTACAGTCTCCCCCACTTAAAACTTTTCGTCCCCGAAAAGGGATAAAGTCGAAAGTGGTTTGATAAATCTACAATCACACAATACAACAACCAATTTGTTTCTAACCTCCAGAGTATAGAATAAATAGTGCACATCCATGGGAAGAAAATAGCAACAGAATAGAGAATTAAATGGTAATGCAAAGTATGGTAAATGTACCTTGCACCGGAGTCAATCAGAGATATCCACTTGGCATCTAGGATAAGCTTTCTGAATGCTCTCCTCAGTTTCCCAAGTACAATCTCGCGGATCTCCACTCCATTGCACTTTGACTAAGCGAACCTTCTTGTTCCTCAGTTCTTTGGTTTCTTTGCCGATAATTTTAGCGGCTCTCGCCTCACAGCTAATTCTGGGGTTATTTCAATATCCTGCTGAGCTGCTTCTTCCACGATCAAGTCTGGATCATGAACGTGCTTTCGAAGTTGAGATATATGAAATACATCATGCACTCCAGGCAACCAGTCAGGCAGTTTGACCCTATAAGCGAGAGTCCCAATCCGTTCCAGAATAGGAAACGGACCAATGAATTTGGGTGCCAACTTTCCTGTTTTACCGAACCGGATAACTCCTCTCATCGGCGATACTTTCAAATATACATAGTCGCCAACTTCAAAGGATATATCTCTTCTTCTTTTATCGGCATAGCTCTTTTGTCGGCTTTGAGCGGCGAGTAATCGCTTTTTGATAAAGTCGACTTTGTCGGCAGCTTCTCGAATCATATCAGGACCCAACACAAGTCTATTACCTGGCTCGACCCAACAAGCAGGAGATCGGCACGGTCTACCATACAATGCTTCGAATGGCGACATTGTCAGACTCGCCTGGTAGCTGTTGTTATAAGAGAATTCAGCCAAATGCAGATTGTCTTCCCATGATCCACCGAAATCTAGAATACAAGCCCGCAATAGATCTTCTAAAATGCGATTCACCCTCTCAGTCTGACCGTCTGTCTGAGGATAATAAGCGGTGCTCATGTTTAACTTCGTTCCCAGCTCGACTTGAAATGCTTCCCAGAATTTACTAGTGAATATTGTATCTCTATCACTGACTATACTGAGCGGCACTCCATGTAGTCTAACTATTTCCCTGAAGTAAATCTGCGCCAGACTCTGAGCAGTTCTGTTTGATCTGACGGGTATAAAATGGGCGGTCTTCGTGAAACGATCTACGATCACCCAAATACTGTCATTTCCTTTTCTGGTTCTGGGCAGACCATCGATGAAATCCATAGAAATATGTTCCCACTTCCAGCCAGGAATTTCTAGTGGTTGTAATAATCCGGCTAGTTTCTGTTGGTCGCTCTTTACTAGCTGGCAAGTAGGGCATCGGCTGACATATATAGAAATGTCTCTTTTCATCGACTTCCACCAGAAAGTGCGTTTGATGTCATTATACATTTTGCTTACTCCCGGACGGATACTGAGTTTTGTCTTGTGGCATTCATCCAGTACTTCCTTTTGAAGTTCAGGAATGTTAGGAACGCATATTCGGCCTTTGAGCCTTAGAATCCCATCATTGTCTACTTGAAAACTCGAGGGTTCGCCTTGTTGAATTATCCCTCTGATCTTCTGAATGAAGTGATCATCCTCCTGAAGAGCAGATATTTTATCTAGCAATGAAGTCGTGATAATAAAACTGGCGATCATTACATTCTTTCTGCTCAACGCATCGACCACGACATTGGCTTTTCCTGGAGTATATATAATTTCAAAGTCATATGCTGCAAGAAACTCCAGCCAACCTTGCTGTCTCAGATTCAGGTCATTCTGAGTGAACAGATACTTTAACGACTGGTGATCTGTAAACAGTTCAAATCTCTCGCCCAGAAGATAGTGTCTCCAGATTTTCAAAGAGAATATGATAGCCAATAACTCAAGATCATGAGTTACATAGTTTTTCTCGTGCGGCTTCAGTTGACGGCTAGCATAAGCAATTACCTGGCCTCTTTGCATTAACACTGCGCCAAGGCCCTCTCTAGACACATCAGTCCAGACTTTCAAATCTTGGTTGCCATCGATGATGGTTAACACTGGAGCTGTCGTTAATCTCAACTTCAGCTCTTCGAAAGCCTCCTCACTTTCTGAAGTCCATTTGAATTTAGAATGCTTCTTTGTAAGCTTTGTTAAGTGACCAGATATCTTCGAAAAGTCTTTGACGAACTTCCGGTAATAGCTAGCCAATCCGAGAAAACTGCGGACTTCAGTGGGAGTACTGGGCTGTTTCCAATTCTGAATAGCTGTGATTTTGCTTGGATCCACAGCGATTCCATCTTTCGATACGACATGGCCCAGAAATTTCACTTCATCTTGCCAGAATATACATTTGGAAAACTTGGCTTTTAATACATTCCGTCTGAGAATTTCTAACACTTGTTCCAGATGCTTTTCATGTTCGGCCTTTGATTTAGAGAAGATTAGAATATCGTCAATGAAAACTAAAACAAATTTATTCAATACTCCTCTGAATACTCTGTTCATCAGATCGACGAAATAAGCTGGAGCGTTACATAAGCCGAACGGCATTACTAACCACTCGTAGAATAAGTCGGGGCCTCTGAACGCTGTCATTGGAACACACTCTTCGGCAATTCGAAGTTGATGGAAGCCTGTAGCTAGGTCCATTCGTGAAAATACTTGTGCTCCATTTAATCGATCCAACAAATCATCAATCCGCGGAATGGATACTTGTTCTTTATTGTCTGTTTGTTCAAATCACGATAATCCACACATAACCGCAGAGTACCGTCAGATTTTGGGACAAATACCACTGCTGCACCCCAATCAGAGAAACTAGGCCTGATCAGACCTTTCCATACTAGTTGTCTTGTTTGATTGTCTAATTCCTCCTTCTCTTTCAAGGACATTCTTCGAATAGCGTGAACTACTGGCCTTGCATTGGGAATCAAAGCAATCTTGAAATCTATTTCTCTTTGCGGAGGTAAGCGAACAACTTCTTCGAACACATCCGCATAGTTCTTGACAACAGGAATATCTTTAATGAGGTCAGGAATATTCTCAGTGATTTCAGGAACATTTTCTATTTGGGCTGGAGAAACATTCAAAGCTGCCCAGAAGTCCTTTCTATTAGCATTCTGACCTTCGCAGGGAATGGTTATATAATCACCTGATTTAATCTTAGCTCTAACAACTCTCTCAGCGCATCTAACCTCTGCTTCAAATTTGGTTAACCAATCCAATCCCAAGATAAGATCGAATTCATCAAAATTCATGACGACAGAGATAATAGGGAATTTATAGCAAGAAAAAGAGACGGGTACTGCACAAACCCAACTGAGATTGATGGAACCTCCGACTGGATTTCGGACAGTCGTTGGTTCTTTGAGTTTCTTCAAATTCAAATCCAACTTCTTGACTGCACCCTTTGCAATAAAGCTTCTTGACGCGCCTGTGTCAAATAGTACTTTAACTGGAATGTTTTTGACATTGAGCGTGCCTTCTAAAACATCAGACCTTTCTTGACTAGCTGAGGGCTCAGAAATTTCTGCTACTTCATTTATATGTACGGTTTCAGATTTCTTTGAGAGTTGGCACTCCCGTGCAATATGACCTGCTTGATGACACTCATGGCATGTCCTTTCACCATGTGGGTTCCTTTTCTTAGTGGATTCAGATTCATTCTTCTTCTGCTTCTTTAAAGATTTACATTTTCTGGATAAATGGCCTTTCTGATTGCAGTTTAAGCACATAGCGGTCATTGCTGATTCTTTCTCAGGTCTGGCCCTTTTCCAACTTACTTCGGGCTTCTTATTGACCTCCGACCTCGTACTGTTTTCAGGAATATCAGTTTCTGACTCTGTTTTGTCACTAGAACAGACTTCTTCTTCGTCGCGTAACATTCCTTTCTTATGGAGGTCTTCATACTGATAAGCCATGTATATCATTTCAGAAAAAGGAAGCTTCACATGCCCCAATACTTTATTCTGGTATTTCCTTTGAAGTCCATGAATAAATCTCAGATTCTTTCTCCTCGTATTTTGAATCAGATGGGGAGCATAGTGAGAAAGTTCGTTGAATTTCTTGTGATATTCTGGGATGGTCATATCGCCTTGAATCAAATAAGAAAATTCATCACATAATCTCTCGGTTGCTTCGGGAGGAGTACATCTTTCTAGGAAAATCACTTTGAATCTGTCCCAGGTGATATCACCTTCTGGATTATTTCTGATGATTGTTTCCCACCAGATTAAAGCTTCTTCTTTGAGCGCCCTAGATGCTACTAACCGTTTCTGGTCATCTCTCAGCTGGATATGCTCAAAGATTCTTTCGACAGAACTCAACCAGGCTTGAGTTTGAATAATAGATTCATTGCCCGAGAATTGCGCTCCGTTCAGATTTCGATATTTCTTTAATAGAGCCTCTAGATCGGGTTCTGTATTCCTTCTGTTTCTGGCACTCATTTTTCTAGTACTTCTGCAATTAGCAGATCAAGTGTCAGGTCATAGAAAAGGTATTTTAAAACATAGAAACATATACTTCAAGTGTAAATGTGTCTATCGAGGAGTAATTTCATTCTGCTTTACTCATACTAGGATATTACTGATCCTATCTGTATAGAGTTACCCGTCCTAGAACACTACTGGTTCTATTTCTGACGAGTTCGTTCAAATGTTATATTCCAGAACTAAGCTTAACCAGAGCTCTGATACCACGATGAGACGACCCGATTTCCCGTTCTCACGGAAACAAGGTTATCTTTGGAATATAACACAGAAACATATAATAGCAGAACAGAATTAAATAAATACACCAGATTGAACAACTAAATATACTGGATAAAAGTAATCATCAGAGTTACACAGTATACAGGATCTTACTTAGTACAGATACAGTTCAGCTATACATAAATGCCTACAGCGGAAATAAACAAAATATGTACAATAGGAGCTGAACAGCATAAAAAGAAATAAATGATAGAATCCATCTTCAGCTCCAGCTATCCAGAAAAGAACCAGCTAAACCTGAATACAAGGCTGCCCGTGTAGAAAAAGGGGCACCCGAGTTTGAAAGTGAAACAAACAACGAGTCAGTCATGGGACTGGTATGAGAAATCTACTCAACACATATATAATATGGCTAATCACAGGACCACGCCACTTTCGTGGAACGGGTTTACTCCATTGGATTGCCAGTGCTTTAAAACAAATCTTTCTTTTAAACATCGCTATGCTTTTAACAAAAATGAAGCCATTATAAGACTCAGTTCCCATCACACAATGCAACGCAAACCGGAGGATAGAGTTTTACCTTATAATGGCCAAAATATGATTGATACGAATAAAACAAAGGCATTTGATATTATTGCTAGTGTTTATATGTTTTGAAAACAATTTCAAATCATAACTATCAATCATAGACGGCATGGGTACCATATATCATGTCGCCATATATATATACAATCAAAACCGCACGATGTCGTATTTGGAAATTGGATTTCCGTCATGAACCAAGGCAAAAGATAGTCCTTACCGAATTCGAGACTGCCTAGCCCGAGCCTCAGGCAAGTACTCTGTCAAGCCTTAGGATCGTCAGGGCCGGTCCACCGATGTGGATTAAAATGCCTGAACCATACGTTTCCCCGCCCTTTGGGGCGTAAACGAGCCAACAAATGACTCCATCAGACCCGGATTGTCCGATCAAACCGAGGTGCCTCGCGACAGCAACAACCACATAAGTCAAACTCGTCAGGGCGTGTAAAACCACTGACGCCACTTTTAGCTAGGAGGAAACGCATGCCCTCCCTGATGTCCTCTCCCGTTTTAGGTTCATACCGAGGTGTGAGGCTCGCGAATTCACGTTATACACAAAGCTACGCCACACAGGCGGTGCTTTGATCATCACCACAAGACTTTGCTTTTCAACAGAAGCCCTGATCACTGAATCTTAGCATGCCACACAGGCAATTCATGCCATGCGACTGATGTCCATCGATATACAACCTCTGAGCTCGTGCGTCTCAGAGAAGGGCGTTAAGCAAAAGAATAAATTCTCCGCCGTCAATCAGATGTATATTTAACAGAAATCAATCAACACAGAATAAACTCCAATGTCAGACACACAGTCCATTTACAAGTCCGTTCTGGGTCTGAACGAAACCGGAGGCACTAAATACCTCGCAAACCCTTTGATCACCACGTACGTCTGAACGATCACCACTCATTATCCATATTTCGGGATGCCTCCCAATCAGGACCTCGGTTACCATCCAAACGAGGTGAAGATCTCCGGTCTTCGACCATCGTCTTCATCTTCGACTTTCAATCGTCGATTAATTATTTGAAATGAGAATTAACTCGGCTTTTTCAAATAATTCACGTATATTTAGAATTTCAAATCAATTTATTTCAATGGTTAAATTATTCGACAACACCAATTTCGTTCTTTAATGTAATTTTCACACCAAACACATTCAACCATCAAAAGCCACATAAATCAAGCAAATTCAGTTTATTTCCATTCTATATCGCTTACGATATTTTATAACTATTTATCGCTATTTTTATTTAATTTAAAATAGCCATTTTATTCAAAACGACGCTTCGGGCCATACAGTGGCCGTGGCGCTGTTTTTCTTCAGATTTGATTTACACATATCTGAAAATCTAACCGTTGGATCTTCACAAAATTTACATCATTAGAAAGGTCTTTTCAAAACGAATCCAACGGTTCCAGTTTCGGGAAAATCCGACGGTCGGATCTCCCGGTACAATCGTTTGAAGTTTCGATTTCAAAATACGAACTGCAGCGTCGTTATTCGATTTAATATATAATTATATTTATATATATATATATATATATAAATATAATCGCTTCTGGCGCTGTTTTTCATCAAATTTGATTTAAACATTCCAGACAATCCAACCGTTGGATTTTTAAAAGGTTGGTGCCGTTGGAAAGATTATTCCAAGGCGAACCCGACGGTTGAGGTTTCGGGAAAATCCAATGGTCGGATCTCCCGTACTAGTCGTTTGAAATCACGGTTTCGAAATACGAACTGCACGGCCTCGTTTCGTTTTAATTTTATTTATATTTATATATTTATATAAATATAGTTCATTCAACAATTTCAATATCGTTTTCACTTCAAATATTTTTCTAACGCCTTAAATTTTGGAAAAATTTCGCCATAACCTCCCCTGCACCGGGAGCAACGGGAAATCGCAAATAGCGTCCCGGTCCTTCTAATCTCAAAAAGAAAAAGAAAAAAGCCAAGCGGCTAGCCAACAGGCTCAAAATCATCACCCAAACAAATCAGTAAATGTGTACCTATTTGTCGGGCACAAAATTTTATTCCTCTTCTCTAGCCCCTTTGCTATAACCTG
Organism: Allium sativum; assembly: GCA_030737875.1. NCBI lineage: Eukaryota > Viridiplantae > Streptophyta > Magnoliopsida > Asparagales > Amaryllidaceae > Allium > Allium sativum. The sequence goes on along the minus strand of CM060916.1, from coordinate 669,651,530 downwards.
TTCAATGAATATTGCATGTACATATATATATATACAGTTCTTATCATTTATCAATTTCTATTCGACTTCATATTTGATTTCTATTTGGTTTAAAAACTCCATTCATTCTAATGTTACATAAATAGGTGCAAATCATTTCATTAGCCAATTAATGAATATTTCAACTCATATATGTTTATTTTGAACAAGTGGCTATTTTTAACACTTCACATTTCAACGATTTATGCATTCAATAAAAATGTGATTTTTATTTTCGAACAATTTATTTCAAAATATGAATACCATTCAACACATGAATTTCTAAACAACGAATGAATATCAATTCAACACATGAATGTTTTCTATAGTTTCTATATATAGATAAAAATGTGATTTTTATTATCGAACAATTTATTTCAAAATATGAATACCATTCAACACATGAATTTCTAAACAACGAATGAATATCAATTCAACACATGAATGTTTTCTATGGTTTCTATATATAGATAAAAATGTGATTTTCATTATCGAACAATTTATTTCAAAATATGAATACCATTCAACATATGAATTTCTAAACAACGAATGAATATCAATTCAACACATGAATGTTTTCTATGGTTTCTATATATAGATAAAAATGTGATTTTTATTATCGAACAATTTATTTCAAAATATGAATACCATTCAACACATGAATTTCTAAACAACGAATGAATATCAATTCAACACATGAATGTTTTCTATGGTTTCTATATATAGATAAAAATGTGATTTTTATTATCGAACAATTTATTTCAAAATATGAATACCATTCAACACATGAATTTCTAAACAACGAATGAATATCAATTCAACACATGAATGTTTTCTATGGTTTCTATATATAGATAAAAATGTGATTTTTATTATCGAACAATTTATTTCAAAATATGAATACCATTCAACACATGAATTTCTAAACAACGAATGAATATCAATTCAACACATGAATGTTTTCTATAGTTTCTATATATAGATAAAAATGTGATTTTTATTATCGAACAATTTATTTCAAAATATGAATACCATTCAACACATGAATTTCTAAACAACGAATGAATATCAATTCAACACATGAATGTTTTCTATGGTTTCTATATATAGATTAAAATGTGATTTTTATTATCGAACAATTTATTTCAAAATATGAATACCATTCAACACATGAATTTCTAAACAACGAATGAATATCAATTCAACACATGAATGTTTTCTATGGTTTCTATATATAGATAAAAATGTGATTTTTATTATCGAACAATTTATTTCAAAATATGAATACCATTCAACACATGAATTTCTAAACAACAAATGAATATCAATTCAACACATGAATGTTTTCTATGGTTTCTATATATAGATAAAAATGTGATTTTTATTATCGAACAATTTATTTCAAAATATGAATACCATTCAACACATGAATTTCTAAACAACGAATGAATATCAATTCAACACATGAATGTTTTCTATACAATGAATAAATATAGTTTAAGCATATGAAAATAATTCAAACACACAAATATTATTCAAAATTTCGGCAGCATAACGGCAGGGTAGTTACACCGGCACCGTCCCTAGTACGGCTCCTCGCTCTACCTTAAAACCTCGCGGTTTTTGACAATGGGGATCATGCATCTAGTTCGCACGCAGGCGGCATGTATATATTTATTTCATTTCCACAAACTAATCCTATGTGGTTTCAACCAAATATTTTTCAACTACAATGGGTATTTTTCAACCTCAATCAACCAATATCAATCACAAACAATCCCAAACAACCATTCGTTATCAACCAATTATCACAACAATTTCAATCAATAAATATCGTCCATGGTTTGTGGACGAGGGGCGTATATATATATATATATTTATTTATATATAGCAATTCACTTTTACTTCACACATATATATATAAATTTTAAATCAGAAATCTCACCAATAGCTATCCAATACTACGACTCTTCTTCGCCAATCTCTCTTTCTGTTGCTTCGTCGCCCGTATTCTCTACATATGTAAAAATCGAATTTTTACTATGCTATTCAATATATAAAAATCTGATTTCTACTTCGACTTTCGATATATAAAAATATGATTTTTCTTTCGACTTTCGATATATAAAAATATGATTTTTCTTTTTAAAGTTCAAATCCTTTTTCGAAAAATCAGTTTTAACCTTTCTTTAAAAACAGTTTTAACTTTTCTAAAAAAAAACAGTTTTAACTTTTCTAAAAAAAAAAACAGTTTTAATCTTTTAAAATCAGTTTTAAAATGTTTTTCAAATCAGTTTTTAAAATTATAAAAATCAGTTTTTTCTCTTTTAACAAAATCAGTTTTTTAAAAACATAAAAATCAGTTTTTAAAATTATAAAAATCAGTTTTTTCTCTTTTAACAAAATCAGTTTTTTTCTTTTAAAATCAATGTTAAATCCTTTTAAACAAAATCAGTTTTAAACCTAATTAAAATTCAGTTCTAAATTCTGTTTTTATAAAATAAAAATAAAAAAATAAAATAAAAAAAATACTTACAGAGAGGGGGGGGGGGGTTTCTGTAGTTCGTCGGAGGCTCTCGAAGGTGGCGCTCGGGGTTTCGAACGGTGGTGGCTGCGTGGAGGTGGGTGGTCTCGAACGGGGGTGGCGATGTCGGGTGTGTATCGCGTTTCAGAAGAAAAAAAGGGGGGGGGGGGTCGCTTGTGACGGCAAGGAATTTCGCTCAGTCCGAACCAGTCGTTAGACCGATCCAGACCGTTCGAAACGCCCTATCGTTTGAGAACACGACAAATCAGGACGCATACAGAAGAACGTTTCATTGTATATTACAACAATGCATCAGATTACAGGAATATACAGAGTATAAATGAATATTACACAGAAATATCAGAGATTTAAATTACATTTAAATACATAGCAGCGGAAAATAATACAATACACAACTAGAATGAGATATACGGATACAAAGCTTTCCGGATATCGTTCCAGCTGTAAACCAGGATCCTGTGAATATAAATCTGCAAAACCAAAACTACTAGCTGCCCGTGTCGAAAATAAGGGCACCCAGAGTTTAGGTTAAAACAATAAACTCCAGGTCAGTCATGTGACTGGTGTGAGAACTAAAACAGTTAATCTTTATTTTAAAATTAGGTAAATCAAGGGACCACGCCGTATAACACGGAACGGGTTTTCTCCCAAGAATACCAGTGCATAAAACAAACAGCGCAATGCTAAATAAAGAAAAATGAAGCTGTTATAAGACCCAGGTCCTATCACACAATGCAATCGCAAGCCGGGGGATAGGGTTTTCCCTTATAACAGCCAAAGAATGCTTGATACGTTCTAAAACAAATCATTTGATACTATTATAAGTGCATAGTGTATACAACAACTTCAAATCATAAGTATCAATCATAGGCGGCATGAGCGTCCCATGCCACTATGTCGCCATATATAGGTTTACAAATAAAACCGCAAGTCACGTATTTGGAAATTGGATTTCCGTCTATGAACCGAGGCAAAAGATAGTCCTCAACCGATTCGAGACAATCTAGCCCATGTCTCAGGCAAGTACTCAGTCAAGCCTTTGGATCGTCAGGGCCGGTCCACCGATGTGGATTAAAATGCCTGAACAATACGTCTCTCCGCCCTATGGGGCGTAAGTCTGGTCCGTCAGCCGACCAGAATGCATTCGGCCGAAACCGATATAACCGAGGCGCCTCGCAACAGCAACAACCACATAAGTCAAACTCGTCAGGGCGTGTAAAACCACTGACGCCACTTCTAGCTAGAAAGAGACGCAAGTCCTCCCTGAGGTCCGTCTCCCGTTTTTGGTTCATACCTGGTGTGAAACACGCGAGGTAAACGTTACACAAAGCTACGCCACAAAGGCCGTGCTTTGATCATCACCACAAGACTTTGCTTTTCAACAGAAGCCTTGATCATTTGCATCTTAGCATGCCACACAGGCAAACCATCCTATGCAACCGATATCAGTCACACAGAATGAAATCCGATGTCAGACACACAGTCCACTTACAAGTCCGTTCTGGGTCTGAACGAAACCGGAGGCACCTAGTACCCCGCATATCCATCGATCTCCAAGTACGTCTGGACGATCACTAACTGTTTCCATCTTCTTGGGTGTACAGCCCAATCAAGATCATCAGTTATCACCCAAACGACGTGAAGACCTCCGGTCTTCGACCATCGTCTTCATCTTCGACTTATCGTCGTATCAGTTATTCAGAATGGGATAAACCCGGTCTTTCCGAATAACTCGCGTATATTTAAATAAGTGTTACACAAACACAACATACGCCTCATTCCAATTCATTAGTCACTAACCGTAAATTAATCAAGAGAATAATTCCCCAAATATTAACCCCGAAGGCCGAAACCAACATCAGATCAATATCCAGAAAACCATTCTGCTTGGCTAACCGACAGTTAGTTTCTAAATTTCACGTTCAAATCTAATTAAAGATTTAACTATCGCCTGGAGCAAAACTGGTGATACTCCATTCTCGATCTTTTCAATCTAATTAAAGATTCATTAAAACTCCACTTAGTTTTAATCCTTATCTGGGTTAAAGAATCAGTGTCATTTAAAACACGATTCACGATAAACCCAAAGTCACATTCCATTAATTATCGGGTTAAAGAACAAGTGTTATTTAAAACACTGTCCACGATAAACCCAAAAATCAATACCAATTCAATTCCAATTAAATATCATTTAATTGGTACACTTCATTAAATCTAAATAAAAAGATTTAATCTTTTCTCAACTGGGTTCAAGAACAGTGTTAGTGAAGACACCATTCACGACAAACCCAAATCACATTCGATATTCAATACAAGGCTCTGAATAGAAAATATATCAGCTTCTATTCAATATCGAATTCTACGACTAACAAATGTCGTATTGGAAATAACGATATCAATATATATCTTTCAAATTTCCATAACAACACCTGTATAATCACGAATTCCAACATCGAAATATTCCGAAGACAATTTCGATTCAAATCCACTCCAATGCAATCATTGGAAATTTTGGTTATTTTTAAAACCCTTTTCGAATTCAATTTATTTATTTAAAAATAAATAGAATTATAATTCTAGTTCAAAACTAGTTCATTTCGATAAAAATCCATTTTTATCTTTTCAAATATGGAGTTTTTCATCCCAATTCTTTCTAAATCATTTCTTATGATTTTACACAAATTATTGCTATTTTTAATAATTTTATCAAGGCCCGTACAGTCGATTTCCATCAATGGCCATCGAACTGCACTTACAACGACCTTTTTCGAATTTGATTTGGACATAATTCCAAATCCAACCGTTAGATTTCAAATTTCTAATATTCGTTAGAAAGCTCTTTTCGATACGAACCCAACGGTTCCGGTTTTAGGAGAATCCGACGGTCGGATCTCCCGTAATGTCCGTTTGAAATCAATGGTCGAAATTCACGAACTACCGCGGCGCGGCGCGTTCTATTCAGGCCATTATATTATATATATAATATATATAATATATATTTCGTCGATTTCTATTTAAAACGAATTATATAAATAGTTTTGAATTCGTTTCAAAATCTATTTCAACTTCTATTTCAATTCAAAGCCAAAATTGAATTCTTCTTTATAAATTCGTTTTAAAATTCATTTCTATTCAATTCGAATTTCAATTCAATTTGAATTTATTTCAATTCGCTTTCAATCCCATTTGAATTCGTTTTCAATTCAATTCATTTCGAAATCGTTTTCAATTCAATTCATTTCGAAATCGTTTTCAATTCAATTCATTTCGAAATCGTTTTCAATTCAATTCATTTCGAATTCGTTTTCAATTCAATTCATTTCGAATTCGTTTTCAATTCAATTTATTTCGAATTCGTTTTCAATTCAATTTATTTCGAATTCGTTTTCAATTCAATTCATTTCGAATTCGTTTTCAATTCAATTCATTTCGAAATCGTTTTCAATTCATTTCATTTCGAAATCGTTTTCAATTCATTTCATTTCGAAATCGTTTTCAATTCATTTCAAATTCAATAAAATCGATATAAATATCGTTCACGTCAAAATGGCGTCAATCTAATCAACACGGCTTCATAAAGTTCTATTTTCAAATATTCTATCTCAAATATTTCTTTTTCAAATATTTCTATTTTAAAACTGGAATGAGGCCCAATCAATTACCATATAAAGTTAATTATATGGATTTTCATACAACACATGTATAATAGCCTTGAAAAATAATCAACCATCAACCAAAGTGCACTACACTGTATAAGCATCAAATATAGACATTTAACGCTTATAGCAGCTTGTCAATCAATCGATCGACATATTTAATCAATCAGGACGAGTGAACTTCAAATTTCATCCTAACACCCGTGTGGGGTTTCAAACAATCAAACACATATTTTATTTGTGCAGTTAGGCGATGTGTAAAATTTATCGACCCAATCAACGTCATTCAAATAGGTGTACATAAACAAACCGTCTGGTTTGTAAATGAATATTTATTTATTCACATTCACGTTAAAAATTATATTTTTAACGATAACACATTTTATTTTAACATATGAATTTCTATTCAGTTCATTCGTTAAATAAAATGCTATTTTTATTTTTCTAACTTATTTTAGAAAATTTCGGCGGCATAACGGCACGATACTAGAAACGGGACAAGGCCTAGCCTTATCCCCGGTCTAGTGAAGGCCCACGCCATTCACTCATCAATCAAATCAATTTCATTTTGCAAACCACAAAATTTGGAGTAAGGGTCTAACCTAGCCTTACTCCTACGCCTTATAACGGCGCACGTCTAATCCTAACCAATTTATCGATTCGATTTTTCATACCACAAACCACATTCAAACCAATATCGCAATCAATCAATAAACAGCCAAACAAACAAGTCCATGGTCTGTGGACGATTGTGTCGGGTGCTACTAAGCACCGTCTGCATCCTAGTATATATATATAACTAGAAAAATAAATTGAAAGGTGAGAAATTCTCACATAAAGCTATCCAAGCTCCACGGCTCTTCTTTTGCAGAAGTCTTCGTCGTTTCGCCTTTTTGTTGCTTTCGCCCGTATTCTCTACATATGCAAAAATCGAATTTTTACTTCGTTATTCAATTTCTAAAAATCGAATTTTTAGTTCAAAATAAAAATCGAATTTTTAGTTCAAAGTTCAATATATAAAAATCGAATTTTTAGTTCGAAGTTCAATATATAAAAATCGAATTTTTACTTTAAAGTTCAATATATAAAAATTCTATTTTTCTATCGAAGTTCTATATATAAAAATTCTATTTTTCTATCGCTATGTCAAATAGATAAAAATTATATTTTTTTTTTTTTAAAATAAAAAGAATCAGTTTTAAATTTCTTTACAATCACAGAAACTTATTTTTCAAAAATCAAAAATCATATATGCAAAATTCATATTTTTATATTTCTATTAATCATATAAAAATCATATTTTTATATGTTAGAAACCATGCTATTCTTATTTTAAAACCAAATCAGTTTTTATTTTTATAATTTTACAAAATCAGTTTTTAAATGCTAATAAAAAAAAATCAAAACAGTTTTAAATTACTAATTAAAAATAAAAACAGTTTTTAAATGCTAATTCAGTTTTAAAATTCCTAAAAGAAAACAGTTTTAATATTTCAATTAAAAATCAGTTTTTAATTTTCTATATATACAAAAAAAAACAAATAAATAAAATAAAAATCGACTTACAGGGGGGGGCAGTCGGGCGCGAACGGTGGTGAGGAGGATCGTCAGTGAGGGGGGGCTCGTGGCGGCACGGTGGAGGCGGTGGATTGCGAGGGGGGTGCGGCTGTGGCAGCGGTGATTGGGGTCCCCACCTGGGGCGTCGCGACTTCGATTTGGTTAGGGGGGGGGTGTCGCGATTGTTTCTGGCGAGGGGGGGGGGGTCGGTAGGCTCGCGGCGCCGCTGGGGGGGGTCTTGAGCGAGGTGGCGGGAGGAGCGGCGGCTCCTCCCCCTTCCTCCTCCGTCCTAATTCTTTTTTTTTTTTTTTTTTTTTTTTCCTGGAGGGAATCGATCTTTGGAAGAGAGAGGGGGGGGCCAGGTATATAGGATGAGGGTTTTTTTTTTTTTTTTTTTTTATATATTTTTTTTTATTATTATTTTATTCGAAAAAAGGTTGACCTTTAAATACGAACTCGAAACGAGGCCCACCGCATGTCGTCCATAGCGTTTCACCCCCATTCCGAACACAATGGGACATGTATTGTAAGCTGGTTTGATCGTTACCATCGGTTTCCTTTTGAATTTTCATTTAAATCACTATATTGAATTTTAAACGTACATTTCAAATTACCGGGGTCACATACTAACTAGAAAAATTCCAGAAAAATATTTTCTAGCTTCGTATTGACGATACGGTCCTAACAAAACTAGTTTCGTCGAATTCTGAGACCGTTGGAAAAATGGCCAATTTCCAGTCGATTAAAATCAACTGAAACTGGTCAAACGCGTTTTCCTTTGCCACGCTCACATATTGATTCGAAAAATTATGAAATTAGAAACCTAGCAATAATTTGACACTGCGGATCCAACAAAACTGGTTTCGTCGAAATCCGAGGTTATTTGCAAAATGTCCATTTTTAAGGGCCTTATATATATAAAAATATATATAAATTCCACAGCGACTATTTCTAAATTTCAACTGTGCATATCTCTCAATTTTTAAAGTGAAATCTCAGTTTCTTACATCCGTTAGAAAGATATTATCAATTAGATCCTATTGTTTTTGGTTTCACTAAAATCCGGATTGTTTTGCACCCGGTACATTCAATTGAAGTTTGAAATCGAATTATCGAACTACCGCGCCATTTTCAATTCTATTTATAATTATATATAAATATTTATATTCTAACGACGACGCGTATAATATATACGTCGATTCTATATTCAAAATAAATTTTACGTCGATATTATTTAAAATAATCTATTTTAAATATTCAAAATTCGCTAAAATGGCCAAAATAAAATTTTCAAACTGGCCCAGATTTTCGGGTTGTTACAATCTCCCCCACTTAAAACTTTTCGTCCCCGAAAAGGAACAAAGTCGAAAGTGGTTCGATTAATTCAACTCTACGATCTATCAGGCTTCCATTCTCCAACTCTTTAGTTTCTGAGAATTTTCAAAATTTCAAAAATTTGGCTAACACCCTAAATTTTCGAAAAATTTCGCCATAACCTCCCCTGCACCGGGAGCATCGGGGAATTTCAAATAGCTTCCCCGGTCCTTCAGATCTCAAAAAGAAAAAGAAAAAGCCAAGCGGCTAGCCAATAGGCTCACAAAATCATCATCACCCAAACAAAACAGGAAATTATGTAGTAAACATGTACCTATTTGTCGGGCAAACAAATTTTATTCTCTGGCTCTAGCCTCCTTGCTATGACCTGTTCAATATAAGTATATGTATATGCAAGCAGATGCGACCAATTTTCAATACAATTCAATATTTGATTCCATTAGGCATAATAGTTCAAAATTAGCCAACAAATAAACAAACAACTCAAACATCAATCAATTATTGAATTAGAGTTTTAAATTCATAATTTTGATACATATACAAAAATCATGTTTTGATGCCAAATCACAACAATGTATTCTAGCTATATATAAGTTTTGGTTCTCACACCAGCCAATAGGAAATATATAGAAATCTCACTTTCGTCACTCGAATATAAATACTGATGATGAGGCCTCATCATCTGAATCATCTCCGGGCGACTAGAGTGTGATGCTATATCTATCCAATATATTAAGACTTTGAATACACGCGGATCAGACGTATACGCAAAATCTATATATATTGGATTGTCCATATTCAAAGTAAATAAATATTCAAATACGTTTAAAACGATTTAAATTTTCAAAACAAAATTGTTTTCACTTTAAAAATTATACTCTTCACACTCGTTCTAGGATACTACTGATCCTATCTCTAACGAGTCATTCCCGTTGGATATTACTAATCCAATATCTGATGAATTCTTTCGTAGGGTTCTAATGTGTCTTGTTCTCTAGCTTTGTAAACCAAAGCTCTGATACCAAATGTGACGGCAAGGAATTTCGCTCAGTCCGAACCAGTCGTTAGACCGATCCAGACCGTTCGAAACGCCCTATCGTTTGAGAACACGACAAATCAGGACGCATACAGAAGAACGTTTCATTGTATATTACAACAATGCATCAGATTACAGGAATATACAGAGTATAAATGAATATTACACAGAAATATCAGAGATTTAAATTACATTTAAATACATAGCAGCGGAAAATAATACAATACACAACTAGAATGAGATATACGGATACAAAGCTTTCCGGATATCGTTCCAGCTGTAAACCAGGATCCTGTGAATATAAATCTGCAAAACCAAAACTACTAGCTGCCCGTGTCGAAAATAAGGGCACCCAGAGTTTAGGTTAAAACAATAAACTCCAGGTCAGTCATGTGACTGGTGTGAGAACTAAAACAGTTAATCTTTATTTTAAAATTAGGTAAATCAAGGGACCACGCCGTATAACACGGAACGGGTTTTCTCCCAAGAATACCAGTGCATAAAACAAACAGCGCAATGCTAAATAAAGAAAAATGAAGCTGTTATAAGACCCAGGTCCTATCACACAATGCAATCGCAAGCCGGGGGATAGGGTTTTCCCTTATAACAGCCAAAGAATGCTTGATACGTTCTAAAACAAATCATTTGATACTATTATAAGTGCATAGTGTATACAACAACTTCAAATCATAAGTATCAATCATAGGCGGCATGAGCGTCCCATGCCACTATGTCGCCATATATAGGTTTACAAATAAAACCGCAAGTCACGTATTTGGAAATTGGATTTCCGTCTATGAACCGAGGCAAAAGATAGTCCTCAACCGATTCGAGACAATCTAGCCCATGTCTCAGGCAAGTACTCAGTCAAGCCTTTGGATCGTCAGGGCCGGTCCACCGATGTGGATTAAAATGCCTGAACAATACGTCTCTCCGCCCTATGGGGCGTAAGTCTGGTCCGTCAGCCGACCAGAATGCATTCGGCCGAAACCGATATAACCGAGGCGCCTCGCAACAGCAACAACCACATAAGTCAAACTCGTCAGGGCGTGTAAAACCACTGACGCCACTTCTAGCTAGAAAGAGACGCAAGTCCTCCCTGAGGTCCGTCTCCCGTTTTTGGTTCATACCTGGTGTGAAACACGCGAGGTAAACGTTACACAAAGCTACGCCACAAAGGCCGTGCTTTGATCATCACCACAAGACTTTGCTTTTCAACAGAAGCCTTGATCATTTGCATCTTAGCATGCCACACAGGCAAACCATCCTATGCAACCGATATCAGTCACACAGAATGAAATCCGATGTCAGACACACAGTCCACTTACAAGTCCGTTCTGGGTCTGAACGAAACCGGAGGCACCTAGTACCCCGCATATCCATCGATCTCCAAGTACGTCTGGACGATCACTAACTGTTTCCATCTTCTTGGGTGTACAGCCCAATCAAGATCATCAGTTATCACCCAAACGACGTGAAGACCTCCGGTCTTCGACCATCGTCTTCATCTTCGACTTATCGTCGTATCAGTTATTCAGAATGGGATAAACCCGGTCTTTCCGAATAACTCGCGTATATTTAAATAAGTGTTACACAAACACAACATACGCCTCATTCCAATTCATTAGTCACTAACCGTAAATTAATCAAGAGAATAATTCCCCAAATATTAACCCCGAAGGCCGAAACCAACATCAGATCAATATCCAGAAAACCATTCTGCTTGGCTAACCGACAGTTAGTTTCTAAATTTCACGTTCAAATCTAATTAAAGATTTAACTATCGCCTGGAGCAAAACTGGTGATACTCCATTCTCGATCTTTTCAATCTAATTAAAGATTCATTAAAACTCCACTTAGTTTTAATCCTTATCTGGGTTAAAGAATCAGTGTCATTTAAAACACGATTCACGATAAACCCAAAGTCACATTCCATTAATTATCGGGTTAAAGAACAAGTGTTATTTAAAACACTGTCCACGATAAACCCAAAAATCAATACCAATTCAATTCCAATTAAATATCATTTAATTGGTACACTTCATTAAATCTAAATAAAAAGATTTAATCTTTTCTCAACTGGGTTCAAGAACAGTGTTAGTGAAGACACCATTCACGACAAACCCAAATCACATTCGATATTCAATACAAGGCTCTGAATAGAAAATATATCAGCTTCTATTCAATATCGAATTCTACGACTAACAAATGTCGTATTGGAAATAACGATATCAATATATATCTTTCAAATTTCCATAACAACACCTGTATAATCACGAATTCCAACATCGAAATATTCCGAAGACAATTTCGATTCAAATCCACTCCAATGCAATCATTGGAAATTTTGGTTATTTTTAAAACCCTTTTCGAATTCAATTTATTTATTTAAAAATAAATAGAATTATAATTCTAGTTCAAAACTAGTTCATTTCGATAAAAATCCATTTTTATCTTTTCAAATATGGAGTTTTTCATCCCAATTCTTTCTAAATCATTTCTTATGATTTTACACAAATTATTGCTATTTTTAATAATTTTATCAAGGCCCGTACAGTCGATTTCCATCAATGGCCATCGAACTGCACTTACAACGACCTTTTTCGAATTTGATTTGGACATAATTCCAAATCCAACCGTTAGATTTCAAATTTCTAATATTCGTTAGAAAGCTCTTTTCGATACGAACCCAACGGTTCCGGTTTTAGGAGAATCCGACGGTCGGATCTCCCGTAATGTCCGTTTGAAATCAATGGTCGAAATTCACGAACTACCGCGGCGCGGCGCGTTCTATTCAGGCCATTATATTATATATATAATATATATAATATATATTTCGTCGATTTCTATTTAAAACGAATTATATAAATAGTTTTGAATTCGTTTCAAAATCTATTTCAACTTCTATTTCAATTCAAAGCCAAAATTGAATTCTTCTTTATAAATTCGTTTTAAAATTCATTTCTATTCAATTCGAATTTCAATTCAATTTGAATTTATTTCAATTCGCTTTCAATCCCATTTGAATTCGTTTTCAATTCAATTCATTTCGAAATCGTTTTCAATTCAATTCATTTCGAAATCGTTTTCAATTCAATTCATTTCGAAATCGTTTTCAATTCAATTCATTTCGAATTCGTTTTCAATTCAATTCATTTCGAATTCGTTTTCAATTCAATTTATTTCGAATTCGTTTTCAATTCAATTTATTTCGAATTCGTTTTCAATTCAATTCATTTCGAATTCGTTTTCAATTCAATTCATTTCGAAATCGTTTTCAATTCATTTCATTTCGAAATCGTTTTCAATTCATTTCATTTCGAAATCGTTTTCAATTCATTTCAAATTCAATAAAATCGATATAAATATCGTTCACGTCAAAATGGCGTCAATCTAATCAACACGGCTTCATAAAGTTCTATTTTCAAATATTCTATCTCAAATATTTCTTTTTCAAATATTTCTATTTTAAAACTGGAATGAGGCCCAATCAATTACCATATAAAGTTAATTATATGGATTTTCATACAACACATGTATAATAGCCTTGAAAAATAATCAACCATCAACCAAAGTGCACTACACTGTATAAGCATCAAATATAGACATTTAACGCTTATAGCAGCTTGTCAATCAATCGATCGACATATTTAATCAATCAGGACGAGTGAACTTCAAATTTCATCCTAACACCCGTGTGGGGTTTCAAACAATCAAACACATATTTTATTTGTGCAGTTAGGCGATGTGTAAAATTTATCGACCCAATCAACGTCATTCAAATAGGTGTACATAAACAAACCGTCTGGTTTGTAAATGAATATTTATTTATTCACATTCACGTTAAAAATTATATTTTTAACGATAACACATTTTATTTTAACATATGAATTTCTATTCAGTTCATTCGTTAAATAAAATGCTATTTTTATTTTTCTAACTTATTTTAGAAAATTTCGGCGGCATAACGGCACGATACTAGAAACGGGACAAGGCCTAGCCTTATCCCCGGTCTAGTGAAGGCCCACGCCATTCACTCATCAATCAAATCAATTTCATTTTGCAAACCACAAAATTTGGAGTAAGGGTCTAACCTAGCCTTACTCCTACGCCTTATAACGGCGCACGTCTAATCCTAACCAATTTATCGATTCGATTTTTCATACCACAAACCACATTCAAACCAATATCGCAATCAATCAATAAACAGCCAAACAAACAAGTCCATGGTCTGTGGACGATTGTGTCGGGTGCTACTAAGCACCGTCTGCATCCTAGTATATATATATAACTAGAAAAATAAATTGAAAGGTGAGAAATTCTCACATAAAGCTATCCAAGCTCCACGGCTCTTCTTTTGCAGAAGTCTTCGTCGTTTCGCCTTTTTGTTGCTTTCGCCCGTATTCTCTACATATGCAAAAATCGAATTTTTACTTCGTTATTCAATTTCTAAAAATCGAATTTTTAGTTCAAAATAAAAATCGAATTTTTAGTTCAAAGTTCAATATATAAAAATCGAATTTTTAGTTCGAAGTTCAATATATAAAAATCGAATTTTTACTTTAAAGTTCAATATATAAAAATTCTATTTTTCTATCGAAGTTCTATATATAAAAATTCTATTTTTCTATCGCTATGTCAAATAGATAAAAATTATATTTTTTTTTTTTTTAAAATAAAAAGAATCAGTTTTAAATTTCTTTACAATCACAGAAACTTATTTTTCAAAAATCAAAAATCATATATGCAAAATTCATATTTTTATATTTCTATTAATCATATAAAAATCATATTTTTATATGTTAGAAACCATGCTATTCTTATTTTAAAACCAAATCAGTTTTTATTTTTATAATTTTACAAAATCAGTTTTTAAATGCTAATAAAAAAAAATCAAAACAGTTTTAAATTACTAATTAAAAATAAAAACAGTTTTTAAATGCTAATTCAGTTTTAAAATTCCTAAAAGAAAACAGTTTTAATATTTCAATTAAAAATCAGTTTTTAATTTTCTATATATACAAAAAAAAACAAATAAATAAAATAAAAATCGACTTACAGGGGGGGGCAGTCGGGCGCGAACGGTGGTGAGGAGGATCGTCAGTGAGGGGGGGCTCGTGGCGGCACGGTGGAGGCGGTGGATTGCGAGGGGGGTGCGGCTGTGGCAGCGGTGATTGGGGTCCCCACCTGGGGCGTCGCGACTTCGATTTGGTTAGGGGGGGGTGTCGCGATTGTTTCTGGCGAGGGGGGGGGGGTCGGTAGGCTCGCGGCGCCGCTGGGGGGGGTCTTGAGCGAGGTGGCGGGAGGAGCGGCGGCTCCTCCCCCTTCCTCCTCCGTCCTAATTCTTTTTTTTTTTTTTTTTTTTTTTTCCTGGAGGGAATCGATCTTTGGAAGAGAGAGGGGGGGGCCAGGTATATAGGATGAGGGTTTTTTTTTTTTTTTTTTTTTATATATTTTTTTTTATTATTATTTTATTCGAAAAAAGGTTGACCTTTAAATACGAACTCGAAACGAGGCCCACCGCATGTCGTCCATAGCGTTTCACCCCCATTCCGAACACAATGGGACATGTATTGTAAGCTGGTTTGATCGTTACCATCGGTTTCCTTTTGAATTTTCATTTAAATCACTATATTGAATTTTAAACGTACATTTCAAATTACCGGGGTCACATACTAACTAGAAAAATTCCAGAAAAATATTTTCTAGCTTCGTATTGACGATACGGTCCTAACAAAACTAGTTTCGTCGAATTCTGAGACCGTTGGAAAAATGGCCAATTTCCAGTCGATTAAAATCAACTGAAACTGGTCAAACGCGTTTTCCTTTGCCACGCTCACATATTGATTCGAAAAATTATGAAATTAGAAACCTAGCAATAATTTGACACTGCGGATCCAACAAAACTGGTTTCGTCGAAATCCGAGGTTATTTGCAAAATGTCCATTTTTAAGGGCCTTATATATATAAAAATATATATAAATTCCACAGCGACTATTTCTAAATTTCAACTGTGCATATCTCTCAATTTTTAAAGTGAAATCTCAGTTTCTTACATCCGTTAGAAAGATATTATCAATTAGATCCTATTGTTTTTGGTTTCACTAAAATCCGGATTGTTTTGCACCCGGTACATTCAATTGAAGTTTGAAATCGAATTATCGAACTACCGCGCCATTTTCAATTCTATTTATAATTATATATAAATATTTATATTCTAACGACGACGCGTATAATATATACGTCGATTCTATATTCAAAATAAATTTTACGTCGATATTATTTAAAATAATCTATTTTAAATATTCAAAATTCGCTAAAATGGCCAAAATAAAATTTTCAAACTGGCCCAGATTTTCGGGTTGTTACATCGCTGGAGGAAACGAGCGTCGGAGGAGGGGGGGTCGTGGAAGGGCGGTTGGCGATCTGAGGGGAGGCGGCGGCGTGGGGCAGGCGGCGACCGTCGAGCGATTTAGGTTTAGGGTTCTTTTTTTTTTTTTTATCTGCGAAGTGAAGAGAGAGAAGAGGGAAAAAAAGGGGGGGGGTTTATATAAAAAATATATATATTTAATTATTTAATTTTTCTAAAAGTTGACTTTTATATACGACCTCTAAACGAGGCCTACCGCCTGTCGTCTATAGCGTTTTACCCCCATTCCGAACACAATGGGATATGTATCGTAAGCTGATTTGCTCGTTACAATCAGTTTCCTTTTGAATTTTCATTTAAATCACTATATTGAATTTTAAACGCATATTTCAAATTACCGGGGTCACATACTAACTAGAAAAATTCCAGAAAAATATTTTCTAGCTTCGTATTGACGATACGGTCCTAACAAAACTAGTTTCGTCGAATTCTGAGACCGTTTGAAAAATGGCCAATTTCCAGTCGATTAAAATCAACTGAAATCGGTCAAACGCGTTTTCCTTTGCCACGCTCACATATTGATTCGAAAAATTATGAAATTTGGAATCTAACAATAACTTGACCCTGCGGATCCAACAAAAGTGGTTTCGTCGAAATCCGAGGTCATTTGCATATTGTCCATTTTTAAGGGCCTGAATTCCATAGCGACTATTCAGAATTTTCAACTGGACATACCTTTTGATTCCCGCTATCAAATTTCGATTGGTCGGATTCGTTAGAAAGATATCATCAATTAGATTCCATTATTTTTGGTTTCACTAAGATCCGAATTGTTTTGCACCCGGTATATTCAATTGAAGTTTGAAATCGAATTATCGAACTACCGCGCCATTTTCAATTCTATATATAATTATAATTAATTATATTCGTTTTCAAATGTCGATTCAAACTCAGTTTTCATCGCCATTATTTAAAATATTTATTTTAAATATTTAAAATCCATTATCTTAGCCAATTTAAAATTTTTAAATTGGTTCAGATTTTCTGGGTCGTTACATCAGCCTCCTAGTGTCGTTAGTTTAGGGTTTTGAGAAAGCAAAAATGAAGGAATAAAAAAGTGGAAGGTTATGTTTATATATAAGGCTATTTGTTTTCTACTTTACCCCTCACATAAACCTTCTTCTTATGTCTTATTAAGTTAATTTGTTTTTGAGGCCAAACCATTTTATATTAATTGCAAGTCTCATCTCAATATCCACTACATTATTCTTATTTAATTTATTCTATTAAATCTCCTGAATAATATTTAATAAAAATTAAAGGTATGACGTCCTCCTCTCGTTCAAACAATTTCATCCTTGAAGTTCAGTTAAAGACTAAAACTAACATAGTAAGTATGAAAATAATGATATCAATACTATTGTGACCCAATAGATATCAAGTCTATAAAACAATATAGAACGTAACATGAAGCAAATCAGGATAAATATCCCTAATCATGTCTTCCATCTCCCAAGTACAGTCTTTCCCCTTTTCACTCTATTGGTCTTTCACTAGTCTAGTTGTCTCGTTCCTTAGTTTCTTCTCATCTTAAGCTACAACTCCAATTGGATATCTCGCAAAATTTAGATCCAGATCTACTTAAGTCTTCTAATACACTTGGATCTATGGTAGCTTATGGATCATGTACATATATACCAAGATGAGAAACAAGAACATTATGGATGCCTGCCAATCTATCTGGTAACTCTACTCGATACGTGAGCTACCCAATCCTTTCTCAAATGGGAAAGGGTTCAAAAAATATTTGTGCTAGTTTCCCTGACTTCCTGAAATGGATCACTCCTTTCATCCATGATACCTTAATGAAAACATAGACTTCAATAGAGAACTCAAGATCCTTGCACCTCTTATCTATGTAACTCTTCTACCTCGACTAAGCTTCCTTCATTTGTCCTTGGATCATTTCAATCTTCTGTGCATCTTTATTCACTAAATATGTACCTAAGACTAATCTGTCTCCAATATCTAACAACCAAGACGACGACATTCACAATCTTCCATATAATGCCTTGAATGGTGACATTTATATACTAGCTCGATGGCGTTTACTATAGGAAAATTCAATTAGATGTAAATGGTCCTTCCATGAGCTACCAAAATCTAGAATACAAGCTCTCGATAAATCGTCAAGTACCTTGTTGACTTTCTTTGTCTTCCCATCCGTCTATAGGCGATAAGAGGTACTCATCTTATGCTTGGTTCCCAACAACTAATGTAGACTCTTCAAGAACTCGCTTATGAATAGTGAATCCCTATTATTAATTATACTTCTAGAAATTTTGTGATGTCTAATTATATTCTTCTCGAATAACTCTGCTAACACAAGTGGCGTCTTAGTAGACTTAATGGGAATAAAATGGTCACTTAGCCAATCTATCCACGATGACCCAAATACTATCTTTCCCTCTTCTCTACCTCGGCAACCCATCAACAAAATCTATGGAAATTGAATCACATTTCCAAGCAGGAATATATAAAGGTTGAAACGTTCCACTCAGTTTTGATGTTCGACTTTAATTTGATGATAGTTCATACATTGTTTTACCCATAAGCCAATGTATTTCTTCATTTCTTCCCAGAAGAAACTTCTGTTTATCTCTTGTTACATTTTGGCAGGTTCAAGGTGAATCGTGAACTTGAATCAATGGAACTCTCTAAAAACTTCCCTTCTTAGATCTTCAACATCTAGGACACATAATATTCCTGGCCTCCTTCCTCAACCATCCCTTATGGTCAAGATTGAAGTCTTTTAAATAATCCATCTCTCCTATAGCCTGGAGTGACTGATCCTTTCAGCCAATATAGAATCATCTCTCTTATCAGAAGTAATCCTTTCAATCATAACTGGTCGAACTTCCAAACATGACATCAAGTTGTGCCTTGGCTTGAACTCATTGTCGATCTTATCAACACATCACAAATAGTCAATAACTTTGGGTCTTTCCATTCCTCCAACACAACTAACACCACATCTTGTTTTTTCCTACTTTAGGAATCAACAACCTTATTCCCTTTACATGGTGTATACTTAATGCTAAAAACATAGGTTGCTAAAAACTATAGCCATCCATTTGTCTCATATTCAGCTTTATGAGAGAATAAGTAACTTAAAAACATAATCTATAAACAACTAAAATCTCTCCCATAAAAGGTAATATCTCAAAATGTTCGAAGTAAAGACAACATATGCTAACCGTAAATCATGAGTCAGGTATCTTAGTTCATACGGTTTAAGCTATCTATAAGAATATGCAATAATTTTACATTTTACATAATAACAACTCTTAATCATGCGCCACATGCATCCACATACACCACTGAATGTTGGTTACCATCTGAAACTATCAAAGCAGAAGCATTAGTCAATAGACATTCAAATTGTGAAACACTTTCTCACTTTTGTTTGACCAAACAAACATAACACTCTTCCTGGTTAATCTAATAAGTGGAACTGCTATCTGCAAGAAATCCTTGATGAATCTTCGGCAATAGCCAACAATTCTAAGAAAACTTCTAGTCTTGGTAGCACTTTCTGATCTCTTTCTATTGATATCCTCAATCTTATTTTGATCCGTAAACTACCCAGGTGAACTCAGAAAATATGGTTCATGAAATTCACAAGGAAAGTAGGCACATTCTTTATACAATGGGGATGGCCATCCGCTTGTATGATCCATATCTTGTCTAAAACACCATTAATGAAATACTATCTTCTGATACCCATAGTTGATGAATTCCAATAGCCAAATCCAGCTGAGAAAATACTCTGGCCCACGTAGCCAATCAAATAGATCATCTATTCTTGGCAAATGATACGTATTATTTACCATCTTCTCATTGATTATTAGGTAATCAATGTACATCCTCTATGATCCATCTGGCTTCCTCACAAACACTACAATTGCTCTCCATGGCGAGCTACTTGCTTGGATAAAACTCTTTCCTTCTAATTCCGCTAGTTAATCCTTCATTTTCTTCATCTCTATAGGTGTCATCCAACTATGTTGTCTACTGACAGCTCAACTCCAGATATAAGATATATTATGATCTTTATAGCTCTATACGATAGTAATCCCATAACCAGATTTAAAATATCTATGAACTCCTTGACAAGAAGAACTTGAATTACTTCGTCTCCTAATTCTAATGTGCACAACAAAGAATACCACTTCGAATTCGCACTCTATACCGATTATATGATTTGATTTCTATAATTAGTGTCTCATACTTTCCTATATTGGAAAAATATCTTAACATCATAATAACTTAACCAATTTGTACTCAAAACAATGCCAAAGCCAACAAAATCAAACACATATAAGCTATAGGAGAAAGTGTAACCAAGTAACTGAAATTCTAGGTTATCGTATCTCATTCATAGAGTTATGTAACCTCCTATAGGATTAGCTACCCTAAGGAAGAAACAAGGTACGGAAATTTTAATGACAACTTATCTACCAAACATTCGGAGATAAATGAATTTGATGCACCAACATAACGAGAATGTTACCAATCTAAAGTGCACCTTCCATCGTAGATTTTCCTTTCTCTATAGTAGTAGGTTTTGTAACACCCCTCATTTTTAAATAGTTAAATAATTGAAATAATTATAAATAGTGAAAATAAACAATTTTGGAATTGTTAGAATTTAACCTTAAAAGTTATACCATTGCGTTCTTGGCAATTTTCTGATCAATTTACAAATATAATATGTTTCCAATGGATTTAACACAAAAAAATTATTGACGTTCGAATTTTTGTATTAAAAAATATTTATACGTGTAAATGGGAGATTTATAAATATATGCATGTATTAATTCCAAAAAGACCGCAAGTTTGAATTCAAAATAAACATGTGTCAAAAACGAAATTCAATCAGAGAATAAATGGAAATTAATTAACATTAACAAATATTCTTTATAACATAAATTAGAATTAAACTCGGTTTAATAACGTCATAAAATACGTGTGATGGTCGACCCTCACAGTAGCAAGGTCGACCTATTCGAGGGGCAGATCGACCCAAACACGTTATTTTGACTCGTTTATTTATGTGTCGTACAATATGATTTTATTTATTTTAAAATGAATTGGTTGTTTTAGATATCTATGAACAAACGTGCAGGACTAACCTTTAAACCCATATTTTTCTATATGGGCACGGAAGCTTTGCCATTTTATTTTCTTCCCCAATTCATTAGAAATATTCTGGATCTAGGCTTTCTAAATAGAAATTTGGAAGTATAAACTATATATCTAGGAAGATACGACCGATTTTTGCCATCCTTATATGTGACACCCCACGTCCGTTAATGTCACTCACTAAGGGAATGCATTAAGTTTCGTGAAGCGTTATAGGTAAATAGAACAGAAACTTTACAAGATAGATATAAAATAACAGCGGAATTAAAAACTTTTATTAATCGTAAAACATAATACCGTGGTCCACAATATCATAAGTAACAAAAACCATAATAATAAAATAACTTCTGTCTTGCATCATCAGAGTACATAAGAATAAAAAAACATAATTCCCCAATTGAAAGAGTTAATCTATAGTAGAGACAAGGACTTGAGCCATACTTCAGAAGTAGGTCCAAGCAAGATGATATCTGAGTCCAGACTAAGCCTGAGTGTTTCCTCCCTGAGAACCGGGGGAGGGGGGAACGGAAGAAAGAAGGAGAAACAAAAAGGGTCAGACATAAAGTCTGGCGAGTCTAGTTACTCTTAGCCAGTAAATAAATAAACTAACATGATAAGCATATAAAGTGGATAGGAGACATCACTACATAAATGGCAGGTGATAAGGTAAGGTGTATACACTTCTCTAATGATTACTCTGCACTATTACCAGTGTAACCAGAATGAGATGATCCCTTCTACTATAAGGTAGTAGACTTAGGGCATATGTCCAAAATATACCCTAACCACTACCCTAGTCGATTGGCTCCCTACTCCGTAGATACCCTGTGCTGGCCCTACAGTAGGAGGTATCACTTCCTAAAGTGGCAACCCTTCATTTCCCAAGATGTGCATAACCATATCTACTAGTGTCACAGTCGTCTTAACCCCTTCTACCCGTCCCTTGCACACACAAGGCCTGGTCGATTTGCGCCGCCCACACCGTCCGTCACGTTTGGATCTCTTACAATCTGTAACACCCCACCTCCGCTAGGGTCACTCGCAAAGGAATGCACTAGCTTTAGAGGGGCATTATTGGTAAACATGCACAAAAATATTACAAGACAGAACATATAAAACAGCGGAAGTAAAACAAATTTCATTACCTTGTAAAATAGTAAGGTCTAAAGCCTTTTACATCAGAATACATCAAACCTGTCTTGCAATAGTAAAGAAGCATAAACCATTTCATAAATTATTCCCTAAGTAAAACAGTAAAGTAGCCATAGCCAAGAAAAGTCCAAGCCATGCGTGACGACCTTCAAGCATAATAAGTCCAAACTAAATAACCGTGTTTCCTCCCTGAAAACCTGGTGGGGGGGGGGAACGGAAGACAAAGAGGCGAAACAAAACGGGGTCAGTCATAAAGACTGGTAAGTCCTATCTACTTCCAGTATAAAAACAGGTAAAGGTAACATGACATGCATAAACTGAAAGTAAACATAAGGATTACGACAAGATAGATAAGCTAAACCAAGATAACTGGATGAACTACTGTAGCAAGATAAACTAAAGTATCATGATAAATTAAGGTGTCAAGATAAATCAAGGTATCACATCGTCAGGTTTCTATCCAGTATACTATCCCAAGGTATCTATCATGTATAACATCCCACGGTATCTATCATGTATAACATCCCACGGTATCTATCATGAATAACATCCCAAGGTATTTATCATGTATATTTGCTTTGCACCTCTCGTACTAGTATCCCAACCCGCGTCAGGTGTTAACTATGAATGTCCCTTGCCCAATGTCATGTAATGGTCCATGTCAACCTAATATATAGCATATGTAGGTTTTCCCAACTCGTATGTTTCTTTCCATGTATAAGTTCAGTCCTTTGCCGTAGGCCGTACGGGCTTTCCCATGTAAATCTATACCACCTCAACGTAGTACCATTTTATCCTTGAAGTTGTTTTGGACTGCTACCCTTGATCTGGTTGTGTTTCCTTACCATGAACTATCGCGTGTTCACTTAGGATTTATGCCACCTAGGACCACTAGGGATTACGCTACCTAATGAACGTTTCCGTGTCTCGGTTTGGGTTCAAGCCACCTAGGGCCACTAGGGATTATGCCACCCGTCAACCACGCCCTTTATCCCACGTATGTATCGTGAATCGTTTTCCATGTCTAGACGCACATGTATCTCAATGTGCCATCCGAGTTCCGTGCCAGGGCAAATCAAGAAATACGGAACTCGGTCGGGAGCTTTAAGTCATCTGTCGATGCAGATATCAAGGTCTATTTTTGTATCCGTGGCTATGGTCCCACGTGGCCCCTCCCTCAACTACTGAAAGGCAATCCAAGAAAAATCATGTATGAGAACTACATTCCGGCCCCACTATAGCCCCACTTTCCTATTGGCCAACCTCACCCATAACTCGATAGCAAGTATATGGTCTGTTGGGAGTTCTCTGCCTTTCCGCACGTACACGATTGACTAAAGATGGTAGGTAGTCGACGACGCGCTATCCAGGGCAAAAATCAAGTATCGTTGACTCCACGCTAATCCATCCCCGTCTTTAGGTTGCTCGCACAGCAACCAAGGCAGGTTCTTCTATCGCAGACCTTAACCTCTGTGAGCCCAGGCGGATCATCTGCAACCTCACAGAGGGATACCAAGAGTACCCTTACGTCCCCCGAAGCTACCGCTTCGTCACCCAGTTCGTTGGAGCCTTTATCTAAGTCAGATAATTCGCTCCTCCACGTGTGTTCAAGCGATGACCTACCATATCGGGTTACTCATCTATCTGTGAACTGGTCCAATTTCCTTGACTAAGAATTATTACTTAGTTATCCTTAACTAAGGTTTACCACTTAGCTTCTCTTCCCGCTATCCTTGTTAACTACGATTTTCAACCTAGTCCCCTGAGCTAGGGTTTTGTCTAATGGGTTAAGTGTTGTCATTCAAGTTCATGACTTAACCCGCCTACGAATCATGTCAAGATTGGCTAAGTATTTAAGTACAAGGCTTAGCCCTACAAGTTGGTTAAGTATACCAAGAAGCTCATGACTTAACCCTATCAAGTCAAATTGGTTAAGTATTTGTTTGTCTTAACCTATCAGATTATCGTGTTAGATTGATTAAGCATAGATTATCTTAATCCCGTCAGATTATCGAGTCGGATTGGTTAAGTATGGGTTAGCTTAACCTCATCCACTAATCGTATTACAATGGTTAAGTATATTTAAAAGGTCTTGTGACTTAACCCTATCAGGTCCGCATATTAGATTGGTTAAGTATAGGTTACTTAACCTCATCAAATCATGATGTATAATTGGTTAAGTATAAGTTACTTAACCCCATTAAATTATCATGTTAAGTTGGTTAAGTATTGGTTACTTAACCTCATTGAATTACCAAGTTTAGATTGGTTAAATGTTTAACTTAACCCCATCGAATTATCGTGTTTAGATTAGTTAAGTGTAAGTTACTTAACCCCATATAATTACCGTGGTTAGATTAGTTAAGTCTAAGTTACTTAACCCCATCTAGGTACCGTGTTTAGATTAGTTAAGCGTAAATTACTTAACCCCATCTAAGTACCGTGTTAGATTAGTTAAGCGTAAATTACTTAACCCCATCCCCTAATTGCCTTATATGGTTAAGTGTCATTAAGAAATCAAATCCGGTTCCACTTAACCTACCCATTTGTGTCATATCGGTTAAGTGTCATTAGTCAAAATTACTTAACCTTTTCATGTGGCATTAATTAGATTAATGCACCCTAACCTCTCACATTAGACTTTGTTGTGGTTACTAGTTAAGCCGGGCGGGTCCGGGTAGATTTATACCACAACCTAGTCTAACCTCGGGTTTTAAGTGCTATATGACCAACTACTCATATTGGGTCCTATTGTTTGTAGCCACTAGTTAAGCCGGGCGGGTCCGGGTAGATTTATGCTACAAACTCAACCCAACCTCGAGTTGGCCACTTTCATGTTCGGTCTAGTGTCATATTACACTTACAACCCATACGTGTCTAGTTTCAAGTCCCATGTTTACCCCACATGTCATGTCCACATTTAGGTGTATCATGAGTGTCATATTTTCATGAAATCCCATGTCAAATTATCTTGTCATAACCACGCTCGTATAACCTACCCCAAATCGTGTTTCCAACCCAAGTAAAAGCGAGTCAACATAGTAAGGATACTATGCTACATATTGGCCTCAAAACATGCATGATGTCAAAAAGGGATTGGCCACAAACATGCATGGTATCATAAGGGGTTTGGCCTCAAAATATGCATAGCATCATAAGGAGTTTTTGGCCTCAAACATGCATAATGTCACAACGGGATTAGCCACAAACATGCATGATATCATAAGGGGGTTTGGGTTCATTTACATGCATAAGCCCCAAGTCATATTCATGTACATATTTCACAAGTCAAAGTGGTTTCAAGTATTCATGCCAACATTCCGCAAGTAAAGGTTCAATCTTTCATGATGGACTAAGTTAAACATAACATAAGTGGCATGATTTAGTCACTAAGCATAGCCCAAAGTCATAGGTTCAAGCAAAAGAGGCATGACAAGGTTCATATAGGCTAGCATACTTAGTTTAATCTCGTTTTATTCCATGCCATCATTAAAACTGCCGTTTAGATCTAGAAGTAGCTAGAACTTACATAGCGTGGCAAGAGGGCTAGGAGCATGAATCGTCTTTGACTAAGAAAGGTGGCTCCTTTGTTGAAGAATCATCATGAAATTTGCATAGCAACGTTGATCTACTCCCTTGATTTGATGTAGCAAGCTAGCACCTTTGATTCGGATCTAGTTTGAATGCATAGTCTCTTGGAGTTGAAGATGGAGGCCATGATCACTTGGCATTTGGGCAGCACTTCGTGGCAAGAGTGATTTGTGAGGGTTTAGGGTAGGCTTAGGGGTGTTTTTATAGAGATTAGGAGTAGTTTAGGCCCTTAGATTAACCCTAGGATAGATCTGAACCCTCAAAACCCGTCACAGGCCAATAGACCAGACCCAAATGAGCAACCAGGTGCACCAGGTCGTCCAGACCCAACATGGGTTTTTGGGCCAGGTCGACACCCGTGTCGACTGGGCAGTCGACCTGCCCTTGGGCGTGTCGACTCCCCAATCGACACCCCAGTCGACCTGGGGCTTGGGCGGGAATTTTTCCCGCCCAGTCTGTTTGGCTCCAGATTTGAAGTTCGAACAGTTTTTGAACTTGAATTTTTCTGAAAACTTTGACGGGCCATAACTGGGTCATACGGACTCCGATTTTCGAAATCTCGGACTCTATTTCGCGTATTTTTCCGAGACGAACACAATGGCACAGCCCATTTCCCTTGATTCAGAATTTATAATTTAATTCCACCTTGATTCTTGTCTTAACATGTTATAAAAATCCGGGTTGTTACACAATCGGTCGGTAAGCATGCCCCTTCTCCACCTAGTATGGAGTACCTTGTTTGAAACCTACTCCATGTTACTGACTAAAATGGGTCCCACACAATATGATACAAGCTCTCCTCTTTGTATTGCATCCCCCTCTAGGTTTTCACTGACTATGTATACCGCTATGTGTCTTTAATTACATAGCCTTATTTATTTCTACCAGTTATGCTTACCCTAAAGGGTGTCTTTAACTACATAACTTTATTATTTCCTCTGGTTATGTATACCACTAGGTGTCTTTAATTACATAACCTTAACGGGTTAATTTTGTGGGAATATATGTGAATATTACCCACCCCTCTTTAGATTTACTTAACCCACCCCTTTTGTTCAACCAAGTTTAGTTAACCCCCAACTTAAATTTAAGTTCATACAATCCCTATGGATTAACTTAGGTTAAGTAGTCCAATTCATTACCATGTCCATTTATGGTATATAATGGGCTAGAACTCCCACATTAGGTCTACAACGTGTGGATGCTGGATATGTCGGTCGGGTCCGGGCAGTCTTATTCCATAGTTGGGCCTAACCGCGTGTCTTAGCCCGATTCGTATTTGAGAACTTAGACCTCCCACATTAGGTTCAACATTAGTGGCTGCTGGATATGCTGGTCGGGTCCGGACAAACTTCCACTACTAATGCAACCTAACCTTGTGTCATCAGTACAATTACAATTCCTAGTTGTAATTACTAGACATTCCATTTTTAATTAATTACCAATTAATTAATCCTTTCCTTTTATAGGTGTCTATACCAATTTTACTCAATAATTTGAATTACATGTCCAAAAATGTTCATATTCAAACTATGCCATTTTAAACCCTCTTTCCCCCGTTCCTTAACTAGCACCCTCACAAAATTGGAAACATGCCTAGGCTAGACAATAGACTATTCATAAACGATAATAGGGAAAATAATGGGAATATAACTAAAATGATCATCTTGGCATAAACATAAACTAGCATGATAATAAGGTGAACATACATATTGGCATGGATATGAAATTGTCATCATAACAAGGTGGACATAAAGCTGATGAACGGTTGAGAGTCAATAACTATGATGTCACAGTAAGCATAGTAAGATCTAAATTAAAGCAATTTAGATGTCTAATCGGTTTAGATCTAACATGATAACACAAGGTGATAAATTAGATCACATAATTCAGATCTAGAGGTTAAAATAGATCTAACATGATAACGCAAGGTGATAAATTAGATCACATAAAATAGATCTAACATGATAACATAAGGTGATAATTTAGATCACATATAATAGATCTAACATGATAACATAAGATGATAATCTAGATCTATCTAACAGTTTCAATGTCCACATAAATTAGATCTACAAGTTTAGAAATAGGTCTACACAAATCCACATCATAGCATGTCATAAAAGTTACAATTAAGATAAAGATTTAGTTCCAGTCCTAACCAATTCGACATAAATGATTAGATCTATCCAATGATATAAATGTCTGAATAACAGATCTATATTAACCACAATATAGTTACAAACCAAGATCCACAATAATAACATAGTAGAATAATAACAATTGAATTGGATCTAGAGTAATAGATCTATCATGACATAGCATAAGATCTAACAATAACATAGATTCAAGGTTTAGAACATATCCAAATC
The DNA here is from genome assembly GCA_030737875.1 of Allium sativum. Lineage (NCBI taxonomy): Eukaryota > Viridiplantae > Streptophyta > Magnoliopsida > Asparagales > Amaryllidaceae > Allium > Allium sativum. The sequence continues at coordinate 669,622,693 of CM060916.1, read as the reverse complement.
ACAGTCTTTCATAATTCACTTTTATTTATCTAAACCTAAAAGCAACTAGAAACTCACTGTGATTGGATTGCTAAGATGATAGAAAAGAAGTTGGTGCAGAGTCTATGCTTGAATCTCAGAATTTGATTTGCTTTAGTTGATAGAAGAAGATGAGGGATCCAGTTCAATTCACACTCCGGCAGAGTTTGGCCGCCATGATTTCTAATGAAGAAATATATGAAATAGCTATGTATTTATAGCTGCAGAACCCTCTGGAACCGACTGCCACATAAGCCCTAGGGTAAATTAGGTCGCGGGTCGCTTCCCACTTGGAAAAGGCCCGAATACCCTAAAATATTCTGGGCGCACTTTACAGGTGTGCTAGTGCAAAATTGCCTTGACGCACTTGACAAGTGCGCCAGTTATACTTGGTTTTGATTTTCAAACTTTTATCGTCCGTGACTTCTTCATATGTTATCCGTTTTATGCAAACTAGGTGTCTATCCTTACCAGAATTTCGAGATGGACGTAATGATGTAGTCAGTTTCCCTTAATTCTTAATATTAAATTAATTATTATTTAATTTATCCTTTTTAATGTTAACAAAATTATGGGGTGTTACATTCCCCCTACTTAAAGGATTTTGTCCCTGAAATCTCCAAGTTGAGAAGAATGCATATCCTACCATCCATCATCCATCTACTCATCCATCAATCACTAGCATCCATTGTCCTTAAGGATTTATGATGCTTTCATGAATATATGAAAAGGTGTGTGTATATGTCCCAACACTAATGCGAAGATCAGGCGATCTATTGATTCAGTTGACCTCCTTAATGCAATGTATGTTAGTGCCATGAATCCAATATGTATGCAAATAAGCCTATTACAACATGTAAGCTCTACATATGTGCACATTCATTCATCCAAATGCAACATCCATATGCGAGTTCATCCAATTCCATCCATAAAAGAAAAGAAAATGCACACACATCCATATGTAGTATGAGTGTGATTGAGCCGATCTTAGTGCCTAATTTGTGTGTATATGCGTCCATAGGCAACCACTAGCAAACACTTGCATCCATTGAACATAACATGATTCAAATACATGTTCACATCCATGGGATTCCTATCTAGAGGTCAAAAAATACTATGGATAAGATATACTCAAATGAATAGAGACAAGTACTGGTAAAGCTTTGGAAAAAGGAGTTAAGAACATACCCTTGAAAAGAAAAGGGTACGAAGCACGAATCTTGTCTTCCGTCTCCCAAGTCGCATCCTCTGGGTTATCTCCCCGTTGAACCTTTAGCAACTTGAGCTCTTTATTGCGTAGCTTCTTAACCTTTGATCCAAGAATACGGGTAGGGACTCGCTTGACTGTCGCCTCCTGTTCCACTTCGATTTCTTCCAACACACTCGTCTCAACGATTACTGCAGTGTCATGCAGGCACTTCTGCAGATGGGAAACGTGGAAAACATCATGAACACTGGATAGGTTGTCTGGGTGTTTTACTCTATAGACCATTTGGTCAATCTTCTCGGTTATGGGAAATGGTCCCACAAACCTAGGTGCCAACTTCCCTACTGATCTGAAGCGAACCATATTCCTCAGAGGTGATACTTTGATAAAAACCAAGTCTCCTACTACGAATTCGAGGTCAGTCCTTCTCTTGTCTGCGTAGGATTTCTACCTATCTTGAGCTGTCTTCATTCACCGTCGAATAAGGTCAATCTTTTCGGATGTTTCCCTAACCATCTGGTCCAAGCAATAATCTTTCTGTAGACTCTTACCAACAAGTTGGTGATCTACAGGGTCGTCCGTACAATGCTTCGAAGGGTGCCATGCCGATGCTAGCTTGATAACTATTATTATAGGCAAACTCTACTAAAGGAAGATGCTCTTCCCAAGTCCCTCCGAAGTCTAGGATACACAGCCTCAAAAGATCTTCAAGAATCCTATTCACCCTCTCTGTCTGTCCATTGGTCTGAGGATGATAAGCGGTGCTCAAACACAACTGTGTACCTAATGCTTCTTGCAAGATTCTCCAAAATTCGCTGGTAAAGATGGGGTCACGATCGCTCACAATGCTGGAAGGTACTCCATGAAGACGAACTATCTCACGCACATAAATTGCTGCTAACCACAATGCCGTCCTTTTACTCTTAACTGGAATAAAGTGAGTGCTCTTAGTGAGTCTATCCACTACAACCTAGATACTGTGTTGCCTTTCTTCGATCTAGGAAAACCATCTATGAAATCCATAGAGATGCTCTCCCATTTCCACTGCGGAACCTCCAACGGATGAAGTAATCCATCGGGCTTCTTTTGCTCAGCTTTGACTTGCTGGCAAACTAAAGATTGAGAAACAAATTCGGCCACATCTTTTTTCATCCCAACCCAAAAGAAAACCCTCTTCATGTCCCTATACATCGTATCACCGCCTGTATGAATGGTCATCTTAGAATGGTGGGCTTCTTCTAGGACTGCCTTTATCAGGCTTCTAGTTTGAGGAACACAAAACCTTCCACCTCATCGCAACCACCCCTTTCCATCTATGGCATATCTGCTGAGGTGACTAGAAGTCTCCCCTCTTCTGAGTTTATTTATGATGTCTAGAATCTGTGGGTTACCTTATTGTGAAGCTCCTATCTGGTCCATAAGAGTCGGTCGTATCTCCAAGGATGCAAATAAATTAGGCAAAATCTCGATAGAGGGTCTAAAATCAAAAGCTGATATGAACTCCAAGTTCTTTCTTTCGACAAACAGAGGACTTAGGGCAACCCTCTGCCTACTTAGTGCGTCTGCCACCACATTACCCTTACCAGGGGTATAAGAAATCTCAAAATCATAAGAAGCTAGAAACTCCATCTACCGCTGTTTCCTTAAATTGAGATCCTTCTGCGAGAACAAATACTTGAGAGATTTATGATCGGTGTATAACTCGAACTTCTCTCCCAGTAAATAATGACGTCACATCTTTAACGCAAACACTATGGAAGCTAGCTTTAGATCATGGGTAGGGTATTTCTTTTCATGAACTCTCAACTATTTACCTCTATAACACACTACTTTCCCTTCTTGCATTAGAACCGCACCAAGCCCTGTACCACACGCATCAGTGTAAATAGTAAATACTTTATTCCCGTCAGGCAAGGTCAAGGATGGGGCTGTTGTCAGAGCCCTCTTCAATCGTTAGAAAGCAACGTCATAGTCTATATCCCATGAGAATGCCAAGTTCTTCTTCGTCAGCCTAGTGAGTGGGGCTCATATCTTTGCGAAGTCCGTAATGAACTTCCTATAGTAACCTGCTAACCCAAGAAATCTTCTCACCTCGATTGCATTTTTAGGAACCTGACAATCTTGCACTGCAACCACCTTCACGGGATCTATAGCTATCCCTTCTTTAGAGACCACATGCCCTAAGAATCTCACCTCTTTTCTCCAAAAATGGCATTTGGAGAATTTTGCTTTAAGCTGATGGTCACGAAGAGTTTTCAAAATTTCTCTCAAATGTTGGGCATGCTCTTCATCGTTCTTGGAGAAGATCAAAATATCATCAACAAAGACTACGAAAAATTAGTTTAGGAACTCCCGAAACACCCTACTCATTTGATCGACAAAATAGGCGGGTGCATTCGTCAGCCCAAAAGGCATAACTAGCCATTCAAAGAAACCGTCCGGAGTCTTAAAGGCAGTCTTATCTTATCTTTGTTGTCCTCAGCCACCCTCAACTGATGGAACCCCGTGGCCAAGTTTAACTGAGAAAATACCGAGGCACCAACAAGCTGATCAAATAAATCATCAATCCTCAGTAGCGGGTGCCTATTCTTCATAGTGAGTTTATTTAGCTCTCTATAATCAACACACAAACAAGGCGAACCATCCGCCTTATTTGCGAATACTACTGGAGCACCCCATTTAGATATGCTTTGTCTGATAAACCCTTTCTCAAGTAGCTCCCTTACTTGCTTACTCAGCTCCCTCCTTTCCCTTAGAGCCATATGGAAAACTGGCAATGCAACTGGTTTTGGATTGTCTACCATATATATACAAAAGTCGATCTCACGCATTGGAGGTAAACCCCGAACCTCATCAAAGACATCAGGATACTCACGGACTGTGGGTACCGATCGTAGATTATCGATAGATGCATCAAGAAACTCTAGGACACTAAGCATGACAGACCCTTGCAGGTCATAAGAAATCTTGAGAGTCCTCCCATGGCAAGTCAGAAGTCTAACGACCCTCCTCTCACAATCTAGAATGGCACCATATATGGTTAACCAATCCATCCCTAGAATCAAACAATAGCCCATAAAACCGAGCACATACGCGTCGCTTTTAAACTCGACGCCTAACACATACATTCTCAAACCCTGACAAATCATAGATTAATGAGCCAAACAACCTATGGGGTTTGAGACAACAACGGGATCCACTAGCATACTAGTATTTAAGTGCAGAGATTCAACTACAGAACTAGATATAAACGAATGCGAAGCGCTAGAATCAAAAAGAGTTCTTATAGGAAGATTGGAAAGAGAAATCATGCCTTCCATGGAAACTTTCCTACCTCTATCTGGTGCACTAGCCACAAGAGCATTCGCTTGCCCTCTAGAGGTTCCTGTCTTGCCTTTGCTTCCTTGGGCACTCCCTAGAATAGTGTCCAACCTCTTCACAAACGAAGCAAACATTCTTCCTTTTCTTGTAGTCCTGGGCCAAGTGACCCTCTCGCATGCAACTATGGCACTTCCTCTTACCCTTAGCCTTGTCATTCTTTCCGCCCTTCTTCTGTTGTTGTTGTTGTCCTTTCTTGGGCCATACCATCTTATTTTGTGTTTCCCCAATCTTAACTTCTTCCTTTTCAGATTTGTTTGAACATTATCTATGTTCCCTTCCTGGGCCATCATTTTACTCATCCTTGGGATGTGCTCCTTAGCCCTTACTCCCTTATTCTCCTTTTTATCATATTTGTGTAACAAGATAATAAGTCTCTCGAAAGTAGCCTCCATCGCACGGAAATTCTTACGAAGCTCGAGAAAATTAGCCGCAAGTGATACTACTACAGGTATAAATGGAGGTTAGGTACTTCATTGCCCTTCGATATGTGCCGCAGTTTAAACATATCTATGGCATCAAGCCGGAATGGGGACACCTATCGGGAAGAATCGGTCGCCCAAACAAAAAGGAAAAAGGAATCAAGTGGAGAATCGAAAGATACTTCCTATGGCTTTGGGGAATTTGTTTTTCAAAACAGACTTTTCTTTTGAAAATGATTTATTCTAAAACCTTTTTGAAAATAGTTTTCAAAAACTTTTATCCAATCTGGTAACCTTCAGCTTTGATACCAAGTGTGACACCCCATGTCCGTTAATGTCACTCACTATGGGAATGCATTAAGTTTCGTGAAGCGCTATAGGTAAATAGAACGAAAACCTTACAAGACAGATACAAAATAACAACGGAATTAAAAACTTTTATTAATCATAAAACATAATATCGTGGTCCACAATATCATAAGTCAAAAAAACCATTACAATAAAATAACTTCTGTCTTGCATCATCAGAGTACATAAGAATATAAAAGCATAATCCCCCAATTGAAAGAGTTAAGCCATAGTAGAGACAAGGACTTGACCCATACTTCAGAAGTAGCTACTACCAAGATGATATATGTGTCCAGACTAAGCCTGGGTGTTTCCTCCTTAAGAACCTGGGGAGCGGGGGGAGGGGGGAGGGGGGGGGGAGGTGAGGGAACGGAAGAAAGAAGGAGAAACAAAAAGGGTCAGACATAAAGTCTGGCGAGTCTAGTTACTTTTAGCCAGTAAATAAATAAAAGTAACATGATAGGCATATAAGGTGGATAAAAGAGATCACTACATAAATGGCAGGTGACAAGGGATGGCGTATACACCTCTCTAATGATTACTCTGCACTATTATTAGTGTAACCAGAATGACATGATCTCTTCTACTATAAGGTGGTAGACTTAGGGCATATGTCCAAAAATACCCTAACCACTACCCTAGTCGATCGGCTCCCTACTCCGTAGATACCCTGTGCTAGCCCCACAGTAGGAGGTATCACTTCCTAAAGTGGCAACCCTTCATTTTCTAAAATGTGCACAACCATATCTACTGGTGTCACGGTCGTCTTATCCCCTTCTGCCCGGCCCATGCACGCACAAGGCTTGGTCGGTTTGCGCTGCCCACACCATGTATCACGTTTGGATCTCTTACAATCAATCAGTAAGCGTGCCCCTTCTCCGCCTAGTACGGAGTACCTTGTTTGATAACTACTCTGGGTTACTGACTAAAATGGGTCCCACACAATATGATACGAGCTCTCCCCTTTGTCTTATATCCCCCACTAGGTTTTCACTGACTATGTATACCACTAGGTGTCTTTAATTACATAGCCTTATTTATTTCTACCAGTTATACTTACCCTAAAGGGTGTCTTTAATTACATAACTTTATTATTTCCACCGTTTATGTATACCACTAGGTGTATTTAATTACATAACCTTAACGGGTTAAGTTTGTGGGCCTATATGTGAATATTACGCACCCCCCTTCAGATTTACTTAACCCACCCCTTTTGTTCAAACAAGTTTACTTAACCCTCAACTTAAATTTATGTTTATACAATCCCTATGGATTAACATAGGTTAAGTAGTCCAATTCATTACGATGTCCATTTATGGTTCATAATGGGCTAGACCTCCCATATTAGGCCTACAACGTGTGGATGCTGGATATACCGGTCCGGTCTGGGTAGTCTTATTTCATTGTTGGGCCTAACCTCGTGTCTTAGCCCAATTCGTATTTGCGTACTTAGACCTCCCACATTAGGTTCAATATAGTGGCTGTTGGATATGCCGGTCGGGTCCGGGCAGACTTTCACCACTAATGCAACCTAACCTCGTGTCATAAGTACAATTACAATTCCTAATTGTCCAAAAATGTTCATATTCAAATTATGCCATTTTTAACCCTTTTCCCTCATTCCTTAACTAGCGCCCTCACAAAATTGGCAACATGCCTAGGCTAGACAATAGCCTAGTCATAAACGATAATAGGGAAAATAATGGGAATATAACTAAAATGATCATCTTGGCATAAACATAAACCAGCATGATAATAAGGTGAACATACATACTGGCATGGTCATGAAATTGTCATTATAATAAGGTGGACATAAAACTAATGAACGGTTGGGAGTCAATAACTATGATGTCACCATAAGCATAGTAAGATCTAAATTAAAGCAATTTAGATGTCCAGTCGGTTTAGATCTAACATGCTAACACAAGGTGATAAATTAGATCACATAATTCAGATCTAGAGGTTAAAATAGATCTAACATGATAACGCAAGGTGTTGAATTAGATCACATAAAATAGATCTAACATGATAACATAAGGTGATAATTTAGATCACATAAAATAGATCTAACATGATAACATAAGGTGATAATCTAGTTCTGTCTAACAGTTTCAATGTCCACATAAATTAGATCTACTAGTTTAGAAATAGATCTACACAAATCCACATCATAACATGTCATATAAGTTACAATTAAGATAAAGATTTAGATCCAATCCTAACCAATTCAAGGTGACATATGTACATGATTTACATAAATGATTAGATCTATCCAATGATATAACTGTCCAAATTAACAGATCTGTATTAACCACAATATAGTTACAAACCAAGATCCACAATAATAACATAGCAGAATAATCACAATTGAATTGGATCTAGAGAAATAGATCTATCATGACATAGCATAAGATCTAATAATAACATAGATTCAAGGTTTACAACTTATCCAAATCACATTCTTTCATAATTCACTTTTATTTATTTAAACCTAAAAGCAACTAGAAACTCACTTTGATTGGATTGCTAAGATGATAGAAAAGAAGTTGGTGCTGAGTCTATGCTTGAATCTCAGAATTTGATTTGCTTTAGTTGATAGAAGAAGATGAGGGATCCAGTTCAGTTCACACTCCGGCAGAGTTTGGCCGCCATGATTTCAAATGAAGAAATATGTGAAATAGCTATGTATTTATAGCTGCAGAAACCTCTGGAACCGACTGCCACATAAGCGCTATGGTAAATTAGGTCGTGGGTCGCTTCCTACTTTGAAAAGGCCCGAATATCCAAAAACTATTCTGGGTGCACTTTGCAAGTGCGCCAGTGCAAAATTGCCTTTGCGCACTTGGAAAGTGCGCCAATTATACCTGGTTTTGATTTTTAAACTTTTATCGTCCGTAACTTCTTCATATGTTATCCTTTTTATGCAAACTAGGTGTCTATCCTAACCAGAATTTAAAGATGGATGTAATGACATAGTCAGTTTCCCTTAATTCTTAATATTAAATTAATTATTATTTAATTTATCCTTTTTAATGTTAACAAAATTACGGGGTATTACATTATAAGGAAAATTTTACAGACTTGGGTTTTAAATTAGTTTATTTTTATTTCCACTGGATCCAAATTAATAATTCATGTGAATTCCATTTTTTGATCCAAACTGGGTTATAAAAGGGAAGGCTACATATAATAAAATTGAATTTAAATTAGATGTGGAACTCGGAGTGCTTTTTCCTGTGAGTGGATCTAAATTATACGTCTTTGGTATATAATATCATTAGATTTCCACCAAGTTTATTGGATTTGACAAAAGTTATGTTTTAGATAACTGTATAGATGGGTTATGCAAGTTATTCATATATAAATTGTAAAAGATTAAAAGTATGCTTATATGCCGTTGTTATTATTATGGAATGAAATCCAAATAAATGAATATAAATAATGTTAGGATTGAGTACTGTGGAAATAAGCATAATCCTTAAAGGAATTTACAGAAAAATGTCAAAACTTGGGAATTGGAATAAAAAGTGAATTCTATTGAATAAATTGGTTTGGAAGTTAATATTAGATTATTTGTTTGGTTGAGAAAAGATGATATATTTCTATAATTTAAAATTGTAAGAAAGACAACAAATATAATTGCAAGAATAAAGGTAAGAAAAGTAGGGTTAGTGCTAAATATGGAAATTGCTTTATTTTGCACTGTCCGACAACTAGGAAAAGAGTAAAGAGAATATTTTACAATTATATGTCACTGCTTATGGTGTTAACATTAAAATAAGAAAATATATATTTAATCCAGTATCTCTAACCAACCAAGTGGAGTAAGACTACTTGCTAGACTAAAACTTACAATAATCGCAAAGTAAATCTATAATGAAAAATAGAGAAAGAACGTAGCAGACAATAGTTGCAATTTAGTTATTTATGATTTTCTGCAACTTATTACACATGTTCTTAAAAATTCCTAGATTTGTAAATGTTAGTTAAAAGACGCTGATTTAATCCTCTTTCTGCGCATGGAAAATAGAATAAAAATTCTGACCTCGCAAACATGAATTAAATAAAAGAGAACTAGATTTAATAAAAAAACATATGTACAAATTACAAAACTATAATTGTTTGGATCAAAAAATGACTCAAACACCAAGGGTGTGAAATCACACTTCACCAATTATGGTTAGAAATTAAAAGGGCCACAATCACAAGATAAATGGAGAAAAACAAGTAAAAGGCACGGGATTTTTATAGCGGTTCGATCTTAGCAAAGATCTACGTCCACTTTTGAAGTATTCCTCATCATTATGGAGAGAATTACATATTTTATCATCTCATACATCGTATTTATTACACTTGACCACTTTTGTGATAATTCTCCCGCTTTTATGATAATTCTCCACTTTTTGCTCTCTTTCCGCTTTAGATCACACTTAGATTCGAGAAGGAACGGATTGGATCGTGTAATTATATACTTTTCATCGGTTCCAACATGAAAATGGTGCTAGATCCTGCTTTGAAGAGGAGCAATGGCGATTGGAGATCACTTGGAGTAGATCGGAGCGTGAATTAATGGCGTTCGGAGAAGCTGAGATTCATTTCATGTAAGAGGAAGAATGAGAGGACTTTGGTGGCCATTAACAGAGTTTTTATAAGCTTTAGAACGATCGAGGAATGATTATGGCACCCCTTCGGGGTAGTGGAATCGGTCCCTTGAATTGTGGAGAAGGGGCTATTTATAAGCGAAGTTTGGTTACAATGGCAGTCTTGTAATTACGGAGTTTAGAGTTTGGGTCGTGTAACACCCCGTAATTTTATAATATTAAAATGGACAAATTAAATAATACTTAATTTTTAGAAGATGAATTAAGGGAAATGGGTTACTCCATTGCGTTCGTCTTGAAATTCTGCTTGAGATAGAGTCCGAGTTTGCGTAAAACGGATAGAGTATGAAGAAGTTATGGAGCTTAGAAGATTTCATTTAAACCATAATTAAAATAATGATTAAAATCAAATTCGAAATTCAAATCAGCAATAAGCAGCATGGGCGGGAATTATCCCGCCCTAGGGTGTCGACCCCCCCAGGGGAGTCGACATAGGTGTCGACCCCCTATAGGGGTGTCGACATAGGTGTCAACCCCCCTGAAGGGGTCAACCCCATCGGCCAGATCCGGGCAGTGATGAATTTTGGAGAATTAGGGCTTATGTGGCATTCTCTAATTGGCTGGGTGATGAGTTTTTTTGTTTGGATGGAATAACCTAATCTAAAGGCCCAAATTCATCCAATACACTATATAAACACAACTAGACCTAACCCTAATTTCATTACACTAATTCATACGCCTCCATGTTGCCTCAACCTAAACTAAAACTAGTCTCTCTTCTTCAACAAATCAAAGTAAAGGAATTGGATAAAGTGGAATGGATCTACAACAAAAACAACACCTAATTCTCTTCCTTAATCCAATCTTTGTGAGTTCGTTGATTATTTTTAGATTAAAATAATGCTAAAACAATTTTGACATGTTGTAAATTGGATTTGGGAACTAAACATGATAATAAGATTGGATCTCATCAGTTATATCTTAGCCTATACATCAGATTCGTGATTCTTATATGTCATTAGCTTATACATCAGATCTGTGATTCTTATATGCCCATGTTGATATTATCATCAGTTTTATCCTTATCATCAGTTCATACTTATGCCTATTTTATTGTTATTATTATGCCTGTTCTTTATCTTGTCCTTTCCTCTTTCCCTTTTTGGTTTTTATAGCCGGGATACTTCGAGGTTAGGCCAAATCTCATAAGAGATGAACGTACGAACGGTAATTTAGGGAACGTTGGGAAATTTAGCATAATATAATTGGTTTGATTTGAACATGACAAATGTTAAATTTGGCATAATATATATTGGGTTGATTTGGGCATGACAAATATTAAATTTGGGGCATGACATGAAATTGAGGATTTTGGGTAATTGACATAATTAGCCTGAAATTGGCATAAATGGCAAATGAATAAATTGGCTAAGATAAGTATGCTGAGACACGAGGTTAGACTCCGTTTATGGTAGAAACCTGCCCGGAACCAACCGGCCTAACTAGCAACTGCAAATGGTCAGTCTAATGTGAGAGGTTGTAGGCATAACTAAAAGATGCTTAGACACGAGGTTAGGTCTGGCTTGTGGCAGAAGTCTGCCCAAAACCGCCCGGCACATCCAGCGGCCACAAGCAATCGACCGAATGTAAGAGGTCTGTGCATTAATAACTAATTAATGTTGGTCAAAGATGAATATGATACCTAAAACATACTAGGTGGGTGGGGTTAAGTTAACCTGTGTAAGATGACAACTTAGCCAATATTACATGAGCAAAGCGGATAGGGTTAAGGCAAGCTTAACCAATAATATATATTGATTTGATAAGGGGATGGGGTTGTCATCTGGGCAGATAGACAACACTTAACCAATATAAGTCGGGTTAGGATAAACCTAAGGAAAAACCCTAGTAGCGGTAGGGACCTTTTTCAGACAGTAAACCACTTAGAGTTATCAGTAACCCTGAGCTAGGCGGGTTTGGGGCACGCTTACTGGGTTGATTATAAGCAGTCAAATAGGAGAGAGGGTGTAGCAGTGCAGGTTTCGACGGGTTCGTTAAGCGTGCAAAAAGGTGTCCCCGACATTGGAAGATTTAACCACTGTACACTAGTAGGTATAAAGCTGTGGAACAAAGGGTTGCCACTTAGGGAGTGATACACCATAAGCTGGGACCTGCACGGGTATCTACAAGTTAGAAGCTGATCGATTAAGGGTAGTGTGTGGACATCTAGTATCTATTATGGACAAGTAGGCTGTCAAGGATTATATGGGTGGATACCTCTTACTAGATGTTATGCCTGAGGGCTACCAATTTCAGAAGTGGAATCATTTCGATAAGAATTACTAGTATGTGGTGCAGAGAACTAAATTAAGAAATCTGGGAAGCGCACTAGACATTCCTTTATATTCATCATGTTATCCTGCTTTACCTTATGTCATGGTTATATCTCTTATCCAGTTTATTCTTGTCATAATGCTTTACTTATTTTCTTCCTGAAAATAATTGGACTCGCCAGACTTTATGTCTGACCTTTTTTTGTTTCGCCTCTTTTCTTTCCTCCCCCCAGGTCCTCAGGGTGGGATTAGTGGAGCTTGACTTGGATTTCTTTCTTCTTGAAGTTCTTGGAAGTGTTGGAAGTAATGCTCAACTTAATCTCTTTTCCATTATGGCTATTTGTAGTGGGATTATGATTTTACTTTTATGTACTCTGATAATAAGTTCGTTCAAGATGGATATTTATGTACTTGACTCTAGTATGTGGTTTTGATGTTCTAACCAAACATGTTTTACTTTTCCACTACAATGAATAAATTTTTAATTTTCTTAAGTACCATTTTATATATCTGTCTTGTGATATTCTATTCTATACTCTTATAATACTCCATGAAAGTTAATGCATTCCCTTAGTGCGTGACATTAATGGACGTGGGGTGTTACACGTGGTATCAGAGCTGAAGGTTACCAGAATAGATAAAAGATTTTTGAAAAACCATTTTCAAAAGCATTTTTAGAAAGAAGTATTTTCAAAAACATGTTTTAAAGAGAGTATTTTCAAGAGAAAGGTTTATTATGAAAAACATAATCCCCAAGAGCCATATATCTATCTTTCGATTCTCTGTTTTGAATCTCTCCCTTTTTTTCCTTTCAGTATGTCTGGAGAACCCGAAATAATCGAGGGCATACAGATACCAGGCTGGTTCTGAAGGTATCTGGAGGCAAGGGCTAATGCTGCAGGCCCAGCAAATGTTCCTCCTCCTCCTCCCCCTTCTCGTGTAGACTCTTTTTCGATGATATGCAAAGACTTCCGTGTAATGGGCGGAAAACCGTTTCATGGGACCGAGACGTTTGTCGAGGCTAGAAATTGGCTCATGGTAGTGGAGGACTTGTTTGGTTAATTTGAGATAGACGATGGAAGGAAGGTTCAGCTACCTGCTTGGTTGATGAAGGACGAAGCCTCATTTTGGTTGGAAGTAACTAATGGAGGTCATGCAGTGGAGACGTGAATGGATTTTAGACAAAGGTTCGAGTTGAAATTTCTTTCACAAGTAAAGGAGACTTTATACATAGAGAGGTTCTTGGCTTTGAAACAAGGGAATTTGTCCATGAAGGAGTACGTTAACAAATTTAACCAGTTAGCAAGATTTGGTATGGAATTAGTTAACACACCACATAAGAAGGCCTTGAGATTTGCTAAGTGCTTGAACGAACCGCTTCACGGATTGACTATGTCAAACATTCCTATGGGGGTTACCTTCGAGAAACTTGTTGACATGGTGTTGATGCATGAAGAGGAGAAAGGTGCTAATGTTGATAAGGCACAGGATAAGAAAGAGTTGAAGGCTGAAAGATCACAGAACAAGAAAGTGGATCCTAAGAAGAGTGGGAAAACCCAAGATAAAAGGAAGTGCCATTTCTGTGGTATACCAGGTCATTTAGCTAAAGATTGTAGAAAGAAGAAGGTTAAGAAGACTAGTTGTTCTCAGTGCCGTGAGACAGGACATCTGGTCAAGAACTACCCCAGAAGGCAAGGGCAAGGGCGCGGACAGAGGACATGATCTACTTCTGGAGGGCAGGTTCATGCTCTCATGGCAGCTACGCAAGAGAGAGGTAGAAACATTTCTGTTGAAAGTTTGATTTTCCTTTTCGATCATCCTGTACGTACTTTGTTTGATTCTGGTGCTTCACATTCGTTTATATCTGCTTCTGTTGTCGAGTCTCTGCACCTAAATACTAGTCTAGTTATGGATCCCATTGTAGTCTCAAATCCTATTGGGGGCACAACTTATCTTTCTATGTTATGTTGGGATTTGAGAATATACGTGTATGGCATCGAGTTCGAATGCAACACCTATGTGCTTGGTTTCACGGGCTATGGGTTGATTCTACGAATGGATTAGCTAGCCAGATATGGTGCCATTCTCGACTGTGAAAAGAGGGTAGTTAGACTGTTGACTAGTTTGGGTAATACTCTCGATATTTCTTGTGACCCCAAGGGCTCTGTTATGCTTAGCTACCTAGAATCACTTGACACATCTATTGATGATTTGCAATCTGTTCGAATAGTCTGTGAATATGCAGATGTCTTTGAGGAGGTTAGGGCTTACCTCCAAAATGCGAGATAGATTTCCATATATACTTGGTGGACAATGCAAAGCCAGTTGCATTGCCCATGCGCCACATGGATCCAAGAGAAAGGAGGGAGCTTAGTAAGTGTAACACCCCGAATTTTCTATTAACACTAAAGTTGCTAAAATATTAATAAGTGTGTAAGAGAGGGGATGTATCTAATATGAATATAAAAATATTAATAAGTGTGTGAGAGAGGGGATGTATCTAATATGTATATAAAAACAATAATAAGTAAAGGGGGATGTATCTAATATGTACATTGTAGAAAATATATATATATATTTATGACATGAATAGAAGTTTATTAATATGCCGAGTGTTTGCTGAGTCACTTCTGACTCATTGCTGAGTCAACAAGATAAACCCCATCTTGTCTGAACGGCTGCGGTTATTTCTAGGTTAAATCTAATGGCCTAAATGAATTCTAAAATCTATAAATAAGTGGGTAGACCCTAGACCTAAATCACTTGTAAAATTAGAGAAGCTACCGTCATGCTGCTGCCATGGAGTTCAGCATAGCCGTCACAAACTAAGAAGAGGAAGCCTAATCATCTACAACTAAATCTACACAAATCAAATCAAAAGATCTCTCTTTCTCTAATTCTTTTCTTTTGTTGGTGAGTATGATGATTCTCACAAGACTATTACAAACTAATTTGACTCAGTTATGAATGGATCACAAGAAAGTGATGTGATTTGTAATTGTAAATTCTATATATTGTGGATCTCTTTTTATGTTATTATGTTGTCGTATGATGTAAATTATATATGCTATGTCATGCTATGTTGTAAATTCTCTTATGCTATGTCGTGCTATGTTGAGAATCATGTCAAGCTATGTTATACTATCATACTATGCCATGTTATAAATCATGCTATATTATGTTGAAAAATCATGATGTTGTTGGATCATGCTTAAAGTTATGTTTTTTTTCTTAATTTAAATGGATCTTGTTTATGGGAATTTGCCTATTAGGTTAGGTGTACCCATAAACTTGAAACTATAATTAAATAAAACTTGATTATGGGAATTTGCCTATTGAGTTAGGTGTACCTATATAAAACCATGTTGTTAAAAAATTAGATGATGTTGATTCACACATGTTCATATGTAAGTTTATGAAAATTGATTGAGATCATATTAGGTGAATTTTGAACAAGTTGACACCTTTAGATCCATGACATGTATAATCTATGCAAGTTGGACATATGCAAGTTTCACCCCTTATTATGATTCATTTGGTCACATATACATGTTGTTATTATGATAATCTCTTTTATGCTATGAGTTAGGCTATTCGAGTCTAACATATATTTTGCGAATAAACGTTCAAACGTGGGGTAGGGGTAATATTAGGAATTAATAAATTGGGTGCAATTTTGTAAGATGTTGCATACCATGAATGAATGTCCATAATTGAGTCAATTATGGACATTGTTAAAAATTGGAAGTAATTAATAATTCAAGTAGGGAATTATTAAAATTGGGGGAAAGTGGATTATTATTAATAATCAATGCTTAGGACACGAGGTTGGACCCGTTTGTGATGTAAACCTGCCCGGACCCGCCCGGCAAATCCAGTAGTCACAAATGTCGGCCCAATGTGAGAGGTCCTAGGCCCAAACTAAAGCATAACAGTTGTAAAGACACGAGGTTAGACTCTTTTATGGTGTAAGACTGCCCGGACCCGCCCGGCAAATCCAGCTGCCATAAATGCCAGTCTAATGTGAGAGGTCTTTATGAGGTTATGGCCTTAATGAACTAAGAAATACTTAACCAGATAATCATGTAAGGTGGGACATGGGGGTTAAGTAGGTGCCTTGGGTGGCATGAGGAATCTGGTGGTTGCCTTTAGAGGCATTTGAAATACGATTAGACTTAACCAAACACACATGTAAATGAACATGACTAAGTGGGTTAAGTGGGATGGACTAATGGGGACAAGCTTAGGTGGAATGCTTGTGGTAAATAGTGGGGGCCCATTTCAACCAGTATCCCAAAACGTATCTTTGTGGGCTCGACCCAAGTCGAGGACGGGACACGCATACTAGGTTTGACTATAAGAGGCCAAAACAGGGAGCGGTGGCAACGCAAGTCCAACGGGTTTCATATGCGTGTGTGGACCCGGGCTGGTAAGTAAGACGTTGTTGCATCGTGTAGGTATAAGCCGTGCATGTCCGTTGTATCAGGTTGCCACTTTAGGGGAGTGATACACCCCACTGTGGGGCCAGCACGGGTATCTACGAGTTAGGGAGCCGATCGAATAATGGGAAGTAGGGTACACCTAGTGGAGATAGGGGCAGGCGGCACCTATGTAGTCAGCTAGGGGTACGTAAAGCCATTGGGAAAGTTTCTAAGTGAAGCTAAGTGGGATGAATCTTTAGGGTGACTGGTGTGGTGCAGTATAGTGTTTATCCTTAAGTATTTAGGAGCGCTTATAACGTTGCCTTTAGCGATTGTCTATGTCCTTAATCTGCTCTTCATAGACATTTTCTTGTTTTCCAGCTTATGCCTTAGTCCAGTTATTTTGGTAATAGTATTGTAGAATTATCATATTCACCAGACTTTATGTCTGACCCCCTCTTTGCCATCCTTTTTCTCCCTTCAGGTCCGCAGGTTGGGCCAAGTTCTAGTGGAGTCTAGTTGGATCGCTTATCTTCTGGAAAGCTTGGACTGCTGAAGTAAAGTCCAGCTTGTTATCTTTCTTTTTAATGGCTATTCATGTAATGGGATTATGTACTTGTTTTATCAAGATAGATATTGTACTTGACATTGGATATGGTGTTATGTTGTAATCAAACATGTTTTGACTTCTGCTACAATGAAATAAAGTTTTTGAATTTCCAAGTACTATTTTATATCTGTCTTGTTGTAATTTTACTGTTCTATATTCACTTAAAACCTCCATGGAAGTTAATGCATTCCCTTTGTGAGTGACATTAATGGACGTGGGGTGTTACACGTGGTATCAGAGCATAAGGTTACCAGAACAGATAAAAAATTTTTTTTAGAAAAATATTTTTTTTCTAAAGTATTTTTGGAAGAAGTGCTTTCAAAAAAAAACATGTTATTTAAAGAGAGTTTTTATGAAAAACATAATCCCAAAATAGCCATATCCTTATCTTTATCTTTCGAATTCTCCATTTTGAATCTTTCCTTTTTCGTTTCAGCATGGCTGAAGATCTTAATCTCCCAGAAGGTGTGACGATTCCAGGGTGGTTTAGGAGATACTTGGAGGCTAGGGCCACCACTGCAGGCCCAGCGGATACTCCTCCACCCCTAGTTGCACCCATTCCTCCTCCTCCTCCTCCTCGTGTTGACACTTTTGCAAAGACGTGCAAGGAATTCAAGGCTATGGGAGGAAAAACTTTTCAAGGGACTGAGACGTTTGTGGAGGCCAGAGATTGGCTTAAGGAGACTGAGGAATTGTTGGATATCTTTGAAGTGGAAGATGGGAGGAAAGTCCGTTTAGCTGCTTGGTTAATGAAGGGAGAGGCCTCGTTTTGGTGGGAGGTCACTAACGGGGAACGTCCAGTTGATTCATGGGCGGATTTCAGACGAATGTTTGAGGCAAAGTTTCTTTCAAGGGTAGAGGAGAACTTAAATATGGAAAAATTCCTGGCACTAAAGCAAGGGAGCTCATCAGTAAAGGAATATGTCAATAAATTTAATCAGTTAGCAAGGTTTGGCTTGGAGTTGGTGAACACGCCAGAGAAGAAAGCTTTGAGGTTCGTTAGAGGCTTGAATGAACCGTTGCAAGGGTTGGCTATGACCCACATCCCTATGGGAGCCACCTTTGAAAAGCTAGTAGAAATGGCACTTATGCATGAGGATAAGGTAGTTGAAAAGAAAGGGGATCAGAAGAAACCCCAACAGCAAAATAAGAAGGGTGGTAAAAACAATAATGGCAAAGGGAAGAAGAAATGCTTCAATTGTGGGACGCCTGGCCATCTCAGCAAAGATTGTAGAAAGAAAAATAAGACTGGTTGTTTTCATTGTGGAGATGCGGGACATTTAGTGAAGGACTGTCCAAAGAAGGGGCAGAGGGCAGGGTCTACCTCGGGAGGACAGGTGCAGGCTCTTATGGCACCAGGGCAGGCAAGGGGGTAAGTTCAGGCTATTGCGGCCCCACCGCTGCAAGAAAGAGGTAGAACAATTTCTGTTGAAAGCTTAGTTTTTCTGTTTGATCATCCTGTCCGTACCTTATTCGATTCTGGCGCATCTCATTCGTTTATCTCTGCATCATTAGTTGAATCACTGCACTTGAACACCAGTTTAGTAGAGGATCCCTTGGTCGTTTCAAATCCAATTGGGGGTTCGGCTCATTTGACCATGATATGTTTGGATTTGAAAATCTCTATACTTAGCGTTGAATTTAGATGTGATGCTTATGTATTGGGCTTCACGGGCTATGGGCTAATTTTAGGAATGGATTGGTTGTCTAGAAATAGGGCCATTCTTGATTGTGAAAGGAGAGTAGTTAGGCTTGTGACTCGCCTTGGTAATGCTCTCGACATCTTTTGTAATCCCATAAATTCCGTTATGCTAAGTTATCTTGAATCGCTTGACGCGTCTGTAGAGAGCCTGCGGTCGATAGAAGTGGTCCGGGAATATCCGGATGTGTTTGAGGAGGTGAAGGGCTTACCTCCAAAGCGGGAGATAGACTTTCGAATTTATCTTGTGGATAATGCTAAACCCGTATCTTTGCCAGTGCGCCACATGGCTCCTCGTGAAAGGAGGGAACTCAATAAGCAAGTAAAGGAGTTGCTTGAGAAGGGGTTCATAAGAAGTAGTATATCGGAGTGGGGTGCTCCTGTAGTTTTTGCCACAAAGGCGGATGGGTCTCTTAGACTTTGTATGGACTATAGAGAACTAAACAAGCTTACTAAAAAGAACCGACACCCACTGCCGAGGATTGACGATCTCTTTGATCAGTTAGTTGGTGCCTCAGTGTTTTCGTAGTTGGACTTAGCCACTGGCTTTCATCAACTGAGAGTGGCTGAGGATAGTATAGATAAGACTGCTTTTAGGACTCCTGACGGATTCTATGAATGGCTAGTGATGCCCTTTGGTTTGACAAACGCCCCTGCATATTTTGTTGATTTGATGAGTAGGGTGTTTAGGGAATACCTTAACAAATTCGTGGTAGTCTTTGTGGAAGACATCTTAGTCTTTTCTAAGAATAAAGAAGAGCACTCCCTACATCTTAGGGAAGTGTTGGAAACCCTTCGAGCGCATAACCTTAAGGCAAAATTTTCTAAGTGTCACTTCTGGAGGAAGGAAGTACGGCTCTTAGGGCACGTGGTTTCCAAAGAAGGGATAGCAGTGGATCCCGCAAAGGTGGTGGCCATCCAAGATTGGAAGGTCCCTAAAAATGCAACCGAAGTAAGAAGTTTCTTGGGGTTGGCTGGCTATTATAGGAAGTTTATCAAAGACTTCGCAAAAATACCAGCTCCATTAACACGGTTAATGAAGAAGAACCTGGTTTTTACGTGGGACAAAGATTGCGATGATGCGTTCCAACGTTTAAAGAGAGCCTTAACTTCAGCCCCAGTCTTAGTGCTGCCAGACGGGAATAAACCGTTTACCATCTATACTGATGCTTGTGGGACGGGACTTGGCGCGGTCCTCATGCAAGAGGGTAGAGTAATAGCCTATGGTGGAAGGCAGTTGAGGGTTCATGAAAAGAATTACCCCACGCATGACTTAGAGCTAGCCGCAATTGTTTTCGCGCTTAAGTCTTGGCGTCACTATCTTCTTGGTGAGAAATTCGAACTGTTCACTGACCACAAATCATTAAAATACTTATTCTCTCAGAAGGATTTGAATTTAAGGCAGCAACGGTGGATGGAATTCTTAGCCTCCTACGATTTTGAAATAGCATATATCCCGGGCAAGGGTAACGTGGTGGCAGACGCCTTAAGTAGGAAAAGGTTGTCCTTGAGTCCGTTGTTTGTTGAACGACAAAGCTTAGAATTCATCTCTATGTTTGACTTTAGACCCTCCGTTGACTTAGTACCCGGTCTGTTAGCATCCTTGGAGGTTAGACCTACACTTCTAGGACGGGTTGGTGAGGCACAGCGAGACGACCCATAGTTGGTTGAGATAGTAGAAAAGCTCAAAGGGGGGAGTCGTCAAGCCATCTTCGTAGGTATACCCTAGACGATAAGGGTTGGTTACGAAGGGATAATAGACTTTGTGTACCACAAGACGAAGACTTAAGGAAGGCCATTCTTGATGATGCTCATCGCTCAAAAATGACCATTCATCCCGGCGGGGATAAGATGTACAAAGATATGAAGCGGGTTTTCTTTTGGGCCGGTATGAAAAAGGATGTGGCCGAGTACGTCGCTAGATGCTTGGTGTGCCAACGAGTTAAAGCAGAACAAAAGAAACCTGGTGGGTTGCTTCACCCATTAGAAGTTCCACTATGGAAATGGGAAAGCATCTCAATGGATTTTGTGGATGGATTACCAAGATCAAGGAAGGGTAACACGGGGATTTGGGTTATAGTAGATAGACTTACTAAAAGCGCCCATTTTATTCCCGTGAAAAGTAAGAGGACTGCTCCGTGGTTGGCTTCTGTATACATTAAGGGGATAGTTCGTTTGCACGGTATTCCTTCTAGTATAGTAAGCGACCGTGACCCCATCTTTACTAGCGAATTTTGGAAGAGTTTACAAGAGGTGGTAGGGACTCAGCTATGTTTGAGCACCGCATATCATCCTCAGACAGACGGCCAGACCGAGAGGGTGAATCGCATTCTAGAGGATCTTTTAAGGCTTTGTATCCTAGACTTTGGGGGTACATGGGAAGAGCACCTTCCGTTAGTAGAATTCGCATATAATAATAGCTTTCAGTCTAGTATTGGCATGGCACCTTTCAAAGCTCTTTATGGAAGGCCTTGTCGTTCGCCTACATGTTGGTGGGAATCTACCGATAAAATCCTACTTGGGCCCGATATGGTTAGGGAAACCTCGGAGAAGATTGAGTTGATTCGAAGGAGGATGAAAGCAGCACAAGATAGGCAAAAATCGTATGCTGATAAGAGGAGGACAGATCTTGAGTTTGATATTGGGGACATGGTTTTTATCAAAGTATCTCCGTTACAGAATGTTGTTCGCTTTGGGTACGTGGGGAAATTAGCACCAAGGTTTGTAGGGCTGTTTCCTGTAAAAAAAACAGGATTGGGAAGATGGCATATAGGGTGGAGTTGCCTGAGAAACTTAGTGGAGTACACGACGTATTCCATGTATCACATTTGAGGAAGTGTTTGCACAAGACCGCGGAGGTGGTAGAGCCGAGCTTGCTTAAAGAGGTGGAAATAGAGCGTGATGCAACAATTAGACGAGCTCCTACATGCATTCTTGGGTCGGAGATCAAAAAGTTGAGGAATCGAAAGGTCAGACTGGTTAAAGTGCAATGGGGAGATGATGAGAGCAACGCAACTTGGGAGACAGAAGAGAAGATGCGTTCGTTGTACCCTTTTCTTTTTGAGGGTATGTCTTTTAATTTCTCCTTTATCGCTTAGCTTATCTTATCTTATCTTTAGTATGTCCTCTCATTAGTATCTTTGACCTTTAGTTAGGATAATCCTATGGTTGAAACATGTGTTTGAGACATGTTATGTATGATGGATGCAAAATGGATGCAAGTGTTTGCTCGTGGATGCATATATACACACACTTTAGGCACTAGATCGGCTCAGTCACTTCATATTGCATATTGCATATATATGGATGTATTTAGTATAATGGATGTATAATGGCTGTACCATCATATGGATGCTGCATTCGGTTGAATGGGTGTGCATACATATAGAAGTAGTATGTAAGCAATTAGGATCTTTTGCATACATAATGGATTCATGACACTTACATAACTTGCATTAAGGAGGTCAACTGAATCAGTAGACCGCCTGATTTCGCATTAGGTAAGGACATGTACACACACTTGCATATGATCATAAAGCATTAGAAGTCTTTTAAGGACAATGGATGCCTGTGTATGATGGATGAGTAGATGGACGTTTGGATGGTAGGATATACATTCTTCCAGACTTGAAGATTTCGGGGACGAAATCCTAAAAGGAGGGGAGAATGTAACACCCCGAATTTTCTATTAACACTAAAGTTGCTAAAATATTAATAAGTGTGTAAGAGAGGGGATGTATCTAATATGAATATAAAAATATTAATAAGTGTGTAAGAGAGGGGATGTATCTAATATGAATATAAAAATATTAATAAGTGTGTGAGAGAGGGGATGTATCTAATATGTATATAAAAACAATAATAAGTAAAGTGGGATGTATCTAATATGTACATTGTAGAATATATATATATATTTATGACATGAATAGAAGTTTATTAATATGCTGAGTCACTTCTGACTCATTGCTGAGTCAACAAGATAAACCCCATCTTGTCTGAACGGCTGCGGTTATTTCTAGGTTAAATCTAATGGCCTAAATGAATTCTAAAATCTATAAATAAGTGGGTAGACCCTAGACCTAAATCACTTGTAAAATTAGAGAAGCTACCGTCATGCTGCTGCCATGGAGTTCAACATAGCCGTCACAAACTAAGAAGAGGAAGCCTAATCATCTACAACTAAATCTACACAAATCAAATCAAAAGATCTCTCTTTCTCTAATTTTTTTCTTTTGTTGGTGAGTATGATGATTCTCACAAGACTATTACAAACTAATTTGACTCAGTTATGAATGGATCACAAGAAAGTGATGTGATTTGTAATTGTAAATTCTATATATTGTGGATCTCTTATTATGTTATTATGTTGTCGTATGATGTAAATTATATATGCTATGTCATGCTATGTTGTAAATTCTCTTATGCTATGTCGTGCTATGTTGAGAATCATGTCAAGCTATGTTATACTATCATACTATGCCATGTTATAAATCATGCTATATTATGTTGAAAAATCATGATGTTGTTGGATCATGCTTAAAGTTATGTTTTTTTTCTTAATTTAAATGGATCTTGTTTATGGGAATTTGCCTATTAGGTTAGGTGTACCCATAAACTTGAAACTATAATTAAATAAAACTTGATTATGGGAATTTGCCTATTGAGTTAGGTGTACCCATATAAAACCATGTTGTTAAAAAAATTAGATGATGTTGATTCACACATGTTCATATGTAAGTTTATGAAAATTGATTGAGATCATATTAGGTGAATTTTGAACAAGTTGACACCTTTAGATCCATGACATGTATAATCTATGCAAGTTGGACATATGCAAGTTTCACCCCTTATTATGATTCATTTGGTCACATATACATGTTGTTATTATGATAATCTCTTTTATGCTATGAGTTAGGCTATTCGAGTCTAACATATATTTTGCGAATAAACGTTCAAACGTGGGGTAGGGGTAATATTAGGAATTAATAAATTGGGTGCAATTTTGTAAGATGTTGCATACCATGAATGAATGTCCATAATTGAGTCAATTATGGACATTGTTAAAAATTGGAAGTAATTAATAATTCAAGTAGGGAATTATTAAAATTGGGGGAAAGTGGATTATTATTAATAATCAATGCTTAGGACACGAGGTTGGACCCGTTTGTGATGTAAACCTGCCCGGACCCGCCCGGCAAATCCAGTAGTCACAAATGTCGGCCCAATGTGAGAGGTCCTAGGCCCAAACTAAAGCATAACAGTTGTAAAGACACGAGGTTAGACTCTTTTATGGTGTAAGACTGCCCGGACCCGCCCGGCAAATCCAACTGCCATAAATGCCAGTCTAATGTGAGAGGTCTTTATGAGGTTATGGCCTTAATGAACTAAGAAATACTTAACCAGATAATCATGTAAGGTGGGACATGGGGGTTAAGTAGGTGCCTTGGGTGGCATGAGGAATCTGGTGGTTGCCTTTAGAGGCATTTGAAATACGATTAGACTTAACCAAACACACATGTAAATGAACATGACTAAGTGGGTTAAGTGGGATGGACTAATGGGGACAAGCTTAGGTGGAATGCTTGTGGTAAATAGTGGGGGCCCATTTCAACCAGTATCCCAAAACGTATCTTTGTGGGCTCGACCCAAGTCGAGGACGGGACACGCATACTAGGTTTGACTATAAGAGGCCAAAACAGGGAGCGGTGGCAACGCAAGTCCAACGGGTTTCATATGCGTGTGTGGACCCGGGCTGGTAGGTAAGACGTTGTTGCATCGTGTAGGTATAAGCCGTGCATGTCCGTTGTATCAGGTTGCCACTTTAGGGGAGTGATACACCCCACTATGGGGCCAGCACGGGTATCTACGAGTTAGGGAGCCGATCAATAATGGGAAGTAGGGTACACCTAGTGGAGATAGGGGCAGGCGGCACCTATGTAGTCAGCTAGGGGTACGTAAAGCCATTGGGAAAGTTTCTAAGTGAAGCTAAGTGGGATGAATCTTTAGGGTGACTGGTGTGGTGCAGTATAGTGTTTATCCTTTAGTATTTAGGAGCGCCTATAACGTTGCCTTTAGCGATTGTCTATGTCCTTAATCTGCTCTTCATAGACATTTTCTTGTTTTCCAGCTTATGCCTTAGTCCAGTTATTTTGGTAATAGTATTGTAGAATTATCATATTCACCAGACTTTATGTCTGACCCCCTCTTTGCCATCCTTTTTCTCCCTTCAGGTCCGCAGGTTGGGCCAAGTTCTAGTGGAGTCTAGTTGGATCGCTTATCTTCTGGAAAGCTTGGACTGCTGAAGTAAAGTCCAGCTTGTTATCTTTCTTTTTAATGGCTATTCATGTAATGGGATTATGTACTTGTTTTATCAAGATAGATATTGTACTTGACATTGAATATGGTGTTATGATGTAATCAAACATGTTTTGACTTCTGCTACAATGAAATAAAGTTTTTGAATTTCCAAGTACTATTTTATATCTGTCTTGTTGTAATTTTACTGTTCTATATTCACTTAAAACCTCCATGGAAGTTAATGCATTCCCTTTGTGAGTGACATTAATGGACGTGGGGTGTTACAGTAAGTAAGTGAAAGAGTTGCTTGAGAAAGGGTCCATAAGAAGAAGTATCTCGGAGTGGGGTGCTCCAATTGTTTTTGCTACGAAGGCTGATGGTTCACTTAGATTACGCATGGACTATAGAGAGCTGTATAAGCTCACGAAGAAGAACAGACAACCATTACCGAGGATAGATGACTTGTTCGATCAGTTGGTCGGCAATTCAGTTTTCTCGCAGTTGGACTTAGCTACAGGATCTCATCAGTTGAGAGTAGCTGAGGATAATATAGATAGGATTGCTTTTAGGACCCCCAATGGTTTCTTTGAGTGACTCATCTTGCCTTTTGGTTTGAGGAATGCGCCCTCATATTTCGTAGATTTGATGAGTAGGGTGTTTAGGGAGTTTCTAAACAAGTTCATGGTAGTCTTTATGGATGATATCTTGATATTCTCTAGAAACGAGGAGGAACATGCCCTACATCTTAGGGAAGGCTTAGAGACCCTTCGAGCACATCAACTCAAAGCTAAGTTCTCCAAATGTCATTTTTGGAGGAAGGAAGTGAGGTTCTTAGGGCACGTGGTCTCTAAGGAAGGGATAGCAGTGGATCCCGCGAAGGTGGTAGCAATCCAAGATTGGAAGATTCCTAGGATTGCAACGGAAGTAAGAAGTTTTCCTGGTTTTGCGAGCTATTATAGAAAGTTCATCAAGGACTTTGCTAAGATATCAGCCCCACTTGCACAGTTGACGAAAATGAATTTGATCTTTTCTTAGGATGTTGACTGTGACGATGCTTTCCAACGTTTGAAGAGGGCTTTGACGATAGCTCCAGTTTTAGTTTTGTCAGATCGGAGTAAACCGTTCACAATGTATACCGATGCTTGCGGGACAGGGTTTGGCGCAGTTTTTATGCTAGTGGGATGGGTGATCTGCTATGGTGGAAGGCAGTTGAAAGTCCATGAGAAGAATTACCCTACCCATGACTTGGAGTTAGCAGGCATAGTTTTTGCGCTAGTCTTGGCGTCACTATTTGCTTGGAGAGAGGTTTGAGTTGTATACAGACCATAAGTCGCTTTGTTGGCATCGTTAAAGGTGCGACCTACGCTTTGGGGACAGATAGGTGTGGCACAGCGAGATGACCCACAGTTGATGGAGATAGTAGACATGCTCATAAGAGGGGAGTCTTCGAGCCATCTTAGTAGGTATACTATAAATGAGAAAGATTGGTTGCGTAGGGATGGGAGACTTTGCGTATCTCGAGACGAGAGTTTGAGAAAGACAATCCTTGAAGAAGCACATCGTTCTAAGATGACCATACATCCCGATGCAGACAAGATGTATAGGGACATGAAGCGAGTTTTCTTTTGGGTCGGAATGAAGAAGGATGTGGCTAAGTTTGTTTCTAGATGCTTAGAGTGCCAGTAAGTCAAGGCTCAGCAAAAGAAGGCTGGTGGTTTGCTTCACCCTTTAGAGGTTCCACAGTGGAAATGGGAAAGTGTTTCCATGGATTTCGTCGATGGGTTGTCGAGGTCAAGGAAGGGTAATACGGGGTTTGGGTAGTAGTGGATAGACTTACCAAGAGCGCCCATTTCATTCCCGTTAAGAGTAAAAGAACAACAACATGGTTAGCCTCTGTTTATCTCCGAGAGATAGTTCGTCTACACGACATACCTTCTAGTATTGTGAGCGATCGAGATCCCATTTTCACTAGTGAGTTTTGGAAGAGCTTGCAAGAGGTGGTAGGAATGCAATTGTGTTTGAGTACTGCTTATCACCCTCAGACGGACGACCAGACAGAAAGAGTGAATTAGATTCCAGAAGATCTTTTCAGGTTATGCATCTTGGACTTTGGAGGAACATGGGAGGAACATCATCCATTAGTAGAGTTCGCCTACAACAACAGCTATTAGACTAGTATTGGTATGGCACCTTTTGAAGCTCTATATGGACGACCTTGCCGATCACCTACTTGTTGGTGGGAATCTACGGATAAGATTTTGCTTGGGCCCAAGATGATTAGGCAAACTTCAGAGAAGACAGACTTGATTTGAAGACGCATGAAGACGGCACAGGACCGGCAAAAGTCATATGCTAATAAGAGAAGTACCGATCTTGAGTTCGATGTTGGAGACATGGTCTTTATCAAAGTATCACCATTGAGGAATGTATTTCGCTTTGGAGCTAAAGGGAAATTTGGCACCAAGGTTTGTAGGGCCATTCCCCATTACTGAGCGAATTGGACAGATGGCCTACAGAGTAAAATTTCCCGAGAAGCTCAGTGGTGTTCATGACATATTTCATGTGTCGCATTTACGAAAGTGTTTACATGATACCGCGGAAGTAGTAGAGCCGAGCATGCTTAGAGAAGTGGAAGTAGAGCAAGATGCCACGATAAGACGAACTCCTACATGCATCCTTGGGTCGGAGGTCCAGAAATTACGCAACCAAGAGGTCAAGTTGGTTAAAGTTTTGTGGGGAGATGACCAAGCAAACGTGACTTGGGAGACTGAAGAAAAGATGCTTGTGTCATACCCTTTCCTTTTTGAGGGTATGTTCTTAACTTCTCCTTTTTCTACCGCTTTGTTTATACTTGCTCCATCGTTTAGTGTATCCTCTTGATTATATCTTCGGCCCTTAGGTAGAAAATCCTTTGGTTGTAAACATGTGTTTGAGACATGTTATGTTTGGTAGATGCAAGTGGATGTAAGTGTTTGCTAGTGGTTTCTCGTGGACACATTTACACACACATTAGGCACTAGATCGACTCAATCACTGTCATATTGCATATGAATGAGTGCGCATATTTAAGTTAATGGATGTATCATTAACTTGTTATCATATGGATGCTGCATTTGAATGAATGAATGTGCACTCATATAGAAATGATATGTATCATTAGGATTCTTTTGCATACATAATGGATGCATGGCACTATCATGTTTTGCATTAAGGAGGTCAACTGAATCAGTAGACCGCCTGATCTTCACATTAGATAAGGAACATATACACACACTTTTGCATATGTTCATATAGAATTAGGAATCTTTTAAGGACAATGGATGCTTGTGGATGATGGATGAGTAGATGGATGTTTGGAAGGTAGGATACATTCTTCTTAACCTAAAGATTTCGAGGACGAAATCCTTGAAGGAGGGGAGAATGTAACACCTCATAATTTTATAATATTAAAATTGACAAATTAAAGAATATTTAATTTTTATAAGAAGAATTAAGGGAAACGGGTTACGCCATTGCGTTCGTCTCGGAATCTTCTTGAGATGGAGTCCGAGTTTGCGTAAAACAAATACAGTATGAAGAAGTTATGGAGCTTAGAAGATTTCGTTTAAACTAGAATTAAAATAATGATTAAAATCAAATTCGAAATTCAAATCAGCAAGAAGTGGCATGGGCGGGAATTATCCCGCTCTAGGGTGTCGACCCCCCTAGGGGAGTCGATATAGATGTCGACCCCCCTATAGGGGTGTCGACATGGGTGTCAACCCCCCCTGAAGGGGTCGACCCCATCGGCTAGATCTGGGCAGTGACGAATTTTGAGAATTAGGGCTTATGTGGCATTCTCTGATTGGCTGGGTGATGTGTTTTTCTGGTTTGGATGGTTTGGATGGAACCTAACCTAATCTAAAGGCCCTAATTCACCTAATACATCTATATAAACACACCTAGACCTAACCCTAATTTCATTACACTAAATCGTACGCCTCCATGCTATCTCAACCTAAACTAAAACTAGTCACTCTTCTTCAACAAATCAAAGTAAAGGAATTGGGTAAAGGGGAACAGATCTACAACAACAACAACGCCTAATTCTCTTCTTAATCCAACCTTTGTGAGTTCATTGATTATTTTTAAATTAAAATAATGCCAAAGCAATTCTAACATGTTGTAAATTGGATTTGGGAATTAAACATGATAATAAGATTGGATCTCATCAGTTATATCTTAGCCTATACATCAGATTCGTGATTCTTAAATGTCATTGGCCTATACATCAGATCTGTGATTCTTATATGCCCATGTTGATATTATCATCAGTTTTATTCGTTTTATCTTTATGACCAATTCATACTTATGCCTATTTTATTATTATTATGCACGTTCTTTATCTTGTCCTTTCCTCTTTCCCTTTTTGGTTTTTATAGCTGGGCTACTTCGAGCCTAGGCCAAATCTCATAAGAGATGAACGTACGAACAGTAATTTAGGGAACGTTGGGAAATTTGGCATAATATAATTGGTTTGATTTGAATATGACAAATGTTAAATTTGGCATAATATATGTTGGGTTGATTTGGGCATGACAAATGTTAAATTTGGGGCATGATATGAAATTGAGGATTATTGGTAATTGACATAATTAGCCTAAAATTGGCATAAATGGCAAATGAATAAATTGGCTAAGATAAGCATGCTGAGACACGAGGTTAGACTCCTTTTGCGGTAGAAGCCTGCTCGGAACCAACCGGCCTAAACAGCAACTGCAAACGGTCAGTCTAATGTGAGAGGTCGTAGGCATAACTAAAAGATGCTTAGACACGAGGTTAGGTCTGGCTTGTGGCAAAAGTCTGCCCGGAACCGCCCGGCACATCCAGCGGCCACAAGCCATAGACCGAATATGAGAGGTCTGTGCATTAATAACTAATTAATGTTGATCAAAGATGAATATGATACCTAAAACATCTTAGGTTGGTGGGGTTAAGTTAACCTGTGTAAGATGACAACTTAACCAATATTACATGAACAAAGTGGATAAGGTTAAAGCAAGCTTTACCAATAATACATATTGATTTGATAAGTGGATGGGGTTAAGTCAACTGGGTAGATAGACAACACTTAACCTATATAAGTCGGGTTAGGATAAACCCTGTGGAAAACCCTAGTAGCGGTAGGGACCCTTTTCATACAATAACCCACTTAGAGGTATCGGTAACCCTGAGCTTGGTAGGTTTGGGGCACGCTTACTGGGCTGATTATAAGCGGTCAAATAGTATCGAGGGTGTAGCAGTGCAGGTTTCGACGAGTTCTTTAAGCGTGCAAAAAGATGTTCCCAACATTGGAAGATTTAGCCACTGTACACTAGTAGGTATAAAGCTGTGCAACAAAGGATGCCACTTAGGGAGTGATACACCCTAAGATGGGACCCGCACATGTATCTACAAGTTAGAAGCCGATTGATTAGCGGTAGTGTGGGAACATCTAGTATCTATTATGGGCAAGTAGGATGTCAAGGATTGTATGGGGAGGATACCTCTTACTAGATGTTACGCCTGAGGGCTACCAATTGCGGGATTGGGATCATGTCGATAAGAATTACTAGTAGGTGATGCAGAGAATTAAATTAAGTAAGAAATCTGGGAAGCGCAGTCGGCATTCCTTTATATTCATCCTGCTTTACCTTATGTCATGGTTATATCTCTCATCCAGTTTATTCCTGTCATAATGCTTTACTTATTTTCTTGCTGAAAATAACTGGACTCGCCAGACTTTATGTCTGACCTTTTTTGTTTCGCCTTTTTCTTTCCTTCCCCCCAGGTCCTCAGGGTAGGATTAGTGGAGCTTGACTTGGATTTCTTTCTTCTCTAAGTGCTTGGAAGTGTTGGAAGTAAGGCTCAGCTTTATCTCTTTTCCATTATGGCTATTTGGAGTGGGATTATGATTTTACTTTTATGTACTCTGATAATAAGTTCGTTCAAGATGGATATTTATGTACTTGACTCTAGTATGTGGTTTTGATGTTCTAACCAAACATGTTTTGCTTTTCTGCTGTAATGAATAAATTTTGAATTTTCTTAAGTACCATTTTATATATCTGTCTTGTGATATTCTATTCTATACTCTTATAATACTCCATGAAAGTTAATGCGTTCCCTTAGTGAGTGACATTAATGGACATAGAGTGTTACAGGTCAGCCATAAATTTGGATCGGTCTAAAAACTATTTACATAAATGCCACTGGTCTACTTTACAGTTGTATACAGCTAGCATAAACCATATA
This sequence comes from Allium sativum, assembly GCA_030737875.1. Taxonomy (NCBI): domain Eukaryota; kingdom Viridiplantae; phylum Streptophyta; class Magnoliopsida; order Asparagales; family Amaryllidaceae; genus Allium; species Allium sativum. Next base: position 669,591,086 of record CM060916.1, on the reverse strand, counting down.
TTATAGTTCTGCCACCGCATTTGAACACGACCGATCCAAAAACAAAGAAACGCACCGATCCAGTTTTTGGTGCTAGTACTGATCCAAACTTTGTCCAAAATATATCGATCTGGTTTAATAAACTGCCACTTCATTTGTATCCTTTTTAAAGGACCATCGCTTGCATGCCTCTTCAGGCCGATCCACGTGCCCAAAGTTGCTATGGAAATGATGCTGCTTCCTTTTATTTAATATTGATCCATTTATTTGTTGTGGAAGGTAAATAGGACCGACCCAATTTTGAATGTACCAATCCATTCACCAACTTGAAGCCGCCATGTGCCTTGAATATAGTTTGAACGTAGACCGCCTTTTCTGTTTTACACCGACCAGGATTCTATGTGTAATAGGATAACATAGCCGACCCATTTCATTTAAATGCACTAACCCAGTTATGTTCCCCGGCCTTTTTATGACTGACAGTATGTTGTAGCACTTTTGGACCAACCCAGTATTCTACATGCAATGTGACCACTCCACATATTCATTCTTGACACATACGATCTGGTATTGCAGTAGCCAGGCGGAACAATTTACGTAAATACATTCACTTGCCAGGTGTACATAATTGTGATCGACTTATTTTGCTACTATGGCAATTGAAATGATGCATGGTATAAACAAAATGAACATATCCATTTTTCACACAGTATATGTCTTTATGCATGGTGAATGCATGCACAATTCATGCATAGGAAGGAAATGGTCCACTTCAACATTTGTTACTATTCCACACATGAATGAGTCACGTCAATATATGATTTTCCAATCCTATTTCCATTTTCTAGTGTGTACATGCGTGACCAATATCACATGATCATATGGCAATGCAATGTTATGAATAGACCGATCCATGCTTCAATTACAGTACCGATCCAAATGCTGCTAATGTGCCAACCGACCAATGAGACCGATCCGATGTAGTGACCGATCCAATGCTTTGCAGCTGACCGTATGTTGAAGTCGACCAACCCAGCTAGCGAAGCTGACCGATTCGATCAGACCGACCTACATAGCCGAGACCGACCCACGGTAATAGATTGAGCCATTCAGTGCTTTGCGACTGACCGACCCGTTGTGTACAACATGACCGACCAACCAAAATTGAACTGAACTGACCGATCCATGTACACTGAGATTGTTCATCCCATACACATTGACTGTACTGCCCGGTTCGTTAATTCTAGCTTTGAATTTGATCCAACAGTATACGTATGATTTTTTAGTGGATAACATTTGCCCCTCGGAGTTTATAATTTTTATTTTATGGAAAATTGTAAACTCCGAAATTCTCATTTATTTTGATATATAGACCATGGGATCATTTATGTTTTTGATACTTTACAGGAGTGGATCGGAACATACACCTTATGTATGGATTGAGTATTCTCTAGTGTAACGAATTGGAGTTTTTCCGATAATGGGCTGGACACAGGCTACTCTGGAAGACCAGTTTTCTGGACATTGGCATTTCTGCTTTCGGGTCGGAGTTTTAGACTTTTAGGGTCTGAGCAGGATTTGCTGAGATTAAGCTAGATGGGCAATCTCAACATTTTGCAGTTGAACCCGGATCTCGACTTTGTCAGTTCAGTCTGATGTTGGTTTATGCCATAGTAGTGGCTATTTGTTTTTGGACATACACTTCGCCGCCAGGCCTTCTTTGGAGTAATGCACGTCCTTTGAAGGCAATCCATAATATTTTGAGACCAAACATGCTTTTTCAGTGCTATGACCTGTTCTGTAATAACAGAAAAATATTGCATGGTTTTGGGCGAATATTTGTTGTCGACTGCCCATATTGACAACAAGTTAGTCAGTTAAAATATAACTATAGCGAATTTTTGTTCTGAATGGAATGAAGTGTTTGCATAGGACTATTTTATTTAATGGTTTAAATTGCATTGAACATTATCTGCATGAAACTACATTATAATTCGAATTCGCGCCAACCCTTAAGATCAATGGGTCGGGATAATTTGACCATGGATCTTAAACGTCATTTTTTTAATGACTTATACGATGGTGGACAGCATTCCACATTTTTAGAAATGCATATTCATGATGAATTCCCTGCTTCCTTTTGGAGAAGGCTAGGAAATTTTGACCCTGGTTTAGGAGATCGTTATCAGCCTTCCTCTAGGGAAATACTTTGGATTTGTTGCCTTTGCTTGGGCTCAAATTTAATACTTGTCATGTCTGAGATTTCATACAAACACGAGTTAGCTGGTTGAATCCGAATTCCATCTGTAATCCGGCTTGGCTAACTCAGATATTGGAGACTTTTGTCACTCAATTATACTATCCAAGCGTCGATAATTTTGGATGGAGTGCCTTTAGAAAGGACTTCGGTTAAGACCCAATGTTTATCGTGATTGGATCAGGTGCTTCCTGATTCTGAAGATCAATTGGGCATCCAACATTCTTCACATCTGAGATTTCAGAAGCTACGTAAATGGTTTTCATTCTTCACACCTGGGGATTCTATATGCTACACAAACGATTTGATACTCTTCACATCTGAGATTCCAGATGCTACGCAAGTGGATTTTCATTCTTCGCATCTGGGAATTCCAGTTGCTACGCAAATGGTTTAACACTCTTCACATCTGAGACTCCAGATGCTACGTAAGTGGATTTTCATTCTTCGCATCAGGAATTCCAGAAGCTATGCAAATGGTTTAACACTCTTCACGTCTAAGATTCCAAATGCTACTCAAGTGGATTTTCATTCTTCACATATGAGGATTCCAGACGCTACACAAATGGTTTAACACTCTTTACATCTGAGATTCCAGATGCTACGCAAGTGGGTTTTCATTCTTCGCATCTGGGAATCCCAGACGCTAGACAAATGGTTTAACACTCTTCACATATGAGATTCTAGATGCTACGCAAGTGGATTGGAGCGGTCGTTGTATTGTCCAAGGGGCAGCTATTAGCTCATTGGTCGGACAATCAATTTAGCAGGCTATTTCAATTTTAGGAACTTGAAGCTTTGAAACTCCCACTTGGGGAGGTGCCCCTCGACAAAGGTTATAGCTCCCTCATTTGTTTGCCATGGCGCTTGCTTGTTGTTTGAATCTTTGTGACTTTCCCATTCACTTTTCAAGGCAGTGCTGTTCTATTTTCACATTTGTGCATGTTGATATTTAAATCATTTAGCACTTGAACTATCATAGTTGGGGTCGCTATGTTTTGTCAGATTTCACAAGAACAAGCGCTCGACAAATGATCTACAATATGAAATCAACTTTATAAGAAAGTTTGATTTGACATATAATTTTGCAAGCAAGAAATTCATTCATACAGATATGCTCTTATTTGCAGAGCTAATGTTTAGTGCATCACTTCCAGATTATTACAGACTGTTTACAAGAAGTTTATAATATAACAGAATGTAAAACGCGAAGTAAAGCATGAACTGAAGTAGGAAATAGAGCATGAAGTAAAGCGGTGGCGATGTTGATTGCTTATTTTGAGCCATTGGAATCGGAGCTCCATTGGCGGTTATCAGTTGATAATCATCCTTGGCATGGTTTGAGTAGAAGCTACGTTGCTTGGACCAGACCGATCATTTGATTCCCCTTGCCCCTGGGGAGCTGTAGAAGGATTCATGGCTTGCAGATTCTTTACATACTGGTGTAGCCTGTTTTTCCAGATCAACTCCTTAATAGGGTTCTTTAGGGGTCGACACTCATTAGTGTTATGACCAGGTTGGTTGTGGAATCTGCAGAACTTTCCAGGGTTTGCTGCTTTGTTGCATATCCTTATTGGAATTGGCTCTGCATACTCTTGAGAATTCTTTGTTGCATGATAGATATTTTCAGAAGTTTCGTTCAAAGGCGCCATCTCTGATGAGTTGAAAAGGTGAGACTTCTTATCAGCCTTGTTGTCGTTCCCATCATTGGCGCGCTTCTGCCCCTGAGTGTTACTCTGATTATACTAAGCAGCAGCATTTTTGGAAGCTTTAGGAGGTTGGTTTGAATTAGTAATATGAAGAGGTGCAACCTTATTCTCCAATCTTATGCACTCCTCGTCCTTTTTATATAATTTGTCAAGCGTGCTTGGCTCTTTCACTTTGATCCATTTGCCAAATTTGCTATTCTCGTCTATGGTGCCAATTAGAGACATTAAGATCATACGAGGCTCGGGATTTCCTACTTCAGATACAACAACATCGAATCTTTTGAGGAAAGCTTTGACAGATTCTTCTAGTTTTTGTTTCATTGATGTAAGAGAAATAACGTCCTTCGCCTTCGTATCTTGCAACCTGTACTGCTCTTTGAATTTCAGGATCAAATCATCAAATTGGTTGATGGATGTAGGTGGGAGCCTTGTGAACCATAACGATGCGACACCTTCTAGATAGAGAGGGAAGCACAGACATTTGATTTCGTCTGTTTCTTTAGCTCCATTCATATACCATTCGTATTTGTATAGGAAGTGATTCAGATCAGAAGTCCCATTGTACGGAGGCAGAGTAGGATGAGTGAACTTCTTGGGAAATTCAGCCTTGCGGATCCTCTTTGTGAATGGATTTTTGCCCAGAGAGAAGTCTCGTTCCCTTTCTCTATCCTTGTGAGGTATGTTGTCTTTCAAGATTTGCTTTACCACATCCGCGATATATTCCTTTGAGTTGTGTCATTCCGGGGAGCGCACTTCGATCTCTTTTCCAGATGCTTGTCGTGGCGAGTGATCACGTTTAGAGGATCTAGGTCTTTTACTTCCACTATGGGAAAGTGCCCCTTTGACAGGACTTGCAACTCGTCAGTTATTTCGATCGGAATAGTTTATAGCTTTCAACTTTGAGCCTTCGACATTAGCATCGTCTTTGCCAAAAGATCCTTCCATGTTATCATTACGAGGATCGGAGGCCGACGAATTTGCATTCTCTTCAAGGTTGACATGGATTTTCAGAGGAGGAGCGGGATTTACTTGAGCGTTTAGGAGTGCGCTCACTTTATCCATCAAAGCTTGATTAACATCCACGAGAGTTTTATTAGCATCAGTTAAAGCTTTGTTGGAAGCTTCCATGCATTGACTCAAATTAGCAACGACGACATCTAATTCGACTTTAGTCACTCCGGCTCTGGACATTGAATTTTCTCCCATTTCGAAGCGGTTAGTGAAAGGAGTCGCTTCGTTGTTAGCAGCGTTGTCATTTTCTTCAATGACTTTCCTGGTGGTCTTCTTTGACTTATCCATTATTTCAGATAAGGTTTTAAATTTGGAAGATAGTTCGTCAATTGGCCTCGGTCTTAAATTTGCAGAATATAGGGTAGAAGTAGGCTTAGAACTTCAATGTAAAGGAAGGTGATGCGAACGTGGCCCCACGGTGGGCGCCAAATGTTTGGATCAAAAAACGACTCAAACACCAAGGGTGTGATTTCACACTTCACCAGTTATGGTTAGAAATTAAAAGGGCCACAATCGCAAAATAAATAGAGAAAAACAAGTAAAAGACACGGGATTTTTATAGTGGTTCGATCTTAGCAAATATCTATGTCTGAAGTATTCCTCATCATTATGGAGAGAATTACATATTTTATCATCTCATGCATCGTATTTATTACACTTGACCACTTTTTTGATAATTCTCCCACTTTTGTGATAATTCTCCACTTTTTGCTCTCTTTCCGCTTTTGATCAAACTTAGATTCGAGAAGGAACAGATTGGATCGTGTAATTATATACTTTTCCTCAGTTCCAACATGAAAATGGTGCTAGATCCGTGCTTTGAAGAGGAGCAATGGCGATTGGAGATCACTTGGAGTAGATCGGAGTGTGAATTAATGGTGTTCGGAGAAGATGAGATTCATTTCATGTAGGAGGAAGAAGGAGAGGACTTTGGCGGACATTAATGGAGTTTTTAGAAGCTTTAGAACGGTCGAGGAATGATTTTGGCAGCCCTTCGAGGTAGTGGAATCGGTCCCTTGAATTGTGGAGAAGGGGGCTATTTATAGGCGAAGTTTGATGATAATGGCAGTCTTGTAATTATGGAGTTCAAAGTTTGGGTCGGCCATAAATTTGGATCGGGCTAAAAACTATTTACAGAAATGCCAGTGGTTTACTTTACAGTCGTATACAGCTGGCATAAACCATATATTACAGTTCTGCCACCGCATTTGAACATGACTGATCCAAAAGCAAAGGAACGCACCGATCCAGTTTTTGGTGCTAGTACCGATCCAAACTTTGTCCAAAATGTACCGATCTGGTTTAATAAACTGCCACTTCATTTGTATCATTTTTAGAGGACCATAGCATGCATGCCTCTTCAGGCCGATCCACATGTCCAAAGTTGCTATGGAAATGATGCTGCCTCCTTTTATTTATTACTGATCCATTTATTTGTTGTCAACGGTAAATAGGACCGACCCAATTTCGAATGTACCTATCCATTCACCAACTTGAAGCCCCCACGTGCCTTGTATATAGTTTGAATGTAGACAGCCTTTTCTCTTTTACACCGACCAGGATTCTGTGCGTAATAGGATAACATAGTCGACCCATTTCATTTAAATGCACTGACCTAATTATGTTCCTCCGCCTTTTTTATGACTGGCTATATGCTATAGCACTTTTGGACCGACCTAGTATTCTGCATGCAAAGTGACCAGTCGACATATTCATTCTTGACACATACGATTAGGTATTGTAGTAGCCAGGCAGAACAATTTACGTAAATACATTCACTTGCCACGTGTACATCATTGTGACCGACTCATTTTGCTACTGTGGCAATCGGAACGATGCATGGTTTAAACAAAATGAACATATCCATCTTTCACATAGCATATGTCTTTATGCATGGTGAATGCACACACAATTCATGCATAGAAAGGAAATGGTCCACTTCAACATTTGTTACTGTTCCACACATGAATGAGTCACGTCAATATATGATTTTCACGTCCTATTTCCATTTTCTAGTGTGTACATGCGTGACCAATATCACATGATCATGTGGCAACGCAATGTTATGAATAGACCGATCCACGCTTCAATAACAGTAACGATCCAAATGTTGCTAATGTGCCGACCGACCAATGAGACCGATCCGATGTAGCTACAAATCCAGTGCTTTGCAGTTGACCCGTATGTTGAAGTTGACTGACCCAATTAGCGAAGTCGACCGATCCGATTAGACCGACCAACGTAGCCGAGACCAACCCATTGTAATAGACCGACCCATTTAGCGCATTGCGACTGACCGACCCATTGTGTACAACATGACCGACCGACCAGAATTGAACTGAACAGACCGATCCATGTACACTGAGATTGACCGACCCATACATATTGACTGTATTGCCCTATCCGTTAGTTCTATCTTTGAATTTGATCCAACAATATACGTATGATTTTTAGTGGATAATAAAAAAAGAAGGAATTAGATTAATTAGGAAAATGAAACGACCCGAACTTCCCCGGTGAGGAAAGCCCGGATTGAGTCGAGAACAAGCCACAAAAGAACGCAGACAGAAGAACTTTTCATTGTTAATTACAACAATTCCATCAGAATACAAGAATATACAGAGTATGAATAAATATTACACAGAAAAATATCAGAGATTTAAATTACATTAATTTACATAGCAGCAGAAAAGAATACAAAACACAACTGAAGGAGATACACAGATACAAAGCTTTCCGGATATCGTTCCAGCTGTAAACCAGGATCCTACGAATACAAATCTGCAAAACCAAAACTACTAGATGCCCGTGTCAAAATAAGGGCACCCAGAGTTTTGGTTAAAACAATAAACTCCAGGTCAGTCATGTGACTGGTGTGAGAACTAAAATAGTTATTAAAAACTTTACTTTAAATTAGATATATCAAGGGACCACGTCGTATAACACGGAACGAGTTTTCTCCCAAGAATACCAGTGCATATAACAAAATAGCGCAATGCTTGTTGGAAAAATGAAGCTATTATAAGACCCAGGTCCTATCACATAATGCAACGCAAGCCGGGGGATAGGGTTTTCCCTTATAATAGCCAAACATGCTTAGTACGTTTAATATCATTTGATACTATTATAAGTGTATAGTGTCAAAACTATTTCAATCATAAATATTAATCATAGATGGCATGGGTACCATATATCATGCTGACGTACTAGGCTCTACAATCAAAACCGCAAATGTCACATATTTGGAAGTTGGATTTCCATCTGTGAACCGAGGCTAAAGATAGTCCTCTACCGATTCGAGACGCTCTAGCCCGCCCCTCAGGACCCAGACTCAGGTGGGCCCTTGGATCCTCAGGGCCAGTCCACCGATGTGGATTAAACTTAAACCCTGAACATGCGTTTCCCCGCCCTATGGGGCGTAAATGAGCCAACGAATGACTCCATCAGACCCGGATCGTCCGATTAAACCGAGGCGCCTCGCAACAGCAACAACCACATAAGTCAAACTCGTCAGGGCATGTAAAACCACTGACGTCACTTCTAGCTAGAAAGAAACGCATGCCCTCCCTGACGTCCTCTCCCGTTTTGGTTCACACCGGGGTGTGAGGCTCGCGAATCAACGCTACACCAAGGTATGCCACACAGGCCGTGCTTTGATCATCAACCACAAGACTTTGCTTTTCAACAGAAGCCTTGATCATTTGCCACTTAGGCATGCCACACAGGCAATTCACTCCATGCGTTTGATATCCATCAATATATAACCCCTGAGCTCGTACGTCTCAGAGAAGGGCGTTAAGCAAGAGAATAAATTCTCCACCGCCAAACAAATATGTATTTAATAGAAATCAATCACACAGACTAAAATCCAATGTCAGACACACAGTCCATTTATAAGTTCGTTCTGGGTCTGAACGAAACCGAAGGCACCTAGTACCCCGCATATCCATCGATCTCCAAGTATGTCTGGACGACCACTAACTGATTCCCTCCTCTTGGGTGTACGGTCCAATCAAGATCATCGGTAATTATCCAAACGACGTAAAGACCTCCGGTCTTCAACCACCGTCTTCATCTTCGACACCACGTTGAATCAGTTATTCAGAATGGGATAAACCCGGTCTTTCTGAATAACTAGCGTATATAATAAACAAATGTTACACAAACACAACATACGCCTCATTCCAATTCAGAATATCCGTTTATTCAAATATTCTTATACTTTGGGAAAGGTTCATTTTAATTTTATCAAAGATAAATTCTTTAAATTTATTCTTTAATCTTCTTTGAATATCAATTCAAACTAGTCGGGATTAGCAAACCACACCGAAGTAATCATTTATTTCATTTCCCAATCCCAACCTATTCATCACATGAAGTAAAACTGGTCATACTTCATATCTAACACCACGGTGTTATTGGTAAATTCAGTTACCATTTCACGTTCAAATCTAATTAAAGATTTAACTATCGCCTGGAGCAAAACTGGTGATACTCCATTCTCGACCTTTTCAATCTAATTAAAGATTCATTAAAACTCCATTTAGTTTTAATCTTTGACTGGGTTAAAGAATCAATGTCATTTAAAACATGGTTCACGATAAACCCAAAATCACATTCCATTTCAATCAGTCCCTAACCGTAAATTAGCAAGTGAGCAATTCCCTAAGTATTAACCCCGAAGGCCGAAACCAACATCAGATCAATACCCAAGAAACCGTTCTGCTTAACTAATCTCTAGTTAGTTTCTGATTTTCTTAACTCCTTTGGGTCTAAGAACAGTATTATTGAAGATACCGTTCACGACGACCCAAAATCACATTCCATTTCAATCAGTCCATAACCGTAAATTAGCAAGTGAGCAATTCCCTAAGTATTAACCCCGAAGGCCAAAACCAACATCAGATCAATACCCAAGAAACCGTTCTGCTTAACTAATCTCCAGTTAGTTTCTGATTTTCTTAACTCCTTTGGGTCTAAAAACAATATTATTGAAGATATCGTTCACGACGACCCAAAACCACATTCCATCAATTTTCGGGTTAAAGAACAAGTGTTATTTAAAAAACTGTTCACGATAAACCCAAAAATCAATACCAATTCAATTCCAATTAAATATCATTTAATTGGTGCACTTCATTAAATCTAAACAAAAAGATTTAATCTTTTTCTCAATTGCGCTTAAGAACAGTGTTAATGAAGACACCGTTCACGACAAACCCAAATCATATTTGATATTAAATACAAGGCTCTGAATAGAAAATATATCGGCTTATATTCAATATCAAATTCTACGACCAACAAATATCGTATTGGAAATAACGATATATATATATATATCTTTCAAATTTCCATAACAATATCTGTATAATCACGAAACCCCACATCGAAATATTCCAAAGGCAATTTCGATTCAAATCCATTCCAATTCAATTATTGGAAATTCTGGTTTCTTTTAAAACCATTTTCAAATTCAATTTATTTATTTCAAAAATAAATTGCTTTTAATTCTAGTTCAAAACTAGTTCATTTCGATAAAAATCTATTTTTATCTTTTAAAATATGGAGTTTTTCATCCCAACTCTTCCCAAATCACTTCTTATGATTTTACACAAATTATTTCTATTTTTAATAATTTTATTAAGGCCCGTACAGTCGATTTCCATCAACGACCATCAAACTACACTTACAGCGACCTTTTCCAAATTTGATTTGGACATAATTCCAAATACAACCATTAGATTTCAAATTTCTAATATTCGTTAGAAAGCTCTTTTCGATACGAACCCAATGGTTCCGGTTTTAAGAGAATCCGACGGCCGGATCTCCCGCAATATCCATTTGAAGTCAATGGTCGAAATTCGCGAACTGCTGCGACGCAGCGCGTTCTATTTAGGCCATTATATTTATAATATATATATTTCGTCGATTTCCTTTCAAAACGTATTTTATAAATCGTTTTAAATTCGTTTTCAAAACGATTTCAACTTCATTTCAAATTCAAATCAAAATTGAATTTTTCCACATAAATTCGTTTTAAATTCATTTCAAATTGATTTTAATTCAAATCGATTTTTAATTCAATTTCAGTTCGTTTTCAATTCGATTCAATTTCTATTCGATTTTGATTTTATTTCAAATCGATTTCTGTTCAATTTCAATTCAATTCGAATTCACTTCAATTTGATTTCAATTCGAATTCAATTCAATTCAATTTTAATTCGAATTCAATTCTATTCAATTTTAATTCTATTCGAATTTCAAATCATTTCAGTTTATTTCGAATTTCAAATCAATTCAATTAAATTCGAATTTCAATTCACTTCAGTTTATTTCGAATTTCAAATCAATTCAATTTAATTCGAATTTCAATTCACTTTAATATTCATTTCAATTTGAATAAAATCGATATAAATATCGTTCACGTCAAAATGGCGCCAATCTAATCAACACGGCTTCATATATTTCTATTTTCAAATATTTCTTTTTTTCAAATATTTCTCTTTCAAATATTTCTTTTTCAAATATTTCTTTTTCAAATATTTCTCTTTCAAATATTTCTCTTTTAAATATTTCTTTTTCATATATTTCTCTTTCAAATATTTCTCTTTCAAATATTTCTTTTTCAAATATTTCTTTTTCAAATATTTCTTTTTAAAACTGGAATGAGGCCCAATCAATTCCCATATAATGTTAATTATATGGATTTTCTACACCACATGTATAAAATAACAACGATAAATAATCAACCATCATCCAGAGTGCATTCTACGCTGTATAAGCATCAAATATAAATATTTAACGCTTATGACAGTCTGTCAATCTATCGATCGACATACAACTAATTATTGGGATTAGTGTATGTCATATATCATCCCAATACCCATGTGGGGTTTCAATCCATCAAACACAGATTTTATTTGTGCAGTTAGGCGATGTGTAAAATTTATCGTCCCAATCAATATCAGTCAAATGTGTGTATATAAACAAATCATCCGATTTGTTTATATTTATTTCATTTTAAATACACGTTAAAAATTCTATTTTTAACTATAAAATATTTTTAACTATGTAAATATTTTATTTCATTTCACATCACATCACACAATCAACTACACATCAAAATCAAACAAACAAGCATACAAGCCGTCCATGGTCTGTGGACGACGGGTGTCAGGTGCTACTAAACACCTCTGCATCCTAGTATATATATTATTAACTAGAAAACAAAATTAAAAGGTGAGAAGTTGTCACAGAGGGTTCCACTCCGCCATTTCATTTCTGAGTCGTTTGGATTTGCCTGCATAGTCCCCTCTACGCTGTTCATATTAAAAATCACAATTTTATTTCAACGCTATGAAAAATCACATTTTCATTTCAACATGTATATATAATAAAAATCCGATTTTTATTTCGCTACATATATAAAAATCATATTTTTATATTTCCTATTATATTTTTATTTTCAAAGTTCACATCTTTTTATTTTCAAAGTTCACAGCTTTTTATTTTCAAAGTTCACAGCTTTTTATTTATCTCTTAAAACAAAGCTAATTTTATTTTTAAAATGCACCTTTACAATACATTGCTACATTTATCGAAATCATACTTTTAAAACCATGTTAATTTATTTATTTTTAACAGTGCAAATTTTATCTTTAAAACAAAGCAAATCTTATCTTTCAAAACAAAGTTATTTTATTTCTCAAACTCAAATCTATCTTTCTTACATAAAAAAAAATGAATCTACATATTAATAAAAATCTCGCCTTTACATTATAAAAAACCTCGCCTTTACATTATAAAAATCTAAGCTTTAACCTATTAAAAATCTAAGCTTTAACCGATTAAAAATCTAATTTTGTTTCCATGATGAATCTATGCTTTCATAACTAAACCAAATTTTCTTAACAATCCTTTAATATAGATAAAAGAGAGAAGAAAACAAAATTAAATTAAATTAAAGACTCACTGCTCCACGTTGAACTGAGGAAGGGGGGATCTCCATCGTCGGCGCTGTAGAGGGTCGGACTAGATTGTGCGTGGTGGTGGTTGGCCCTTCGGGGCGGAGGCGTCGGTCTCTCGAAGTGGGTATGGGAGTTGGGGGGAGTCACGGATTTCAATCGAAGGGGCGGGGGGAGCGGGGTTTCTGGCCGGAGGAGGGTCGGAGGTCGATGGCGCTTGCGGGGAGGGGAGGCGGAGGTGGAGCGACGCATGAGGGGGTGCGGTGGGTTAGTGTAGATCGCCTGGGAGGATTTTTATTTTTAAATCATTTCTTTAAAATCTGAAGTCAACGCTTGAGGGAGAGAGGGAATAAAGGGGAGGTTTATTATATTATTTAATTTTATTATTTTAAATTCCCTTAAAGCAACTTTTTATCTCGACCTCCAAACGAGACCCACCGACTATCGTCTATAGCTAATTACCCTCATTCCGAACACAATGGGATATGTATCGTAAGCTAATTCGACTGTTTCGATCAGTTTTTGTCAAAATCAACATATAACTCTATATATTGAATTTGAACACGCATTTCAATTTACTGGGGTCACATACTAACTCGAAAAATTCCAGAAAAATATTTTCTAGCTTCGAATTGACGATACGGTCCTAACAAAACTAATTTCATCGAATTCTGAGACCGTTTGAAAAATGGCCATTTTCCAGTCGATTAAAATCAACTGAAACTGGTCAAACGGGTTTTCCTTTGCCACACTCACATATTGAATTCAAAAATTATGAAAATTGGAGTCTAGCAATAACTTGACATCACAGATCCAACAAAAGTGGTTTCGTCGAAATCCGAGGTCGTTCGCAAAATTACCGTTTTTAAGGGCCAGAATTCCATAGCGACTATTCTGAATTTTCAACTGGGCATATCTTTTGATTCCCGCTATGAAATTTTGATTTCTCGGATTCGTTGGAAAGATATTCTCAATTAGATTCAAATATTTTTGTTTTCACTAAAATTCGGTTTATTTTGAATTCTGTACATTCATTTGAATTTTTATCTTTGCGTCCTCTCTTGGTTTGCGAGGTGATATCTATAACCTGGAACACTTAAGGCCTGACCCGAGTGTCCCATGCAAAATACGCAAAACACCCGAGTCAGGATTAAACTTATTTCAAGTTATCACACTTCGATAAAAACATAAATATAATTAGTTTAATCCAATTTATTATTAAATAACTTTGAGTACCCAAAATAATGAACTGCCGAATGTGGTTACATGCGTGGGAAACATCCAATATTAAGAGAAGCATATAAAGGAAACTTCTATAGCAGTTACAAATGGCAAAATGGTGGTATGTTATCTCATATATGTACCATTCCATTGAACTAAATCAGACCAAATTCAGGTTCGTAACGCATGCAACAAATGTTTGTCCAAAATAAAGTAGGGTCATGCAAATAAGACAAGTTGAATTATGCATACGTGATTCCTTTCAAGAAACAGTAAATAGACTATATGCAAATAAAACTGAATGCAAGTAAGTTTAGTTAAACCAATACATGCAATTAAAATGAATTAAATTAATGCATGCAAATGGAATGAATCGGAACTAATTACATGCAAATGAATCCAATAAATCTCCATATGCTTAACAGTTATAAGATGGCTAAATGCAAATAAATGAATTCAGCTAATGCATGCAAATGAATCAAATAAATCACCGTATGCTTGGCATTTTCCATAACAGCTAAAGGCAAATAAATGAATTGAAATTTATTGCATGCCAATGAATGGAATTGAATCACTGCATGCGTACCATTTTCCCAAGGCAACTATAGGTTGGCCAAATGCAGACAAAAGAATGGAATTAATTTCATGCAAATCATGCATGTCATTTACTAAAATAACAGTAGCATGGCCAAATGAAAACAAAAGAATGGAATTAATTTCATGCATGACAACTTTCTAAATTATCAGTAGTATGGCCAAGCAAAATAGAATTACTGGTATGCATTAGAAATAGCATGTATGGTAGTACAAAAGTATGGTCATGTAAATCTATAAGGGAAATCAATCATTTTAACAGCATAATAACCACAACGGCATACATATCCACATATCTTCCCAAGAATATTTTTCCTAACGATGAATATAGGACATATATGTACTGGAAGTTTAGTTACTCATCTTGGTTTTACTGTTCAAAATATGGTGGGACATGTGTCATATTATAAACTGCTAGTATGCCTTCACAACGACATGCAGCATGAGTTCCAGATTCTTTATTAAAGTACAGCTGGTTTCAAGGGAATCAACATAAGAATTCATGTACCCACTTAATCCAAAGATACAAAGATACGCACTCAACACCACAGACCAGAATGCATACATATTAATAAGAAGTACGCAACCAAATGAGCTAGCAAGGACCAGGACATGTTCACTTGAGATATAACAAGGAAAAGGTTCCAGTTTATACAAGAATAGAGAAATCAAAAGTGTCATGCATAAGGATTTGTGTGTACCCAGAAGGCACCCAATGTTCACATGGTTAAAGTCCCCAAATAATGTAAGGTGCGAACACATTTATATATTTCAGGAATCCAGGTTATTATATAATCTAAGGCGAGTACTGCAATAATAGTTGTGTAGTTTACAAGCAACAGTTAAGACATCATCACATGTGGCAGTATAAAGTTCTTAAAGGACATGGTCAAGTTGTCTATATTATGTGTTCTCTGTACTAGTGGTCGAGCGACCAACAAGTTCCAAACTCAAGGCGAATTGGCAATAACAGGAAGATATGTATGTTTCTCGAGATACAGTACCATAAATGAAAGAATTGCAACATGCATGCACAACAATTGTGACTGTCAACAAAATGATCAGAGCCATAAATAACAATGCCCAATACCGACCATATTTAGTGGACGAAGTGGAGAAACTTGCAACAATTTTAATCATAAGTAAAACTTACGTTTGGTCGAAAGGAAGAGCAGCGGTAACAACGAGAAAGGTTCTTAGTCGGAGATGACAGAGATGAAGGCTTCAAACCCGCTAGCTTTGGGTTGCGAGCCGCTGAATGTAGCGACATGGCGGTGAGGTTAGCACGGGTTCATCGGTGTTTGAACTCAAGGCGGCTTTAAGCGATTTAAGGTTCCAAAAGGCAAGGTTGGTTTCGATAGTAGCGGGTGGCTCGCGTGCTAGAGCTCTGGCGACGAATGGCGACTTGCGGAGGTGGGAGTGACAAGACTGATTGACGATGAGTAGGAGAGGCGGAGCATGGAAGCAAGGCTGAACCGAGGATCAAATTCGGTGGCCATGATTTGGATTTTTGGGGCAACATGATTTTTGATTTTGGGAATAGGGAATTATCGGCTCAGTGCAAATAAATTAAGGGGAAAGGGAACGGGAATATAAAAGAAAGGAAAGAGTACATGCGTTGGTTTCTCTGATAAATCCTGATACGTGTTTGTTTAAGGGTTTAAAATCTTACAAGTGGCACAATTTATACTAAACAAAATTTAAAAGAGTACATACTATTTATTATACCATATATGCAAACAAAATAAAAGTATATTTCATATACTTCCCAAATACAAATTCTAGTAAAGCCAAGTTCAACTAAATAAAATTACTTACATTCAATTATAATTCCCAAATAAGATTGAAAAGCAAATTTATAACTTCACAACAATATATCTTAATTAATATTAATATTGCTTAATTTAACAAAACCAATTAAATCCAAAGATAACATTCAAATTCAAATTTAAAAATAAACTAGATTCAAAATAAAATCGAATATCAAGTATATACATAAATTTTCAAAATTAAGTTAACTACAAAATTTAAAAATGCCAAAAATTTCTAGTTCGTTACAATCTCCTCACTTAAATCTTTTCGTCCTCGAAAAGGAGAGTTGTAAATTTATGCTTACGTGAAACAAATCTTACTTGTAAAATTTATTAAAACCAAATATAAATAAAAGTTATCAAATCAAAATACTTACAATTTCCAATAAGCTTGAAAAGTCACCAAAAGGTCCTTAATAGATTTAACAAAAAATTTATAATACAACTAAATTGGTAAAATTTTATATCGAGACTATTATAAGAAAAACTTAAATTACTGTATTAAACTAAATAAGGGAATTTTCTATAAAATGTAACAGAAAGCTATGTTCAAAGTACAGAGTAATTTAAGTAGTTTGAAATGGTAGAGTTATTTTGAAATAAGTCGTTTTTGACTAAAATAAAAATTCAAAGAGTTTAATATAAGATAGCCATAGGGTTAAAGTAAAATGGTTAAATATAAGCAATTTAGAAACTTGGTAGAAAATAGATAATACAATAAAATAGTAAAATAATATAAGTAAAGAACTTGAAATAGATAATCATACATACAACCACAAAATGTAATAGTTTAAATGTGACGATAAGTTAAGTAAAATGAATAAATCTGATGAGTTAACTTAAAATACTATATAAATTACTATATTTATAATTTCAAACATTTGAAAATCTCAAAATGATTTCTCCGAAATTAGAATCCCTTTTTTTTTCCAAACCATTGAAGTACTATACATTTTTTATATATAGAGTCATACTTCACTTCGGGATTTCAAAATCAAATTGCTTTCATACTTCAAACGTATATGATAAATACTTGGTAACTCGAAGCCTAACAAGTCCATTGTCGTTCTTGCAAACTTTAGACATGCGTTGATCAGGCGCGTGACTAAAATGTACAAGTACTAAATATACTTGTTTCAACTTCTAGTCAAAAATTCTGTTTCATTTCCTCAAGTTTCCCATGACAAGGCTTAGGGATAGCCTATCATATGCACTAATATAAATAATTAAGGTCGCTCCGGGCCCCTAAAGCAGACCATCTTCGAGGGTTCTCAAGCGAAGTGTGCATCACGGTTTTCGTCCAGACACGGACCCCCAAGCACAACATCGCGGAGCACATATATCTCGGTTTTTCATCCAGACACGGACACCGTATATGCCTAGGTTGCTCTTCCCAAATACCATCATCGAGGGATCTCAAGCGAAGTGTGCATCACGGTTTTCGTCCAGACACGGACCCCCAAGCACAACATCGCGAAGCACATATAACTCTCAGTTTTCATCTAGACTCGGGCACCGTATATGCCTAGGTTGCTCACCCTAAGTCTCACACACCCTTCGTTTAGTCATAGATCCCTGAATCCATGAAAATATCAAATCATTTCGTATCCCGAAGTCATAAATCCTTTCGCATCAATAATTTGCAAATACTTCCAATCATAGTATTGTTGTCTTTCAAACATTTCAAATATTGGGATTCAAGCCGTCAAAATTTTCTTAGTTCATAAATTAATTTATAAACTATTCATCATATCCAAAATAATTTGGAAAACAATTCCGAACTATTGAAAATACAATTTTCAACTTCCAAACATACAACTTATGCTTTATATTTCGAAATTAATGATCTTATTCAAACATTTCAAGCCTTTCTAATTCTCTAAATCAAGGACTTTAAGATTCATTATATATCAAGCTTCATGAAGATAAACTTCAAATTTATTTCGAAATATCTTTTCCACAACTATACATAGGTTGATATTTCTAGGGGATTATCATTGCCACAAAATTCTCTCTCAATAATTGGAAATCAAATTTGGTCAATACGATTTTCCTATCGTCCTTAATTAAGCTTTCCAACTTTTAAAAGTGTAACGACCCGCCTTTTTGCCCGGTTCTTGCCGGTAATTAAACCGACTCAAATCGTTCATAAAGACGAATTGTTATGGGTACTTACATACATTGAACAAAAACAACAGAACTTTTCATTGAATAATTCAATATTACATCAGAGTTACATGAATATCAGAGTTACAGATAAATATACACAGCGGAAGAAATAAAACTCTCAGCGGAAGAACATCATCTAATACATATTCTCTAAGAACGTAACTTAGAGACGGAGATATTCAATTGCCACAAATCTGATATATATTCACACGAATCAGTGCTAAGTGGTCAATTTCGACGTCAGACACACCATCCATACAAGTCCGTTCTGGGTCTGAACGAAACACAATCCGAAAATCTCCAAATATACTCAGATCTCCTGCCACCCTCGGGCAAAAAGGCGGGTCGTTACAGTTGGTATCAGAGCTGGTTGCTTAATTGGTACGGATGATAGGGGTTTCTCGCTTCGCGTTTGGTGGCGAACGGGAGACTCTTACCCCTACATCTCCCGACAATGTGGGTTGGTCGAGTCGCGAGGCTGGCCGTAAAAGCAGTTCTTGAAAAAGGCTATGCAGCGGTAGGATAGTATAGAATGGAGTATAAGTAGAATAATAAAGTAGCAGTAGTAAGCAGTAAATCACACAGTCGATTTATACTGGTTCGGATCACTGTCCTACGTCCAGTCCCAGACTCACTTCTGGTATTTCACTAACACTAAAAACCCTCACTTCACCCGGAGGAATAGGTTCACAATTACCCGAACCACTGAACGGGATTTCTTGCCTCAACCACTGAAGAGGTCTTCACTAATACAGAATAATTGTTGACTCTTTTGTGTTCTTGATAACACGGATTGTCGAATGTTAAGTACACCCTTCCTATAGCCTTTCCTTGATGATAATCGTGAAGTATGTGAAGGATTATGGAAGTTTAAAAGTCTCGAGTATGAAAATAGATCACTTTAGAATTTAGAGAGCTTTTGTATAAGATAGAGAGAATTTAGAATGAAAATCGGTTGTTGGAATAGTTAATCTTCCCTCTATTTATAGTATGTAGAAAGATGCATCTAATCATGAAAAGTTTTGCTCAAGAGTTATAAAGTAAATGGATGTATCTTTTTGTAGAAGTCGCATCCTTTCAGAATCAGACGTCTGAAAATAAAATTCAGATGTCTGTTTATTTTAAAAATCAAATCAGCAAGGAAATAGTGTATTTCGGGGGCATTTCAGACGTCTGAAATATATCAACCAGACGTCTGAATATTGTATTTAAAAATATTCTGTTTCAGCAAACAGACGTCTGAAAATTTCAGACCAGACGTCAGTTTACTGTTATCAGACTATTCCTTGCTTAATTTATATAAGAGAAGCTATATACATATAAAATGTGTGTGTGTGATCATCAAGGAAGACTTTAACATTAATATCTAAGACTAACAGACTCTTACAACATATTTAATCTTCAATTGTAGCTCTTGAATCTGTTGTTGAGTATCTTCCTGCAAGACAAAGTTTAGTTGATAATATATATGTACATGTATAGTTGTCATAATCAAAACGCCATATAGCAAGATCCAACATTCTCCCCCTTTTTGATAATGACAACTGTATATGTAACTCCCCCTGTCAATATGTCAATATGCATATATTATCATATATTTCTCTTTTTGATACCCATGTACCTGCAGGTTAGCTTAAAGGTTCTTTGGTATAATTGTATAGTTGTTGTCATCAAAATCCAACAATAGAGTTTCTAACATTCTCCCCCTTTTTGATGATGACAACTATGCAATTTAAAAATGTATTCTTTCTATAACATCTTCCTCTTAGTATAATATCTCCCTCTATCAATATACACATGAATTTCTCCCCCTTTGTCATTATCAAAAAGAATGAGGGAATGTAATAAATATCGTCGTCTTCTCTTTATTTCCTTCCCCTGAATGTGTGATATATGAATATTCCTCCCCCTAAGTATGTGACTATTATTTTCCCAAATTCCCCGATTTAGCTTTGAGCTCAGTTTTCAAAGATATTAGAGATACTGAAATACCCTCCTTTTTGTTGTGGTGTACCTGCAACAAATATTATATATATACTTTGGTACCCACTTTCTCTGTTAGGGTCCAGGGGTTAGAGAGAAGGTAACCATACCCAAGAGGGTGTAATGGAACCTTTAAAAATAAAATTTTCATTATTAACTACTGAATTAAAATAATCATCTATATATATTTCTCTGTTTTTCCAATTTACGGGAACCCAAATACTTAGATAATTTCTATTAATATTTCCTTTTGTACTTCTATTATAAATGTTTCTAGTCATAGAAGCATTTGAATTTCTATAGAAATTTGATCTTCGAGTTACACGTGCTTTAGTACTAGCAGTTAAATTTTTGTAATACATGAAAGCATATCTAGTACTAGTTCTATGATTAGTTTTAATATACCCTAAGCCGCTTTTATCGTGTAAAGGTCTAGAGCAAGATAAAATATCATTTAAATCATTTTGACCTTTATTAAATTTTGCGAACTTATTTGTACATTTTTCAAATTTGATTCCAAAATCGCGATTGAAATTTTCAAAAGAAGTCTTGCAATCTTTTAAACCAATTTTCTTTTTTAATTCAGAATTCTCCCTTTTTAAAGTACTATTCTCATTTTCGAGACGACAAATTTGAGATTCTGAATTAACTAAAGAAGAGTGTAATTTTTCAAAATTTTCTTTCGAATCAGACATTTCATTTTGCAAAATATTATTATTAACCTTTGAAAACTCATATTCTTTAGATAATTTTAAATTCTTTTCAGTTAAAGCACCATTCTCTTTTTCAAGAGACGAAACTAAAGAATTATAATTATTTAAAGAATCTTCTAATGATTCATTTCTATTTTTCAAGAGATCGATTTCCTTTAAAAGAACATTGTTTTTATCTTCTAGTCGCTCATTTTATTTTTGAAGGAAATCGTTTTGAAAAACAAGCTCTTCTAAGGTATTTTCAAAACATTTGGCTTGTTTGACTAAAAAAATGTTTTCTTCTTTTAATTTGGAATTTTCTTGCTCACAATTTTTAGACTTGGCTAAAATAATTGCATTAAGTTTACCCAAACTTTTAAAATCTTTTAATAATTTTTCGTGGTCTAATAAAAGATCTTTATATAATGAATCCTCACATACCGATTGTGATCTCACTTTAGCCATTAAACATTTGCTCTCTTGCTCCATCGCTTCTGCTTTGTTGTTCTTCCACTTTCTAATGCCTTTACTAGATTTCTTTATTGCCATTTATTTTAGGATGTTGTTACGATCTCTAGAATACCAAGCTCTGATACCAATTGAAAAAGGCTATGCAGCGGTAGGATAGTATAGAATGGAGTATAAGTAGAATACTAAAGTAGCAGTAGTAAGCAGTAAATCACACAGTCGATTTATACTGGTTCGGACCACTGTCCTACGTCCAGTCCCAGACTCACTTCTGGTATTTCACTAACACTAAAAACCCTCACTTCACCCGGAGGAATAGGTTCACAATTACCCGAACCACTGAACGGGATTTCTTGCCTCAACCACTGAAGAGGTCTTCACTAATACAGAATAATTGTTGACTCTTTTGTGTTCTTGATAACACGGATTGTCGAATGTTAAGTACACCCTTCCTATAGCCTTTCCTTGATGATAATCGTGAAGTATGTGAAGGATTATGGAAGTTTAAAAGTCTCGAGTATGAAAATAGATCACTTTAGAATTTAGAGAGCTTTTGTATAAGATAGAGAGAATTTAGAATGAAAATCGGTTGTTGGAATAGTTAATCTTCCCTCTATTTATAGTATGTAGAAAGATGCATCTAATCATGAAAAGTTTTGCTCAAGAGTTATAAAGTAAATGGATGTATCTTTTTGTAGAAGTCGCATCCTTTCAGAATCAGACGTCTGAAAATAAAATTCAGATGTCTGTTTATTTTAAAAATTAAATCAGCAAGGAAATAGTGTATTTCGGGGGCATTTCAGACGTCTGAAATATATCAACCAGACGTCTGAATATTGTATTTAAAAATATTCTGTTTCAGCAAACAGACGTCTGAAAATTTCAGACCAGACGTCTGTTTACTGTTATCAGACTATTCCTTGCTTAATTTATATAAGAGAAGCTATATACATATAAAATGTGTGTGTGTGATCATCAAGGAAGACTTTAACATTAATATCTAAGACTAACAGACTCTTACAACATATTTAATCTTCAATTGTAGCTCTTGAATCTATTGTTGAGTATCTTCCTGCAAGACAAAGTTTAGTTGATAATATATATGTACATGTATAGTTGTCATAAGCAAAACGCCATATAGCAAGATCCAACAGTTCTGAGGTACCAGTGTAAGCCACGGGGGGAGGTTAGCCCTATGCCTTGGGGGTTGAGGGATGGTTGAAAAGCCTACCGAAATCGCCGGGCCATTACAAAAAGTTTCAGAAAATCGTTTATAATATACACAAATCATGTCAACCTCCCCTTAGATCAACTTTCATTTAACTAATTTTGAAACACTTCCAGATTTCCAAATAAATTTCACATTCTCATAATATAAAAATTTCAAGAGCTTCAAAAGGATTATCTTAGGAATCGTTTATCACTCATATAGTAGAACAACCCTTTCTTTCAACATTATTCAATAATCCTTTATACCCAATATACGACTTTGTTTTATTCTTTCACATTTCAAATATCATATCTTGTTGGAAGGGTTATACTATTCAATTAGTTGTCAAATCTCTTAAAACACTTTTTATTTACAAATACCATTACGCTTCTGCTACGCACTCTGATTATGTGTATACATATTCAAACTAGTATTGGTAAAACATTGATTTCAAAATTTCGGAACCAAATTCTCAAAACTAACATTTCAAAAATCCAATTTTCTTGTATCAGTTGGATTCTATATTTCAAACACTTCCATTAAAGCTCATTCGTTGAGGTTCCGTTACCATAATATCTTGGATAAATCAAAGTTATCTAGTTGAATTCAATCATGGTTTATTCTACAAACGACACAAAGGGGTATACATGGATCAAGTCAAAAATTCCATGTACTTAAGTCAAACAGAGACGTATGAACAGAAGTTCAATATCAAAATGAACATCCAAAAGATGTGATGTTTCGAAAAAATATCCTTAGCCAAGTTCAAGAGGGAAAAAGGTATGGATGACGCTACTCAAGGCCAAAATAGGAAAGTCATAAGCACAGAAAGATACGAATATCAGCAGTCCAATCATGGGATACTCGATTTTTTTTCCATTTATTTTCTCTTGAGTAATTCTTACTTCAAAATTTTCATTTCTTTACATCATAAGAGATTACTTAAGTAATTTCCATTCAACTCATTCATACAGTTGCAGTTGCCTCCCCCACTTAGATATTTGTTATAACTTGATTAAATTCGATTGTCAAAATTTTGAAACATGGGGGATATTTTCAACATATTTATTGAAATAGATTAAATATTTCTCGACATCTCAATTGGAATGATACATCTTCCTCACTTTCGAAACCTGAAAATAACACTGATGATGTCCGGATCATCAACAGAATCATTCTCAAATGAGTAAAGTGCGAATCTATATTTATTTAGCACGCTAAGAATTTAGCACATACGTTAGCTAGGTGTATGTCCTAAAATCTTCATGTACTCAATAATCCAAACTTGACATCAAGTAAAATACTCGCAACTATCATTATCACATGTTGACTATTTTCCAAAACTATCGTTTCACATTTAACAACATTCTTATATAAATTTTCATATATATGCATCAGACAAAATTCCTATCAAATGCTCATAAAAATTCAACATATCATTCCTATGTATAAGATTCCATTTTATATCGAATTCCTTTCAAAACAATCGTTTTCGAATTAATCGCTTCCTTATGTTCATAAATAAATTTCAAAAACTTGTATCTCATTTACCCTGAAACTTTTATTTCAGTCTAAATGTTCTTGATTTTTTTTCTCAATTCCAAAAGTTATCTTGACTTATAAATCGATTCGTTATTTAATGTCATTTCAAAAATCCAAACTCATATTCTCAAATCAAATTTTTTGTTATCAACATCATATTTGATTTGAATTACACGTTATGATTGTCATCAATTAAATCCTCACGCTCAGCAGTTCGGACCAAATTTGTTCGGATCTTTATCAATTTGTAGGTAAATAGTAAGTAAGATAGTAAGTTTGAAATAAATAAGTTTTAAATAAGAAAAGAAGGAAATATATATTTAAAGTTAAATAGTTAAGTACAAAAATGATTTAGGAAAATAGTTTAAGTAAAATGGTGAAGTAAATTTTAAGAAAAATAGATAGTTTTTAAAATAGATTTGAATAAATTAGTGAAACAAACTTGTTATAAACTAAGCTTTAGAATAAAAGTGTTTAAATAAGATAAAAATAATATATTAGTTATAATGAAGGCAGTATTACCTTAAACTAGATCCGAGTCAAATTTAGTATCGATTCAGCGCACGTCTTAATCCTCGATTTCTTCAATCGAATAACGTCAAGTTCCGATTTTGCCAAAAAAAAAAAAAAAACAATGTACTTTCTGAAACCCATACTTATTATTACCTTTTTCCTTTCCACATCTCTTCAAACCATAGCTCTCGGATAAACGAAGTCTTTATATAAATATTTCACATATAGGTATTGAAAACTTTTATTCTTTCATTTTAGTCCCGAAATTTTTCTCTCAAAACTCCTTACTATTAGTTGGAAAATTTCTAAATATTTGGTAAAACCAATTCTTTAGTCACTTTTATATTCCTTGGAAAATTTCAAACAACTCAACGACGGATTACGGAACTATATCGCAAGGCTTTTATACAAGAAACCCAAAAAGGAATCTTATCTTTTCCGAAAATATTTTATTTTCAAAAATCTTTTTTTTTAAATGATTTATTTTCGAATTCCACTGATTCTAGCATTAATTCTACTCATTCTAAGGTATTTCTACCTTATCTCTAATGAGTTTTTAAACCGAATAAGCCAAGCTTTGTATGAACCAAAGCTCTGATACCACATGTAACGACCTGACATTTTTCCCACTCCAAGTCGGTAATTAAACCAACTCGAACCGTTCAAAATGACAGATTGTTATTGGCTTACACGGTTTAAACAAAATCAACACAGAATCATAGTGTACAATAATTGCAGCAGAATAAAATTTTACATAAAATATCAGAGTTGTACAATATTTACAGTGGTAGATAAATAAATTTGTACATAAATTTTAGACATATAAAACTTTACACTTTGTTGTCGGCTTAGCGTGCGCACGTGCGTTGTAACGACCCGCATTTTGAGCGACTTTGGTTATCGACATAAGCTCGATGTCGATAACCAAAACGTCGAAAAATCCTGGTAATTAGTGAAAGAAATTAGAGGGTGAGGAAAGATAAGATAGAAGTTTAGAATAGAAGAAGAAGAACACAACATTAGAGTAACGCGAATCTCACAGCGGAACGAATAACATATAATATATGTAACATAACTTTGAAATATACATCTGTATTTGAATATACATCATTATCAAAGTACAACACTTACAACACATCGGAAATAACTATAGCTATATGATCCTGAAGCCTCCTGCTCCAGCTCTTCAACTATATCTGTAAAATCCCGACTACTTGACTGCCCGTACAAATTTAGGCACCCAAGAGTTTAGGGAAAACAACAAAGTAAACTCCGGGTCAGTCATGGGACTGGTATGAGTAAACAGTTTAAAAACAGTTCGAACAAGTAAACGATATCTCATAAGACCACGCCGCATAACGGAACGGGTTTTTCCCTTATGAGAATCCAAAATATCTTTATATCAAAAAACCTTTTGATATTATAATAATGTCTATCAACCACAGTATATATATAATCATCTAGCAGAAACGCTTTCATCTCACGTTCTACATATATAGTATACAATAAAAACCGCAAGCACGTATTGGGTAATGGATTTCCAACTATGACAAGGTATGGAACCACCTTTCGCTCGTGTACCTCTAGAGAGGAATACACTGGGTTCAACAAGAACATCTTGCAACCCGGCCACACATGACCGACCACTCATTTCGCTTGAGCGTATCGAATGTATATCACTAACAGTTGGGATCAACAACCGTTTCCCGAATGGGACAGCATTAACAATAGATTTTTAGAAGTAAATGAAACTCTAGATCAGGTGATTATACACCCTACTTCGGTGCGACCGACTTAGCCATGTTGCCTGCCCGATTTCTGTCATTTACCGGATGATGAGGCTAGAAGCTACGCTTTAACATCACATCAGATTCACTTTGAATGCCACATTGTCAAATCCATCAAATCACCGATTGACGTCCTCAACCATACATTACGTGTTAGCTAAAAGACGTTTCCTTCTCCGCTTCCACTCTTGGTACAGTTGGAGAAATCAATATATGTGATCGTCTGGAAATACTCTGTCAGACATCCGTCCATACAAGTCATCCAGGAACAGGATGAACCGAAGGCACTATTCTGTAAACAGGATAACCCTTGCATAACTCCGTCTTCAATTTCCTTTGGCATATATGATTCGCAATGCTTATGCCAATACAGAGTGGTTCTTTGGATAATAATCCAACCGGTCTCTCCATATTAACAACGTTAAAATGGTCAAAACTTCGATAGTCTGTGATTTAACTATCGAATAAAAACAGGTGTGCAAACAACGATATTATTTCCAAATGGAAATTTATATCGATCAAACCTCATTCAACATTCATCTCCTTAGTTCATTAATCTACTTATCTCCTGTTTCCCCATATTCAGTATTTCTTATTTTCTAAATTTGGAAAATATACGTTATTAACAAATGGAAAACATTTCCATTTCTTGTTTCCTTTATTAGAAAACATTTCTGGTTTCTTATTTGGAAAACATTTCCAAAGCTTCTTCATTGGACTTAGACAGATGTTTAAACAAACCATCGCGATGCCAACTCAAACCATTTCCTTTATTGCCGAACCTTAACTATTCCTTAGTTAAAAACGAAGCCAATCAATTTGGGGTAGAACTACCTCTCAGACCTTAACTAAACAACATTTCTAACTTAAAAATAGACAAAGTTCACTTTATTCCTTTTGCTAACTTCCTTACTTAACCTTCTTCGAATAGCTATATTCGATTGACTCTTTTCACTTAACTCTATTCGATTAACCCTTTTCAATTAACTCTATTGGACTAACACTATTGATTAACTCTATTTGACTAACGCTATTGATTTACTCATTTCACTTAACTCCTTTCGAATAAACTATATTCGATAACTCCTTTTACTCTCTATTCGAATAAACTATATTCGATTAACTCATTTGCTTCCATTCGAATAACTATATTCGATTAACTCATTTGCTTCCATTCGAATAACTATATTCGATTAACTCATTTTCTTTAACTCTAATCGATTAAACTAACATCGATTAACTACTTTGTTCTATTCGAATAAACTATTCATTTATAAAGATTTACTTTTAGTAACAGTTCTTCCTTTACAAATGATTTCCCTTTTATAAAACTCTATTCGTTTTTTAAAAAAACATTTATCCCTTTTATTTATTTTCGAAATATTTCCTTTTATAAAATCTGTTGATTTTATAAAATCACTTTATTTCAATATACATTGAAATAATTCTTTTTACATCCCAGGGTCTTTTATGATATTTTAAAATATCGAATAGAAATGATCAACATCATTCCAACACCAATAATCCATAACAGATTATATAACACATCATATATCACAATATATGAAAAACAGTAAAATAAATGTTGAGGAATCCAGTTGGATTCCTCCAAACTGTCTCCCTGCATCACAGATGTTAAACAATATAGGTAACATCACTTTCAGTTCTATATGATACATTCTGTTAAACAGAATCAATATAGAAATTTAACTAACTGACTAGCAGTTCAATCAAACAGTCAACATACAGTCAATCAGCCAATATCTGACAGTTCTAAAAATACAACATGAAATTATAAACTGTTCAGAGTTAGTGAGATTTACTCACACTCGGATGATCATCGTCAATGGCGATAACCATCGCTTGATTCAGACAATTTATTTTGCTATAAATTGTGACGGGCTCTAATTGACTTGCGGTCAGTTCCATTGCGTAGAGCTCGTCCATACGATCCCAACGGATCTTGTTTCATCAAATTCTGATCACGTATGATGGAGTTATGAATTATACAAGTTTATATACAATTTAATTTAAATTAACTTGAATTATTTAAATCTCCGGCTTTAGCACTTTCAATCGGCCCACTTACCCAAACCGTGACCCGCTACCACTCCCAACTCTTTCTTCCTAGAATGCCCAGACTGCACTCACTCCAGAATTTCTCCACCAAAACTTACGCTGCCTCCCAATGTTTCGGAAACCATTAACACCACAACACTCCAGACATTATCATTTCGAACTCCTTCCTTCTGATCGAACAAAACCAATGCCAGATCAGCATTCACTTCCAAAACCCACCAAAACTTGCGGTTCTCCCCCCCTACAGCCTCAACGTCCATCACTTCCTCCTTTTGAAACCGCCTGCTCCATTGTTTTCAGAAATTTCTGCACCAGTAAGATCCTCTGCACCCTGGCACAGTACCGCATCAAACCCCCCTAGAGCTGCAGCTCCAATATTCAGAAAACCCGCACCCTATCCGATGTCCTTCACGAACCAGCAAACCCAAATAAAAAGCTGTTATGCGTGAGAAGAACAAAGTCTGAGAATATTAGTGGCGGCGGAAAATGTTTGCTAAGAGAAATATTGTGATTTGGTTTAGTTTTTGATTCCTTTTTATAAGAGGGAATTCATATGTTGCTGTTTCTTTTTGGACCACGAAAATGTTTGTTGGCCAAAAACTAGCCACGTCCGCATATAATAATAGTATAATACTACTCCCTGGTATTGGACACATGAGCAATAACTAATTTCACTCGTTATGCTTATATCTACTCGTATCCAACTTAGTCATCTATACTGCATGGGTTAAGAGAAGAGGTAAAATTTTGTTCCTCAAAATTGAATATAAATAATAATAATATTTATATACTGTCAAGTATCCCGTTTAGCAAATTAAGTATTTTTCTAACGATGTAACACGAAATCGATATTCCCTAGGTGTCGATTAGGCAGCCCATTTTATTGTACGAACCGCTAGATAGAAATATACACACCGTTGTAATCAGCTCGGTGCCACGATCCCAAAAATCTAATAATACCGGTAGATTGACTCATATTTTGAAACCTTAAAATATTGATTCCATGGTGCGAAATACTTCAAATAAAAAGTCGCTTATTAAATTAATTAAAAATTACTATAAAATTCTAAAAATTAAATTATCACTCTGTCCCAAAAGAACCTTGTCTAAATTCTAACCTGATCTCTAGTTATATCGAATAAACCGATACGATCAATAAACGATTCCATAGCGACTATTTCAAAATTTGATTTGGACATATCTCAAAATCTACACGACGAAATCCTGATTTTTCTCTTCCATCAGAAAGATATACTTCACTAGCTCCACACGTTTCTTGTTTCACAGAAATCCGGCTTAAAACGAATCCTGTACATTCAGTTGAAGTTCGAATCGCCAAATAGCGAACTGCAGCGCTATTTCGAGCTCGTTTATAATTATATTATAAACTATACGTTCAACTGTCGACGATTGAATATATTCGTTATTCAAATTCAATTCCAAGCTGAATTAAATATCACAGATGATCCAGTTCACACCATATCGTCATTTCAGCCAATTCTGATTATTTCAGAATTAAATATATTATTTAATTTATTATTTAAATTAAATATTCACTATTATTTAATTCCACGATCACTTAATTCACTAAACCACCATTAATATAACAAAATAAATTAATCATAATACCTCTGCCAATGCGGGTCATTACAATCTTCCCCACTTAAAATAATTTCGTCCTCGAAATTGCTAAAAAGTAGGGGACGACCCTATCGACTGGTTAGAACATATTTGTTCACTTCTTGACTTCAGTTTCAACTGAACCACTTTAATTTCAATTAAATTATTAATAAATTCTTATTAATGAAAATTTCCAAAGATCCTTAAAATTTTCTAACGCCTTAACTCTTCGAAAAAATTTCGCCAGCACCTCCTTTGTACTGGTCAATAGGTCAAACTCCAACTCGCCTCTCTGGGCCATCTCCAACCCAAAAAGAAAATCAAACAGCCAAGCGGCTTGCCAATTCGGCTCATCAAAATCTCATACCATATGAAATATAAACTTGTACCTTTTGTCGGCATATCAACTCTATCACTTCCATATGCTGTCAACTCAGCATATATCAATGTTATCCCTATCAAATTCTGAAATCACTTTCATCTCCAACACAACCATTTGCTTATATCTGAGCCAAATATCATTTCAACTCGAGTTTCTTCTCGGTTCCCAACTCTTAACTTGATTATCACATAATACTTCAAATTTGAATCTCACAATCCAATTTGTCCGGATATCATTCAAATTCAATCTCAGTTACCACTTAACTGACTTTACATTCAAATTTGCTTTCACAAATTTCTGTTAAATTTGTTTTTAATTCAAACAGTCTTTCCTTGGAATTTTAAACAGTTTACTTTTTCAAAAATCAAATTCCCCTTTTGAAATTCAAATGAGCCCATAATCAATATTCCATTAGTTAAATCACTTCTCTATTTCTTTATCAATATTTGTTAACCAAATATTTTCAATAACCATATTGGCCTTTTATGTTATTTGGAAAACATTTCCAAATATCGCCTTCCTTTATTTTCTAAATTTTAGAAAATATATGCTATTTATAATTGGAAAATACTCCAATTATTTATCTCTTTTTTCGATCTCATTTATTTCTATACTTAGGAAATATTCTTCATTCTATTTCCAAGTTACACTTATTTGGGTTAAAACGGATGTTGTGTAAAACATCGTTACGACAACCCAAATACTATATTCTGTGTAAAACATCGTTACGACAACTCAAATACTATATTCAACTAACTCTTATTCAACATTGTTCTTCGAGACTGAAATCTTACTATTTATTTGTTAATAATGAAATCAATCAAGTTGGGGTATAACTACCTCTCAGACCTTGACTGAATAACATTTATAACGTCAAAACAGATAAAACTACTTACTCGAAAAATCAATACCATACAACTACTTATTCACTTTTAAACACGTATACACTTTCTCTTTCTATTCTTACTAGATTTTATTCTAGACTTCCTTTTTGATTTCACTATTCTATTTCTAAGTTCGTTTCCTTATCGACTTTTATATATATCGATACGTTGATTTAAAAATATTTTAACTCCTTAAATTCCCGAAAAAATTCGCCATAACCTCCTTTGTACCAGGAGCATCAGGAAAATCCCCAAACTGCCACACATGCCTTCTCAAATCAAAAAGAAAAAGAAAAGCCAAGCGGCTAGCCGATACGGCGCATAAAATCTCATATATGAATTAAATACATACCTTTCGTCGAGCATTCTATTTATAACTCTTGCATTATCCTTATCCATACCTATCTCATGTATATCCATACATTTCTAATTCATTCCAACTTAATCCAATCATTTTAACTTAGTTCGTTAAGTGATTTTCAAATTTCTGGTTTGCTCATTTCACCTTTTTATTTGAATATACATGTTCAAATATAGGTTTAACCTGTTTATTAACTAATTGATTTCCATTTCAATTTTATTTGAATTTCCTATATTCAAATTCCATTTCAATTCCGTTATTCAAATTCTATATTTGAATTTTATTTCAAATCTCTTATTCAAATTCTGTATTTGAATTTCGTCTCAATTTTCTTATTCAAATTCCATATTTGAATTTCATTATTCAAATCTATTTCCAAACTCCATTTGAATTTCTATATTCAAATCTATTTGAATTCTCTTTATTTCATTTCAATTCCCTTTGAATCTTCTATATTCAAATTTCAAATTCAATTCTATTTGAATCTTCTTTATTCAAATTTCATTTTCAATTCTATTTGAATCTTCTTTATTCAAATTTCAAATTCAATTCTATTTGAATCTTCTTTATTCAAATTTCATTTTCAATTCTATTTGAATCCTCTACATTCAAATTTCATTTTCACTTTCGATATCCAAATCCTATATTTGAATTCCTTTATATTTTCTATATTCAAATTCTATATTTGAATTTCATTTGAATTTCTATATTCAATTTTCCATTATTTAAATCTTCTTTATTCAAATCTCATTTGAATTTCTATATTCAAATCCCCTTTGAATTTTCTATATTCAAATCCCCTTTGAATTTTCTATATTCAAATTCCCTTTGAATTTTCTTATTTACATTCTATGTTTGAACTTCCTTTATTCTAATTCCTTTTCAAACTTCCTTTATTCATTCTTTACGTAAGTCTCGATTTCAATTCCTTTTGAAATCGATATTTCTACCTTAAGAAATAGATTTCCCTTTCCATCTCACACTTGTATTTTTATTTCTGAATTATCCAATGATAATTCTTTCCACTTCATTTATAAACTTCTTTTATAAAAGAACTATTTATAAACTTCGTTTATAAAGGAACTTCTTGTTTTATTTCCTTTAAATCAAGTTAATATTTCAAATCTATTTAAAAGTTCAAATTCTATATTTTAAATTCCATTTGAATTCTATATTCAAATTCTATACATTCAAATCCTATATTTGAATTTCATTTGAATTCTAAATTCAAATTACATTTCAATTCCATTTTGAAATTCAACACAACTTGTCTTTCCCAAAACAAATTCAAAACAGTATCTTGGGTAGTAATTCGTCACTTACAACTCGAAAATGAATACTGATGATGCAGCTGTCATCATCAGAATCTACTTTCCAGCGATCGAAGTGAGTTCAATACTATAAAACCATTTCTAAACATTTCCACTTTGAAATTCATTTCAAAATATAATTCACACTGCTTGTAAAACAATTTAAAATCTCCCAGGATCTTAAATTCTCCTTGTTTTTAATCCAAATCCATTTACAAACACTTATCCAATTCTCCAGAGTTTTAACTTCAATTTCTGGTTTAAATTTCAGATTTAACTCATCTGATTTCACGTATTTCACTTATATGAATTCTGATTGGTTATTTACATAACCATTTATAATCTTACTCGATTATAATAACAACCAATATATCCAATATATATCAAAATATACTTTGGGTAAAATTATTTTTATTTACCCTCTTTTCAAAACATACCATGATGGTTCATCATATTCAAGTGTTTACAAAATCCCTACCGATACGGTGGATCAAACTGATCGACCAGAATCCATAAACGACTCAACCAATAAATCTCCACAATACAAAACAATTTTTTTGTATTGAATAACAAATACGTTCACTCGTATACATATACTCAAACTCAATCTAGGGTATTACTAACCCTATCTCTACTGAGTCACGCCACAGAGCTAAGTGATTCTTAACTTAAGCTCTGATACCAACTGTAACGACCCGCATTTTGAGCGACTTTGGTTATCGACATAAGCTCGATGTCTATAACCAAAACGTCGAAAAATCCTGGCAATTAGTTAAAGAAATTAGAGGGTGAGGAAAGATAAGATAGAAGTTTAGAATAGAAGAAGAAGAACACAACATCAGAGTAACACGAATCTCACAGCGGAACGAATAACATATAATATATGTAACATAACTTTGAAATATACATCTGTATTTGAATATACATCATTATCAAAGTACAACACTTACAACACAACGGAAATAACTATAGCTATATGATCCTGAAGCCTCCTGCTCCAGCTCTTCAACTATATCTGTAAAATCCCGACTACTTGACTGCTCGTACAAATTTAGGCACCCAAGAGTTTAGGGAAAACAACAAAGTAAACTCCGGGTCAGTCATGGGACTGGTATGAGTAAACAGTTTAAAAACAGTTCGAACAAGTAAAGATATCTCATAAGACCACGCCGCATAACGGAACGGGTTTTTCCCTTATGAGAATCCAAAATATCTTTATATCAAAAACCTTTTGATATTATAATAATGTCTATCAACCACAGTATATATATAATCATCTAGCAGAAACGCTTTCATCTCATGTTCTACATATATAGTATACAATCAAAACCGCAAGCACGTATTGGGTAATGGATTTCCAACTATGACAAGGTATGGAACCACCTTTCGCTCGTGTACCTCTAGAGAGGAATACACTGGGTTCAACAAGAACATCTTGCAACCCGGCCACACATGACCGACCACTCATTTCGCTTGAGCGTAACGAATGTATATCTCCAACAGTTGGGATCAGCAACCGTTTCCCGAATGGGACAGCATCAACAATAGATTTTTAGAAGTAAATGAAACTCTAGATCAGGTGATTATACACCCTGCTTCGGTGCGACCGACTTAGCCATGTTGCCTGCCCGATTTCTGTCATTTACCAGATGATGAGGCTAGAAGCTACGCTTTAACATCACATCAGATTCACTTTGAATGCCACATTGTCAAATCCATCAAATCACCGATTGACGTCCTCAACCATACATTACGTGTTAGCTAAAAGAGGTTTCCTTCTCCGCTTCCACTCTTGGTACAGTTGGAGAAATCAATATATGTGATCGTCTGGAAATACTCTGTCAGACATCCGTCCATACAAGTCATCCAGGAACAGGATGAACCGAAGGCACTATTCTGTAAACAGGATAGCCATTGCATAACTCCGTCTTCAATTTCCTTTGGCATATATGATTCGCAATGCTTATGCCAATACAGAGTGGTTCTTTGGATAATAATCCAACCGGTCTCTCCATATTAACAACGTTAAAATGGTCAAAACTTCGATAGTCTGTGATTTAACTATCGAATAAAAACAGGTGTGCAAACAACGATATTATTTCTAAATGGAAATTTATATCGATCAAACCTCATTCAACATTCATCTCCTTAGTTCATTAATCTACTTATCTCCTGTTTCCCCATATTCAGTATTTCTTATTTTCTGTATTTGGAAAATATACGTTATTAACAAATGGAAAACATTTCCATTTCTTGTTTCCTTTATTAGAAAACATTTCTGGTTTCTTATTTGGAAAACATTTCCAAAGCTTCTTCATTGGACTTAGACAGATGTTTAAACAAACCATCGCGATGCCAACTCAAACCATTTCCTTTACTGCCGAACCTTAACTATTCCTT
The DNA here is from genome assembly GCA_030737875.1 of Allium sativum. Taxonomy (NCBI): domain Eukaryota; kingdom Viridiplantae; phylum Streptophyta; class Magnoliopsida; order Asparagales; family Amaryllidaceae; genus Allium; species Allium sativum. The sequence continues at coordinate 669,555,140 of CM060916.1, read as the reverse complement.
AGTTAAAAACGAAGCCAATCAAGTTGGGGTAGAACTACCTCTCAGACCTTAACTAAACAACATTTCTAACTTAAAAATAGACAAAGTTCACTTTATTCCTTTTGCTAACTTCCTTACTTAACCTTCTTCGAATAGCGATATTCGATTGACTCTTTTCACTTAACTCTATTTGATTAACCCTTTTCAATTAACTCTATTGGACTAACACTATTGATTAACTCTATTTGACTAACGCTATTGATTTACTCATTTCACTTAACTCCTTTCGAATAAACTATATTTGGTAACTCCTTTTACTCTCTATTCGAATAAACTATATTCGATTAACTCATTTGCTTCCATTCGAATAACTATATTCGATTAACTCATTTTCTTTAACTCTAATCGATTAAACTAACATCGATTAACTACTTTGTTCTATTCGAATAAACTATTCATTTTAAAGATTTACTTTTAGTAACAGTTCTTCCTTTACAAATGATTTCCCTTTTATAAAACTCTATTCGTTTTTTTAAAAAAAAATTTTCCCTTTTATTTATTTTTGAAATATTTCCTATTATAAAATCTGTTGATTTTATAAAATCACTTTATTTCAATATACATTGAAATAATTCTTTTTACATCCCAGGGTCTTTTATGATATTTTAAAATATCGAATAGAAATGATCAATATCATTCCAACACCCATAATCCATAACAGATTATATAACACATCATATATCACAATATATGAAAAACAGTAAAATAAATGTTGAGGAATCCAGTTGGATTCCTCCAACCTGTCTCCCTGCATCACAGATGTTAAACAATATAGATAACATCACTTTCAGTTCTATATGATACATTCTGTTAAACAGAATCAATATAGAAATTTAACTAACTGACTAGCAGTTCAATCAAACAGTCAACATACAGTCAATCAACCAATATCTAACAGTTCTAAAAATACAACATGAAATTATAAACTGTTCAGAGTTAGTGAGATTTACTCACATTTGGATGATCATCGTCAATGACGATAACCATCGCTTGATTCAGACAATTTATTTTGCTATAAACTGTGACGGGCTCTAATTGACTTGCGGTCAGTTCCATTGCGTAGAGCTCGTCCATACGATCCCAACGGATCTTGTTTCATCAAATTCTGATCACGTATGATGGAGTTATGAATTATACAAGTTTATATACAATTTAATTTAAATTAACTTGAATTATTTAAATCTCGGGCTTTAGCACTTTCAATCGACCCACTTACCCAAACCGTGACCCGCTACCACTCCCAACTCTTTCTTCCTAGAATGCCCAGACTGCACCCACTCCAGAATTTCTCCACCAAAACTTACGCTGCCTCCCAATGTTTCGGAAACCATTAACACCACAACACTCCAGACATTATCATTTCGAACTCCTTCCTTCTGATCGAACAAAACCAATGCCAGCTCAGCATTCACATCCAAAACCCACCAAAACTTGTGGTTCCCCCCTACAGCCTCAACGTCCATCACTTCCTCCTTTTGAAATCGCCTGCTCCATTGTTTTCAGAAATTTCTGCACCAGTAAGATCCTCCGCACCCTGGCACAGTACCGCATCAAACCACCCCTCCAGAGCTGCAGCTCCAATATTCAGAAAACCCGCACCCTATCCGATGTCCTTCACGAACTAGCGAACCCAAATAAAAAGCTGTTATGCGCGAGAAGAACAAAGTCTGAGAATATTAGTGGCGGCGGAAAATGTTTGCTAAGAGAAATATTGTGATTTGGTTTAGTTTTTGATTCCTTTTTATAAGAGGGAATTCATATGTTGCTGTTTCTTTTTGGACCACAAAAATGTTTGTTGGCCAAAAACTAGCCACGTCCGCATATAATAATATAATACTACTCCCTGGTATTGGACACAAGAGCAATAACTAATTTCACTCGTTATGCTTATATCTAATCGTATCCAACTTAGTCATCTATACTGCATGGGTTAAGAGAAGAGGTAAAATTTTGTTCCTCAAAATTGAATATAAATAATAATAATATTTATATACTGTCAAGTATCCCGTTTAGCAAATTAAGTATTTTTCTAACGATGTAACACGAAATCGATATTCCCTAGGTGTCGATTAGGCAGCCCATTTTATTGTACGAACCGCTAGATAGAAATATACACACCATTGTAATCAGCTCGGTGCCACGATCCCAAAAATATAATAATACCGGTAGATTGACTCATATTTTGAAACCTTAAAATATTGATTCCATGGTGCGAAATACTTCAAATAAAAAGTCGCTTATTAAATTAATTAAAAATTACTATAAAATTCTAAAAATTAAATTATCACTATGTCCCAAAAGAACCTTGTCTAAATTCTAACCCGATCTCTAGTTATATCGAATAAACCGATATGGTCAATAAACGATTCCATAGCGACTATTTCAAAATTTGATTTGGACATATCTCAAAATCTACACGACGAAATCCTGATTTTTCTCTTCCATCAGAAAGATATACTTCACTAGCTCCACACGTTTCTTGTTTCACAGAAATCCGGCTTAAAACGAATCCTGTACATTCAGTTGAAGTTCGAATCGCCAAATAGCGAACTGCAGCGCCATTTCGAGCTCGTTTATAATTATATTATAAACTATACGTTCAACTGTCGGCGATTGAATATATTCGTTATTCAAATTCAATTCCAAGTTGAACTAAATATCACAGATGATCCAGTTCACACCATATCGTCATTTCAGCCAATTCTGATTATTTCAGAATTAAATATATTATTTAAATTAAATATTCACTATTATTTAATTCCACGATCACTTAATTCACTAAACCACCATTAATATAATAAAATAAATTAATCATAATTCCTCTGCCAATGCGGGTCATTACATGCGTCTTCACATCTTTGCGTCCTCTCTTGGTTTGCGAGGTGATATCTATATCCTGGAACACTTAAGGCCTGACCCGAGTGTCCCATGCAAAATACGCAAAACACCCGATTCAGGATTAAACTTATTTCAAGTTAGCACACTTCGATAAAAACATAAATATAATTAGTTTAATCCAAATTATTATTAAATAACTTTGAGTACCCAAAATAATGAACTGCCGAATAATCATAGCAAAGCAACATGCGGATGTGGTTACATGCGTGGGAAACATCCAATATTAAGAGAAGCATATAAAGGAAACTTCTATAGCAGTTACAAATGGCAAAATGGTGGTATGTTATCTCATATATGTACTGTTCCATTGAACTAAATCAGACCAAATTCAGGTTCGTAACGCATGCAACAAATGTTTGTCCAAAATAAAGTAGGGTCATGCAAATAAGACAAGTTGAATTATGCATACGTGATTTCTTTCAAGAAACAGTAAATAGACTATATGCAAATAAAACTGAATGCAAGTAAGTTTAGTTAAACCAATACATGCAATTAAAATGAATTAAATCAATGCATGCAAATGGAATGAATCGGAACTAATTACATGCAAATGAATCCAATAAATCTCCATATGCTTAACAGTTATAAGATGGCTAAATGCAAACAAATGAATTCAGCTAATGCATGCAAATGAATCAAATAAATCACCGTATGCTTGGCATTTTCCATAACAGCTAAAGGCAAATAAATGAATTGAAATTTATTGCATGCCAATGAACAGAATTGAATCACTGCATGCGTACCATTTTCCCAAGGCAATTATAGTTTGGCCAAATGCAGACAAAAGAATGGAATTAATTTCATGCAAAGCATGCATGACATTTACTAAAATAACAGTAGCATGGCCAAATGAAAACAAAAGAATGGAATTAATTTCATGCATGACATCTTTCTAAATTATCAGTAGTATGGCCAAGCAAAATAGAATTACTGGTATGCATTAGAAATAGCATGTATGGTAGTACAAAAGTATGGTCATGTAAATCTATAAGGGAAATCAATCATTTTAGCAGCATAATAACCACAACGGCATACATATCCACATATCTTCCCAAGAATATTTTTCCTAACGATGAATATAGGACATATATGTACTGGAAGTTTAGTTACTCATCTTGGTTTTACTGCTCAAAATATGGTGGGACTTGTGGCATATTATAAACTGCTAGTACGCCTTCACAACGATATGCAGCATGAGTTCCAGATTCTTTATTAAAGTACAGCGGGTTTCAAGGGAATCAACATAAGAATTCATGTACCCACTTAATCCAAAGATACAAAGATACACACTCAACACCACAGACTAGAATGCATACATATTAATAAGAAGTACGCAACCAAATGAGCCAGCAAGGACCAGGACATGTTCACTTGAGATATAACAAGGAAAAGGTTCCAGTTTATACAAGAATAGGGAAATCAAAAGTGTCATGCATAAGGATTTGTGTGTACCCAGAAGGCACCCAATGTTCACATGGTTAAAGTCCCCAAATAATGTAAGGTACGAACACATTTATATATTTCAGGAATCCAGGTTATTATATAATCTAAGGCGAGTACTGCAATAATAGTTGTGTAGTTTACAAGCAACAGTTAAGACATCATCACATGTGGCGGTATAAAGTTCTAAAAGGACATGGTCAAGTTGTCTATATTATGTGTTCTCTGTACTAGTGGTTGAGCGACCAACAAGTTCCAAACTCTAGGCGAAGTGGCAATAACAGGAAGATATGTATGTTTCTCGAGATACAGTACCATAAATGAAAGAATTGCAACATGCATGCACAACAATTGTGACAATCAACAAAATGATCAGAGCCATAAATAACAATGCCCAAAACCGACCATATTTAGTGGACGGAGTGGGGAAATTTGCAATAATTTTAATCGTAAGTAAAACTTGCATTTGGTCAAAAGGAAGAGCAGCGGTAACAGTGAGAAAGGTGCTTAGTCGGAGATGACAGAGATGAAGTCTTCAAACCCGCTAGCTTTGGGGTGCGAGCCACTGAATGTAGCGACAAGGCGGTGAGGTTCGAACGGGTTCATCGGTGTTTGAACTCAAGGCGGCTTCAAGCGATTTAAGGTTCCAAAAGGCAAAGTTGGTTTCGATAGCAGTGGGTGGCTCGCATGCTAGAGCTCTGGCGACGAATGGCGGCTTGCAGAGGTGGGAGTGACAAGACTGATTGACGATGAGTAGGAGAGGCGGAGCATGGAAGCAAGGCTGAACCGAGGATCAAATTCGGTGGCCATGATTTGGATTTTTGGGGAAACATGATTTTTGATTTTGGGAATAGGGAATTATCGGCTGAGTGCAAATAAATTAAGGGGAAAGGGAACGGGAATATAAAAGAAAGGAAAGAGTACACGCGTTGGTTTCTCTGATAAATCCTGATACGTGTTTGTTTAAGGGTTTAAAATCTTTCAAGTGGCACAATTTATGCTAAACAAAATTTAAAAGAGTACATACTATTTATTATACCATATATGCAAACAAAATAAAAGTATATTTCATATACTTCCCAAATACAATTTCTAGTAAAGCCAAGTTCAACTAAATAAAATTACTTACATTCAATTATAATTCCCAAATAAGATTGAAAAGCAAATTTATAACTTCACAACAATATATTTTAATTAATATTAATATTGCTTAATTTAACAAAACCAAATAAATCCAAAGATAACATTCAAATTTAAATTTACAAAATAATTCCAAAACCAAATTTAAAAATAGACTAGATTCAAAATAAAATCGAATATCAAGTAAAAACATAAATTTTCAAAATTAAGATAACTACAAAATTTAGAAATGCCAAAAATTTCTGGTTCGTTACATATAATAATTAATTAATTTAATTATTTAAAAAGTGAATTAAAGAATTTCATGGTCGTGGAATTAAATAATGGTGAATATTTAATTAAAATAATATATTTAATTCAAAAATAATCAGGAATATTGGAAATCACAATATTCTGTGAACATGGTCATCCCTAAGATTTAATTCAGCTTAGAGTTGAATTATATTGACGAATATATTCAATCGACGTCAGTTTGAACGTATAATTATATAATAATTAAAATCGAGCTTGAAATGGCGTTGCAGTTCGTGAATTGGCGATTCGAACTTCAACTGAATGTACATGATTCGTTTTAAGCCGGATTACTGTGAAACAAGAAATGTGTGGAGCTGGTGGAGTATATCTTTCTAGTGGAAGAGAAAAATCGGGATTTCGTCGTGTAGATTTTGATTTACGTCCAAATCAAATTTTAGAAAAGTCGCTGTGGAATTCCTTTATAATTCGTAATGCTTTATTTACGTTATAATTGTATTTTCAATATAAATTGAATATGGATTCAACCTGGACTTGGAATATCGAATATATAATTACCCTGGAGCTGCATGGTATTCCACTTTGAATATATACGATAAATATAAATTTATTTATATTTAATTTAATTATATTTATATATTTAAATGGGTCATACAAAGCTTTAAAAATAGCCACTTTTGCAATCGAAGTCGGAATTCGACGAAACTAATTTTGGTGGATCCGCAACATCAAATTATTGCTAGATGTCAAGTTTCGTGATTTTTAGAATCACTGTGTGGCCATACGGATTTTTAGAGTGAAAAACAGTCAGTATTTTGACGGTTAAAAATACGCTGTGTGAGCATACTGAGTCGGAATTCGACGAAACCAGTTTCGTTGGGACCGTAATGTCGAACTGTAGCTGCATGTCCAGTTTCGTGATTTTTGGGTATTGTATGTGGACATAGGAAGTTTTTAAGTGATAATCAAGTTATAAAAGGAATATAAAAATATTATTTCTTTTCCTATAAATAACCCTTCTTCCTTCTATAACCTAATTCTATTTGTTTTCCTCCGGTCAACCCTTTTCTTCTAGCCGCCATTTCATTTTGTTTCCACAAAACGAAATCGTGAACACTTTTCCCCTTTCAAAAATCAAGAGAAATAGAAATGAATTGCTAAAATTCTTAAAACAAATAGCTTTGATCTCCCCTCGAGATTCACTTCCAGTCTATGTATTTTGTTTTGGGTTCGATTGTGATTCCCGTCGCTGAAAATTGGATAGCGCTGGTACATTCGAGCTAGGGTTCGAACTCATTGTTCGTATGGTAAGTTTCGAGCCAAATCGAGGTGATGGTTTAGTTCAGGGTAACGCGGTGGCCAGGATGATGTGGATCGGAGGAACTCCGGTGGTTGAAATTAAAAAGCGACAGTGGAACTTGACCGGTTAAGCTACAGGTTGTGTTCTCTGGGAAGGAGTCGAGCTGAGGGTAGTGGTGGTCGTTAGGTGCGGAATGGTCCGTTGAGTTGGGTGGTGTTGGCCGCGACTGGGATTGATGACCGAGGTGGAAGCATGTGGTGGTCAACGGTGGGTCAACAGGGAAGTGGGGTAGCGGTTCAGAAGGTCTTAACGTGGAAGAAGGGCGAGTGAGCGGGTTTAAATGGTTACGGGCCGGTTTGGTTGAAAAGGTCAAAGCCCATGGATTTTTAAATTCAAATTCTATTTCTATTTAAAATATAGTGTATTAACTTGTAAACTCGATAATTTGATCATACGAGGTCAAAATCGTGAACCATAAGTTGCGTTGGGATCGTGTGGACGGTGGCTACACCATGGAGCTAATTAGGAGTGAATCCGAGCTCGTTACAATTTATGGCGAAATAAATTGTCAGACTGAATCAAATAACAGTTTATCGTTCTTTAACGATGAACTGTAAAAGTGTATAAAACTCACCAACTCTGAACAGTTATATTTTTATAATGTATTTTTAGAACTGTTAATCATCTGTTGATTGCTGTGTGTTGGTTGATTGATTGAACTACTAGTCAGTTAGTTGAAATTTTATATATATATACACACACATATATATATATATATATATATTTTGATTCTGTTTATCAGAATAATCCGTACTGAACTGATATTGATGTTAATCATATTGTCTAACATCTGTGATGTAGGGAAATAGGTTGGAGGGCCCCAACCGGGTTCCTCAATATTTATAATACTGTTTTGTTCATATATTCTGTTATATGATGTGTTATATAATCTGTTGTTGATTATATGGGGTTGAACGTTATTTATCATCGTGATTTGATATGATTGAATACCATAACATACGGGATGTTGGTAAGGGAATTTTCAAAGTGATAGTGAAAATAAAATATTTATAAATGAAATATTTATAAATAAGAGATATTTATAAATTTGAATATTTATAAATAAGGAATATTTATAAATAGGAATATTTATAAATAAGAGATATTTTAAAAAGGAAATAATTTCAAACCATTTTCTTTTTGAATGGAAAGGCCTGTGTGGCGGGTTTGGGGATTTTCCCGATACTCCCGATACAAAGGAGGTTATGGCGAATTTTCCCAGGAATTTAAGGAGTTAGAATATTTTTTAGAATAAATTTGAAAAGGGAATATTTGCAAACCATTTGCAAATAGAATATAATAGAAAAAGGGAATATTTGTAAACCATTTACAAATAGAACTGAAAAGGGAATATTTAGAAAATAAATAGAGTAAATAAATTGGTTTATAAAGGAATAAGATGTTATAAAAAGGAAACCATTATAAAAAGGAAAACGTTATTAAATGAACATTTATAAAGTGAAGAACCGTTATTAAGAAAGTGAATCTTTATAAATGAATAAACATTGTTAAAAGGGGTTCCTTTTAAATGGATAAACGTTAATCAAAAAGGAATGATCGAATAGGGTATTCGAAGTTAGTTAATCGAATATGGTATTCGAAGTTAGTTAATCGAATAGGGTATTCGAAGTTAGTTAATCAAATATGGTATTCGAAGTTAGTTAATCGAATATGGTATTCGAAGTTAGTTAATCGAATATGGTATTCGAAGTTATTAATCGAGTATGGTATTCAAAGTTAGTTAATCGAACATGGTATTCGAAGTTAGTTAATCGAATATGGTATTCGAATGTTAGTTAATCGAACATATTATTCGAAAGGGGTTAGTCGAGTCGAGTTAGTTGAATAGAGTTAACCGATAGAGTTAATCAATTAGAGTTAAACAGTAGAGTAAATCAGTTAGAGTTAATCAGTTAGAGTTAACCAGTTAGAGTTAAACAGTTAGAATTGAACAATTAGAGTTAATCCAAGTGAGATGCCATTTAGCACGACTGCTAGCGTAATTCGCAGGGCTGTAAATAGTCTACGACGGTCGGATGTTTCCTGAGGGAATCAGGCGTAACCATTGTGATCGCTGCGATCTAGAGTCAAACGAATGGAGTTAAATAGAGTTATCGAATATTAGTTATTCGAATGGAGTTAAATAGAGTTATCGAATATTAGTTATTCGAATGGAGTTAAATAGAGTTATCGAATATTAGTTATTCGAATGGAGTAAAATAGAGTTATCGAATATTAGTTATACGAATGGAGTTAAATAGAGTTATCGAATATTAGTTATTCGAATGGAGTTAAATGGAGTTATCGAATATTAGTTATACGAATGGAGTTAAATAGAGTTATCGAATATTAGTTATTCGAATGGAGTTAAATAGAGTTATCGAATATTAGTTATTCGAATGGAGTAAAATAGAGTTATCGAATATTAGTTATTCGAATGGAGTTAAATAGAGTTATCGAATATTAGTTATTCGAATGGAGTTAAATAGAGTTATCGAATATTAGTTATTCGAATGGAGTTAAATAGAGTTATTGAATATTAGTTATTCGAATGGAGTTAAATAGAGTTATCGAATATTAGTTATTCAAATAGAGTTAAACGGAGTTAAATAGAGTTTGTCGAATATAATTTATTTGAATAGAGTTAAAGGAAAGGAGTTATCGATTATAGTTTAATCGAAGGGAGTTATCGATTTTAGTTTAATCGAAAGGAGTTATCGATTATAGTTTAATCGAAAGGAGTTATCGATTTTAGTTTAATCAAAAGGAGTTATCGATTAGTTTAATCGAAAGGAGATTATCGAATATAAGTTATTCGAAGAGAAATAATCAAATATAAGTTATTCGAAGAGGGATAATCGAATATAAGTCATTCGAAGAGAGATAATCGAATATAGGTTATTCGAAGAAGAGTTAATCAAATTGAAATTACTCGAAAGTGAATTATACGTCGAATTCAATTATATCGAATTCGGGAAAGTAACATTTACTTTACGGTTTTTAAATCAAGAGTATACACTAATAAATTTGGGTTAGGATTAATTATTCGAATTAAAGAATAAAGGTTATAATTGAAGTTAGATATTTCGAAAGTAGGGATTATAACATTTTCGTTATAATCAATGTTTTCAATAAAGAAGTGGATTCGTAAATTGAATCTGAGAGTTACGTAAAGAAGTTGTTAAAGGTTTAAAATATAAACTGTTACTATTTCGAAGTTATAACGTTGTTCAGTTAAGGTCTGAGAGGTAATTATACCCCAACTTGATTGACTTCCTTCTTAACTAAGAAATGGTAAGGTTTGATAGTGAATGATGGTTAAGTGAATTCGGTAAATGGGTTGGGTTGGCATTGCGATGTTTTATTTAAACATCTGTTTAAATCCAATGAAGGAACTTTGGAAATGTTTTTCCGAATAAGAAATCAGAAATGTTTTATAATATAGGAAACTGGAAATGGAAATGTTTTACATTGATTAATAAAGTATATTTTCTAAAATTAGAAAATAGGAAATGTTGCATATATGGAAACAGGAGATAAGTAACTAATAAACTAAAGAGATATATGTTAAATGATGATTGATTGATATAATTTCCATCTGGAAATAATATCGTTGTTTGCACACGAGTTTTTCTTTGATAGTTAAATCACAGACTATCAATGTTTTGACTATTTTAACATTGTTAATATGGAGAGACCGGTTGGATTATTATCCAAAGAACCACTCTGTATTGGCATAAGCGTTGCGAATCATATATGCCAAAGATAATTGAAGATGGAGTAAAATGCAAGGGCTATTGTATAAGTCTTAGATAACAGTGCCTAAGATGGATGTACTGAATAGTACCTTCGGTTCATCCTGTTCCTGGATGACTTGTATGGATGAATGTCTGACAGAGTATTTCCAGAAAGGTCACGTACATTGATTTCTTCAACCGTACCAAGAGTGGAAGCGGAGAAGGAAAATTCTTTTAGCTGACACGTAATGTATGGTTATAGACGTCAAATTAGTGATTAGATGGATCTGACAATGTGGCATTCGAAGTGAATCTGATGTGATGATAAAGCGTAACCTCAAGCCTCATCAACCGGTAAATGACATAAATCGGGCGGGCAGCATGGCTAAGTCGGTCGCATCGAAGTAGGGTGTATAATCACCTATCTAGAGAATATTCATTTGCTTCTTTTAATCTATCAATGTTGTCCCATATATATACGGGAAACGGTTGCTGATCCCAACCGTTGGTGGTGTACGTTCGATACACTCAAGCAAAATGAGTGGTCGGTCATGTGTGGCTGAGTTGCAAGATGTTCTTGTTGAACTCCAGTGTATCGTTCCTAGAGTACACTGATCGGAAGGTGGTTCCATACCTTGTCATAGTTGGAAATCCATTACCCAATATGTGCTTGCAGTTTTGATTGTATACTATATAGTAGAACGTGAGATGAAAACGTTTCTGCTAGATTGATATCTATTTGTACTTAGACATTATTATAATATCACAATGATATTGCTTTACAAAGTTGTTTGGATTTTCATAAGGGAAAAACCCGTTTCGTTTTCACGGCGTGGTCTTATGATATATCCGTTATTAAACCAAGTGTTAAGAGTTTTATTCACACCAGTCCCATGACTGACCCGGAGTTTATTTGTTTGTTTTCCCTAAACTCTTGGGTGCCTAAATTTGTACGGGCAGTCAAGTAGTCGGGATTTTACAGATACACTTGGAGAGCTTGGAGCAGGAGGCTTCAGGATTCTATAGCTATTATTATTTCCACTGTTGTTGTAAGTGTTGTACTATGATAAGTGCTATTGTATATATAACTGTTTGTATTTCAAAAGTTATGTTATATTTTATTCGTTCCGCTGTGAGATTCGTGTTTACTCTGATGATGATGTTCTTCTTCTTCTTCTTCTATTCTATTAGTTCTATCTTATCTATCCTCACCCTCTACTTTCTTTCATTAACTATTCGGTTATTTTCGATCCTTGGATGTTCGATATGTGTTGTATATCGGATAACCAAGATCGCATTTTTCTGGGTCGTTACAATAAATCATTGGACACATTTCCATATTCACTCCCATTCCTAACGGTTTATATTATAAAAACCTTTCTGGTTCTTATTTGGAAAACATTTCCAAACCCCTTTCGTTTGATTTAAATAGATGTTTAAATAAACATCGCTATGCCAACCCAACCCATTTCACTTATCAACTAGATTCACTTAACTAACCTTCACTATCGAACCTTAACCATTCCTTAGTTAAAACTGAAGCCAGTCAAGTTGGGGTATAATTACCTCTCAGACCTTAACTGAACAACATTCCTAACCTCGAAATAGACAAAGTTCACCCCTTTAAATCTTTAACCAACTTCCTTACGTAACTCTCGGATCCTATTCATGAATCCTCTTCTTTTACAAAAATCTTTTGATTATAACAATAGTGTTATAAACCTATACTTCTGAAATAAAATATTTAAATATAACTTTTCTCTACTAATTTAAATAAATAATAATTACTTTATGAGATAAATAAATATCGCTTTAAAAACCGAAAATAAATAGTACTTTCCCCCATTCGATATAATCGAATCCCAACGTATAATCCACTCTCGAGTAATCACTATTCGATAACTCTCTTTCGAATAAACTATATTCGATTACTTCTCTTCGAACAAACTATATTCGATAACTCTTCCTTTCGAATAACTTATACTCGATTAATTCTCTTCTTCGAATAACTTATATTCGATAATCTCTCTCGAATAACTTATAATCGATAATCAAATATCAGTTTCCAACAAATGCTAATTATCACGTTAAATCCTGATTAATTCAATATAAATTTTCTTCAAATAAATTATTTTAAAACATCTAGCTTAGTTGAATTCAAATTACAAACCTTTACAGATTTTATTTAATCCTTTTTACATTTCGAATATCGAAATGAATTTCATCATTCCCTTTCTAAAACAACTCCAATTTCCCCATTTCCCAAATTCACTATTGAATTTGCAAATCCCTATTATCCATTGATAATTATATTTTAATTCATTTATAAACCTTGGTTTATAAATCGCACCACTTGTTTCCATTATCAAACAAAGTTATTTATTTCCTCACCATTCGAGATCCCATTTTTGTTGAATTTCTGTTTCAAAATCCACTTTTCTATATAAATGTGTTTATTTGCAAAATCCTTACTTAATCCCATTATTCACATCGAATGTGAATACATTTCTTTTATACAATCTCTTTAGTTTGATTTCGTATTTAAAAACAATATCTCAATTTCAATTCTATTAGTTTTGCGAATATTTCTTTTGAAATATCCTATTTATTTTCATAAAATTCTCCTTCTACTTCGTATTATTTCTATTAAGTATTTCAACCAAACGGTCTTTTACACTTCCATATTACTGTTAGTAAATTCACTACGGAAGTTCCTTAGTAAATTTTCAAATATCTCCTTTTATAAAATTCATTTGATTTTATAAAATTTCTTTTAAATTAAATATCCACTTCACAATTTCCTTTATTATAAAATCCTTTGATTTCATAAAAATCTTATTTCAATATACACCTTGAAATTTCCTTTTTTAGTTCTAGTATTACTTAGGGTATTTAACATACCACAAAACAACGGTCAATACCATCCAAACATACATAATCCACAACAGATTATAAATCATATCATATATCACAATACATGAAAAATAGTAAAATAATGTTAAGGAACCCAGTTGGGTCCCTCCGACCTGTTTCCCTACATCCACAGATGTTAATCAACATAAATAACACGAGTATGAAATATTTTGATAAACAAAGTCAGTATTCGATTAACGATTTATATATATATATATATATATATATCGTTATCGATATTTCAACCAATTTACTAGTAGTTTAACAAAACAGCCAACACACAGCAGACAACCATTATTTATCAATTCTAAAATTACGTTATAAAAATATAAGTTGAGAAGAGTTAGTGAGATCTACTCACCTTAGTTGTTAACCGTTTAATGACGGTTAACGTTCGGTTGATCATACCAGGCGTTTAGTTCCGTCGTAACTTGTAACGAGCTCCACAACGTTCCAACTGGCTTCATCGCATAGCTTGTACTCCGACGATTCCAATGTGATTACCCCGTTCGTAAAACTGATTACGCATTTACGAGATATTATATTCTCAAATCAATATACTATGTTAAATTTAAATTAAACTATACTTAGATTATTTACTTACCATTTGGGATTGGTCTCGGTCCATCAATTCTAGGCGTGCCCGACCCCTCAGCCCGCGGTGCTTTCCTATGATATTATCCCAAACACAGCTCCACCATAACTTCCCAATACCCATCAGTTTCTATCAATACTCACGTATTAATATATATATATATATTTCTTTTTTTTCGGTTTTAATACCGGGTCAAACCCAACCTTCATTTACTCGCAACTACGCTTCTTCTACCCTGATTCAAGAAGAAAACCATCCCTGCACAAATATTTTCGCCATTTTTCCATCTCTGAACATGTCAAACTCTTTATCAACCTGTGCCTAAAATTCAAACATCAGTCCCACGCTTCACTTCCAACGCTCCTCCTTCCTACCACCACCGCAAAGAGAGAAACCACCATCGGTCTCCCCATCTCCACCCTGCATGCGAAACAATACTGCTCACCCATCCTGCAGTGCTCCTCCCTCTCGGTTTTATCATGCTGCTGCACTCATACTGTTCCTTTACCCGCCCACTTCATATATATACAACGAGCCACTCCATGGCCAGTCACCCCAAACAATGAACTCGTAGAGACTCCTGTTGCTTTTACTACTCCCACTCCATGCTTTTCATCACTCCTTTCTACATTAATCCCAATGCAAGAACAATGCCTCCCACTTTCCATGTACACAACGATCATCTCCCTAGCTTTCTACCCACCAACAATATCAACTCGGCCCTTCCTTCTAATGTCTCGCTTCAGGTGGAACTCCACACTCCAGGCACACTACCGCGACCTTTTGATCACAAAATTTCCCAACATATCATGACTACAACTCCATGTATGAGTAACCACTCTGTATATTTGGAGCACCATCAGAATTTTTAGTAGAGAATTAAATTTCATTTTGAATTTACAGGCTACGATCTGTTTAAATTTTCAGATCTAGAAATAAACGAGCTACTGTATGTGCTCATATTTATAGATCGAAATTCCTTCATATGCAAGTATGAGGCCAGTAGGTAGGTCTGCCATTTTGTATAGGTTAGCAGTGCTTTTCATTTCCAATGTGAAAAGAAAGAACACTGCTTCTATCTTTTTTTTAGCCTGTATGCGTTTTGTTTTGGGTAGCTAGAGTTCTAGCTAGGTCTTTATTGATGTGAAAACACATAGCAAGTAGTTGAAAAACACTAGCCGTACGAAGGTGGGCTTGGGCATCACGTTTGCATAGTGTAAGTCTGCATATAACATGTTTACTTTTCTTACTTCAAACCTATGAAAATACAAGTGGAAATGGATGCGTGTGACATGAAGAGCAAATTGAGAGGAAAGCGCTTGGTTATATAGGTAGAGTATATGTGGATTTTAAGTTAAATAGACAGGTAGATGCTATTAGAGAATCAAGTAGTCACGCAACTTTTCCGTTTATATATATACAAGCTGCTACGGACGGAAATAAAAATACAATCGTACTGAGGGATGGGCCACAATCCCAAAAATATAATAAAACCGGTAGGTTGACTCATATTTTGAAACCCCAAAATATTGATATTGGGTGCAAAATACTCCAAATAAAAAGTTGTGTATTTAATTAATTAAAAATTTCAGTAAATTCTAAAAATTAAATTAACACTACGCCCCAAAAGAACCTTGTCTAAATTCAAATCCAGTATGCATTTATTTCAAATAAACTGTTACGATCGATGAACGATTCTATAACGACTATTTGAAAATTTGATTTAATCATAAATAAAAATCTACGTGACGAAATCCCGATCTTTCTCTTACACTAGAAAAATATACTTCACCAGCTTCGAACGTTTCTTGTTTCACAGAAATCCGAGTTAAAACGGCTTCTGTGTACTCGTTTAAAGTTCGAATCGCCAAATTACGAACTACGGCGCCATTTCGAGCTCGATTATAATTATAATATAATTATACATTCAACTGTCGTTCAAATAATATATTCGTTATTATAATTCAACTCTAAACTGAAATATATCTTATAAATGATCTAATTCACACAATATTGGGAATTCAGCTATTTTCGACCGTTTCAAAAATAAATATATTATTCTATTATTTATTAATTAAATATAAATATTATTCAATTCAAGTTATTGATGTCACCAAATCGATATTTAATGATTAAATAAATTAATTATTATACTGTAAAAATACGGGACGTTACAGTCACAGAATGTGCAGAGTGCTCGAAAAATCCTAAAATAAGTTTAATGGAACCACAATTGAATTCATGAGTTGCACAATTGATGCTTATCAAGTAGTTGAGGCAAACAAAAAAGGGGCGCGATAAGAAAGTAACACCGCTTAACAAGTTTTGGTGACTCTCCCGGTGGAAGTACAGGTTAACGATGAGCAAGTTTGCTGCAAATACGAAGAACTGAAGAAACAATGGTTAAACATACATGTTCGTCTAACAAAATGGGTGTTGGATGAGATCTGGTGGAAGGAACGGTGTGACTAGCACCATACACTTATGGTGCCCAAATACATATCTGATATAACAAATAATCTCAGTACCCACCTAATGTAGCGAATCAATCAAGGGTAAAGTTACAGTAATCTAAGATAGTATATATTTTGTATCTCACAAATCCCAATGTAGTAACAAATAGACATAAAACATGAGAGAATGTGATATAACCAAAGGAACCATGATAAATCAAAAAGTTCCAGGTTCATCACAATTATACAAAGAAAGAAATAATAGAGTTTACACATCTCATTAAGTAAACTATAAAATAATTAGAAATTATTGATATAACTCCAAAATACTACATGGTGGAATATAGCAGTAACGACTTCAAGTATAGATATATGAAAAGCATAACCTTCATGCTCATTTTTCGCTTAGTTCCACGTGTTATCACATGTCCATTATCTCATTCTACTCATTTATAAGTATTCGAGAATATAAAGAACAATGTAGATAATCTCGGTTTATACAACGGTATGGTATTAGAAATTTATAATGTCAAAATAGATCTAGAAACTGTACAGTGACGTATAAAAATATGGTATGGAGAATCATACCCGACATGGCCTTACATCTAATAGGTCGACACATAACATAATATATATTGTACTATCATCAAATGGGTATATTACATTAAGTATAACAAGAGTGTCTGGGTACCTTATTCAGTCTTGCCTACATCACATGACATCCATCTCAAAATAAGACAACCATAACAAAAATAACAATCACGAAAAAAATAAAACAATCATCAACTGAATATCACATAATTTATTTAGATATCGTTGGGTATATAATAACTCATATTTGCATCACTAAGGTCAACTACCACCCAACATCACCGTTAAATCGATACTCGAATAAATATCATCCTTATTAAGGTTTTACCATCAATATGGTGAGTGAATTCATCGTCGAGGTCTAGGGTGCATAGTTGAGCATTCTCACATATGATTGCATTACAAGCATGCATCACATTTTTAAGTTATCCAATAGCCCATTGACATGCTTATAGACAATAAAACTCGCTTATTTTATTTTATAACCCGAAAATACTATGAAATTGTCTTCTTGGATGATCGTTAGAGCCACAACCACTTCTCAACTGAAGTATTTAAACTTCACAAATCAAAGCACCAAGTCATTAAAATCTTCTGATGATTTGT
Organism: Allium sativum; assembly: GCA_030737875.1. Taxonomy (NCBI): domain Eukaryota; kingdom Viridiplantae; phylum Streptophyta; class Magnoliopsida; order Asparagales; family Amaryllidaceae; genus Allium; species Allium sativum. The sequence continues at coordinate 669,537,116 of CM060916.1, read as the reverse complement.
TCTTTTTGTATTGACAAGAAAAAGTCATTAAAATCTTTCAGTACTTTGATTGCCTTAAAACTCGTCTAAGTTCGCTCTTGTCAACCCCAAAGAAATCATGGCTCTGCGTCCACCTTGCATTTGGTTATGTCAACCTCGTGTGTTAACCCCATGAACCACATAAATTAGTCGTGGACTATATCTCATAAACCATTAACATCTAGCACATGTAATCGATCACTACCGTTTCCCATGACCATGTTTTTCAATTTGGTATAAGTCAGACTAATGTTCCTCTGATACCTACCCATTTTTTCGTGTCTTTCTTCCTTGATCCTTTTCTAATTTAAATATTGTATCCCTTGAGCAGTGTTTGGATTTATCCAACTCCAAACACTATATAGTCGATCCATTGAAGTCACATCATCTTCATTTCACTTTGTTAAACATTTTTCATGAAATTTAAGCATGAAAAATTATCATACAGACAACAAGTAAGCATCATATCATCGCAAATAATCAATATAACATCAATATCATACTATAACTTTCATATAATCAACTATGATATGGAAATACATGTTTAAATCCATTTATATTATCTAATTTCATATGCAAATCATTGTAAATTCAACCTAAAAACAATAATTTTTTACTTTTAAAAATAGATCAAAAGTATGTTTTTAACTCATATATAAGCATATAAAAGACTATGAGATTAATTTACTCACCTGTTAATGTCGAATCTACCAAACATAAGAGATATGGAACGAGCAGCAAAATCACAAATTCCAATGCACCTAAATAATTAATTAGAAGATTCCTTTATTTACACCCTTAGTGATCTACCCCTGATGGCTCGTTCAAACCTAATTTAGCATCAATTTGATGGAGTTTTGATAGGAGATTGAATTAATTAAGTTTTGGATAATTTTTTAAAAGGTAGAGAAGTGATAGAAGGTGTCTCTAATGCTAAAATTGACCTAACAGACTTAATTTTGGGTTAAGGGCCAATCATCTTTTAGTCTACCTAAAATCTAGGGTGTCTTCCAAACAATATATCCATAAATCCATTTGACCAATCCATGAAAAGGCGATCAAATCTTTCATTTCAAAATAGTTTCATAACTCAATACAAATTTTATCAAAAGTTGTAACTCTTACAAGTTTTTAAGGTCAAAATTGTCAACAATTTATTCCAAGGATTAAAAGTAACAAAATTAATATTCCTCAAACTTATAGCTTATTAACCCAATTTAATTATGAAAATATTAATATTACGATCTATTGATACGGGAAAATATGGATCGGTATGTTACTTCCCCACCCTCTTTAAGAGTTTTTACCTCGAAATTCAATCTTGAAGAAACATAACAAAAATAATAACTATTTCGAACATGCCTGACAATAGAGCAACCATAACAATCACAGTAATGTAAACAAGCAAGCAATAAACCTATGCTGATACCTTAGCATGCTGAGGTACTATCTAATAAATATAAAATACCAAACGTTAAAGCTAGCAATAAAAATAAAATGTTACCAAGACAATACATAACACTACCGTTCTTACCGATGACACCTCGAAACCTGTTTAAACACATCTTGGAACTCGTTTACGACATGTACTACTATTGTATCTTCTTTTTCTTCCAAAGTTAAAACAAATAAAACACTTTTGTGCCTTGCTCTATATTCGTCCAAGACTACATGCATTCTATTTCTATGATCTGGATAACTAAGAGTTATTATCCTTTCGGCATAGTGCACACTTGCGTTATACCTCCCTAACCATTGTAAAGTAACTTTGAAGCTGATAAAATAAAAAACATAGGGATTACAAAAAAACTTACATCTACCTAATTCGAAATCTAGGTCACCACATCTCAATCCTAGAGTGGCATACACTCTTAGAGCATCTCCAACGGTTGGAGAATTTAGGTTTACAAATTGTAATATTAGTATTAAGGAAAATATTACGGGGCCAATCCTGAATTCGGAATTGGCCCCGTGCGTCAATTTTATCGAAGCGCTAGTTAGTGCGTTGATTCTATCGGAGCGCGCCGAAATAGTTAGTGCGCTGTCTAGAGTGCTGGTAATATCAATGCTGGTCCATATACCCAGTAACCCAATCATCACCCAAATTAACCCACTACTTAACGAGCTTATTATAACGATCATATCTTGCTCCAACGAATATAAAACATTCATATTGTCGTAGAATAAATCTAGAAAGATCAAAATAAAGTTACAAAAGAATATTAAATTTGATCGGATTTAGTTTTTTTAACTTGCAGCAAAAAATACGATAGATTTAGATGTTAATAATTGTTGGTAAGTACCACGTAAATACTCAATCGTAAAGGAGTTGGAGGGTTAGGGTCGTCCCCTTTTGTTAGTCGATAAGGGAGTCACACGATATGGGTCATCCCCTTTTGTTAGTCGATAAGGAGTTGGAGGGTTAGGGTCGTCTACTATTGTTAACCAAAAACGAGTCGGACATTAAGGGTCGTCCCCTATTTTTAATCGAAAAGGTGTCGCATGGTTAGGGTCATCCACTATTTTTAATTGAAAAGGAGTCACACGTTATGGGTCATCCCCTGTTTTAAATCGAAAAGAAGTCACACGATATGGGTCATCCCCTATTTTAAATTGAAAAGGAGTCGCATGGTTAGGGTCGTCCACTATCGTTATTCGAAAAGGAGTCAAACATGAAGGATCATCCTCTATTTTTAATCGAGAAGGAGTCGAACGGTTAAGGTCGTCCACTTTCTTTAAATCGATATTTTTTCTACTCGAAAAGGAATAATTAAATTATTCGACGTTTGAAAGTTTAGTTTACAAATTATATATAAATGAGCTCGTAACGTCACGGTAGTTCGTTGTTATACGTTTTAAACTTCAATCGTATATACATGGTCCAAAATACATCGGAATTCTTCGAAACTAAAACCATCATGATCTAAATGATTATGGAATGCCAAAGAAAAAGAACTATAGGAATTTCATATTGCAGTTTTCAAGTTATGGCAAACCAAAAATCTAAAAAGGTCGCTATAAAATCGTTTATGTAATTTATCGCTATATTTTTTTTAATCGTTGTTTCAAAGGTTTATCAATCGAATATACAAGGTCCATAACACAGAACATCATAAAATATAGTTGTAAACATAAATAAACATAACAGGTAGATAATATAATTTAGTACAACATGACATATGAACAAGAGCATACATGAAAAAATAACATAAAGTCCAGTACATCAAGCCATACACATATATACATCATGATAACTAAAGACCATATCACCATCATGATCCTCATGAAAGTCATCATGAATCCGCGGCATCATCGTGCTCAGAATCCTCACCATCCTCCTATATGTCATCATCTCTATAATACAAAATAAGGTCGTCCTCGTCACCACCCCCTCCCGGCCCTTTAGCATGACCCGATCTTCCAGCAGTGCATGATCCTCCAGCGGTACCTGATGCTCCTGCATCACCACCACCACCCGTTGCCACTAGTCGGGCCTATAAGTCGTCAATCTGGGCCTGCAAACCCTACACTATCACCTGGTGCTCCTGATATAACAACTGAGAATGTAGTAGGGCCATCTCCTGAATACTGGCTACATGTCGTCTATGCTAGTCTAGCCTGAGTTTAAACTATAAATTAAGAACATATAAACTCAGCTTGTATACCTTAAAACATATAAGCTAATAAATTTACAAGTACGAATATTACCTCATGTGCTGGATACAATCCAGCGGTAGGGATGCCAACAACCATGTGATCAGGTGGGTAGACAATAGGCAGGGATAACAGTGTACCACTAAGATCATATGCCTGAAATGTTTCGATAATAGAAAAATCCATAGGTTGATCGGAGTACTATGAAGGGTCGAGTCAAAAGTAAAAGGTGGAGGATGAACTCTACTCGTAGCCACTCAAGGACCAATGTGATCTTACCCTCTCCCCCCGAATATAATATGGTGACATATACCGCCGAGGAGCTACTCAATGCCAATAAGTATCAAAATATGCTCCCGGTAATAAAATAAATCCCGCGTATCAACCCATCATGCCTGTCTCAGACCCTGTATGTACTGTCTCTCTATGGAACGACGTCGCCCGAACATATAATCAGGAGGAAGTGGATCTTCGGGTATGCGCCACTGACCGAGCCCCTGATAATAACAGCGATCTCCCAAGTACCAAATAGGAAGGTAGGATGGTGGGGGCGAACGACACGGTGCACAAATAAACGACACGCAATAATTAATGGGTGTGTATCAGGTAGCGGGCCACCCGCTGTTAGTAACATCTAACAAGAAGTCCACGGTGCCCGTAATATGTTGGCCCTCGACCTTAAATCTATCTGAGAATGGGCCTCCGTCAAGTCGTGTCTCACACCAGCAAGAACACGCTGGACTACGTGACTAGTCTCCCATCTAGCATGCGTGTGGCGGTATGGATGGCGGTCACCTCTATGCGTGAATGCATGTTGGTCGTGTACTCGTAGTACCAACACGACAACATGTACCAAAATCCAAACATCTGCTGAACCTCTCCAAAGGCGTAAGAGTCAAGAGTGGTGCATAGAAATTCCAATATAGCTGAGCCCCAATCAATCATATGCAAATGCTCTAAATCGGCTAGTGCTGCTAGGTAGCCCAATCGAATCGTACTCTTTTAGTTCGAAAAAAATGTCGAACCAAAGAGATATAAAAAAAATCCTGGAATAAAGTGTCATGCATATCCATTACATCGATATGCGCTAAAATGTACTCAAGTAAATATGAGATGGAAATGGCACCGTTGGATATATGATCGGTGGACAAATCGGGTAAATACTATAAGTAAGACTCGAGGGTGACTCGTAGGAGGAGTCAAACGGGCATGAGACTCTATCAGGGAGGCCTATCTCAATCCCCGTAAGCATATAAAAGTCGACTGGGGTGATACCTAGGTCAAAATCAGGAAAGTGGAAAGTGTGTGTCGTAGGCTACTATCTCTCTAATAAGGCATCTAGCAATGGTCGATCGAAGGACTGCGGTGGTACAATCTGTAAGAACATACCGAACGGACTTGCCAGTAGACTCTATCGAATAAATAGTGGTAGTACATTAAGGTCCTCTAAAATAAACTTCACCCAACTCCCACGAACACAAATTTATCACATCTATTCAAAATAATTTTTTTGTTGGTTATTAAATTATAACTATAAAACAACAGTTCATACTACCTACGTAATTTGGTAAACTATTTAACAGTTCAATGAATACATATGTTAAATTTAGGATTAATACCCAAACGGTACCTATCGCGGCAAAGAACGGTGAGTGAATCTTTATGGCAACTCATGAAGGATCCATAAGTCATGAATCGTCGTCTCTACGGCTGGAGGATGGTGCGCTGGACCAACTGTGTCGTCCAACTGAGCTTGAACTATATGTCTACCGATCTTTGTCACGCGTGGTGGCAAGTGGACGTCCCGACCAATAAAAAAAAATAAAAAATGAGAATTGTGTAGGGTGTGATGGGAGTTTGGCCTAGCGCATTCTATTTGTAGGCGCTCTAGGCTGGGCATCGGTTTAATCGGCGCGTTAGCACAACGCGCCGATCAAATCAAAGCGCCATAAGAAAAAATATGCATGCCGATAAAATCGGCGCTCCCCTGATGGGAAATTCCCACGATTCCCCTTAGTTTTATGGGTCGTAATATTACGACCCATAAGAATGTTGGAGATGCTCTTATTGGACTTGTTTATATGTATGGTGGTGACTAAATAAATGATTCCTACCCCAGGTCTATCAACCAAATCTTTAGCTATAAAAGAGTATGTAATATCGATAATAAAAAATACTCTAACTGATACACTAGAAAGTAAAGCCATACCTTATAAGACTTTTCGCTTCTCTCTATACTTGTTAGTATGTTCTTTCCTTGGTCTTTCTAATGAAAAAAAACATTTTCTTTAAGCTTTAAGCAGTCCTTTAGATCTTTCATGTTATCACACTTGAAGCACTTCACTCTTCCAAGACTTTTAGGCATGAGGCACTTCGAACATAGTTCCCCTTTTTCTGAAGTTGAAAATAGCAACATCTGCAATAGAAACTGCTTCCCCTTTCCTTGAGGCTTACCTTTTTATCTTTAATGTATGAAGTAAACCTCTTTTTCTCTACTTTGGCCCATATCTCTGCTCTTCTCTATTCCTAATACATCCCATATACCTTCTTTTCATTTCAATAACAAACTTAAATGGAGATGTTAAGTGACCCATTATCTTATGGTCCAGACCTTGCTTAAAGTCCCTGATAAACTTCTTATTCCTCGTTATCGGAGTACTGACGATCTTCACACCATACTTAGCCAAAAATTAAATTTTTAGGTGTCCCCTCCACTATAAGGTTACCTTACTCCACCTTAATGAATTATCTCAATAGCACATTCTGTTGGGGCTCTAATATGAATTTAGACTTGAGTATTTCTTTTGAACTATTCTTAGTAATCTCTCTCTGGCATCTTAGCTGTTGCTACCTCCTACCAATTGAACAAAAAAATTTCAATTGCATTGATGCCATCCTTTTCTTTTACATGTTATTCAGTCCGTCGGCCAATGACCGAAATGAGCACTGATGACATCGGAGTCATAACCAGCATTATCTTTCGATGTTAAAAGGGAGTTTGGTATATTTAAAAATAGACAAATTTAGAAGTGCAACTAAATATTTTTATTACACGAAAATTTTCTTTGATGTTATTTACAAATGGTTTCTTTCAAAATTTTACTAAAAGCTATGCTCATGTAGAGTTAAAATAATAACATTAAAATAACATGAAAAGAGTAAGGTAACGTACGTTGTTGCTGCCGGCACTCCTCAAACAGTGAAAATCAAGTCTTTATTAGCTAACTAAGTCCCATGCTCTGGACTCGAGCTTTGTACTTTGTCTCTTACTATAAACATGCATAATCTCATAAACTTAACCTACTTGAACGAGTACCCATAAGTTTGTGGGAAAGTAATAATAAAAACATAAGTCATACATAAAGTCTAGTGTGAACAAAACTTATCTTAAACAACTGTGAGACCAAGTCGTACAACTGGAATGTGTTTCCCTCTCACATCTAAAAATCATATGTAAAATAAATGATGCTAATAGTTTTTGTTTACCACTTCACATAAACATACATATACGGTTCCCAATTAGTAATGCACCACCAATGTAGTCCTTTTTGTACTCTCATTTAGATTGTTCTTTAACATATTATTCTTAACCGCTACTACACTTGTAAACCCAGTCTCTAAGGCCCAAGGCTAAACGCTCTAGATGTTGCAGTCATCTATAGTGTTAACTTTCGATGATAGAAAATAAATGTGTGTTAATCCAATATAGCACCAGAGAATAAGGGAATATGGAAAAGTTTCAAAATACATTTGTAGTAATAATTCATCACATTTCAAGTCGTAAAACCCTCTTTCAGATCCGAATATAATAATTACAAATGAAGAAGGCCTCTAGGTTGATTAAAGTCTAAATATAGGCAATAAATATCTTCGTGTTTACGTACATCCAAAAATTATATAACACACAACGGAAAAGCTCCTAAATAGCTAACTACCTTCCTACACGTCTTCGGAAGCTTATTCAATGAAGATGAACCTAAAAACTAAATCCATTTAAATAAGTACCCGAGAGTTAAAGGGAGAATAAAAACTTTTGGTCAGTCCAAACTAGTGTAAATAATAATTACTATCCCAAAACCAGCTATATAATAACCAATCTTGTGATCCTGCATTCATAATGGTTAGACTATAAATAATGATAATGGGCAACCGTACAACATAAAGTGGATTACCAATCCCTAATCTTGCTGACTAACCATCTTAATGGTTTTATGATTAACCATCATAACTATAACCCATCTACTTGTCAACAAGTAAACCACTTGTTTATTAAATACAAGATTACCCAAACTATGTCATTTTTAAGGATTACACATACTATAATGTATAATAGAATTACCCATCCTCGACCATTTGGACTAACAACCCTCCTGCCTATATAAAAATTAAGTACTTAATATAACCCTCCACTGAGCATGAATTATCCACCTACACCCCATAGTTTTATCTATAGATTGGTTATAAACCCATATATACATGTAGATTGACCATCACACATATGTCATATTTTTATCAGTGGTATGTCTATAATCCTCTCAATTATATTTAATCTTGTAACCCAAAATATTTAATTATATTAGTAGCCCTATTCCCCTTCCACTAGTATCCCCAACATAAACTATTTTTATTGTTTCCCATAATTTTGTGTTAATCATGTGCAACAACATGCATAATCAAGCAACGGTATTCCCATTGATAACTTTATAGTTATAAAATGGTTATCCAAAATAATTAGAAATAGGCGACACCATTATCAATTGGTTCAATAATGAAAGAAAATATGTGGTTTACCACCAATAAAAACAAAACGATCAACAGGCTCGACAAGGCTTGTTGACCTTACCATTATCAACCCTTTAACCAAGTGTTGATATCAAAATAAATGAATTGAATCGATAGATAGAGGTCAATCGACCATGTTTATGGGTTAGCCACTTATGGGATTAAAGTAGTTTGTAAACAAGTTGAAACCCACCATGTCAACACAGTCAATGAAAAAGACAAGTCATAGAGGCGATAGCCTCAAAGCACTTTAGAAACAAGCTGAAACTTATATTGTTGACCAAATAAATGACGACAAATATAAGAGGTGATAACCTCAAATAAATTTCAAAAACAATTTAAAACTTAGCTTGTTGACATTATTGATGACGCCAAGGGTTTTAGAGGCGATAACCCAAGCATTTGCAAGACAAGTTGAAATCGGTCCTTATCGACCAAATTGACGACATCAAGGATAAAGACGATAAACTTCTAAGTAATTTGGAAAGTTGGTTAGAAATAAGCCTTGTCGACCATAATAGTAATGACAAGGAGACAGAGGCGGTAAGCCCCAAAGCTTTAAATGCAATTTTAGGAAACAAGCCTTACTGATACAGTCGACAACGTATAGAGGCCGTAAGCCTCAAACTTAAATCATGAAACCATCTTATCGCCCAAACACTCTAGCGATAAGCTTATCGCTTACGTATGAAGGCGAAAAACCTTAATGGAAAGGTAAACTTTAAAACATAAGTATATGTTTAGGTGATAAGGACCCCTTTGATAATCGATAAGGACGAATGCAATAAGGCTGGATATATCGTATATAATAGAACTTGACGCTCCATACATCCAAAACTTATTGATAACGACAAGGCTTACGACATGGTCGATAAGACATTGTAGACTAGTTGCAAGATCTGACCTGTAAATAACATGAAAATTATTTTGTTTCTTATTATGGTAAAAAATTTCACGTACTCCACTATATGTGTCAACATGTCATTGACTAATAAAATGCTTTTATTAGGCAAAACTCAGACTTTTCAGTTTTGGAATTTCAAAACAGTGAAATATATTAATTAGTCTTTATTAATGTACTAATTATAGAAGTTTAACCAACTTAGGAAATTCATAATATATTATTAAAACATGGAAAATAATACAAAATTTCACAAGTGATCATAAAATTATGAAACTTAAAACTCATCTTCAAAAACATGTTAAGTCCATCTTATAAAAAATTTGGATCAAGTAGAGATGTAGAACTATAGGGTTTTATGAAAACCAAATCTAACATACGCAAACAAGCATAAATAAGCATTGTTATATCTTAACAACATAATAACATCAAATCCGTCGTGAAAATAATCACGAAAACATACAACATCTTTGATATTAGCTGTAAGTAAATAAAATTATGTGATAAGATCATATTCACTTTAGTTTTGTATGAAAGGGGTTAGATTTGCTGATTTAGAATTCTAAGCTTGAATTTTCCTTATATTTTCCTTAAGTTTTCTCCTCTTCTTCCTTGTATTAATGGTCAGCCTCCTAGTGTCGTTAGTTTAGGGTTTTGAGAAAGCAAAAATGAAGGAATAAAAAAGTGGAAGGTTATGTTTATATATAAGGCTATTTGTTTTCTACTTTACCCCTCACATAAACCTTCTTCTTATGTCTTATTAAGTTAATTTGTTTTTGAGGCCAAACCATTTTATATTAATTGCAAGTCTCATCTCAATATCCACTACATTATTCTTATTTAATTTATTCTATTAAATCTCCTGAATAATATTTAATAAAAATTAAAGGTATGACGTCCTCCTCTCGTTCAAACAATTTCATCCTTGAAGTTCAGTCAAAGACTAAAACTAACATAGTAAGTATGAAAATAATGATATCAATACTATTGTGACCCAATAGATATCAAGTCTATAAATCAATATAGAACGTAACATGAAGCAAATCAGGATAAGTATCCCTAATCATGTCTTCCATCTCCCAAGTACAGTCTTTCCCCTTTTCACTCTATTGGTCTTTCACTAGTCTAGTTGTCTCGTTCCTTAGTTTCTTCTCATCTTAAGCTACAACTCCAATTGGATATCTCGCAAAATTTAGATCCAGATCTACTTAAGTCTTCTAATACACTTGGATCTATGGTAGCTTATGGATCATGTACATATATACCAAGATGAGAAACAAGAACATTATGGATGCCTGCCAATCTATCTGGTAACTCTACTCGATACGTGAGCTACCCAATCCTTTCTCAAATGGGAAAGGGTTCAAAAAATATTTGTGCTAGTTTCCCTGACTTCCTGAAATGGATCACTCCTTTCATCCATGATACCTTAATGAAAACATAGACTTCAATAGAGAACTCAAGATCCTTGCACCTCTTATCTATGTAACTCTTCTACCTCGACTAAGCTTCCTTCATTTGTCCTTGGATCATTTCAATATTCTGTGCATCTTTATTCACTAAATATGTACCTAAGACTAGTCTGTCTCCAATATCTAACAACCAAGACGACGACTTTCACAATCTTCCATATAATGCCTTGAATGGTGACATTTATATACTAGCTCGATGGCGTTTACTATAGGAAAATTCAATTAGATGTAAATGGTCCTTCCATGAGCTACCAAAATCTAGAATACAAGCTCTCGACAAATCGTCAAGTACCTTGTTGACTCTCTTTGACTTCCCATCCATCTATAGGCGATAAGAGGTACTCATCTTAAGCTTGGTTCCCAACAACTAATGTAGACTCTTCAAGAACTCGCTTATGAATAGTGAATCCCTATTATTAATTATACTTCTAGAAATTTTGTGATGTCTAATTATATTCTTCTCGAATAACTCTGCTAACACAAGTGGCGTCTTAGTAGACTTAATGGGAATAAAATGGTCACTTAGCCAATCTATCCACGATGACCCAAATACTATCTTTCCCTCTTCTCTACCTCGGCAACCCATCAACAAAATCCATGGAAATTGAATCACATTTCCAAGCAGGAATATATAAAGGTTGAAACGTTCCACTCAGTTTTGATGTTCGACTTTAATTTGATGACAGTTCATACATTGTTTTACCCATAAGCCAATGTATTTCTACATTTCTTCCCAGAAGAAACTTCTGTTTATCTCTTGTTACATTTTGGCAGGTTCAAGGTGAATCGTGAAGTTGAATCAATGGAACTCTCTAAAAACTTCCCTTCTTAGATCTTCAACATCTAGGACACATAATATTCCTGGCCTCCTTCCTCAACCATCCCTTATGGTCAAGATTGAAGTCTTTTAAATAATCCATCTCTTCTGTAGCCTGGAGTGACTGATCCTTTCAGCCAATATAGAATCATCTCTCTTATCAGAAGTAATCCTTTCAATCATAACTGGTCGAACTTCCAAACATGACATCAAGTTGTGCCTTGGCTTGAACTCATTGTTGATCTTATCAACACATCACAAATAGTCAATAACTTTGGGTCTTTCCATTCCTCCAACACAACTAACACCACATCTTGTTTTTTCCTACTTTAGGAATCAACAACCTTATTCCCTTTACTTGGTGTATACTTAATGCTAAAAACATAGGTTGCTAAAAACTATAGCCATCCATTTGTCTCATATTCAGCTTTATGAGAGAATAAGTAACTTAAAAACATAATCTATAAACAACTAAAATCTCTCCCATAAAAGGTAATGTCTCAAAATGTTCGAAGTAAAGACAACATATGCTAACCGTAAATCATGAGTCAGGTATCTTAGTTCATACGGTTTAAGCTATCTATAAGAATATGCAATAATTTTACATTTTACATAATAACAACTCTTAATCATGCGCCACATGCATCCACATACACCACTGAATGTTGGTTACCATCTGAAACTATCAAAGCAGAAGCATTAGTCAATAGACATTCAAATTGTGAAACACTTTCTCACTTTTGTTTGACCAAACAAACATAACACTCTTCCTGGTTAATCTAATAAGTGGAACTGCTATCTGCAAGAAATCCTTGATGAATCTCCGGCAATAGCCAACAATTCTAAGAAAACTTCTAGTCTTGGTAGCACTTTCTGATCTCTTTCTATTGATATCCTCAATCTTATTTTGATCCGTAAACTACCCAGGTGAACTCAGAAAATATGGTTCATGAAATTCACAAGGAAAGTAGGCACATTCTTTATACAATGGGGATGGCCATCCGCTTGTATGATCCATATCTTGTCTAAAACACCATCAATGAAATACTATCTTCTGATAACCATAGTTGATGAATTCCAATAGCCAAATCTAGCTGAGAAAATACTCTGGCCCACGTAGCCAATCGAATAGATCATCTATTCTTGGCAAATGATACGTATTATTTACCATCTTCTCATTGATTATTAGGTAATCAATGCACATCCTCAATGATCCATCTGGCTTCCTCACAAACACTACAATTGCTCTCCATGGCGAGCTACTTGCTTGGATAAAACTCTTTCCTTCTAATTCCACTAGTTAATCCTTCATTTTCTTCATCTCTATAGGTGTCATCCAACTAGGTTGTCTACTGACAGCTCAACTCCAGATATAAGATATATTATGATCTTTATAGCTCTATACGATAGTAATCCCATAACCAGATTTAAAATATCTATGAACTCCTTGACAAGAAGAACTTGAATTACTTCGTCTCCTAACTCTAATGTGCACAACAAAGAATACCACTTCGAATTCGCACTCTATACCGAATATATGATTTGATTTCTATAATTAGTGTCTCATAATTTCCTATATTGGAAAAATATCTTAACATCATAATAACTTAACCAGTTTGTACTCAAAACAATGCCAAAGCCAAAAAAATCAAACACATATAAGCTATAGGAGAAAGTTTAACCAAGTAACTGAAATTCTAGGTTATCGTATCTCATTCATAGAGTTATGTAACCTCCTATAGGATTAGCTACCCTAAGGAAGAAACAAGGTACGAAAATTTTAATGACAACTTATCTACCAAACATTCGGAGATAAATGAATTTGATGCACCAACATAACGAGAATGTTACCAATCTAAAGTGCACCTTCCATCGTAGATTTTCCTTTCTCTATAGTAGTAGGTTTTGTAACACCCCTCATTTTTAAATAGTTAAATAATTGAAATAATTATAAATAGTGAAAATAAACAATTTTGGAATTGTTAGAATTTAACCTTAAAAGTTATACCATTGCGTTCTTGGCAATTTTCTGATCAATTTACAAATATAATATGTTTCCAATGGATTTAGCACAAAAAAATTATTGACGTTCGAATTTTTGTATTAAAAAATATTTATATGTGTAAATGGGAGATTTATAAATATATGCATGTATTAATTCCAAAAAGACCGCAAGTTTGAATTCAAAGTAAACATGTGTCAAAAACGAAATTCAATCAGAGAATAAATGGAAATTAATTAACATTAACAAATATTCTTTATAACATAAATTAGAATTAAACTCGGTTTAATAACATCATAAAATACGTGTGATGGTCGACCCTCACAGTAGCAAGGTCGACCTATTCGAGGGGCAGATCGACCCAAACACTTTATTTTGACTCGTTTATTTATGTGTCGTACAATATGATTTTATTTATTTTAAAATGAATTGGTTGTTTTAGATATCTATGAACAAACGTGCAGGACTAACCTTTAAACCCATATTTTTCTATATGGGCACGGAAGCTTTGCCATTTTATTTTCTTCCCCAATTCATTAGAAATATTCTGGATATAGGCTTTCTAAATAGAAATTTGGAAGTATAAACTATATATCTAGGAAGATACGACTGATTTTTGCCATCCTTATATGTGACACCCCACGTCCGTTAATGTCACTCACTAAGGGAATGCATTAAGTTTCGTGAAGTGTTATAGGTAAACAGAACAGAAACTTTACAAGATAGATATAAAATAGCAGCGGAATTAAAAACTTTTATTAATCGTAAAACATAATACCGTGGTCCACAATACCATAAGTCACAAAAACCATAATAATAAAATAACTTCTGTCTTGCATCATCAGAGTACATAAGAATAAAAAAACATAATTCCCCAATTGAAAGAGTTAAGCTATAGTAGAGACAAGGACTTGAGCCATACTTCAGAAGTAGGTCCAAGCAAGATGATATCTGAGTCCAGACTAAGCGTGAGTGTTTCCTCCCTGAGAACCGGGGGAGGGGGGAACAGAAGAAAGAAGGAGAAACAAAAAGGGTCAGACATAAAGTCTGGCGAGTCTAGTTACTCTTAGCCAGTAAATAAATAAACTAACATGATAAGCATATAAAGTGGATAGGAGACATCACTACATAAATGGCAGGTGATAAGGTAAGGTGTATACACTTCTCTAATGATTACTCTGCACTATTACCAGTGTAACCAGAATGAGATGATCCCTTCTACTATAAGGTGGTAGACTTAGGGCATATGTCCAAAACATACCCTAACCACTACCCTAGTCGATCGGCTCCCTACTCCGTAGATACCCTGTGCTGGCCCTACAGTAGGAGGTATCACTTCCTAAAGTGGCAACCCTTCATTTCCCAAGATGTGCATAACCATATCTACTAGTGTCACAGTCGTCTTATCCCCTTCTACCCGTCCCTTGCACACACAAGGCCCGGTCGATTTGCGCCGCCCACACCGTCCGTCACGTTTGGATCTCTTATAATCTGTAACACCCCACCTCCGCTAGGGTCACTCGCAAAGGAATGCACTAGCTTTAGAGGGGCATTAATTGGTAAACATGCACAAAAATATTACAAGACAGAACATATAAAACAACGAAAGTAAAACAAATTTCATTACCTTGTAAAATAGTAAGGTCTAAAGCCTTTTACATCAGAATACATCAAACCTCTCTTGCAATAGTAAAGAAGCATAAACCATTTCATAAATTATTCCCCAAGTAAAACAGTAAAGTAGCCATAGCCAAGAAAAGTCCAAGCCATGCGTAACGACCTTCAAGCATAAGAAGTCCGAACTAAATAACCGTGTTTCCTCCCTGAAAACCTGGGGGGGGGGAACGGAAGACAAAGAGGCGAAACAAAACGGGGTCAGTCATAAAGACTGGTAAGTCCTATCTACTTCCAGTATAAAAACATGTAAAGGTAACATGACATGCACAAAATGAAAGTAAACATAAGGATTACGACAAGATAGATAAGCTAAACCAAGATAACTGGATGAACTACTGTAGCAAGATAAACTAAGGTATCATGATAAATTACGGTGTCCAGATAAATCAAGGTATCACATCGTCAGGTTTCTATCCAGTATACTATCCCAAGGTATCTATCATGTATAACATCCCACGGTATCTATCATGTATAACATTCCACGATATCTATCATGTATAACATCCCAAGGTATTTATCATGTATATTTGCTTTGCACCTCTCGTACTAGTATCCCAACCCGCGTCAGGTGTTAACTATGAATGTCCCTTGCCCAATGTCATGTAATGGTCCATGTCAACCTAATATATAGCATATGTAGGTTTTCCCAACTCGTATGTTTCTTTCCATGTATAAGTTCAGTCCTTTGCCGTAGGCCGTACGGGCTTTCCCATGTAAATCTATACCACCTCAACGTAGTACCATTTTATCCTTGAAGTTGTTTTGGACTGCTACCCTTGATCTGGTTGTGTTTCCTTACCATGAACTATCGCGTGTTCACTTAGGATTTATGCCACCTAGGACCACTAGGGATTACGCTACCTAATGAACGTTTCCGTGTCTCGGTTTGGGTTCAAGCCACCTAGGGCCACTAGGGATTATGCCACCCGTCAACCACGCCCTTTATCCCACGTACGTATCGTGAATCGTTTTCCATGTCTAGACGCACATGTATCTCAATGTGCCAACCGAGTTCTGTGCCAGGGCAAATCAAGAAATACGGAACTAGGTCGGAAGCTTTAAGTCATCTGCCGATGCAGATATCAAGGTCTGTTTTTGTATCCGTGGCTATGGTCCCACGTGACCCCTCCCTCAACTACTGAAAGGCAATCCAAGAAAAATCATGTATGAGAACTACATCCCGGACCCACTATAGCCCCGCTTTCCTATTGGCCAAGCTCACCCATAACTCGATAGCAAGTATATGGTCTGTTGGGAGTTCTCTGCCTTTCCGCACGTACACGATTGACTAAAGATGGTAGGTAGTCGACGACGCGCTATCCAGGGCAAAAATCAAGTATCGTTGACTCCACGCTAATCCATCCCCGTCTTTAGGTTGCTCGCACAGCAACCAAGGCATACTCTTGGTTCTTCTATCGCAGACCTTAACCTCTGTGAGCCCAGGCGGATCATCTGCAACCTCACAGAGGGATCCAAGAGTACCCTCACGTCCCCCGAAGCTACCGCTTCGTCACCCAGTCCGTTGGAGCCTTTATCTAAGTCAGATAATTCGCTCCTCCACGTGTGTTCAAGCGATGACCTTCCATATCGGGTTACTCATCTATCTGTGAACTGGTCCAATTTCCTTGACTAAGAATTATTACTTAGTTATCCTTAACTAAGGTTTACCAATTAGCTTCTCTTCCCGCTATCCTTGTTAACTACGATTTTCAACCTAGTCCCCTGTAACACCCCGAATTTTAGTTAATACTAAAATTCACTAATTACAGGATAAATAATCTCAGATGTGGGAATTGGGGGAAACGGGCTGCGTCATTGCGTTCGTCTCGGAAAAATACGCGAAATAGAGTCCGAGTTTGCGTAAAACGGGTACCGTATGAAAGAGATAAGGACGAACGAAGTTAGGCAGAAAAACCAGAAACAGGCCAGAAATGTACTGGCGCACTTGTGAAGTGCGCCAGAACAAAGATGCACTGGCGCACTTGTGAAGTGCGCCAGTACAAAGATACACTGGCGCACTTGTGAAGTGCGCCCGTGCCGAGCCAAGAAACCTGCACAGTTTCTAGAGAGTTCTGTGGTTGGGTGCACCAGTTTGGGGTTTGGGCTTGGTCTTAGGGCTGGTTTCTAGAGATTTCCTAAATCTAAGGGTCTTAATCTAATCTAGGGTTAATCTAAGGGCCTAAAACACTCACCTAATCCTATAAATAAGACCCCAACCCTACCCTAATTCATCCATAATTAAGTCTTGTAACTAAACTATGGCAAAATGAAATTTGAGCATGGCCTCCACTAGTTCATAAAGAAAGTTGCAAGCTAATCCCTCTCTAATCAATCTCTAATCATCATTATCTTCATAGTTTGCAACTAATTCTACTTCATAAGGTTGCTAATCTTGGTTTTGGTGAGTTTCTATGGCTTTAATAATCAATTGTTAAATTGATTATGGTAGGATGTGATAAGACATGGCTATGTTTGTGGATAAATGTATTTATGCAAGTTTGTATGATATGTGATTTGCAAGTTTTATGTTAAATGCAAGTTAAGGCCATGTTTTATGATGCAAAACACCATATTAAACATTTATGCATATGTGACATGTTATGCAAACTATATGTGAGAATATATGCAAGTTATATGTAACATGATATGCAAGTTATGCATGTGATTTTATGCATGCTAAGTAGTTGGTGTTATGCATGTTAAGTATTTGATGTTATGCATGTCAAGTTGATTTATGCATGTTTAACAAGTTGATATATGCATGTTTAATAAGAGGATTTATGCATATTTACTAAGTGGAATTATGCATGTTTAGCAAAGTGAGTTATGCAAGTTGAAAGTGATATGCAAGTTAAGTATATGTTTAAATGCAAGTTGAAAGTGATATGCAAGTTATGCATGCTTATGCAAGTCATGTATATGTTTAAATGCAAGATTTATGTGATATGCAAGTTATGCATGCTTATGCGAGTATATGAATGCTCTTGCAAGATATGTATATGCTTAAATGACATGATATGCAAGTTATGCAAGTATGTGAATGCTTATGCAAGTATGTGGATGCTTATGCAAGTATGTGAATGCTTATGCAAGTTATGTGTATGCTTAAATGCATGATTAACATGTTATGCAAGTTATGAGAATGCCTATATGCAAGTTCAATATGCTATGCAAGATATGTGTATGATAATATGCAAGCTCATATGCAACATGTTATGCAAATCATGTGTATGATAATATGCAAGTTTGGGGTTAAATGTAGTTGGGTTAATATATGCTCATATATGCAAGTTGACATCCTCTTAACCCATGACAAAGTTGTATGCTAAACCCATGATATTTGTGATGATCTTCCCCTTATTTATGTCATGGAATGAGAACGATTTACGTGGGGAACGATGGGGTTGGTAAATATGTTAATAAAAATATGATTGGGTATGATTAAGCATACCATAAAAATAAATTACCATAAGTGAGAATTTACCTATTGAGTTAGGTCTACCCCATGGGAATTTACCTATTGAGTTAGGTCTACCCATGTTATGGAAAATTTGATATTAATTAGGGATAATTAATATGGGGGTGATTAATTAGGTTTAATTAATCAACTAAGACACGAGGTTGGACCCTTTTGTAGCGGAAGTCTGCCCGGAACCGACCGGCCATCCAGCGGCTACAAATGATTGGCCCAATGTGAGAGGTCTTAGTCATAAATTAAATACATGATTAAAGTAAAGACACGAGGTTAGGCCCTTTTGATGACAGAAGTCTGCCCGGAACCA
Source organism: Allium sativum (assembly GCA_030737875.1). Lineage (NCBI taxonomy): Eukaryota > Viridiplantae > Streptophyta > Magnoliopsida > Asparagales > Amaryllidaceae > Allium > Allium sativum. Next base: position 669,518,011 of record CM060916.1, on the reverse strand, counting down.
ACCGGCATATCCAGCAGTCATAAAAGACGGTCTAATGTGAGAGGTCTTTATGAGGTCATGATCTTAATTAATGAATTAAGAAACACTTAACCATATTAGCATGTAGTGGGACATGAGGGGTTAAGTGGGTGCCTTGGGGTGGCATGATGAGACTAATGGGTTGCCTTGGGTGGCAATAGAAAAATACGATTAGAATACTTAACCAAGGTGGAACATGTAATTAAACATGATAAAAGGGTTAAGTAAGTGCCATGGGTGGCATGTGAGAATACGATTAGAATACTTAACCAAGGTGGAACATGTAATTAAACATGATTAAGGGGTTAAGTAAGTGCCATGGGTGGCATGTGGAAATCTAGTGGGTGCCCTAAGTGGCAATTGAAATATGATTAAAGGACTTAACCAAGATTTATAACATGTAAGGGGACATGATTAAAGGGTTAAGTGGGATGCACTAGATATTTGACAAGCTTAAGTGGGTAGCTTGTGGGGGCCCATTTCAACCAATATCCCAAACGTATCTTTGTGGGCTCGACTCTGGTCGGGTGACGGGACACGCATATTGGACTTGACTATAAGCGGCCAAAACGGGTTAGCGGTGGCAACACGGGATCAACGGGTTTCATATGCGTGTGTGGACCCGGGCTGGTTGGTAAGTCGTTGTTGCATCGTGTAGATATAAAGCCGTGCACCGTGATATTATATGGTAGCCACTTTGGGGAATGATACACCCCCTTTTGTGGGACCAGCACGGGTATCTACGTTAGGGAGCCGATCGCTTGGGGGTAGTGGGTACACCTGGTTAAGATAGGGGCAGACGGCACCTATGTAGGGGTACACGAAACTACTGGGTAAGATTACTAGGTACACCTAGTGGATGTAGGGCAGACGGCACCTACGTGATCAGTTATACACCTAGTGGAGGTAGGGGCAGACGGCACCTACGTGGTCAGAATCAGAAACTACTAGTTATATCTTCTAAGTCTTTAAGTGGGATCAACCTTTAAGTAGGAATTACTCTTGGTGGGTAGAACTGGTGTGGTGCAGTGTAGGAATTACCCTTGGGTGGGTAGGTCTGGGGCGGTGTAAGTTAGTAATTATCCTTGGGTGGATAAATACGTCGTTTCGATTATCGTAGTACATCCTGTGTTTTGTGGGCTACTTATGGTAGTCATTATCCCCAGAGGTACCGTACCTTATTTATGTCATACCCTAATTACTTTAATGGTTGTATTGTTAGGGTTATAGGACTCACTCAGACTTATGTCTGACCCCGTTGTTTTTATCTTTTTCCCAACCCTCAGGTTATCAGAGTGGGTCTAGCACTAGTGGGCTTGGATCAGACCGCTATATCTATCTTTTGGGCTTGGATCGTAGAAGTAAAGCTCGGTTTATCTTTCCTAGTATGGCTATTGAATATGTAGTGGGATTATGTACTTCTATTTTATCAGGATGGATATTATGTACTTGACTCTTGTTACGGTTTTGTGATGTAACCAAACATGTTTTGTTAATGTAATGATGTTTTAAATTTTCAAGTATCACTTATATCTGTCCTGTTGTAATTTTTCTGTTCTATACTCACTAAAAATACTCCACCAAAACTAAGGCATTCCCTTTGTGAGTGACCTTAGCGGGCGTGGGGTGTTACACGTGGTATCAGAGCTTAAGGTTACCGGAACAGATAAAATTTTTAGAAAAACTATTTTCTAAGAATATTTTTGGAAAGGATTATTTTCAAAAACATGTCTTTTAAGAGAAAGGTTTTTGAAAGAAAAGCATAATCCCCAATAGCCATATCTATATCTTTCGAATTCTCCATTTTGAATCTCTTCCTTTCTCTCATTTTGAGTTTCCCCTCCGCGTATAGATGATCTTTCTAAGATAGATAAGGATGGAAAACCACTTCAAGGGACTTAGATGTTAGTCGGATTAGAAGTTGGTTCAAGAAGGAGGAGGATTGGTAGGTATCTATTGGATAGACGGTGGGAGGAAGGCTCAAATAGTTGTTTGGTTAATGAAAGATGAAACCTCATTGGTGGGAAGTTACGAGTAGGGAATAGGAAAGAAGAAGGCAAGTGGTTATCCTTTTGAGAGGAATAGGACACCTTATTAGGATTGCCCAGAGAAGCAAGGGCAAGGTATGGAATCGTCTGGGGGGTAATTGTATTCCCTCACGACTAGGGTACCAGATGGGGATAAGACCGTCTAGATTGGAGGTTGGATTTCTTTATCATCCAATTCGAACTTTATTTGATTCTGACGCATCGAGTTCGTTTATCTCATCATTACTAGTAGAGTCACTGCACTGAGACACCAGTTGGTAGAGGATCCCTTAGTTGTTTCAAACCCAATTGGGCTCCATGATGTGTTTGGGTTTGAAAGTTCTTATACTTAGCGTTGGGTTTAGATGTGATGCTTGTTGGGCTTCACGGGCTATGGGTTAGTTTTGGGCATGGACTAGTTATCCAGTAGGGGTGCCGTTCTTCATTTTGAAGGGAGAGTTGTTAGGCTTATGGGCCGCCTGGGTAACACTCTCGAGATCTCTTGTAATCCCATAGAATCTGTTATGCTAAGTTATCTAGAATCGCTTGACACGTCAGGCAAGAGTTTGCGATCTGTTAGAATGGTCCGGGAATACTCGGATGAGTTTGGGGAGGTGAAGGGTTTACCTCCGGAGCAGGAAATTGACTTCCAAATATATCTGGTAGACAAAGCCAAACCAGTGTTTTGGCTAGTGTGCCACGTGGCTCCTCGTGAGAGGAGGGAACTCCACAAGTAAGTAGGCGATTTGCTTAAGAAGGGGTTCATAAAACGAAGTATATCGGAGTGGGGCGCTGCAGTAGTTTTTGGTTACGAAGGCGGATGGGTCCCTCAGACTTTGTGTAGGCTAAAGAGAACTTAATAAACTCACAAAGAAGAATAGATACCCATTACCGAGGACAGATAATCTCTTTGATCAGTTAATGGGCGCCTCAGTATTTTCGCAGTTGGACTTAACCACGAGGTTTCGTCAGTTGGGAATGACCGAGGATAGTATAGAGAAGACTACCTTTAGGACTCCGAATGATTTTTTTTATGAGTGGCTGGAGATGCCATCTGGTTTGACGAACGCCCCCGCATATGATGAGAAGGGTGTTCAGGGAGTACCTAAATAAGTTCGGGATGGTCTTGGTGGATGACATCTGGGTCTTTTCTAGGAGTGAAATAAGTTTTCATATGTGCTCAATGGGGTGAGCAAAGCCAGTTATGGGAAAACGGTGGTTTAGAGTGAAACTGGCAAGGACATCCAAAATTGGTTAAAGGCTTAATTGATCAGCCATTTTTACTAGTATCATCTCACGTAGGTCGTCTGAATTCGAAGGAGGTATCCCTTGGGTGTTTGTCTGATATTGGTTTAGGCCTTTGGGGCTTGCATTTGGGGGATGCCGAATTCGACTAGGGTGATCTGCGTGGGAGACGGTTGTGATGATTTTGGATGATATCCTGGTGGAGAAGAGCATGCCCTACATCTTAGGGAAGTGTTGGAGACTCTTCGAGCGCATAGTCTTAGGACAGCAAAAGTGGATGGGATCCTTAGCATCCTATGAGTAAGGGTAACATGGTAGCAGACGCCTTAAGTAGAAAAAGGTTGTCCTTGAGTTCATTGTTCGTTGAACGACGGAGCTTAGAGTTTATTTCTAAGTTTGACTTTAGACCTTCCGTTGACTTTGTACCCGGTTTGCTAGCCTCCTTGGAGGTTAGACCTACTCTTTTGGGGTGGATTGGAAGAGCACAGAGGGACGACCCACAGTTGGTTGAGTTGATAGAGAAGCTCATAAGGGGGGGACGTCCAGCCATTTGAGTAGGAACACCCTAGACGATAGGGGTGTTTGCGTAGAGACGGTAGACTTTGTGTACCGCAAGACGAGGGTTTGAGGAAAGCTATTCTTGATGACGCACACCGTTCTAGGATGACCATTCATCCCGGTGGGGATAAGATGTACCAAGACATGAAGAGGGTTTTCTTCTGGGCCGGTATGAAGAAAGATGTGGCCGGGTATGTCGCTCGATGGTTGGTGTGCCAGCAAGTGAAGGCGGAGCAAAGGAAACCAGGTGGGTTGCTTCACCCATTGGAGGTTCCGCAATGGAAGTGGGATAGCATCTCGATGGATTTTATTGACGGGTTACCCAGGTCGAGGAAGGGTAATACAGGAATTTGGGTGGTGGTAGATAGACTTACTAAGTGTGCCCATTTCATACTCGTGAAGGGTAAGAGAACTGCTCCATGGTTAGCTTCAGTTTATATTCGAAAGATTATTAGATAGCATGGCGTACCGTCCAGTATGGTGAGCGATCGAGATCCTATCTTCACTGAAGAGTTTTGGAAAAGTTTGCAAAAGGCGGTAGGGACTCAGTTGTATTTGAGTACCGCATCTCATCCTCAGATAGACGGCCAGACCGAGAAGGTGAATCATATTTTAGAAGACCTTTTGAGGCTATGTATCTTGGATTTTGGAGGTACACGGGAGGAGCATCTTCCCTTGGTGGAGTTACCCGACAGACTTAGTGGTGTACATGATGAATTCCATGGGAAGAGGTGCCTACATGAGACTGCAGAGGTGGTAGGGTCGAGTTTGCTTAGAGAAGTGGAAGTAGAGCGTGATGCGACGATTCGACGAGCTCCTACTTGCATCCTTGGGTCAGAGATTTGGAAGCTGAGAAACAGAGAGGTTCAACTAGTCAAAGTACAAAGGGGAGATGAAGAGAGTGACGCTACCTGGGAGATGGAAGCGAAGATGCGTTCGAGGTACCCTTTTTCTTTCGGAGGGTATATCCTTTTGCTTCTCCTTCATCACATATCTTGTGCTTATCTTATCCTTAGTATGTCCTCTCGTTAGTACTTTTGACCTTTAGATAGGGTAAACCTATGGTTGAAACATGTGTTTGAGACATGTTATGTATGATGGATGCAAGTGGATGCAAGTGTTTGCTAGTGGTTGCTCGTGGATGCATATACACACACTCTAGGCACTAGATCGGCTCAATCACTTCATATTGCATATTGCATAAAATTGTGTGTAGGAAGCTATATTTATGGATGTATAATGATTGTGTTATCATATGGATGATGCATTTTGGTGAATGATTGTGCACTCATGTAGATATTGTATGTGTCGATAGGGTTCCCTCGCATACATAATGGATGCATGGCACTATCATGGTTTGCATATGTTCATACATTAGATAGGGAACATATACACACACTTTTTGCATATGCTCATACATCATTAGAAATTGTTTTAAGGACAATGGATGCCCGTGTTTGATGGATTGAGTAGATGGTTGTTTGGATGGTAGGATATGCATTCTCCTTAGTTTAGAGATTTCGGGGACGAAATCCTTTAAGGAGGGGAGAATGTAACACCCCGAATTTTAGTTAATACTAAAATTCACTAATTACAGGATAAATAATCTCAGATGTGGGAATTGCGGGAAACGGGCTACGTCATTGCGTTCGTCTCGGAAAAATACGCGAAATAGAGTCCGAGTTTGCGTAAAACGGGTACCGTATGAAAGAGATAAGGACGAACGAAGTTAGGCAGAAAAACCAGAAACAGGCCAGAAATGTACTGGCGCACTTGTGAAGTGCGCCAGAACAAAGATGCACTAGCGCACTTGTGAAGTGCGCCAGTACAAAGATACACTGGCGCACTTGTGAAGTGCGCCCGTGCTGAGCCAAGAAACCTGCACAGTTTCTAGAGAGTTCTGTGGTTGGGTGCACCAGTTTGGGGTTTGGGCTTGGTCTTAGGGCTGGTTTCTAGAGATTTCCTAAATCTAAGGGTCTTAATCTAATCTAGGGTTAATCTAAGGGCCTAAAACACTCACCTAATCCTATAAATAAGACCCCAACCCTACCCTAATTCATCCATAATTAAGTCTTGTAACTAAACTATGGCAAAATGAAATTTGAGCATGGCCTCCACTAGTTCATAAAGAAAGTTGCAAGCTAATCCCTCTCTAATCAATCTCTAATCATCATTATCTTCATAGTTTGCAACTAATTCTACTTCATAAGGTTGCTAATCTTGGTTTTGGTGAGTTTCTATGGCTTTAATAATCAATTGTTAAATTGATTATGGTAGGATGTGATAAGACATGGCTATGTTTGTGGATAAATGTATTTATGCAAGTTTGTATGATATGTGATTTGCAAGTTTTATGTTAAATGCAAGTTAAGGCCATGTTTTATGATGCAAAACACCATATTAAACATTTATGCATATGTGACATGTTATGCAAACTATATGTGAGAATATATGCAAGTTATATGTAACATGATATGCAAGTTATGCATGTGATTTTATGCATGCTAAGTAGTTGGTGTTATGCATGTTAAGTATTTGATGTTATGCATGTCAAGTTGATTTATGCATGTTTAACAAGTTGATATATGCATGTTTAATAAGAGGATTTATGCATATTTACTAAGTGGAATTATGCATGTTTAGCAAAGTGAGTTATGCAAGTTGAAAGTGATATGCAAGTTAAGTATATGTTTAAATGCAAGTTGAAAGTGATATGCAAGTTATGCATGCTTATGCAAGTCATGTATATGTTTAAATGCAAGATTTATGTGATATGCAAGTTATGCATGCTTATGCGAGTATATGAATGCTCTTGCAAGATATGTATATGCTTAAATGACATGATATGCAAGTTATGCAAGTATGTGAATGCTTATGCAAGTATGTGGATGCTTATGCAAGTATGTGAATGCTTATGCAAGTTATGTTTATGCTTAAATGCATGATTAACATGTTATGCAAGTTATGAGAATGCCTATATGCAAGTTCAATATGCTATGCAAGATATGTGTATGATAATATGCAAGCTCATATGCAACATGTTATGCAAATCATGTGTATGATAATATGCAAGTTTGGGGTTAAATGTAGTTGGGTTAATATATGCTCATATATGCAAGTTGACATCCTCTTAACCCATGACAAAGTTGTATGCTAAACCCATGATATTTGTGATGATCTTCCCCTTATTTATGTCATGGAATGAGAACGATTTACGTGGGGAACGATGGGGTTGGTAAATATGTTAATAAAAATATGATTGGGTATGATTAAGCATACCATAAAAATAAATTACCATAAGTGGGAATTTACCTATTGAGTTAGGTCTACCCCATGGGAATTTACCTATTGAGTTAGGTCTACCCATGTTATGGAAAATTTGATATTAATTAGGGATAATTAATATGGGGGTGATTAATTAGGTTTAATTAATCAACTAAGACACGAGGTTGGACCCTTTTGTAGCGGAAGTCTGCCCGGAACCGACCGGCCATCCAGCGGCTACAAATGATTGGCCCAATGTGAGAGGTCTTAGTCATAAATTAAATACATGATTAAAGTAAAGACACGAGGTTAGGCCCTTTTGATGACAGAAGTCTGCCCGGAACCAACCGGCATATCCAGCAGTCATAAAAGACGGTCTAATGTGAGAGGTCTTTATGAGGTCATGATCTTAATTAATGAATTAAGAAACACTTAACCATATTAGCATGTAGTGGGACATGAGGGGTTAAGTGGGTGCCTTGGGGTGGCATGATGAGACTAATGGGTTGCCTTGGGTGGCAATAGAAAAATACGATTAGAATACTTAACCAAGGTGGAACATGTAATTAAACATGATAAAAGGGTTAAGTAAGTGCCATGGGTGGCATGTGAGAATACGATTAGAATACTTAACCAAGGTGGAACATGTAATTAAACATGATTAAGGGGTTAAGTAAGTGCCATGGGTGGCATGTGGAAATCTAGTGGGTGCCCTAAGTGGCAATTGAAATATGATTAAAGGACTTAACCAAGATTTATAACATGTAAGGGGACATGGTTAAAGGGTTAAGTGGGATGCACTAGATATTTGACAAGCTTAAGTGGGTAGCTTGTGGGGGCCCATTTCAACCAATATCCCAAACGTATCTTTGTGGGCTCGACTCTGGTCGGGTGACGGGACACGCATATTGGACTTGACTATAAGCGGCCAAAACGGGTTAGCGGTGGCAACGCGGGATCAACGGGTTTCATATGCGTGTGTGGACCCGGGCTGGTTGGTAAGTCGTTGTTGCATCGTGTAGATATAAAGCCGTGCACCGTGATATTATATGGTAGCCACTTTGGGGAATGATACACCCCCTTTTGTGGGACCAGCACGGGTATCTACGTTAGGGAGCCGATCGCTTGGGGGTAGTGGGTACACCTAGTTAAGATAGGAGCAGACGGCACCTATGTAGGGGTACACGAAACTACTGGGTAAGATTACTAGGTACACCTAGTGGATGTAGGGCAGACGGCACCTACGTGATCAGTTATACACCTAGTGGAGGTAGGGGCAGACGGCACCTACGTGGTCAGAATCAGAAACTACTAGTTATATCTTCTAAGTCTTTAAGTGGGATCAACCTTTAAGTAGGAATTACTCTTGGTGGGTAGAACTGGTGTGGTGCAGTGTAGGAATTACCCTTGGGTGGGTAGGTCTGGGGCGGTGTAAGTTAGTAATTATCCTTGGGTGGATAAATACGTCGTTTCGATTATCGTAGTACATCCTGTGTTTTGTGGGCTACTTATGGTAGTCATTATCCCCAGAGGTACCGCACCTTATTTATGTCATACCCTAATTACTTTAATGGTTGTATTGTTAGGGTTATAGGACTCACTCAGACTTATGTCTGACCCCGTTGTTTTTATCTTTTTCCCAACCCTCAGGTTATCAGAGTGGGTCTAGCACTAGTGGGCTTGGATCAGACCGCTATATCTATCTTTTGGGCTTGGATCGTAGAAGTAAAGCTCGGTTTATCTTTCCTAGTATGGCTATTGAATATGTAGTGGGATTATGTACTTCTATTTTATCAGGATGGATATTATGTACTTGACTCTTGTTACGGTTTTGTGATGTAACCAAACATGTTTTGTTAATGTAATGATGTTTTAAATTTTCAAGTATCACTTATATCTGTCCTGTTGTAATTTTTCTGTTCTATACTCACTAAAAATACTCCACCAAAACTAAGGCATTCCCTTTGTGAGTGACCTTAGCGGGCGTGGGGTGTTACATCCCCTGAGCTAGGGTTTTGTCTAATGGGTTAAGTGTTGTCATTCAAGTTCATGACTTAACCCGCCTACGAATCATGTCAAGATTGGCTAAGTATTTAAGTTCAAGGCTTAGCCCTACAAGTTGGTTAAGTATACCAAGAAGCTCATGACTTAACCCTATCAAGTCAAATTGGTTAAGTATTTGTTTGTCTTAACCTATCAGATTATCATGTTAGATTGATTAAGCATATATTATCTTAATCCCATCAGATTATCGAGTCGGATTGGTTAAGTATGGGTTAGCTTAACCTCATCCACTAATCGTATTACAATGGTTAAGTATATTTAAAAGGTTTTGTGACTTAACCCTATCAGGTCCGCATATTAGATTGGTTAAGTATAGGTTACTTAACCTCATCAAATCATGATGTATAATTGGTTAAGTATAAGTTACTTAACCCCATTAAATTATCATGTTAAGTTGGTTAAGTATTGGTTACTTAACCTCATTGAATTACCAAGTTTAGATTGGTTAAATGTTTAACTTAACCCCATCGAATTATCGTGTTTAGATTAGTTAAGTGTAAGTTACTTAACCCCATCTAATTACCGTGGTTAGATTAGTTAAGTCTAAGTTACTTAACCTCATCTAGGTACCGTGTTTAGATTAGTTAAGCGTAAATTACTTAACCCCATCTAAGTACCGTGTTAGATTAGTTAAGCGTAAATTACTTAACCCCATCCCCTAATTGCCTTATATGGTTAAGTGTCATTAAGAAATCAAATCCGGTTCCACTTAACCTACCCATTCGTGTCATATCGGTTAAGTGTCATTAGTCAAAATTACTTAACCTTTTCATGTGGCATTAATTAGATTAATGCACCCCAACCTCTCACATTAGACTTTGTTGTGGTTACTAGTTAAGCCGGGCGGGTCCGGGTAGATTTATACCACAACCTAGTCTAACCTCGGGTTTTAAGTGCTATATGACCAACTACTCACATTGGGTCCTATTGTTTGTAGCCACTAGTTAAGCCGGGCGGGTCTGGGTAAATTTATGCTACAAACTCAACCCAACCTCGAGTTGGCCACTTTCATGTTCGGTCTAGTGTCATTTTACACTTACAACCCATACGTGTCTAGTTTCAAGTGCCATTTTTACCCCACATGTCATGTCCACATTTAGGTGTATCATGAGTGTCATATTTTCATGAAATCCCATGTCAAATTATCATGTCATAACCACGCTCGTCTAACCTACCCCAAATCGTGTTTCCAACCCAAGTAAAAGCGAGTCAACATAGTAAGGATACTATGCTACATATTGGCCTCAAAACATGCACGATGTCAAAAAGGGATTGGCCACAAACATGCATGGTATCATAAGGGGTTTGGCCTCAAAATATGCATAGCATCATAAGGAGTTTTTGGCCTTAAACATGCATAATGTCACAACGGGATTAGCCACAAACATGCATGATATCATAAGGGGGTTTGGGTTCATTTACATGCATAAACCCCAAGTCATATTCATGTACATATTTCACAAGTCAAAGTGGTTTCAAGTATTCATGCCAACATTCCGCAAGTAAAGGTTCAATCTTTCATGATGGACTAAGTTAAACATAACATAAGTGGCATGATTTAGTCACTAAGCATAGCCCAAAGTCATAGGTTCAAGCAAAAGAGGCATGACAAGGTTCATATAGGCTAGCATACTTAGTTTAATCTCGTTTTGTTCCATGCCATCATTAAAACTACCGTTTAGATCTAGAAGTAGCTAGAACTTACATAGCGTGGCAAGAGGGCTAGGAGCATGAATCGTCTTTGACTAAGAAAGGTGGCTCCTTTGTTGAAGAATCATCATGAAATTCGCATAGCAACGTTGATCTACTGCCCTGATTTGATGTAGCAAGCTAGCACCTTTGATTCAGATCTAGTTTGAATGCATAGTCTCTTGGAGTTGAAGATGGAGGCCATGATCACTTGGCATTTGGGCAGCACTTCGTGGCAAGAGTGATTTGTGAGGGTTTAGGGTAGGCTTAGGGGTGTTTTTATAGAGATTAGGAGTAGTTTAGGCCCTTAGATTAACCCTAGGATAGATCTGAACCCTTAAATCCCGTCACAGGCCAATAGACCAGACCCAAATGAGCAACCAGGTGCACCAGGTCGTCCAGACCCAACACGGGTTTTTGGGCCAGGTCGACACCCGTGTCGACTGGGCAGTCGACCTGCCCTTGGGCGTGTCGACTCCCCAGTCGACACCCCAGTCGACCTGGGGCTTGGGCGGGAATTTTTCCCGCCCAGTCTGTTTGGCTCCAGATTTGAATTTCGAACAGTTTTTGAACTTGAATTTTTCTGAAAACTTTGATGGGCCATAACTGGGTCATACGGACTCCGATTTTCGAAAACTCGGACTCTATTTCGCGTATTTTTCCGAGATGAACGCAATGGCACAGCCCATTTTCCTTGATTCAGAATTTATAATTTAATTCCGCCTTGATTCTTGTCTTAACATGTTATAAAAATCCGGGTTGTTACACAATCGGTCGGTAAGCATGCCCCTTCTCCACCTAGTACGGAGTACCTTGTTTGATACCTACTCCATGTTACTGACTAAAATGGGTCCCACACAATATGATGCAAGCTCTCCCCTTTGTATTGCATCCCCCACTAGGTTTCCACTGACTATGCATACCTCTAGGTGTCTTTAATTACATAGCCTTATTAATTTCTACCAGTTTTGTTTACCCTAAAGAGTGTCTTTAATTACATAACTTTATTATTTCCTCCGGTTATGTATACCACTAGGTGTCTTTAATTACATAACCTTAACGGGTTAATTTTGTGGGAAAATATGTGAATATTACCCACTCCCCTTTAGATTTACTTAACCCACCCCTTTTGTTCAACCAAGTTTAGTTAACCCCCAACTTAAATTTAAGTTCATACAATCCCTATGGATTAACTTAGGTTAAGTAGTCCAATTCATTACCATGCCCATTTATGGTATATAATGGGCTAGACCTCCCACATTAGGTCTACAACGTGTGGATGCTGGATATGTCGGTCGGGTCCGGGCAGTCTTATTCCATAGTCGGGCCTAACCGCGTGTCTTAGCCCGATTTGTATTTGAGAACTTAGACCTCCCACATTAGGTTCAACATTAGTGGCTGCTGGATATGCTGGTCGGGTCCGGGCAGACTTCCACTACTAATGCAACCTAACCTCGTGTCATCAGTACAATTACAATTCCTAATTGTAATTACTAGACATTCCATTTTTAATTAATTTACCAATTAATTAATCCTTTCCTTTTATAGGTGTCAATACCAATTTTACTCAATAATTTGAATTACATGTCCAAAAATGTTCATATTCAAACTATGCCATTTTTAACCCTCTTTCCCCCGTTCCTTAACTAGCGCCCTCACAAAATTGGAAACATGCCTAGGCTAGACAATAGACTAGTCATAAACGATAATAGGGAAAATAATGGGAATATAACTAAAATGATCATCTTGGCATAAACATAAACTAGCATGATAATAAGGTGAACATACATATTGGCATGGATATGAAATTGTCATCATAACAAGGTGGACATAAAGCTGATGAACGGTTGAGAGTCAATAACTATGATGTCACAATAAGCATAGTAAGATCTAAATTAAAGCAATTTAGATGTCCAATCGGTTTAGATCTAACATGATAACACAAGGTGATAAATTAGATCACATAATTCAGATCTAGAGGTTAAAATAGATCTAACATGATAACGCAAGGTGATAAATTAGATCACATAAAATAGATCTAACATGATAACATAAGGTGATAATTTAGATCACATATAATAGATCAAACATGATAACATAAGATGATAATCTAGATCTATCTAACAGTTTCAATGTCCACATAAATTAGATCTACAAGTTTAGAAATAGGTCTACACAAATCCACATCATAGCATGTCATAAAAGTTACAAATAAGATAAAGATTTAGTTATAGTCCTAACCAATTCGACATAAATGATTAGATCTATCCAATGATATAACTGACTGAATTAACAGATCTATATTAACCACAATATAGTTACAAACCAAGATCCACAATAATAACATAGTAGAATAATAACAATTGAATTGGATCTAGAGTAATAGATCTATCATGACATAGCATAAGATCTAACAATAACATAGATTCAAGGTTTAGAACATATCCAAATCACAGTCTTTCATAATTCACTTTTATTTATCTAAACCTAAAAGCAACTAGAAACTCACTGTGATTAGATTGCTAAGATGATAGAAAAGAAGTTGGTGCAGAGTCTATGCTTGAATCTCAGAATTTGATTTGCTTTAGTTGATAGAAGAAGATGAGGGATCCAGTTCAATTCACACTCCGGCAGAGTTTGGCCGCCATGATTTCTAATGAAGAAATATATGAAATAGCTATGTATTTATAGCTGTAGAACCCTCTGGAACCGACTGCCACATAAGCCCTAGGGTAAATCAGGTCGCGGGTCGCTTCCCACTTGGAAAAGGCCCGAATACCCTAAAATATTCTGGGCGCACTTTACAGGTGCGCTAGTGCAAAATTGCCTTGATGCACTTGACAAGTGCGCCAGTTATACTTGGTTTTGATTTTTCAAACTTTTATCGTCCGTGACTTCTTCATATGTTATCCGTTTTATGCAAACTAGGTGTCTATCCTTACCAGAATTTCGAGATGGACGTAATGACGTAGTCAGTTTCCCTTAATTCTTAATATTAAATTAATTATTATTTAATTTATCCTTTTTAATGTTAACAAAATTATGGGGTGTTACATTCCCCCTACTTAAAGGATTTCGTCCCTGAAATCTCCAAGTTGAGAAGAATGCATATCCTACCATCCATCATCCATCTACTCATCCATCAATCACTAGCATCCATTGTCCTTAAGGATTTATGATGCTTTCATGAATATATGAAAAGGTGTGTGTATATGTCCCAACACTAATGTGAAGATCAGGCGATCTACTGATTCAGTTGACCTCCTTAATGCAATGTATGTTAGTGCCATGAATCCAATATGTATGCAAATAAGCCTATTACAACATGTAAGCTCTACATATGTGCACACTCATTCGTCCAAATGCAACATCCATATGCGAGTTCATCCAATTCCATCCATAAAAGAAAAGAAAATGCACACACATCCATATGTAGTATGAGAGTGATTGAGCTGATCTTAGTGCCTAATGTGTGTGTATATGCGTCCATAGGCAACCACTAGCAAACACTTGCATCCATTAAACATAACATGATTCAAATACATGTTCACATCCATGGGATTCCTATCTAAAGGTCAAAAAATACTATGGATAAGATATACTCAAATGAATAGAGACAAGTACTGATAAAGCTTTGGGAAAAGGAGTTAAGAACGTACCCTTGAAAAGAAAAGGGTACGAAGCACGAATCTTGTCTCTGTCTCCTAAGTCGCATCCTCTGGGTTATCTCCCCATTGAACCTTTAGCAACTTGAGCTCTTTATTGCGTAGCTTCTTAACCTTTGATCCAAGAATACGGGTAGGGACTCGCTTGACTGTCGCCTCCTGTTCCACTTCGACTTCTTCCAACACACTCGTCTCAACGATTACTGCGGTGTCATGCAGGCACTTCCGCAGATGGGAAACGTGGAAAACATCATGAACACTGGATAGGTTGTCTGGGTGTTTTACTCTATAGACCATTTGGTCAATCTTCTCGGTTATGGGAAATGGTCCCACAAACCTAGGTGCCAACTTCCCTACTGATCTGAAGCGAACCATATTCCTCAGAGGTGATACTTTGATAAAAACCAAGTCTTCTACTTCGAATTCGAGGTCTGTCCTTCTCTTGTCTGCGTAGGATTTCTACCTATCTTGAGCTGTCTTCATTCACCGTCGAATGAGGTCAATCTTTCGGATGTTTCCCTAACCATCTGGTCCAAGCAATAATCTTTCTGTAGACTCTTACCAACAAGTTGGTGATCTACAGGGTCGTCCGTACAATGCTTCGAAGGGTGCCATGCCGATGCTAGCTTGATAACTATTATTATAGGCAAACTCTACTAAAGGAAGATGCTCTTCCCAAGTCCCTCCGAAGTCTAGGATACACAGCCTCAAAAGATCTTCAAGAATCCTATTCACCCTCTCTATCTGTCCATTGGTCTGAGGATGATAAGCGGTGCTCAAACACAACTGTGTACCTAATGCTTCTTGCAAGATTCTCCAAAATTCGCTGGTAAAGATGGGGTCACGATCGCTCACAATGCAGGAAGGTACTCCATGAAGATGAACTATCTCACGCACATAAATTGCTGCTAACCACAATGCCGTCCTTTTACTCTTAACTGGAATAAAGTGAGTGCTCTTAGTGAGTCTATCCACTACAACCTAGATACCGTGTTGCCTTTCTTCGATCTAGGAAAACCATCTATGAAATCCATAGAGATGCTCTCCCATTTCCACTGCGGAACCTCCAACGGATGAAGTAATCCATCAGACTTCTTTTGCTCAGCTTTGACTTGCTGGCAAACTAAACATTGAGAAACAAATTCGGCCACATCTTTCTTCATCCCAACCCAAAAGAAAACCCTCTTCATGTCCCTATACATCTTATCACCGTCTGGATGAATGGTCATCTTAGAATGGTGGGCTTCTTCTAGGACTGCCTTTATCAGGCTTCCAGTTTGAGGAACACAAAGCCTTCAATCTCGTCGCAACCACCCCTTTCCATCTATGGCATATCTGCTGAGGTGACTAGAAGTCTCCCCTCTTCTGAGCTTATTTATGATGTCTAGAATCTGTGGGTTACCTTATTGTGAAGCTCTTATCTGGTCCATAAGAGTCGGTCGTATCTCCAAGGATGCAAATAAATTAGGCAAAATCTCGATAGAGGGTCTAAAATCAAAAGCTGATATGAACTCCAAGTTCTTTCTTTCGAAAAACAGAGGACTTAGGGCAACCCTCTGCCTACTTAGTGCGTCTGCCACCACATTACCCATACCAGGGGTATAAGAAATCTCAAAATCATAAGAAGCTAGAAACTCCATCTACCGCTGTTTCCTTAAATTGAGATCCTTCTGCGAGAACAAATACTTGAGAGATTTATGATCGGTGTATAAGTCGAACTTCTCTCCCAGTAAATAATGATGCCACATCTTTAACGCAAACACTATGGAAGCTAGCTTTAGATCATGGGTAGGGTATTTCTTTTCATGAACTCTCAACTATTTACCTCTATAACACACTACTTTCCCTTCTTGCATTAGAACCGCACCAAGCCCTGTACCACACGCATCAGTGTAAATAGTAAATACTTTATTCCCGTTAGGCAAGGTCAAGGATGGGGCTGTTGTCAGAGCCCTCTTCAATCGTTAGAAAGCAACGTCATAGTCTATATCCCATGAGAATGCCAAGTTCTTCTTCGTCAGCCTAGTGAGTGGGGCTCATATCTTTGCGAAGTCCTTAATGAACTTCCTATAGTAACCTGCTAACCCAAGAAAGCTTCTCACCTCGATTGCATTTTTAGGAACCTGACAATCTTGCACTGCAACCACCTTCACGGGATCTATAGCAATCCCTTCTTTAGAGACCACATGCCCTAAGAATCTCACCTCTTTTCTCCAAAAATGGCATTTGGAGAATTTTGCTTTAAGCTGATGGTCACGAAGAGTTTTCAAAATTTCTCTCAAATGTTGGGCATGCTCTTCATCGTTCTTGGAGAAGATCAAAATATCATCAACAAAGACTACGACAAATTTGTTTAGGAACTCCCGAAACACCCTACTCATTAGATCGACAAAATAGGAGGGTGCATTCGTCAGACCAAAAGGCATAACTAGCCATTCAAAGAAACCGTCCGGAGTCTTAAAGGCAGTCTTATCTTTGTTGTCCTCAGCCACCCTCAACTGATGGAACCCCGTGGCCAAGTTTAACTGAGAAAATACCGAGGCACCAACAAGCTGATCAAATAAATTATCAATCCTCAGTAGCGGGTGCTTATTCTTCATAGTGAGTTTATTTAGCTCTCTATAATCAACACACAAACAAGGCGAACCATCCGCCTTATTTGCGAATACTACTGGAGCACCCCATTTAGATATGCTTTGTCTGATAAACCCTTTCTCAAGTAGCTCCCTTACTTGCTTACTCAGCTCCCTCCTTTCCCTTAGAGACATATGGAAAACTGGCAATGCAAATGGTTTTGCATTGTCTACCATATATATACGAAAGTCGATCTCACGCATTGGAGGTAAACCCCGAACCTCATCAAAGACATCAGGATACTCACGGACTGTGGGTACCGATCGTAGATTATCGATAGATGCATCAAGAAACTCTAGGACACTAAGCATGACAGACCCTTGCAGGTCATAAGAAATCTCGAGAGTCCTCCCATGGCAAGTCAGAAGTCTAACAACCCTCCTCTCACAATCTAGAATGGCACCATATATGGTTAACCAATCCATCCCTAGAATCAAACAATAGCCCATAAAACCGAGCACATACGCGTCGCTTTTAAACTCGATGCCTAACACATACATTCTCAAACCCTGACAAATCAAAGATTAATGAGCCAAACAACCTATGGGGTTTGAGACAACAACGGGATCCACTAGCATACTAGTATTTAAGTGCAGAGATTCAACTACAGAACTAGATATAAACGAATGCGAAGCGCTAGAATCAAAAAGAGTTCTTATAGGAAGATTAGAAAGAGAAATCATGCCTTCCATGGAAACTTTCCTACCTCTATCTGGTGCACTAGCCACGAGAGCATTCACTTGCCCTCTAGAGGTTCCTGTCTTGCCTTTGCTTCCTTGGGCACTCCCTAGAATAGTGTCCAACCTCTTCACAAACGAAGCAAGCATTCTTCCTTTTCTTGTAGTCCTGGGCCAAGTGACCCTCTCGCATGCAACTATGGCACTTCCTCTTACCCTTAGCCTTGTCATTCTTTCCGCCCTTCTTCTATTGTTGTTGTTGTCCTTTCTTGGGCCATACCATCTTATTTTGTGTTTCCCCAATCTTAACTTCTTCCTTTTCAGATTTGTTTGAACATTATCTATGTTCCCTTCCTGGGCCATCATTTTACTCATCCTTGGGATGTGCTCCTTAGCCCTTACTCCCTTATTCTCCTTTTTATCATATTTGTGTAACAAGATAATAAGTCTCTCGAAAGTTGCCTCCATCGCACCGAAATTCTTACGAAGCTCGAGAAAATTAGCCGCAAGTGATACTACTGCAGGTATAAATGGAGGTTAGGTACTTCATTGCCCTTCGATATGTGCCGCAGTTTAAACATATCTATGGCATCATGTCGGAATAGGGACACCTATCGGGAAGAATCGGTCGCCCAAACAAAAAGGAAAAAGGAATCAAGTGGAGAATCGAGAGATACTTCCTATGGCTTTGGGGAATTTGTTTTTCAAAATAGACTTTTCTTTTGAAAATGATTTATTCTAAAACCTTTTTGAAAATAGTTTTCAAAAACTTTTATCCAATCTGGTAACCTTCAGCTTTGATACCAAGTGTGACACCCCATGTCCGTTAATGTCACTCACTAAGGGAATGCATTAAGTTTCGTGAAGCGCTATAGGTAAACAGAACAAAAACCTTACAAGACAGATTCAAAATAACAACGGAATTAAAAAATTTTATTAATCATAAAACATAATATCGTGGTCCACAATTTCATAAGTCAAAAAAACCATTACAATAAAATAACTTCTGTCTTGCATCATCAGAGTACATAAGAATATAAAAGCATAATCCCCCAATTGAAAGAGTTAAGCCATAGTAGAGACAAGGACTTGACCCATACTTCAGAAGTAGCTACTACCAAGATGATATATGTGTCCAGACTAAGCCTGAGTGTTTCCTCCTTGAGAACCTGGGGAGTGGGGGGGGGGGGAGTGGAGGGAACAGGAGAAAGAAGGAGAAATAAAAAGGGTCAGACATAAAGTCTGGCGAGTCTAGTTACTTTTAGCCAGTAAATAAATAAAAGTAACATGATAGGCATATAAGGTGGATAAGAGAGATCACTACATAAATGGCAGGTGACAAGGGATGGTGTATACACCTCTCTAATGATTACTCTGCACTATTATTAGTGTAACCAGAATGACATGATCCCTTCTACTATAAGGTGGTAGACTTAGGGCATATGTCCAAAAATACCCTAACCACTACCCTAGTCGATCGGCTCCCTACTCCGTAGATACCCTGTGCTAGCCCCACAGTAGGAGGTATCACTTCCTAAAGTGGCAACCCTTCATTTTCTAAAATGTGCACAACCATATCTACTGGTGTCACGGTCGTCTTATCCCCTTCTGCCCGGCCCATGCACGCACAAGGCTCGGTCGGTTTGCGCTGCCCACACCATGTATCACGTTTGGATCTCTTACAATCAATCAGTAAGCGTGCCCCTTCTCCGCCTAGTACGGAGTACCTTGTTTGATAACTACTCTGGGTTACTGACTAAAATGGGTCCCACACAATATGATACAAGCTCTCCGCTTTGTCTTATATCCCCCACTAGGTTTTCACTGACTATGTATACCACTAGGTGTCTTTAATTACACAGCCTTATTTTTTTCTACTAGTTATACTTACCCTAAAGGGTGTCTTTAATTACATAACTTTATTATTTCCACCGTTTATGCATACCACTAGGTGTCTTTAATTACATAACCTTAACGGGTTAAGTTTGTGGGCCTATATGTGAATATTACGCACCCCCCTTCAGATTTACTTAACCCACCCCTTTTGTTCAAACAAGTTTACTTAACCCCCAACTTAAATTTAAGTTTATACAATCCCTATGGATTAACATAGGTTAAGTAGTCCAATTCATTACGATGTCCATTTATGGTTCATAATGGGCTAGACCTCCCATATTAGGCCTACAACGTGTGGATGCTGGATATGCCGGTCCGGTCTGGGTAGTCTTATTTCATTGTTGGGCCTAACCTCGTGTCTTAGCCCAATTCGTATTTGCGTACTTAGACCTCCCACATTAGGTTCAATATAGTGGCTGTTGGATATGCCGGTCGGGTCCGGGCAGACTTTCACCACTAATGCAACCTAACCTCGTGTCATAAGTACAATTACAATTCCTAATTGTCCAAAAATGTTCATATTAAAATTATGCCATTTTTAACCCTTTTTCCCTCATTCCTTAACTAGCGCCCTCACAAAATTGGCAACATGCCTAGGCTAGACAATAGCCTAGTCATAAACGATAATAGGGAAAATAATGGGAATATAACTAAAATGATCATATTGGCATAAACATAAACCAGCATGATAATAAGGTGAACATACATACTGGCATGGTCATGAAATTGTCATCATAATAAGGTGGACATAAAACTAATGAACGGTTGGGCGTCAATAACTATGATGTCACAATAAGTATAGTAAGATCTAAATTAAAGCAATTTAGATGTCCAGTCGGTTTAGATCTAACATGATAACACAAGGTGATAAATTAGATCACATAATTCAGATCTAGAGGTTAAAATAGATCTAACATGATAACGCAAGGTGATGAATTAGATCACATAAAATAGATCTAACATGATAACATAAGGTGATAATTTAGATCACATAAAATAGATCTAACATGATAACATAAGGTGATAATCTAGTTCTGTCTAACAGTTTCAATGTCCACATAAATTAGATCTACTAGTTTAGAAATAGATCTACACAAATCCACATCATAGCATGTCATAAAAGTTACAATTAAGATAAAGAATTAGATCCAATCCTAACCAATTCAAGGTGACATATGTACATGATTTACATAAATGATTAGATCTATCCAATGATATAACTGTCCAAATTAACAGATCTGTATTAACCACAATATAGTTACAAACCAAGATCCACAATAATAACATAGCAGAATAATCACAATTGAATTGGATCTAGAGAAATAGATCTATCATGACATAGCATAAGATCTAACAATAACATAGATTCAAGGTTTACAACTTATCCAAATCACATTCTTTCATAATTCACTTTTATTTATCTAAACCTAAAAGCAACTAGAAACTCACTTTGATTGGATTGCTAAGATGATAGAAAAGAAGTTGGTGCTGAGTCTATGCTTGAATCTCAGAATTTGATTTGCTTTAGTTGATAGAAGAAGATGAAGGATCCAGTTCAGTTCACACTCCGGCAGAGTTTGGCCGCCATGATTTCAAATGAAGAAATATGTGAAATAGCTATGTATTTATAGCTGCAGAAACCTCTGGAACCGACTGCCACATAAGCGCTATGGTAAATTAGGTCGCGGGTCGCTTCCTACTTGGAAAAGGCCCGAATATCCAAAAACTATTCTGGGTGCACTTTGCAAGTGTGCCAGTGCAAAATTGCCTTTGCGCACTTGGCAAGTGCGCCAATTATACCTGGTTTTGATTTTTAAATTTTTATCGTCCGTAACTTCTTCATATGTTATCCATTTTATACCAACTAGGTGTCTATCCTAACCAGAATTTAAAGACGGACGTAATGACATAGTCAGTTTCCCTTAATTCTTAATATTAAATTAATTATTATTTAATTTATCCTTTTTAATGTTAACAAAATTACGGGGTATTACATTATAAGGAAAATTTTACAGACTTGGGTTTTAAATTAATTTATTTTTATTTCCACTGGATCCAAATTAATAATTCATGTGAATTCAATTTTTTGATCCAAACTGGGTTATAAAAGGGAAGGCTACATATAATAAAATTGAATTTAAATTAGATGTGGAACTCGGAGTGCTTTTTCCTGTGAGTGGATCTAAATTATACGTCTTTGGTATATAATATCATTAGATTTCCATCAAGTTTATTGGATTTGACAAAAGTTATGTTTTAGATAACTGTATAGATGGGTTATGCAAGTTATTCATATCTAAATTGTAAAAGATTAAAAGTATGCTTATATGCCGTTGTTATTATTATGGAATGAAATCCAAATAAATGAATATAAATAATGTTAGGATTGAGAACTGTGGAAATAAGCATAATCCTAAAGGAATTTACAGAAAAATGTCAAAACTTGGGAATTGGAATAAAAAGTGAATTCTATTGAATAAATTGGTTTGGAAGTTAATATTAGATTATTTGTTTGGTTGAGAAAAGATGATATATTTCTATAATTTAAAATTGTAAGAAAGACAACAAATATAATTGCAAGAATAAAGGTAAGAAAAGTAGGGTTAGTGCTAAATATGGAAATTGCTTTATTTTGCACTATCCGACAACTAGGAAAAGAGTACAGAGAATATTTTACAATTATATGTCACGGGTTATGGTGTTAATATTAAAATAAGAAAATATATATTTAATCCAGTATCTCTAACCAACCAAGTGGAGTAAGACTACTTGCTAGACTAAAACTTACAATAATCGCAAAGTAAATCTATAATGAAAAATAGAGAAAGAACGTAGAAGACAATAGTTGCAATTTAGTTATTTATGATTTTCTGTAACTTATTACACATGTTCTTAAAAATTCCTAGATTTGTAAACGTTAGTTAAAAGACGCTGATTTAATCCTCTTTCTGCGCATGGAAAATAGAATAAAAATTCTGACCTCGCAAACATGAATTAAATAAAAGAGAATTAGATTTAATAAAAAAAACATATTTACAAATTACAAAACTATAATTGTTTGGATCAAAAAATGACTCAAACACCAAGGGTGTAAAATCACACTTCACCAATTATGGTTAGAAATTAAAAGGGCCACAATCACAAAATAAATGGAGAAAAACAAGTAAAAGGCACGGGATTTTTATAGTGGTTCGATCTTAGCAAAGATCTACGTCCACTTTTGAAGTATTCCTCATCATTATGGAGAGAATTACATATTTTATCATCTCATACATCGTATTTATTACACTTGACCACTTTTGTGATAATTCTCCCACTTTTATGATAATTCTCCACTTTTTGCTCTCTTTCCGCTTTAGATCACACTTAGATTCGAGAAGGAACGGATTGGATCGTGTAATTATATACTTTTCATCGGTTCCAACATGAAAATGGTGCTAGATCCTGCTTTAAAGAGGAGCAATGGCGATTGGAGATCACTTTGAGTAGATCGGAGCGTGAATTAATGGCGTTCGGAGAAGCTGAGATTCATTTCATGTAAGAGGAAGAATGAGAGGACTTTAGTGGCCATTAACAGAGTTTTTATAAGCTTTAGAACGATCGAGAAATGATTATGGCACCCCTTCGGGGTAGTGGAATCGGTCCCTTGAATTGTGGAGAAGGGGCTATTTATAAGCGAAGTTTGGTGACAATGGCAGTCTTGTAATTATGGAGTTTAGAGTTTGGGTCGTGTAACACCTCGGAATTTCATAATATTAAAATGGACAAATTAAATAATACTTAATTTTTAGAAGATGAATTAAGGGAAATGGGTTACTCCATTGCGTTCGTCTCGAAATTCTTCTTGAGATAGAGTCCGAGTTTGCGTAAAACGGATAGATTATGAAGAAGTTATGGAGCTTAGAAGATTTCATTTAAACCATAATTAAAATAATGATTAAAATCAAATTCGAAATTCAAATCAGCAATAAGCAGCATGGGCGGGAATTATCCCGCCCTAGGGTGTCGACCCCCCCAGGGGAGTCGACATAGGTGTCGACCCCCTATAGGGGTGTCGACATAGGTGTCAACCCCTCTGAAGGGGTCGACCCCATCGGCCAGATCTGGGCAGTGACGAATTTTGGAGAATTAGGTCTTATGTGGCATTCTCTAATTGGCTGGGTGATGAGTTTTTTTGTTTGGATGGAATAACCTAATCTAAAGGCCCAAATTCATCCAATACACTATATAAACACTCCTAGACCTAACCCTAATTTCATTACACTAATTCATACGCCTCCATGTTGCCTCAACCCAAACTAAAACTAGTCTCTCTTCTTCAACAAATCAAAGTAAAGGAATTGGATAAAGGGGAATGGATCTACAACAACAACAACACCTAATTCTCTTCCTTAATCCAATCTTTGTGAGTTCATTGATTATTTTTAGATTAAAATAATGCTAAAACAATTTTGACATAATGTAAATTGGATTTGGGAACTAAACATGATAATAAGATTTGATCTCATCAGTTATATCTTAGCCTATACATCAGATTCGTGATTCTTATATGTCATTAGCTTATACATCAGATCTGTGATTCTTATATGCCCATGTTGATATTATCATCAGTTTTATCCTTATCATCAGTTCATACTTATGCCTATTTTATTGTTATTATTACGCATGTTCTTTATCTTGTCCTTTCCTCTTTCCCTTTTTGGTTTTTATAGCTGGGATACTTCGAGGTTAGGCCAAATCTCATAAGAGATGAACGTACGAACGGTAATTTAGGGAACGTTGGGAAATTTAGCATAATATAATTGGTTTGATTTGAACATGACAAATGTTAAATTTGGCATAATATATATTGGGTTGATTTGGGCATGACAAATGTTAAATTTGGGGCATGACATGAAATTGTGGATTTTGGGTAATTGACATAATTAGCCTGAAATTGGCATAAATGGCAAATGAATAAATTGGCTAAGATAAGTATGCTGAGACACGAGGTTAGACTCCGTTTACGGTAGAAACCTTCCCGGAACCAACCGGCCTAACCAGCAACTGCAAACGGTCAGTCTAATGTGAGAGGTTGTAGGCATAACTAAAAGATGCTTAGACACGAGGTTAGGTCTGGCTTATGGCAGAAGTCTTCCGAAAACCGCCCGGCACATCCAGCGGCCACAAGCAATCGACCGAATGTAAGAGGTCTGTGCATTAATAACTAATTAATGCTGGTCAACGATGAATATGTTACCTAAAACATACTAGTTGGGTGGGGTTAAGTTAACCTGTGTAAGATGACAACTTAGCCAATATTACATGAGCAAAGCGGATAGGGTTAAGGCAAGTTTAACCAATAATATATATTGATTTGATAAGGGGATGGGGTTGTCATCTGGGCAGATAGACAACACTTAACCAATATAAGTTGTGTTAGGATAAACCTTGGGAAAAACCCTAGTAGCGGTAGGGACCTTTTTTAGACAGTAAACCACTTAGAGTTATCAGTAACCCTGAGCTAGGCAGGGTTGGGGCACGCTTACTGGGTTGATTATAAGAAGTCAAATAGGCGAGAGGGTGTAGCAGTGCAGGTTTCGACGGGTTCGTTAAGCGTGCAAAAAGGTGTCCCCGACATTGGAAGATTTAACCACTGTACAATAGTAGGTATAAAGCTGTGCAATAAAGGGTTGCCACTTAGGGAGTGATACACCATAAGCTGGGACCTGCACGGGTATCTACAAGTTAGAAGATGATCGATTAAGGGTAGTGTGTGGACATCTAGTATCTATTATGGACAAGTAGGCTGTCAAGGATTATATAGGTGGATACCTCTTACTAGATGTTATGCCTGAGGGCTACCAATTGCAGAAGTGGAATCATTTCGATAAGAATTACTAGTATGTGGTGCAGAGAACTAAATTAAGAAATCTGGGAAGCGCACTAGACATTCCTTTATATTCATCATGTTATCCTGCTTTACCTTATGTCATGGTTATATCTCTCATCCAGTTTATTCTTGTCATAATGCTTTACTTATTTTCTTCCTGAAAATAATTGGACTTGCCAGACTTTATGTTTGACCTTTTTTTGTTTCGCCTCTTTTCTTTCCTCCCCCCAGGTCCTCAGGGTGGGATTAGTGGAGCTTGACTTGGATTTCTTTCTTCTTGAAGTTCTTGGAAGTGTTGGAAGTAATGCTCAGCTTAATCTCTTTTCCATTATGGCTATTTGTAGTGGGATTATGATTTTACTTTTATGTACTCTGATAATAAGTTCGTTCAAGATGGATATTTATGTACTTGACTCTAGTATGTTGTTTTGATGTTCTAACCAAACATGTTTTACTTTTCCACTACAATGAATAAATTTTTAATTTTCTTAAGTACCATTTTATATATCTGTCTTGTGATATTCTATTCTATACTCTTATAATACTCCATGAAAGTTAATGCATTCCCTTAGTGCGTGACATTAATGGACGTGGAGTGTTACACGTGGTATCAGAGCTGAAGGTTACCAGAATAGATAAAAGATTTTTGAAAAACCATTTTCAAAAGCATTTTTAGAAAGAAGTATTTTCAAAAACATGTTTTAAAGAGAGCATTTTCAAGAGAAAGGTTTATTATGAAAAACATAATCCCAAGAGCCATATATCTATCTTTCGATTCTCTGTTTTGAATCTCTCCCTTTTTCCTTTCAGTATGTCTGGAGAACCCGAAATACTCGAGGGCGTACAGATACCAGGCTGGTTCCGAAGGTATCTGGAGGCAAGGGCTAATGCTGCAGGCCCAGCAAATGTTCCTCCTCCTCCTCCCCCTTCTCGTGTAGGCTCTTTTTCGAAGATATGCAAAGACTTCCGTGTAATGGGCGGAAAACCGTTTCATGGGACCGAGACGTTTGTCGAGGCTAGAAATTGGCTCATGGTAGTGGAGGACTTGTTTGGTTAATTTGAGATAGACGATGGAAGGAAGGTTCAGCTACCTGCTTGGTTGATGAAGGACGAAGCCTCATTTTGGTGGGAAGTAACTAATGGAGGGCATGCAGTGGAGACGTGAATGGATTTTAGAC
Organism: Allium sativum; assembly: GCA_030737875.1. NCBI lineage: Eukaryota > Viridiplantae > Streptophyta > Magnoliopsida > Asparagales > Amaryllidaceae > Allium > Allium sativum. Next base: position 669,491,224 of record CM060916.1, on the reverse strand, counting down.
AAAGGTTCGAGTTGAAGTTTCTTTCACAAGCAAAGGAGACTTTATACATGGAGAGGTTCTTGGCTTTGAAACAAGGGAATTTGTCTGTGAAGGAGTACATTAACAAATTTAACCAGTTAGCAAGATTTGGTATGGAATTAGTTAACACACCACATAAGAAGGCCTTGAGATTTGCTAAGGGATTGAACGAACCGCTTCACGGATTGACTATGTCAAACATTCCTATGGGGGTTACCTTCGAGAAACTTGTTGACATGGCGTTGATGCATGAAGAGGAGAAAGGTGCTAATGTTGATAAGGCACGGGATAACAAAGAGTTGAAGGCTGAAAGATCACAGAACAAGAAAGTGGATCCTAAGAAGAGTGGGAAAACCCAAGATAAAAGGAAGTGCCATTTCTGTGGTATACCGGTCATTTAGCTAAAGATTGTAGAAAGAAGAAGGTTAAGAAGACTAGTTGTTCTCAGTGCGGTGAGACAGGACATCTGATCAAGAACTACCCCAGAAGGCAAGGGCAAGGGCGCGGACAGAGGACATGATCTACTTCTGGAGGGCAGGTTCATGCTCTCATGGCAGCTACGCAAGAGAGAGGTAGAAACATTTCTGTTGAAAGTTTGATTACCCTTTTCGATCATCCTGTACGTACTTTGTTTTATTCTGGTGCTTCACATTCGTTTATATCTGCTTCTGTTGTCGAGTCTCTGCACCTAGATACTAGTCTAGTTATGGATCCCATTGTAGTCTCAAATCCTATTGGGGGCACGACTTATCTTTCTATGTTATGTTGGGATTTGAGATTATACGTGTATGGCATCGAGTTCGAATGCAGCACCTATGTGCTTGGTTTCACGGGCTATGGGTTGATTCTACGAATGGATTAGCTAGCCAGATATGGTGCCATTCTCGACTGTGAAAAGAGGGTAGTTAGACTGTTGACTAGTTTGGGTAATACTCTCGATATTTCTTGTGACCCCAAGGGCTCTGTTATGCTTAGCTACCTAGAATCTCTTGACACATCTATTGATGATTTGCAATCTGTTCGAATAGTCCGTGAGTATGCAGATGTCTTTGAGGAGGTTAGGGGCTTACCTCCAAAATGCGAGATAGATTTCCACATACACTTGGTGGACAATGCAAAGCCAGTTGCATTGCCCATGCGCCACATGGATCCAAGAGAAAGGAGGGAGCTTAGTAAGTAAGTGAAAGAGTTGCTTGAGAAAGGGTTCATAAGAAGAAGTATCTCGGAGTGGGTGCTCCAATTGTTTTTGCTACGAAGGCTGATGGTTCGCTTAGATTACGCATGGACTATAGAGAGCCGAATAAGCTCACGAAGAAGAACAGACACCCATTACCAAGGATAGATGACTTGTTCGATCAGTTGGTCGGCGATCCAGTTTTCTCGCAGTTGGACTTAGCTACAGGATCTCATCAGTTGAGAGTAGCTGAGGATAGTATAGATAAGACTGCTTTTAGGACCCCCAATGGTTTCTTTGAGTGACTCATCTTGCATTTTGGTTTGAGGAATGCGCCCGCATATTTCGTAGATTTGATGAGTAGGGTGTTTAGGGAGTTTCTAAACAAGTTCATGGTAGTCTTTGTGGATGATAACTTGATATTCTCTAGAAACGAGGAGGAACATGCCCTACATCTTAGGGAAGGCTTAGAGACCCTTCGAGCACATCAACTCAAAGCTAAGTTCTCCAAATGTCATTTTTGGAGGAAGGAAGTGAGGTTCTTAGGGCACGTGGTCTCTAAGGAAGGGATAACAGTCGATCCCGCGAAGGTGGTAGCAATCCAAGATTGGAAGATTCCTAGGATTGCAACGGAAGTAAGAAGTTTTCCTGGTTTTGCGAGCTACTATAGAAAGTTCATCAAGGACTTTGCTAAGATATCAGCCCCACTTGCACAGTTGACGAAAATGAATTTGATCTTTTCTAAGGATGTTAACTGTGACGATGCTTTCCAACGTTTGAAGAGGGCTTTGACGATAGCTCCAGTTTTAGTTTTGTCAGATCGGAGTAAACCGTTCATAGTGTATACCGATGCTTGCGGGATAGGGTTTGGCGCAGTTTTTATGCAAGTGGGAAGGGTGATCTGCTATGGTGGAAGGCAGTTGAAAGTCCATGAGAAGAATTACCCTACCCATGACTTGGAGTTAGCGGGCATAGTTTTTGCGCTTATGTCTTGGCGTTACTATTTGCTTGGAGAGAGGTTTGAGTTGTATACAGACCATAAGTCGCTTAAATACTTGTTCTCTCAAAAAGATCTAAACTTAAGGCAACAAAGGTGGATGGAGTTCTTAGCATCCTACGATTTTGAGATTGCATATACCCCTTGCAAGGTTAACGTTGTAGAGGACGCCTTGAGTAGAAAGAAGTTGACTTTGAGTCCTTTGTTTATCGAGCAGCAGAGCTTAGAGTATATCTCCACCTTTGACTTTAGACCCTCTATTGATTATATACCCTGTTTGTTGGCATCATTAAAGGTGCGACCTACGCTTTTGGGACAAATAGGTATGGAACAGCGAGATGACCCACAGTTGATGGAGATAGTAGACATGCTCATAAGAGGGGAGTCCTCGAGCCATCTTAGTAGGTATACTATAAATGAGAAAGGTTGGTTGCGTAGGGATGGGAGACTTTGCGTATCTCGAGACGAGAGTTTGAGAAAGACAATCCTTGAAGAAGCACATCGTTCTAAGATGACCATACATCCCGATGCAGACAAGATGTATAGGGACATGAAGCGAGTTTTCTTTTGGGTCGAAATGAAGAAGGATGTGGCTAAGTTTGTTTCTAGATGCTTAGTGTGCCAGTAAGTCAAGGCTCAGCAAAAGAAGGCTGGTGGTTTGCTTCACCCTTTAGAGGTTCCACAGTGGAAATGGGAAAGTGTTTCCATGGATTTCGTCGATGGGTTGTCAAGGTCAAGGAAGGGTAATACGGGGTTTGGGTAGTAGTGGATAGACTTACCAAGAGCGCCCATTTCATTCCCGTTAAGAGTAAAAGAACAACAACATGGTTAGCCTCTTTTTATCTCCGAGAGATAGTTCGTCTACACGGCATACCTTCTAGTATTGTGAGCGATCGAGATCCCATTTTCACTAGTGAGTTTTGGAAGAGCTTGCAAGAGGTGGTAGGAACGCAATTAAATTTGAGTACTGCTTATCACCCTCAGACTGACGGCCAGACAGAAAGAGTGAATTAGATTCCAGAAGATCTTTTCAGGTTATGCATCTTGGACTTTGGAGGAACATGGGAGGAACATCATCCATTAGTAGAGTTCGCCTACAACAACAGCTATTAGACTAGTATTGGTATGGCACCTTTTGAAGCTCTATATGGACGACCTTACTGATCACCTACTTGTTGGTGGGAATCTACGGATAAGATTTTGCTTGGGCCCAAGATGATTAGGGAAACTTCAGAGAAGACAGACTTGATTTGAAGACGCATGAAGACGGCACAGGACCGGCAAAAGTCATATGCTGATAAGAGAAGTACCGATCTTGAGTTCGATGCTGGAGACATGGTCTTTATCAAAGTATCACCATTGAGGAATGTATTTCGCTTTGGAGCTAAAGGGAAATTTGGCACCAAGGTTCGTAGGGCCATTCCCCATTACAGAGCGAATTAGACAGATGGCCTACAGAGTAAAGTTTCCCGAGAAGCTCAGTGGTGTTCATGACATATTTCATGTGTCGCATTTGCGAAAGTGTTTACATGATACCGCGGAAGTAGTAGAGCCGAGCATGCTTAGAGAAGTGGAAGTAGAGCAAGATGCCACGATAAGACGAACTCCTACATGCATCCTTGGGTCGGAGGTCAAGAAATTACGCAACCGAGAGGTCAAGTTGGTTAAAGTTTTGTGGGGAGATGACCAAGGAAACGTGACTTGGGAGACTGAAGACAAGATGCGTGTGTCATACCCTTTCCTTTTTGAGGTTATGTTCTTAACTTCTCCTTTTTCTACCGCTTTGTTTATACTTACTCTATCGTTTAGTGTATCCTCTCGATTATATCTTCGGCCCTTAGGTAGAAAATTCTTTGGTTGTAAACATGTGTTTGAGACATGTTATGTTTGGTAGATGCAAGTGGATGTAAGTGTTTGCTAGTGGTTTCTCGTGGACACATTTACACACACATTAGGCACTAGATCGACTCAATCACTGTCATATTGCATATGAATGAGTGCGCATATTTAAGTTAATGGATGTATCATTAATGTGTTATCATATGGATGCTGCATTTGAATGAATGAATGTGCACTCATATAGAAATGATATGTATCATTAGGATTCTTTTGCATACATAATGGATGCATGGCACTATCATGTTTTGCATTAAGGAGGTCAATTGAATCAGTAGACCGCATGATCTTCGCATTAGATAAGGAACATATACACACACTTTTGCATATGTTCATATAGAATTAGGAATCTTTTAAGGACAATGGATGCTTGTGGATGATGGATGAGTAGATGGATGTTTGGAAGGTAGGATACATTCTTCTTAACCTAAAGATTTCGGGGACGAAATCCTTGAAGGAGGGGAGAATGTAACACCTCATAATTTTATAATATTAAAATTGAAAAATTAAAGAATATTTAATTTTTATAAGAAGAATTAAGGGAAACGCGTTACGCCATTGCGTTCGTCTCGGAATCTGCTTGAGATGGAGTCTGAGTTTGCGTAAAACAAATACAGTATGAAGAAGTTATGGAGCTTAGAAGATTTCGTTTAAACTAGAATTAAAATAATGATTAAAATAAAATTCGAAATTCAAATCAGCAATAAGTGGCATGGGCGGTAATTATCCCGCTCTAGGGTGTCGACCCCCCTAGGGGAGTCGATATAGATGTCGACCCCTCTATAGGGGTGTCGACATGGGTGTCGACCCCCCTTGAAGGGGTCGACCCCATCGGCTAGATCTGGGCAGTGACGAATTTTGAGAATTAGGGCTTATGTGGCATTCTCTGATTGGTTGGGTGATGTGTTTTTCTGGTTTGGATGGTTTGGATGGAACCTAACCTAATCTAAAGGCCCTAATTCGCCTAATACATCCATATAAACACACCTAGACCTAACCCTAATTTCATTACACTAAATCGTACGCCTCCATTCTACCTCAACCTAAGCTAAAACTAGTCACTCTTCTTCAACAAATCAAAGTAAAGGAATTGGGTAAAGGGGAACAGATCTACAACAACAACAACGCCTAATTCTCTTCTTAATCCAACCTTTGTGAGTTCATTGATTATTTTTAAATTAAAATAATGCCAAAGCAATTCTAACATGTTGTAAATTGGATTTGGGAATTAAACATGATAATAAGATTGGATCTCATCAGTTATATCTTAGCCTATACATCAGATTCGTGATTCTTATATGTCATTGGCTTATACATCAGATCTGTGATTCTTATATGCCCATGTTGATATTATCATCAGTTTTATTCGTTTTATCTTTATGACCAATTCATACTTATGCCTATTTTATTATTATTATGCACGTTCTTTATCTTGTCCTTTCCTCTTTCCCTTTTTGGTTTTTATAGCCAGGCTACTTCGAGCCTAGGGCAAATCTCATAAGAGATGAACGTACGAACGGTAATTTAGGGAAAGTTGGGAAATTTGGCATAATATAATTGGTTTGATTTGAATATGACAAATGTTAAATTTGGCATAATATATGTTGGGTTGATTTGGGCATGACAAATGTTAAATTTGGGGCATGATATGAAATTGAGGGTTATTGGTAATTGACATAATTAGCCTAAAATCGGCATAAATGGCAAATGAATAAATTGGCTAAGATAAGCATGCTGAGACACGAGGTTAGACTCCTTTTGCGGTAGAAGCCTGCCCGGAACCAACCGGCCTAACCAACAACTGCAAACGGTCAGTCTAATGTGAGAGGTCGTAGGCATAACTAAAAGATGCTTAGACACGAGGTTAGGTCTGGCTTGTGGCAAAAGTCTGGCCGGAACCGCCCGGCACATCCAGCGGCCACAAGCCATAGACCGAATATGAGAGGTCTGTGCATTAATAACTAATTAATGTTTATCAAAGATGAATATGATACCTAAAACATCTTAGGTAGGTGGGGTTAAGTTAACCTGTGTAAGATGACAACTTAACCAATATTACATGAACAAAGTGGATAAGGTTAAAGCAAGCTTTACCAATAATACATATTGATTTGATAAGTGGATGGGGTTAAGTCAACTGGGTAGATAGACAACACTTAACCTATATAAGTCGGGTTAGGATAAACCCTGTGGAAAACCCTAGTAGAGGTAGGGACCCTTTTCATACAATAACCCACTTAGAGGTATCGGTAACCCTGAGCTTGGTAGGTTTGGGGCACGCTTACTGGGCTGATTATAAGCGGTCAAATAGGATCGAGGGTGTAGCAGTGCAGGTTTCGACGAGTTCGTTAAGCGTGCAAAAAGGTGTTCCCAACATTGGAAGATTTAGCCACTGTACACTAGTAGGTATAAAGCTATGCAACAAAGGTAGGGAGTGATACACCCTAAGATGGGACCCGCACATGTATCTACAAGTTAGAAGCCGATTGATTAGCGGTAGTGTAGGAACATCTAGTATCTATTATGGGCAAGTAGGCTGTCAAGGATTGTATGGGGAGGATACCTCTTACTAGATGTTACGCCTGAGGGCTACCAATTGCGGGATTGGGATCATGTCGATAAGAATTACTAGTAGGTGGTGCAGAGAATTAAATTAAGTAAGAAATCTGGGAAGCGCAGTCGACATTCCTTTATATTCATCCTGTTATCCTGCTTTACCTTATGTCATGGTTATATCTCTCATCCAGTTTATTCCTGTCATAATGCTTTACTTATTTTCTTACTGAAAATAACTGGACTCGCCAGACTTTATGTCTGACCTTTTTTGTTTCGCCTTTTTCTTTCCTTCCCCCCAGGTCCTCAGGGTAGGATTAGTGGAGCTTGACTTGGATTTCTTTCTTCTCTAAGTGCTTGGAAGTGTTGGAAGTAAGGCTCAGCTTTATCTCTTTTCCATTATGGCTATTTGGAGTGGGATTATGATTTTACTTTTATGTACTCTGATAATAAGTTCGTTCAAGATGGATATTTATGTACTTGACTCTAGTATGTGGTTTTGATGTTCTAACCAAACATGTTTTGCTTTTCTGCTGTAATGAATAAATTTTGAATTTTCTTAAGTACCATTTTATATATCTGTCTTGTGATATTCTATTCTATACTCTTATAATACTCCATGAAAGTTAATGCGTTCCCTTAGTGAGTGACATTAATGGACATAGAGTGTTACAGGTCAGCCATAAATTTGGATCGGTCTAAAAACTATTTACAGAAATGCCACTGGTCTACTTTACAGTTGTATACAGCTAGCATAAACCATATATTACAGTTCTGTCACCGCATTTGAACACGACCGATCCAAAAACAAAGAAACGCAGCGATCCAGTTTTTGGTGCTAGTACTGATCCAAACTTTGTCCAAAATATATCGATCTGGTTTAATAAACTGCCACTTCATTTGTATCCTTTTTAAAGGACCATCGCTTGCATGCCTCTTCAAGCCGATCCACGTGCCCAAAGTTGCTATGGAAATGATGCTGCTTCCTTTTATTTAATACTAATCCATTTATTTGTTGTGGAAGGTAAATAGGACCGACCCAATTTTGAATGTACCAATCCATTCACCAACTTGAAGCCGCCATGTGCCTTGTATATAGTTTGAACGTAGTCCGCCTTTTCTGTTTTACACCGACCAGGATTTTATGTGTAATAGGATAACATAGTCGATCCATTTCATTTAAATGCACTAACCCAGTTATGTTCCCCCGCCTTTTTATGACTGACAGTATGTTGTAGCACTTTTGGACCAACCCAGTATTCTACATGCAAAGTGACCACTCCACATATTCATTCTTGACACATACGATCTGGTATTGCAGTAGCCAGGCGGAACAATTTACGTAAATACATTCACTTGCCAGGTGTACATAATTGTGACCGACTTATTTTGCTACTATGGCAATTGAAACGATGCATGGTATAAACAAAATGAACATATCCATTTTTCACACAGTATATGTCTTTATGCATGGTGAATGCACGCGCAATTCATGCATAGGAAGGAAATGGTCCACTTCAACATTTGTTACTATTCCACACATGAATGAGTCACGTCAATATATGATTTTCAAATCCTATTTCCATTTTCTAGCGTGTACATGCGTGACCAATATCACATAATCATATGGCAATGCAATGTTATGAATAGAACGATCCATGCTTCAATTACAGTACCGATCCAAATGCTGCTAATGTGCCAACCGACCAATGAGACCGATCCGATGTAGTGACCGATCCAATGCTTTGCAGCTGACCGTATGTTGAAGTCGACCAACCCAGTTAGCAAAGCCGACCGATTCGATCAGACCGACCTACATAGCCGAGACCGACCCACGGTAATAGATTGAGCCATTCAGTGCTTTGCGACTGACCGACCCGTTGTGTACAACATGACCGACCAACCAAAATTGAACTGAACTGACCGATCCATGTACACTGAGATTGTCCATCCCATACATATTGACTGTACTGCCCGGTTCGTTAATTCTAGCTTTGAATTTGATCCAACAGTATACGTATGATTTTTTAGTGGATAACATTTGCCCCTCGGAGTTTATAATTTTTATTTTATGGAAAATTGTAAACTCCGAAATTCTCATTTATTTTGATATATAGACCATGGGATCATTTATGTTTTTGATACTTTACAGGCGTGGATCGGAACATACACCTTATGTATGGATTGAGTATTCTCTAGTGTAACGAATTGGAGTTTTTCCGATAATGGGTTGGACGCAGGCTACTCTGGAAGACCAGTTTTCTGGACATTGGCATTTCTGCTTTCGGGTCGGAGTTTTAGACTTTTAGGGTCTGAGCAGGATTTGCTGAGATTAAGCTAGATGGGTGATCTCAACATTTTGCAGTTGAACCCGGATCTCGACTTTGTCAATTCAGTCTGATGTTGGTTTATGCCATAGTAGTGGCTATTTGTTTTTGGACATACGCTTGGCCGCCAGGCCTTCTTTGGAGTAATGCACGTCCTTTGAAGGCAATCCATAATATTTTGAGACCATACATGCTTTTTCAATGCTATGACCTGTTCTGTAATAACAGAAAAATATTGCATGGTTTTGGGCGAATATTTGTTGTCGACTGCCCATATCGACAACAAGTTAGTCAGTTAAAATATAACTATAGCGAATTTTTGTTCTGAATGGAATGAAGTGTTTGCATAGGACTATTTTATTTAATGGTTTAAATTGCATTGAACATTATCTGCATGAAACTACATTCTAATTCGAATTCGCGCCAACCCTTAAGATCAATGGGTCGGGATAATTTGACCGTGGATCTTAAACGTCATTGTTTTAATGACTTATACGATGGTGGACAGCATTCCACATTTTTAGAAATGCATATTCATGATGAATTCCCTGCTTAATTTTGGAGAAGGCTAGGAAATTTTGACCCTGGTTTAGGAGATCGTTATCAGCCTTCCTCTAGGGAAATACTTTGGATTTATTGCCTTTGCTTGGGCTCAAATTTAATACTTGTCATGTCTGAGATTTCATACAAACACGAGTTAGCTGGTTAAATCCAAATTCCATCTGTAATCCGGCTTGACTAACTCAGATATTGGAGACTTTTGTCACTCAATTATACTATCCAAGCGTCGGTAATTTTGGATGGAGTGCCTTTAGAAAGGACTTCGGTTAAGACCCAATGTTTATCGTGATTGGATCAGGTGCTTCCTGATTCTGAAGATCAATTGGGCATCCAACATTCTTCACATCTGAGATTTCAGAAGCTACGTAAGTGGTTTTCATTCTTCACACCTGGGGATTCTAGATGCTACACAAACGATTTGATACTCTTCACATCTGAGATTCCAAATGCTACGCAAGTGGATTTTCATTCTTCGCATCTGGGAATTCCAGTTGCTACGCAAATGGTTTAACACTCTTCACATCTGAGACTCCAGATGCTACGTAAGTGGATTTTCATTCTTCGCATCGGGGAATTCCAGAAGCTATGCAAATGGTTTAACACTCTTCACGTCTAAGATTCCAAATGCTACTCAAGTGGATTTTCATTCTTCACATATGAGGATTCCAGACGCTACACAAATGGTTTAACACTCTTTACATCTGAGATTCCAGATGCTACGCAAGTGGTTTTCATTCTTCGCATCTGGGAATCCCAGACGCTAGACAAATGGTTTAACACTCTTCACATCTGAGATTCTAGATGCTACACAAGTGGATTGGAGCGGCTGTTGTATTGTCCAAGGGGCAGCTATTAGCTCATTGGTCGGACAATCGACTTAGCATGCTATTTCAATTTTAGGAACTTGAAGCTTTGAAACTCCCACTTGGGGAGGTGCCCCTCGACATAGGTTATAGCTCCCTCGTTTGTTTGCCATGGCGCTTGCTTGTTGTTTGAATCTTTGTGACTTTCCCATTAACTTTTCAAGGCAGTGCTGTTCTATTTTCACATTTGTGCATGTTGATATTTAAATCGTTTGGCACTTGAACTAGCATTGTTGGGGTCGCCATGTTTTGTCAGATTTCACAAGAACAAGCGCTCGACAAATGATCTACAATATGAAATCAACTTTATAAGAAAGTTTTGATTTGACATATAATTTTGCAAGCAAGAAATTCATTCATACAGATATGCTCTTATTTGCAGAGCTAATGTTTAGTGCATCACTTGCAGATTATTACAGACTGTTTACAAGAAGATTATAATATAACAGAAAGTAAAACGCGAAGTAAAGCATGAACTAAAGTAGGAAATAGAGCATGAAGTAAAGCGGTGGCGATGTTGATTGCTTATTTTGAGCCAATGGAATTGGAGCTCCATTGGTGGTTATCAGTCGATAATCATCCTTGGCATGGTTTGAGTAGAAGCTACGTTGCATGGACCAGACCGATCATTTGATTCCCCTTGCCCTGGGGAGCTGTAGAAGGATTCATGGCTTGCAGATTCTTTACATACTGGTGTAGCCTGTTTTTCCAGATCAACTCCTCAATAGGGTTCTTTAGGTGTCGGCACTCATTAGTGTTATGACCAGGTTGGTTGTGAAATCTGCAGAACTTTCCAGGGTTTGCTGCTTTGTTGCATATCCTTATTGGAATTGGCTCTGCATACTCTTGAGAATTCTTTGTTGCATGATAGATATTTTTAGAAGTTTCGTTCAAAGGCGCCATCTCTGATGAGTTGAAAAGGTGAGACTTCTTATTAGCCTTGTTGTCGTTCCCATCATTGGCGTGCTTCTGCCCCTGAGTGTTACTCTGATTATACTAAGCAGCAGCATTTTTGGAAGCTTCAGGAGGTTGGTTTGAATTAGTAATATGAAGAGGTGCAACCTTATTGTCCAATCTTATGCACTCCTCGTCCTTTTTATAGAATTTGTCAAGCGTGCTTGGCTCTTTCACTTTGATCCATTTGCCAAATTTGCTATTCTCGTCTATGGTGCCAATTAGAGACATTAAGATCATACGAGGCTCGGGATTTCCTACTTCGGATACAACAACATCGAATCTTTTGAGGAAAGCTTTGACAGATTCTTCTAGTTTTTGTTTCATTGATGTAAGAAAAATAACGTCCTTCGCCTTCGTATCTTGCAACCTGTACTGCTCTTTGAATTTCAGGATCAAATCATAAAATTGGTTGATGGATGTAGGCGGGAGCCTTGTGAACCATAACGATGCGACACCTTCTAGATAGAGAGGGAAGCACAGGCATTTGATTTCGTCTGTTGCTTTAGCTCCATTCATATACCATTCGTATTTGTATAGGAAGTGATTCAGATCAGAAGTCCCATTGTACGGAGGCAGAGTAGGATGAGTGAACTTCTTGGGAAATTCAGCCTTACGGATCCTCTTTGTGAATGGATTTTTGCCGAGAGAGAAGTCTCGTTCCCTTTTTCTATCCTTGTGAGGTATGTTGTCTTTCAAGATTTGCTTTACCACATCCGCGATATATTCCTTTGAGTTGTGTCATTCCGGGGAGCGCACTTCGATCTCTTTTCCAGATGCTTGTCGTGGCGAGTGATCACGTTTAGAGGATCTAGGTCTTTTACTTCCACTATGGGAAAGTGCCCCCTTGACAGGACTTGCAACTCGTCAGTTATTTCGATCGGAATAGTTTATAGCTTTCAACTTTGAGCCTTCGACATTAGCATCGTCTTTGCCAAAAGATCCTTCCATGTTATCATTACGAGGATCGGAGGCCGACGAATTTGCATTCTCTTCAAGGTTGACATGGATTTTCAGAGGAGGAGCGGGATTTACTTGAGCGTTTAGGAGTGCGCTCACTTTATCCATCAAAGCTTGATTAACATCCACGAGAGTTTTATTAGCATCAGTTAAAGCTTTGTTGGAAGCTTCCATGCGTTGACTCAAATTAGCGACGACGGCATCTAATTCGACTTTAGTCACTCCGGCTCTGGACATTGAATTTTCTCCCATTTAGAAGCGGTTAGTGAAAGGAGTCGCTTCGTTGTTAGCAGCGTTGTCATTTTCTTCAATGACTTTGCTGGTGGTCTTCTTTGACTTATCCATTATTTCAGATAAGGTTTTAAATTTGGAAGATAGTTCGTCAATTGGCCTCGGTCTTAAATTTGCAGAATATAGGGTAGAAGTAGGCTTAGAACTTCAATGTAAAGGAAGGTGATGCGAACGTGGCCCCACGGTGGGCACCAAATGTTTGGATCAAAAAACGACTCAAACGCCAAGGGTGTGATTTCACACTTACCAGTTATGGTTAGAAATTAAAAGGGCCACAATCGCAAAATAAATAGAGAAAAACAAGTAAAAGACACGGGATTTTTATAGTGGTTCGATCTTAGCAAATATCTATATCTGAAGTATTCCTCATCATTATGGAGAGAATTACATATTTTATCATCTCATGCATCATATTTATTACACTTGACCACTTTTTTGATAATTCTCCCACTTTTGTGATAATTCTCCACTTTTTGCTCTCTTTCCGCTTTTGATCAAACTTAGATTCGAGAAGGAACAGATTGGATCGTGTAATTATATACTTTTCCTCGGTTCCAACATGAAAATGGTGCTAGATCCGTGCTTTGAAGAGGAGCAATGGCGATTGGAGATCACTTGGAGTAGATCGGAGTGTGAATTAATGGTGTTCGGAGAAGATGAGATTCATTTCATGTAGGAGGAAGAAGGAGAGGACTTTGGTGGACATTAATGGAGTTTTTAGAAGCTTTAGAATGGTCGAGGAATGATTTTGGCAGCCCTTCGAGGTAGTGGAATCGGTCCCTTGAATTGTGGGGAAGGGGGCTATTTATAGGCGAAGTTTGATGATAATGGCAGTCTTGTAATTATGGAGTTCAAAGTTTGGGTCGGCCATAAATTTGGATCGGGCTAAAAACTATTTACAGAAATGCCACTGGTTTACTTTACAGTCGTATACAGCTGGCATAAACCATATATTACAGTTCTGCCACCGCATTTGAACATGACTGATCCAAAAGAAAAGGAACGCACCGATCCAGTTTTTGGTGCTAGTACCGATCCAAACTTTGTCCAAAATGTACCGATCTGGTTTAATAAACTGCCACTTCATTTGTATCATTTTTAGAGGACCATAGCATGCATGCCTCTTCAGGCCGATCCACATGTCCAAAGTTGCTATGGAAATGATGCTGCCTCCTTTTATTTATTACTGATCCATTTATTTGTTGTCAAAGGTAAATAGGACCGACCCAATTTCGAATGTACCTATCCATTCACCAACTTGAAGCCCCCGCGTGCCTTGTATATAGTTTGAATGTAGACAGCCTTTTCTCTTTTACACCGACTAGGATTCTGTGCGTAATAGAATAACATAGTCGACCCATTTCATTTAAATGCACTGACCTAATTATGTTCCTCCGCCTTTTTTATGACTGGCTATATGCTATAGCACTTTTGGACCGACCCAGTATTCTGCATGCAAAGTGACCAGTCGACATATTCATTCTTGACACATACAATTAGGTATTGTAGTAGCCAGGCAGAACAATTTACGTAAATACATTCACTTGCCACGTGTACATCATTGTGACCGACTCATTTTGCTACTGTGGCAATCAGAACGATGCATGGTTTAAACAAAATGAACATATCCATCTTTCACATAGCATATGTCTTTATGCATGGTGAATGCACACACAATTCATGCATAGAAAGGAAATGGTCCACTTCAACATTTGTTACTGTTCCACACATGAATGAGTCACGTCAATATATGATTTTCACGTCCTATTTCCATTTTCTAGTGTGTACATGCGTGACCAATATCACATGATCATGTGGCAACGCAATGTTATGAATAGACCGATCCACGCTTCAATAACAGTAACGATCCAAATGCTGCTAATGTGCCGACCGACCAATGAGACCGATCCGATGTAGCTACAAATCCAGTGCTTTGCAGTTGACCCGTATGTTGAAGTTGACCGACCCAGTTAGCGAAGTCGACCGATCCGATTAGACCGACCCACATAGCCGAGACCAACCCATTGTAATAGACCAACCCATTCAGTGCATTGCGACTGACCGACCCGTTGTGTACAACATGACCGACCGACCAGAATTGAACTGAACAGACCGATCCATGTACACTGAGATTGACCGACCCATACACATTGACTGTATTTCCCTATCCGTTAGTTCTATCTTTGAATTTGATCCAACAATATACGTATGATTTTTAGTGGATAATAATAAAAATAAGGAATTATATTAATTAGGCAAATGAAATGATCCGAACTTCCCCGGTGAGGAAAGCCCGGATTGAGTCGAGAACAAGCCACAAAAGAACGCAGACAGAAGAACATTTCATTGTTAATTACAACAATTCCATCAGAATACAAGAATATACAGAGTATGAATAAATATTACACAGAAAAATATCAGAGATTTAAATTACATTAATTTACATAGCAGCAGAAAATAATACAAAACACAACTGAAGGAGATATACGGATACAAAGCTTTCCGGATATCGTTCCAGCTGTAAACCAGGATCCTGCGAATACAAATCTGCAAAACCAAAACTACTAGCTGCCCATGTCAAAATAAGGGCACCCAGAGTTTTGGTTAAAACAATAAACTCCAGGTCAGTCATGTGACTGGTGTGAGAACTAAAACAGTTATTTAAAACTTTACTTTAAATCAGATATATCAAGGGACCACGTCGTATAAAACGGAACGGGTTTTCTCCCAAGAATACCAGTGCATATAACAAAATAGCGCAATGCTTGTTGGAAAAATGAAGCTATTATAAGACCCAGGTCCTATCACACAATGCAACGCAAGCCGGGGGATAGGGTTTTCCCTTATAATGGCCAAACATGCTTAGTACGTTTAATATCATTTGATACTATTATAAGTGTATAGTGTCAAAACTATTTCAATCATAAATATTAATCATAGACGGCATGGGTACCATATATCATGCCGACATACTAGGCTCTACAATCAAAACCGCAAATGTCACATATTTGGAAGTTGGATTTCCATCTGTGAACCGAGGCTAAAGATAGTCCTCAACCGATTCGAGACGCTCTAGCCCGCCCCTCAGGACCCAGACTCAGGTGGGCCCATGGATCCTCAGGGCCAGTCCACCGATGTGGATTAAACTTAAACCCTGAACATGCGTTTCCCCGCCCTATGGGGCGTAAATGAGCCAACAAATGACTCCATCAGACCCGGATCGTCCGATTAAACCGAGGCGCCTCGCAACAGCAACAACCACATAAGTCAAACTCGTCAGGGCATGTAAAACCACTGACGTCACTTCTAGCTAGAAAGAAACGCATGCCCTCCCTGACGTCCTCTCCCGTTTTGGTTCACACCGGGGTGTGAGGCTCGCGAATCAACGCTACACAAAGGTATGCCACACAGGCCGTGCTTTGATCATCAACCACAAGACTTTGCTTTCAACAGAAGCCTTGATCATTTGCCACTTAGGCATGCCACACAAGCAATTCACTCCATGCGTTTGATATCCATCAATATATAACCCCTGAGCTCGTACGTCTCAGAGAAGGGCGTTAAGCAAGAGAATAAATTCTCCACCGCCAAATAGATATGTATTTAATAGAAATCAATCACACAGACTAAAATCCAATGTCAGACACACAGTCCATTTAAAAGTTCATTCTGGGTCTGAACGAAACCGAAGGCACCTAGTACCCCGCATATCCATCGATCTCCAAGTACGTCTGGACGACCACTAACTGATTCCCTCCTCTTGGGTGTACGGTCCAATCAAGATCATCGGTAATTATCCAAACGACGTAAAGACCTCCGGTCTTCAACCACCGTCTTCATCTTCGACACCACGTTGAATTAATTATTCAGAATGGGTTAAACCCGGTCTTTCTGAATAACTCGCGTATATAATAAACAAGTGTTACACAAACACAACATACGCCTCATTCCAATTCAGAATATTCGTTTATTCAAATATTCTTATACTTTGGGAAAGGTTCCCTTTAATTTTATCAAAGATAAATTCTTTAAATTTATTCTTTAATCTTCTTTGAATATCAATTCAAACTAGTCGGGATTAGCGAACCACACCGAAGTAATCATTTATTTCATTTCCCAATCCCAACCTATTCATCACATGAAGTAAAACTGGTCATACTTTATATCTAACACCACGGTGTTATCGGTAAATTCAGTTACCATTTCACGTTCAAATCTAATTAAAGATTTAACTATCGCGTGGAGCAAAACTGGTGATACTCCATTCTCGACCTTTTCAATCTAATTAAAGATTCATTAAAACTCCATTTAGTTTTAATCTTTGACTGGGTTAAAGAATCAATGTCATTTAAAACATGGTTCACGATAAACCCAAAATCACATTCCATTTCAATCAGTCCCTAACCGTAAATTAGCAAGTGAGCAATTCCCTAAGTATTAACCCCGAAGGCCGAAACCAACATCAGATCAATACCCAAGAAACCGTTCTGCTTAACTAATCTCTAGTTAGTTTATGATTTTCTTAACTCCTTTGGGTTTAAGAACAGTATTATTGAAGATACCGTTCACGACGTCCCAAAATCACATTCCATTTCAATCAGTCCCTAACCGTAAATTAGCAAGTGAGCAATTCCCTAAGTATTAACCCCGAAGGCCGAAACCAACATCAGATCAATACCCAAGAAACCGTTCTGCTTAACTAATCTCCAGTTAGTTTCTTATTTTCTTAACTCCTTTGGGTCTAAGAACAATATTATTGAAGATACCGTTCACGACGACCCAAAATCACATTCCATCAATTTTCGGGTTAAAGAACAAGTGTTATTTAAAACACTGTTCACGATAAACCCAAAAATCAATACCAATTCATTTCCAATTAAATATCATTTAATTGGTGCACTTCATTAAATCTAAACAAAAAGATTTAATCTTTTTCTCAACTGGGCTTAAGAACAGTGTTAATGAAGACACCGTTCACGACAAACCCAAATCATATTTGATATTAAATACAAGGCTCTGAATAGAAAATATATCGGCTTATATTCAATATCAAATTCTACGACCAACAAATATCGTATTGGAAATAACGATATATATATATATATCTTTCAAATTTCCATAACAATATCTGTATAATCACAAAATCCCACATCGAAATATTCCAAAGGCAATTTCGATTCAAATCCATTCCAATTCAATTATTGGAAATTCTGGTTTCTTTTAAAACCGTTTTCAAATTCAATTTATTTATTTCAAAAATAAATTGCTTTTAATTCTAGTTCAAAACTAGTTCATTTCGATAAAAATCTATTTTTATCTTTTCAAATATGGAGTTTTTCATCCCAACTCTTCCCAAATCATTTCTTATGATTTTACACAAATTATTTCTATTTTTAATAATTTTATTAAGGCCCGTACAGTCGATTTCCATCAACGGCCATCGAACTGCACTTACAGCGACCTTTTCCAAATTTGATTTGGACATAATTCCAAATCCAACCATTAGATTTCAAATTTCTAATATTCATTAGAAAGCTCTTTTCGATACGAACCCAACGGTTCCGGTTTTAGGAGAATCCGACGGCCGGATCTCCCGCAATATCCATTTGAAGTCAATGGTCGAAATTCGCGAACTGCTGCGACGCAGCGCGTTCTATTCAGGCCATTATATTTATAATATATATATATATATATATATATATATATATATATATATTTCGTCGATTTCTTTTCAAAACGTATTTTATAAATCGTTTTAAATTCGTTTTCAAAACGATTTCAACTTCATTTCAAATTCAAATCAAAATTGAATTTTTCCACATAAATTCGTTTTAAATTCATTTCAAATTGATTTTAATTCAAATCGATTTTTAATTCAATTTCAGTTCGTTTACAATTCGATTCAATTTCTATTCGATTTTGATTTTATTTCAAATCGATTTCTGTTCAATTTCAATTCAATTCGAATTCACTTCAATTTGATTTCAATTCGAATTCAATTGTATTCAATTTTAATTCGAATTCAATTCTATTCAATTTCAATTCTATTCGAATTTCAAATCATTTCAGTTTATTTCGAATTTCAAATCAATTCAATTAAATTCGAATTTCAATTCACTTCAGTTTATTTCGAATTTCAAATCAATTCAATTTAATTCGAATTTCAATTCACTTTAATATACATTTCAATTTGAATAAAATTGATATAAATATCGTTCACGTCAAAATGGCGCCAATCTAATCAACACGGCTTCATATATTTCTATTTTCAAATATTTCTTTTTTTCAAATATTTCTCTTTCAAATATTTCTTTTTCAAATATTTCTTTTTCAAATATTTCTCTTTCAAATATTTCTCTTTTAAATATTTCTTTTTCATATATTTCTCTTTCAAATATTTCTCTTTCAAATATTTCTTTTTCAAATATTTCTTTTTCAAATATTTCTTTTTAAAACTAGAATGAGGCCCAATCAACTCCCATATAATGTTAATTATATGGATTTTCTACACCACGTGTATAAAATAACAACGATAAATAATCAACCATCATCCAGAGTGCATTCTACGCTGTATAAGCATCAAATATAAATATTTAACGCTTATGACAGTCTGTCAATCTATCGATCGACATACAACTAATTATTGGGATTAGTGTATGTCATATATCATCCCAATACCCATGTGGGGTTTCAATCCATCAAACGCAGATTTTATTTGTGCAGTTAGGCGATGTGTAAAATTTATCGTCCCAATCAATATCAGTCAAATGTGTATATAAACAAATCGTCCGATTTGTTTATATTTATTTCATTTTAAATACACGTTAAAAATTCTATTTTTAACTATAAAATATTTTTAACTATGTAAATATTTTATTTCATTTCACATCACACAATCAACTACACATCAAAATCAAACAAACAAGCATACAAGCCGTCCATGGTCTGTGGACGACGGGTGTCGGGTGCTACTAAACACCTCTGCTTCCTAGTATATATATTATTAACTAGAAAACAAAATTAAAAGGTGAGAAGTTGTCACAGAGGGTTCCACTCCGCCATTTCATTTCTGAATCGTTTGGATTTGCCTGCATAGTCCCCTCTACGTTGTTCATATTAAAAATCACATTTTTATTTCAACGCTATGAAAAATCACATTTTCATTTCAACATGTATATATAATAAAAATCCGATTTTTATTTCGCTACATATATAAAAATCATATTTTTATATTTCCTATTATATTTTTATTTCCAAAGTTCACATCTTTTTATTTTCAAAGTTCACAGCTTTTTATTTTCAAAGTTCACAGCTTTTTATTTTCAAAGTTCACAGCTTTTTATTTATCTCTTAAAACAAAGCTAATTTTATTTTTAAAATGCACCTTTACAATACAATGCTACATTTATCGAAATCATACTTTTAAAACCATGTTAATTTATTTATTTTTAACAGTGCAAATTTTATCTTTAAAACAAAGCAAATCTTATCTTTCAAAACAAAGTTATTTTATTTCTCAAACTCAAATCTTTCTTTCTTACATAAAAAAAATGAATCTACATATTAATAAAAATCTCGCCTTTACATTATAAAAAACCTCGCCTTTACATTATAAAAATCTAAGCTTTAACCGATTAAAAATCTAAGCTTTAACCGATTAAAAATCTAATTTTGTTTCCATGATGAATCTATGCTTTCATAACTAAACCAAATTTTCTTAACAATCCTTTAATATAGATAAAAGAGAGAAGAAAACAACATTAAATTAAATTAAAGACTCACTGCTCCACGTTGAACTGACGAAGGGGGGATCTCCATCGTCGGCGCTGTAGAGGGTCGGACTAGATTGTGCGTGGTGGTGGTTGGCCCTTCGGGGCGGAGGCGTCGGTCTCTCGAAGTGGGTATGGGAGTTGGGGGGAGTCGCGGATTTCAATCGAAGGGGGGGAGCGGGGTTTCTGGCCGGAGGAGGGTCGGAGGTCGATGGCGCTTGCGGGGAGGGGAGGCGGAGGTGGAGCGACGCATGAGGGGGTGCGGTGGGTTAGCGTAGATCGCCTGGGAGGAGTTTTATTTTTAAATCATTTCTTTAAAATCTGAAGTCAACGCTTGAGGGAGAGAGGGAATAAAGGGGAGGTTTATTATATTATTTAATTTTATTATTTTAAATTCCCTTAAAGCAACTTTTTATCTCGACCTCCAAACGAGACCCACCGACTATCGCCTATAGCTAATTACCCTCATTCCGAACACAATGGGATATGTATCGTAAGCTAATTCGACTGTTTCGATCAGTTTTTGTCAAAATCAACATATCACTCTATATATTGAATTTGAACGCGAATTTCAATTTACTGGGGTCACATACTAAATCGAAAAATTCCAGAAAAATATTTTCAAGCTTCGTATTGACGATACGGTCCTAACAAAACTAATTTCATCGAATTCTGAGACCGTTTGAAAAATGGCGATTTTCCAGTCGATTAAAATCAACTGAAACTGGTCAAACGGGTTTTCCTTTGCCACGCTCACATATTGAATTCAAAAATTATGAAAATTGGAATCTAGTAATAACTTGACATCACGGATCCAACAAAAGTGGTTTCGTCGAAATCCGAGGTCGTTTGCAAAATTACCGTTTTTAAGGGCCAGAATTCCATAGCGACTATTCTGAATTTTCAACTGTGCATATCTTTTGATTCCCGCTATGAAATTTTGATTTCTCGGATTTGTTGGAAAGATATTCTCAATTAGATTCAAATATTTTTGTTTTCACTAAAATCCGGTTTATTTTGAATTCTGTACATTCATTTGAATTTTGAAATCGAATTATCGAACTACCGCGCCATTTTCAATTCCTTATATATATATATATAAATATTTATATTCTAACGACGATCTATATAAAATATACGTTCGAATTCCATTCAAAATAAATTTCTCGTCGATATTATTTAAAATAATTCATTTTAAATATTCAAAATTCATCAAAATTGCCAAAATAAAATTTTTAAACTGGCTCAGATTTTCCGGGTCGTTACAATCTCCCCCACTTAAAACTTTTCGTCCCCGAAAAGGAACGAAGTCGAAAGTTGTTTAACAAACCAGCTCAACTTCCATTATTTTCGCTACGACTTAGGTTCTTCAACTTTTCGGTTTCTAAGAACTTTTCAATTTTTTCAAAAATTTGGCGAACACCCTAAATTTTCGAAAAATTTCGCTATAACCTCCCCTGCACCGGGGACTTCGGGATATTTCATATAGCCTCCCATGGCCTTCTTCAATCCAAAAGAAAAAGAAAAAGCCAAGCGGCTCACAAAATCATCATCACCCAAACAAAACAGTAAATTATGATAAACATGTACCTATTTGTCGGGCAAACAAATTTTATTCTTCTGCTCTAGCCTGCTTGCTATGACCTGTTCAATGTAAGAACATGTATATGCATGCAAATGCGACTAATTTTCAATACAATTTACTATTTGATACAACTAGGCATAACGGTTCAAAATTATCAAACGAATAAACAAACAACACAAACATCAATCAATTAGTGAATTAACGTTTCAAATTCATAATTTTTGATACATACAGAAAATCATGTTTTTGATGCCAAATCACATTAATAGGCCCTATCTAATTTTGGTTCTCACACCAGTCAATAGGAAATATATAGAAAGCCCACTTTCGTCACTCGAACATAAATACTGGTAATGTGATCACCATTATCAGTATCATCCCCGGGCGACTAGAGTGTGATTCTATATCTATCCAGTATACTAAAACTTCGAATACACGCGGATCAGACGTATACGCAAAATCTTTATATACTGCATTGTCCAAATTCAATACAAATAAATATTCATATACAAATAATTGAATTAAATTTTCAAAACAAAATTTGTTTTCATTTAAAAATATACTCTTCACACTCGTTCTAGGATACTACTGATCCTATCTCTAACGAGTCTTTCTCGTTGGATATTACTAATCCAATTTCTGATGAATTCTTTCGTTTGGTTCAAACGTGTCTTGTTCTCCGAGCTCTGTAAACCAAAGCTATGATACCAATTGAAACGACCCGAACTTCCCCGGTGAGGAAAGCCCGGATTGAGTCGAGAACAAGCCACAAAAGAACGCAGACAGAATAACTTTTCATTATTAATTACAACAATTCCATCAGAATACAAGAATATATAGAGTATGAATAAATATTACACAGAAAAATATCAGAGATTTAAATTACATTAATTTACATAGCAGTGGAAAATAATACAAAACACAACTGAAGGAGATATACGGATACAAAGCTTTCCGGATATCGTTCCACCTGTAAACCAGGATCCTGCGAATACAAAACCGCAAAACCAAAACTACTAGCTGCCCGTGTCAAAATAAGGACACCCAGAGTTTAGGTTAAAACAATAAACTCCAGGTCAGTCATGTGACTAGTGTGAGAACTAAAACAGTTATTTAAAACTTTACTTTAAATCAGATATATCAAGGGACCACGCCGTATAACACGGAACGGGTTTCCTCCCAAGAATACCAATGCATATAACAAAACAGCGCAATGTTTGTTGGAAAAATGAAGCTATTATAAGACCCAGGTCCTATCACACAATGCAACGCAAGCCGGGGGATAAGGTTTTCCCTTATAATAGCCAAACATGCTTAGTACGTTTAAAACAAATCATTTGATACTATTATAAGTGTATAGTGTCAAAACTATTTCAGTCATAAATATTAATCATAGACGGCATGGGTACTATATATCATATCGACATACTAGGCTCTACTATCAAAACCGCAAATGTCACATATTTGGAAGTTGGATTTCCATCTGTGAACCGAGGCAAAAGATAGTCCTCTACCGATTCGAGACGCTCTAGCCCGCCCCTCAGGACCCAGACTCAGGGGGGCCCTTGGATCCTCAGGGCCAGTCCACCGATGTGGATTAAACTTGTAACGACCTGGCATTTTTCCCACTCCAAGTCGGTAATTAAACCAACTCGAACCGTTCAAAATGACAGATTGTTATTGGCTTACGGTTTAAACAAAATCAACACAGAATCACAGTGTACAATAATTGCAGCGGAATAAATTTTTACATAAAATATCAGAGTTGTACAATATTTATAGCGGAAGATAAATAAATTTGTACATAAATTTTAGACATATGAAACTTTACACTTTGTTGTCGGCTTAGCGTGCGCACGTGCATCTTCACATCTTTGCGTCCTTTCTTGTTTTGCGAGGTGATATCTACAACCTGGAACACTTAAGGCCTGACTCGAGTGTCCCATGCAAAATACGCAAAACACCCGAGTCAGGATTAAACTTATTTCAAGTTAGCACACTTGGATAAAAACATAAATATAATTAGTTTAATCCAAATTATTATTAAATAACTTTGAGTACCCAAAATAATGAATTGCCGAATAATCATAGCAAAGCAACATGCGGATGTGGTTACATGCGTGGGAAACATCCAATATTAAGAGAAGCATATAAAGGAAACTTCTATAGCAGTTACAAATGGCAAAATGGTGGTATGTTATCTCATATATGTACCGTTCCATTGAACTAAATCAGACCAAATTCAGGTTCGTAATGCATGCAACAAATGTTTGTCCAAAATAAAGTAGGGTCATGCAAATAAGACAAGTTGAATTATGCATACGTGATTTCTTTCAAGAAACAGTAAATAGACTATATGCAAATAAAACTGAATGCAAGTAAGTTTAGTTAAACCAATACATGCAATTAAAATGAATTAAATCAATGCATGCAAATGGAATGAATCAGAACTAATTACATGCAAATGAATCCAATAAATCTCCATATGCTTAACAGTTATAAGATGGCTAAATGCAAATAAATGAATTCAGCTAATGCATGCAAATGAATCAAATAAATCACCGTATGCTTGGCATTTTCCATAACAGCTAAAGGCAAATAAATGAATTGAAATTTATTGCATGCCAATGAATGGAATTGAATCACTGCATGCGTACCATTTTCCCAAGTCAACTATAGGTTGGCCAAATGCAGACAAAAGAATGGAATTAATTTCATGTAAAGCATGCATGACATTTACTAAAATAACAGTAGCATGGCCAAATGAAAACAAAAGAATGGAATTAATTTCATGCATGACATCTTTCTAAATTATCAGTAGTATGGCCAAGCAAAATAGAATTACTGGTATGCATTAGAAATAGCATGTATGGTTGTACAAAAGTATGGTAATGTAAATCTATAAGGGAAATCAATCATTTTAACAGCATAATAACCACAACGGCATACATATCCACATATCTTCCCAAGAATATTTTTCCTAACGATGAATATAGGACATATATGTACTGGAAGTTTAGTTACTCATCTTGGTTTTACTGTTCAAAATATGGTGGGACATGTGGCATATTATAAACTGCTAGTATGCCTTCACAACGACATGCAGCATGAGTTCCAGATTCTTTATTAAAGTACAGCGGGTTTCAAGGGAATCAACATAAGAATTCATGTACCCACTTAATCCAAAGATACAAAGATACGCACTCAACACCACAGACCAGAATGCATACATATTAATAAGAAGTACGCAACCAAATGAGCTAGCAAGGACCAGGACATGTTCACTTTAGATATAACAAGGAAAAGGTTCCAGTTTATACAAGAATAGGGAAATCAAAAGTGTCATGCATAAGGATTTGTGTGTACCCAGAAGGCACCCAATGTTCACATGGTTAAAGTCCCCAAATAATGTAAGGTGCGAACACATTTATATATTTCAGGAATCCAGGTTATTATATAATCTAAGGCGAGTACTGCAATAATAGTTGTGTAGTTTACAAGCAACAGTTAAGACATCATCACATGTGGCAGTATAAAGTTCTTAAAGGACATGGTCAAGTTGTCTATATTATGTGTTCTCTGTACTAGTGGTCGAGCGACCAACAAGTTCCAAACTCAAGGCGAAGTGGCAATAACAGGAAGATATGTATGTTTCTCGAGATACAGTACCATAAATGAAAGAATTGCAACATGCATGCACAACAATTGTGACGGTCAACAAAATGATCAGAGCCATAAATAACAATGCCCAAAACCGACCATATTTAGTGGACGAAGTGGAGAAACTTGCAACAATTTTAATCGTAAGTAAAACTTACGTTTGGTCGAAAGGAAGAGCAGCGGTAACAGCGAGAAAGGTGCTTAGTCGGAGATGACAGAGATGAAGGCTTCAAACCCGCTAGCTTTGGGTTGCGAGCCGCTGAATGTAGCGACAAGGCGGTGAGGTTCGCACGGGTTCATCGGTGTTTGAACTCAAGGCAACTTCAAGCGATTTAAGGTTCCAAAAGGCAAGGTTGGTTTCGATAGCAGCGGGTGGCTCGCGTGCTAGAGCTCTGGCGACGAATGGCGGCTTGCGGAGGTGGGAGTGACAAGACTGATTGACGATGAGTAGGAGAGGCGGAGCATGGAAGCAAGGCTGAACCGAGGATCAAATTCGGTGGCCATGATTTGGATTTTTGGGGCAACATGATTTTTGATTTTGGGAATAGATCGGCTGAGTGCAAATTAATTAAGGGGAAAGGGAACGGGAATATAAAAGAAAGGAAAGAGTACACGCGTTGGTTTCTCTGATAAATCCTGATATGTGTTTGTTTAAGGATTTAAAATCTTACAAGTGGCACAATTTATACTAAACAAAATTTAAAAGAGTACATACTATTTATTATACCATATATGCAAACAAAATAAAAGTATATTTCATATACTTCCCAAATACAAATTCTAGTAAAGCCAAGTTCAACTAAATAAAATTACTTACATTCAATTATAATTCCCAAATAAGATTGAAAAGCAAATTTATAACTTCACAACAATATATTTTAATTAATATTAATATTGCTTAATTTAACAAAACCAATTAAATCCAAAGATAACATTCAAATTTAAATTTACAAAATAATTCCAAAACCAAATTTAAAAATAAACTAGATTCAAAATAAAATCGAATATCAAGTATATACATAAATTTTCAAAATTAAGTTAACTACAAAATTTAAAAATGCCAAAAATTTCTGGTTCGTTACAATCTCCTCACTTAAATCTTTTCGTCCTCGAAAAGGAGACTTGTAAATTTATGCTTACGTGAAACAAATCTTACTTGTAAAATTTATTAAAACCAAATATAAATAAAAGTTATCAAATCAAAATACTTACAATTTCCAATAAGCTTGAAAAGTCACCAAAAGGTCCTTAATAGATTTAACAAAAAATTTATAATACAACTAAATTGGTAAAATTTTATATCGAGACTATTATAAGCAAAACTTAAATTACTGTATTAAACTAAATAAGGGAATTTTCTATAAAATGTAACAGAAAGCTATGTTCAAAGTACAGAATAATTTAAGTAGTTTGAAATGGTAGAGTTATTTTGAAATAAGTCGTTTTTGACTAAAATAAAAATTCAAAGAGTTTAATATAAGATAGCCATAGAGTTAAAGTAAAATGGTTAAATATAAGCAATTTAGAAACTTGGTAGAAAATAGATAATACAATAAAATAGTAAAATAATATAAGTAAAGAACTTGAAATAGATAATCATACATACAACCACAAAATGTAATAGTTTAAATGTGACGATAAGTTAAGTAAAATGAATAAATCTGATGAGTTAACTTAAAATACTATATAAATTACTATATTTATAATTTCAAACATTTGAAAATCTCAAAATTATTTCTCCGAAATTAGAATCCTTTTTTTTTTCAAACCATTGAAGTACTATACATTTTTTATATATAGAGTCATACTTCACTTCGGGATTTCAAAATCAAATTGCTTTCATACTTCAAACGTATATGATAAATACTTGGTAACTCAAAGCCTAACAAGTCCATTGTCGTTCTTGCAAACTTTAGACATGCGTTGATCAGGCGCGTGACTAAAATGTACAAGTAATAAATATACTTGTTTCAACTTCTAGTCAAAAATTCTGTTTCATTTCCTCAAGTTTCCCATGACAAGGCTTAGGGACAGCCTATCATACGCACTAATATAGATAATTAAGGTCGCTCCGGGCCCCTAAAGCAGACCATCTTCGAGGATTCTCAAGCGAAGTGTGCATCACGGTTTTCGTCCATACACGGACCCCCAAGCACAACATCGCAGAGCACATATATCTCGGTTTTTCATCTAGACACGGACACCATATATGCCTAGTTTGCTCTTCCCAAATACCATCATCGAGGGATCTCAAGCGAAGTGTGCATCACGGTTTTCGTCTAGACACGGACCCCCAAGCACAACATCGCGAAGCACATATAACTCTCGGTTTTCATCTAGACTCGGACACCGTATATGCCTAGGTTGCTCACCCTAAGTCTCACACACCCTTCATTTAGTCACAGGTGCCTGAATCCATGAAAATATCAAATCATTTCGTATCCCGAAGTCATAAATCCTTTCGCATCAATAATTTGCAAATACTTCCAATCATAGTATTGTTGTCTTTCAAACGTTTCAAATATTGGGATTCAAGCCGTCAAAATTTTCTTAGTTCATAAATTAATTTATAAACTATTCATCATATCCAAAATAATTTGGAAAACAATTCCGAACTATTGAAAATACAATTTTCAACTTCCAAACATACAACTTATGCTTTATATTTCGAAATTAATGATCTTATTCAAACATTTCAAGACTTTATAATTCTCTAAATCAAGGACTTTAAGATTCATTATATATCAAGCTTCATGAAGATAAACTTCAAATTTATTTCGAAATATCTTTTCCACAACTATACATAGGTTGATATTTCTAGGGGATTATCATTGCCACAAAATTCTCTCTCAATAATTGGAAATCAAATTTGATCAATACGATTTTCCTATCGTCCTTAATTAAGCTTTCCAACTTTTAAAAGTTTCAGAAAATCGTTTATAATATACACAAATCATGTCAACCTCCCCTTAGATCAACTTTCATTTAACTAATTTTGAAACACTTCCAGATTTCCAAATAAATTTCACATTCTCATAATATAAAAATTTCAAGAGCTTCAAAATGATTATATTAGGAATCGTTTATCATTCATATAGTAGAACAACCCTTTCTTTCAACATTATTCAATAATCCTTTATACCCAATATACGACTTTGTTTTATTCTTTCACATTTCAAATATCATATCTTGTTGGAAGGGTTATACTATTCAATTAGTTGTCAAATCTCTTGAAACACTTTTTATTTACAAATACCATTACGCTTCTGCTACGCACTCTGATTATGAGTATACATATTCAAACTAGTATTGGTAAAACATTGATTTCAAAATTTTCGGAACCAAATTCTCAAAACTAACATTTCAAAAATCCAATTTTCTTGTATTAGTTGGATTCTATATTTCAAACACTTCCATTAAAGCTCATTCGTTGAGGTTCCGTTACCATAATATCTTGGATAAATCAAAGTTTTCTAGTTGAATTCAATCATGGTTTATTCTACAAACGACACAAAGGGGTATACATGGATCAAGTCAAAAATTCCATGTACTTAAGTCAAACGGAGACGTATGAACAGAAGTTCAATATCAAAATGAACATCCAAAAAGATGTGATGTTTCGAAAAAATATCCTTAGCCAAGTTCAAGAGGGAAAAAGGTATGGATGACGCTACTCAAGGCCAAAATAGGAAAGTCATAAGCACACAAAGATACGAATATCAGCAGTCCAATCATGGGATACTCGATTTTTTTTCCATTTATTTTCTCTTGAGTAATTCTTACTTCAAAATTTTCATTTCTTTACATCATAAGAGATTACTTAAGTAATTTCCATTCAACTCATTCATACAGTTGCAGTTGCCTCCCCCACTTAGATATTTGTTATAACTTGATTAAATTCGATTGTCAAAATTTTGAAACATGGGGGATATTTTCAACATATTTATCGAAACAGATTAAATATTTCTCGATGTCTCAATTGGAATGATACATCTTCCTCACTTCCGAAACCTGAAAATAACACTGATGATGTCCGGGTCATCAACAGAATCATTCTCAAATGACTAAAGTGCAAATCTATATTTATTTAGCACGCCAAGAATTTAGCACATACGTTAGCTAGGCGTATGTCCTAAAATCTTCATGTACTCAATAATCCAAACTTGACATCAAGTAAAATACTCGCAACTATCAATATCACATGTTGACTATTTTCCAAAACTATCGTTTCACATTTAACAACATTCTTATATAAATTTTCATATATAAGCATCAGACAAAATTCCTATCAAATGCTCATAAAAATTCAACATATCATTCCTATGTATAAGATTCCATTTTATATCGAATTCCTTTCAAAACAATCGTTTTCGAATTAATCGCTTACTTATGTTCATAAATAAATTTCAAAAACTTGTATCTCGTTTACCCTGAAACTTTTATTTCAGTCTAAATGTTCTTGAATTTTTTTCTCAATTCCAAAAGTTATCTTGACTTATAAATCGATTCGTTATTTAATGTCATTTCAAAAATCCAAACTCATATTCTCAAATCAAATTTTTTTTATCAACATCATATTTGATTTGAATTACACGTTATGATTGTCATCAATAAATCCTCACGCTCAGCAGTTCGGACCAAATTCGTTCGGATCTTTATCAATTTGTGGATAAATAGTAAGTAAGATAGTAAGTTTGAAATAAATAAGTTTTAAATAAGAAAAGAGGGAAATATATATTTAAAGTTAAATAGTTAAGTACAAAAATGATTTAGGAAAATAGTTTAAGTAAAATGGTGAAGTAAATTTTAAGACAAATAGATAGTTTTTAAAATAGATTTGAATAAATTAGTAAAACAAACTTGTTATAAACTAAGCTTTAGAATAAAAGTGTTTAAATAAGATAAAAATAATATATTAGTTATAATGAAGGCGGTATTACCTTAAACTAGATCCGAGTCAAATTTAGTATCGATTCAGCGCACGTCTTAATCCTCTATTTCTTCAGTCGAATAACGTCAAGTTCCGATTTTGCCAAAAAAAAAAAAAAAATCAATGTACTTTCTGAAACCCATACTTATTATTACCTTTTTCCTTTCCACATCACTTCAAACCATAGCTCTCGGATAAACGAAGTCTTTATATAAATCTTTCACATATAGGTTTTGAAAACTTTTATTCTTTCATTTTAGTACCGAAATTTTTCTCTCAAAACTCCTTACTATTAATTGGAAAATTTCTAAATATTTGGTAAAACCAATTCTTTAGTCACTTTTATATTCCTTGGAAAATTTCAAACAACTCAACGACGGATTACGGAACTATATCGCAAGGCTTTTATACAAGAAACCCAAAAAGGAATCTTATCTTTTCCGAAAATATTTTATTTTCAAAAATCTTTTTTTTTTAAATGATTTATTTTCGAATTCCACTGATTCTAGCATTAATTCTACTCATTCTGTGGTATTTCTACCTTATCTCTAATGAGTTTTTAAACCGAATAAGCCAAGCTTTGTATGTACCAAAGCTCTGATACCACATGTAACGACCTGGCATTTTTCCCACTCCAAGTCGGTAATTAAACCAACTCGAACCGTTCAAAACGACAGATTGTTATTGGCTTACACGGTTTAAACAAAATCAACACAGAATCACAGTGTACAATAATTGCAACGGAATAAAATTTTACATAAAATATCAGAGTTGTACAATATTTACAGTGGAAGATAAATAAATTTGTACATAAATTTAGACATATAAAACTTTACACTTTGTTGTCGGCTTACCGTGCGCACGTGCGTCTTCACATCTTTGCGTCCTCTCTTGTTTTGCGAGGTGATATCTATAACCTGGAACACTTAAGGCCTGACCCGAGTGTCCCATGCAAAATACGCAAAACACCCGATTCTGGATTAAACTTATTTCAAGTTAGCACACTTCGATAAAAACATAAATATAATTAGTTTAATCCAAATTATTATTAAATAACTTTGAGTACCCAAAATAATGAACTGCCGAATAATCATAGCAAAGCAACATGCGGATGTGGTTACATGCGCGGGAAACATCCAATATTAAGAGATGCATATAAAGGAAACTTCTATAGCAGTTACAAATGGCAAAATGGTGGTATGTTATCTCATATATGTACCGTTCCATTGAACTAAATCAGACCAAATTCAGGTTCGTAACACATGCAACAAATGTTTGTCCAAAATAAAGTAGGGTCATGCAAATAAGACAAGTTGAATTATGCATACGTGATTTCTTTCAAGAAACAGTAAATAGACTATATGCAAATAAAACTGAATGCAAGTAAGTTTAGTTAAACCAATACATGCAATTAAAATGAATTAAATCAATGCATGCAAATGGAATGAATCGGAACTAATTACATGCAAATGAATCCAATAAATCTCCATATGCTTAACAGTTATAAGATGGCTAAATGCAAATAAATGAATTCAGCTAATGCATGCAAATGAATCAAATAAATCACCGTATGCTTGGCATTTTCCATAACAGCTAAAGCCAAATAAATGAATTGAAATTTATTGCATGCCAATGAATGGAATTGAATCACCGCATGCGTATCATTTTCCCAAGGCAACTATAGTTTGGCCAAATGCAGACAAAATAATGGAATTAATTTCATGCAAAGCATGCATGACATTTACTAAAATAACAGTAGCATGGCCAAATGAAAACAAAAGAATGGAATTATTTTCATGCATGACATCTTTCTAAATTATCAATAGTATGGCCAAGCAAAATAGAATTACTGGTATGCATTAGAAATAGCATGTATGGTAGTACAAAAGTATGGTCATGTAAATCTACATGGGAAATCAATCATTTTAATTGCATAATAACCACAACGGCATACATATCCACATATCTTCCCAAGAATATTTTTCCTAACGATGAATATAGGACATATATGTACTGGAAGTTTAGTTACTCATCTTGGTTTTACTGTTCAAAATATGGTGGGACATGTGGCATATTATAAACTGCTAGTATGCCTTCACAACGACATGCAGCATGAGTTCCAGATTCTTTATTAAAGTACAGCGGGTTTCAAGGGAATCAACATAATAATTCATGTGCCCACTTAATCCAAAGATACAAAGATACGCACTCAACACCACAGACCAGAATGCATACATATTAATAAGAAGTACGCAACCAGATGTGCCAGCAAGGACCAGGACATGTTCTCTTGAGATATAACAAGGAAAAGGTTCCAGTTTATACAGGAATAGGGAAATCAAAAGTGTCATGCATAAGGATTTGTGTGTACCCAGAAGGCACCCAATGTTCACATGGTTAAAGTCCCCAAATAATGTAAGGTGCGAACACATTTATATATTTCAGGAATCCATGTTATTATATAATCTAAGGCGAGTACTGCAATAATAGTTGTGTAGTTTACAAGCCACAGTTAAGACATCATCACATGTGGCAGTATAAAGTTCTAAAAGGACATGGTCAAGTTGTCTATATTATGTGTTCTCTGTACTAGTGGTCGAGCGACCAACAAGTTCCAAACTCAAGGCGAAGTGGCAATAACCGGAAGATATGTATGTTTCTCGAGATACAGTACCATAAATGAAAGAATTGCAACATGCATGCACAACAATTGTGACAGTCAACAAAATGATCAGAGCCATAAATAACAATGCCCAAAACCGACCGTATTTAGTGGACGAAGTGGAGAAACTTGCAATAATTTTAATCGTAAGTAAAACTTACGTTTGGTCGAAAGGAAGAGCAGCGGTAATAGCGAGAAAGGTGCTTAGTCGGAGATGACAGAGATGAAGGCTTCAAACCCGCTAGCTTTGGGGTGCGAGCCGCTGAATGTAGTGACAAGGCGGTGAGGTTCGCACGGGTTCATCGGTGTTTGAACTCAAGGCGGCTTCAAGCGATTTAAGGTTCCAAAAGGCAAGGTTGGTTTCGATAGCAGCGGGTGGCTCGCGTGCTAGAGCTCTGGCGACGAATGGCGGCTTGCGGAGGTGGGAGTGACAAGACTGATTGACGATGAGTAGGAGAGGCGGAGCATGGAAGCAAGGCTGAACCGAGGATCAAATTCGGTGGCCATGATTTGGATTTTTGGGGAAACATGATTTTTGATTTTGGGAATAGGGAATTATCGGCTGAGTGCAAATAAATTAAGGGGAAAGGGAACGGGAATATAAAAGAAAGGAAAGAGTACACGTGTTGGTTTCTCTGATAAATCCTGATACATGTTTGTTTAAGGGTTTAAAGTCTTACAAGTGGCACAATTTATACTAAACAAAATTTAAAAGAGTACATACTTTTTATTATACCATATATGCAAACAAAATAAAAGTATATTTCATATACTTCCCAAATACAAATTCTAGTAAAGCCAAGTTCAACTAAATAAAATTACTTACATTCAATTATAATTGCCAAATAAGATTGAAAAGCAAATTTATATTAATTTAACAAAACCAATTAAATCCAAAGATAACATTCAAATTTAAATTTACAAAATAATTCCAAAACCAAATTTAAGAATAGACTAGATTCAAAATAAAATCGAATATCAAGTATAAACATAAATTTTCAAAATTAAGTTAACTACAAAATTTAAAAATGCCAAAAATTTCTGGTTCGTTACAAAACTTAAACCCTGAACATGCGTTTCCCCACCCTATGGGGCGTAAATGAGCCAACGAATGAATTCATCAGACCCGGATCGTCCGATTAAACCGAGGCGCCTCGCAACAGCAACAACCACATAAGTCAAACTCGTCAGGGCGTGTAAATCCACTGACGCCACTTCTAGCTAGAAAGAAACGCATGCCCTCCCTCACGTCCTCTCCCGTTTTGGTTCACACCGGGGTGTGTTGCTCGCGAATCAACGCTACACAAAGCTATGCCACACAGGCCGTGCTTTGATCATCAACCACAAGACTTTGCTTTTCAACAGAAGCCTTGATCATTTGCCACTTAGGCATGCCACACAGGCAATTCACTCCATGCGTTTGATATCCATCAATATATAACCCCTGAGCTCGTACGTCTCAGAGAAGGGCGTTAAGCAAGAGAATAAATTCTCCGTCGCCAAACAGATATGTATTTAATAGAAATCAATCACACAGACTAAAATCCAATGTCAGACACACAGTCCATTTACAAGTTCGTTCTGGGTCTGAACGAAACCGTAGGCACCTAGTACCGCGCATATCCATCGATCTCCAAGTACGTCTGGACGACCACTAACTGATTCCCTCCTCTTGGGTGTACGGCCCAATCAAGATCATCAGTAATTATCCAAACGACTTGAAGGCCTCCGATCTTCTACCACCGTCTTCATCTTCGACACCACGTCGAATTAGTTATTCAGAATGGGATAAACCCGGTCTTTCTGAATAACTCGCATATATAATAAACAAGTGTTACACAAACACAACGTACGCCTCATTCCAATTCAGAATATTCATTTATTCAAATATTCTTATACTTTGGGAAAGGTTCCCATTAATTTTATAAGAGATAAATTCTTTAAATTTATTCTTTAATCTTCTTTGAATATCAATTCAAACTAGTCGGGATTAGCGAACCATACCGAAGTAATCATTTATTTCATTTCCCAATCCCAACCTATTCATCACATGAAGTAAAACTGGTCATACTTTATATGTAACACCACGGTATTATCGGTAAATTCAATTAAATCTAATTAAAGATTTAACTATCGCTTGGAGCAAAACTGGTGATACTCCATTCTCGACCTTTTCAATCTAATTAAAGATTCATTAAAACTCCACTTAGTTTTAATCTTTGACCGGGATAAAGAATCAATGTCAATTAAAACACGGTTCACGATAAACCCAAAATCACATTCCATTTCAATCAGTCCCGAACCGTAAATAAGCAAGTGAACAATTCCCTAAGTATTAACCCCGAAGGCCGAAACCAACATCAGATCAATACCCAAGAAACCGTTCTACTTAACTAATCTCTAGTTAGTTTCTGATTTTCTTAATTCCTTTGGGTCTAAGAACAGTATTATTGAAGATACCGTTCACGACGACCCAAAATCACATTCCATTTCAATCAGTCCCTAACCGTAAATTAGCAAGTGAGCAATTCCCTAAGTATTAACCCCGAAGGCCGAAACCAACATCAAATAAATACCCAAGAAACCGTTCTACTTAACTAATCTCCAGTTAGTTTCTGATTTTCTTAACTCCTTTGGGTCTAAGAACAGTATTATTGAAGATACCGTTCACAACGACCCAAAATCACATTCCATCAATTTTCGGGTTAAAGAACAAGTGTTATTTAAAACACTTTTCACGATAAACCCAAAAATCAATACGAATTCAATTCCAATTAAATTTCATTTAATTGGTGCACTTCATTAAATCTAAACAAAAAGATTTAATCTTTTTCTCAACTGGGCTTAAGAACAGTGTTAATGAAGACACCATTCACGACAAACCCAAATCATATTTGATATTAAATACAAGGCTCTGAATAGAAAATATATCGGCTTATATTCAATATCAAATTCTACGACCAACAAATATCGTATTGGAAATAACGATATATATATATATATATATCGTTTAAATTTCCATAACAATATCTGTATAATCACGGAATCCCACATCGAAATATTCCAAAGGCAATTTCGATTCAAATCCATTCCAATTCAATTATTGGAAATTCTGGTTTCTTTAAAAACATTTTCAAATTCAATTTATTTATTTCAAAAATAAATTGCTTTTAATTCTAGTTCAAAACTAGTTCATTTCGATAAAAAAATCTATTTTTATCTTTTCAAATATGGAGTTTTTCATCCCAACTCTTCCCAAATCACTTCTTATGATTTTACACAAATTATTTCTATTTTAAATAATTTTATCAAGGCCCGTACAGTCGATTTCCATCAACGGCCATCGAACTACACTTACAGCGACCTTTTCCAAATTTGATTTGGACATAATTCCAAATCCAACCATTAG
Organism: Allium sativum; assembly: GCA_030737875.1. Lineage (NCBI taxonomy): Eukaryota > Viridiplantae > Streptophyta > Magnoliopsida > Asparagales > Amaryllidaceae > Allium > Allium sativum. The sequence goes on along the minus strand of CM060916.1, from coordinate 669,454,615 downwards.
ATTTCAAATTTCTAATATTCGTTAGAAAGCTCTTTTCGATACGAACCCAACGGTTCCGGTTTTAGGAGAATCCGACGGTCGGATCTCCCGCAATATCCATTCGAAGTCAATGGTCGAAATTCGCGAACTGCCACGGCGCGGCGCGTTCTATTCAGGCCATTATATATATATATATATATATATATATATATATATTATATTTCGTCAATTTCCTTTCAAAACGTATTTTATAAATCGTTTTAAATTCGTTTTCAAAACGATTTCAACTTCATTTCAAATTCAAATCAAAATTGAATTTTTCCTCATAAATTCGTTTTAAATTCATTTCAAATTGATTTTAATTCAAATCGATTTTTAATTCAATTTCAGTTCGTTTTCAATTCGATTCAATTTCTATTCGATTTTGAATTTATTTCAAATCGATTTCTGTTCAATTTCAATTCAATTCGAATTCACTTCAATTTGATTTCAATTCGAATTCAATTCTATTCAATTTTAATTCGAAATCAATTCTATTCAATTTCAATTCTATTCGAATTTCAAATCATTTCAGTTTATTTCGAATTTCAAATCAATTCAATTAAATTCGAATTTCAATTCACTTCAGTTTATTTCGAATTTCAAATCAATTCAATTAAATTCGAATTTCAATTCACTTTAATATTCATTTCAATTTGAATAAAATCGATATAAATATCGTTCACGTCAAAATGGCGCAAATCTAATCAACACGGCTTCATATATTTCTATTTTCAAATATTTCTTTTTTTCAAATATTTCTCTTTCAAATATTTCTTTTTCAAATATTTCTCTTTCAAATATTTCTCTTTCAAATATTTCTCTTTCAAATATTTCTTTTTCAAATATTTCTTTTTAAAACTGGAATGAGGCCCAATCAATTCCCATATAATGTTAATTATATGAATTTTCTACACCACGTGTATAAAATAACAACGATAAATAATCAACCATCATTCAGAGTGCATTCTACACTGTATAAGCATCAAATATAAATATTTAACGCTTATGACAGTCTGTCAATCAATCGATCGACATACAACTAATTATTGGGATTAGTGTATGTCATATATCATACCAATACCCGTGTGGGGCTTCAATCCATCAAACACAGATTTTATTTGTGCAGTTGGGCGATATGTAAAATTTATCGTCCCAATCAATATCAGTCAAATGTGTGTATATAAACAAATCGTCAGATTTGTTTATATTTATTTCATTTTAAATACACGTTAAAAATTCTATTTTTAACTATAAAATATTTTTAACTATGTAAATATTTTATTTCATTTCACGTCACACAATCAACTATGCATCAAAATAAAACAAACAAGCATACAAGCCGTCCATGGTCTGTGGACGACGGGTGTCGGGTGCTACTAAACACCGTCTACATCCTAGTATATATATTATTAACTAGAAAAAAAAAAATAAAAGGTGAGAAGTTCTCACAGAGGGTTCCACTCCACCATTTCATTTCTGAATCGTTTAGATTTGCCTGCATAGTCCCCTTTACGCTGTTCATATTAAAAATCACATTTTTATTTCAACGCTATTAAAAATCACATTTTCATTTCAACATGTATATATAATAAAAATTAGATTTTTATTTCGCTACATATATAAAAATCATATTTTTATATTTCCTGTTATATTTTTATTTTCAAAGTTCACATCTTTTTATTTTCAAAGTTCACAGCTTTTTATTTTCAAAGTTCACGGCTTTTTATTTTTAAAGTTCACAGCTTTTTATTTATCTCTTAAAACAAAGCTAATTTTATTTTTAAAATGAACCTTTACAATACAATGCTACATTTATCGAAATCATACTTTTAAAACCATGTTAATTTATTTATTTTTAACAGTGCAAATTTTATCTTTAAAACGAAGCAAATCTTATCTTTCAAAACAAAGTTATTTTATTTCTCAAACTCAAATCTATCTTTCTTACATAAAGAAAAACGAATCTACATATTAATAAAAATCTCGCCTTTACATTATAAAAAACCTCGCCTTTACATTATCAAAATCTAAGCTTTAACCGATTAAAAATCTAAGCTTTAACCGATTAAAAATCTAATTTTTTTTCATGATGAATCGATGCTTTCATAACTAAACCAAATTTTCTTAACAATCCTTTAATATAGATAAAAGAGAGAAGAAAACAAAATTAAATTAAATTAAAGACTCACTGCTCCACGTTGAACTGAGGAAGGGGGGATCTCCATCGTCGGCGCTGTAGAGGGTCGGACTGGGTTGCGCGTGGTGGTGGTTGGCCCTTGGGGGCGGAGGCGTCGGTCTCTCGAAGTGGGTTTGGGAGTTGGGGGGAGTCGTGGATTTCAATCGAAGGGGGGGAGCGGGGTTTCTGGCCGGGGGAGGGTCGGAGGTCGATGGCGGTTGCGGGGAGGGGAGGCGGAGGTGGAGCGATGCATGAGGGAAGGGCGGTGGGTTAGCGTCGATCGCCTGGTAGGAGGGCTTTTTTATCATTTCTTTAAAATCTGAAGTCAACGCTTGAGGGAGAGAGGGAATAAAGTGGAGGTTTGTTATATTATTTAATTCTATTATTTTAAATTCCCTTAAAGCAACTTTTTATCTCGACCTCCAAATAAGACCCACCGACTGTCGTCTAGAGCTAATTACCCCCATTCCGAACACAATGGGATATGTATCATAAGCTGATTTGACTGTTTCGATCCGTTTTCGTCAAAATCAACATATAACTCTATATATTGAATTTGAACGCGCATTTCATTTTACTGGGGTCACATACTAACTCGAAAAATTCCAGAAAAATATTTTCTAGCTTCGTATTGACGATACGGTCCTAACAAAACTAATTTCGTCTAATTCTGAGACCGTTTGAAAAATGGTCATTTTCAAGTCGAATAAAATCAACTGAAACTGGTCAAACGCGTTTTCCTTTGCCACGCTCACATATTGAATTCAAAAATTATGAAAATTGGAATCTAGTAATAACTTGACATCACGGATCCAACAAAAGTAGTTTCGTCGAAATCTGAGGTCTTTTGCAAAATTTCCATTTTTAAGGTCCAGAATTCCATAACGACTATTCTGAATTTTCAACTGGGCATATCTTTTGATTCCCGCTATGAAATTTTGATTTCTCGGATTCATTGGAAAGACATTCTCAATTAGATTCAAATATTTTTGGTTTCACTAAAATCCGGTTTATTTTGAATCTTGTACATTCATTTGAATTTTGAAATCGAATTATCGAACTACCGCACCATTTTCAATTCCTTTTATATATAAATAAATATTTATATTCTAATGACGATCTATATAAAATATACGTTTGAATTCCATTAAAAATAAATTTCTCATCGATATTATTTAAAATAATTCATTTTAAATATTCAAAATTCATCAAAATTGCCAAAATAAAAATTTTAAACTGGCTTAGATTTTCCGGGTCGTTACAGCAAATTTGTAAGAATTTGCAATAAATTATGACAAGAGTTGTAATTTAAAAATTTACAGAAAATGAACATATTATTATGACAAATAAGAAATCTATTAACATGTATAAAAATCATAAAAAAAGAACAAGAATGTTACCTATAATGATAAAAATAGAATATCATAAGCTCATGCTAGAGGTCGAGTTAATAAGTTGGGTTCAGATCTAGGACCGGGCTAAGAAGAAAAACAAATTAGGAAAATCTTGATATTTGCAAGAAAAATACTAACACGAGGGTTGTAATTAAAAAGAAGATATAGAAAATAAAAGATGCTTATTATATTAAAACTTAGATATTGGATTATGTTAATAAGCAAATAAATAAGGCCCGGATTAGATGGAACTGCGAAGGAAACACAAATCAATATTATAATAAAAGAAAAGAAAAGTAAGCTAAACACATAATGAAAGATTATACGTAAGGTCTAATAAATAGTAAGCTGCGTTTGGAGAAGTCCGAAGGGATTCTTGATGAAGAGCCTAAAGAAGATGGACCATCGTAGATGCTTTGGCACAATAGGAGCATGACCAACTTGATTTTTTATCAAGGTTGAAGGAAGTATGTGACTTCAACGAGATGGGAGGATACTTCTAGGAAGACCCTTTGTGCTTGGCCTAACGAAGTTGCACCTCTAGAGGAAGGTATGTAGGGGTTCCATCAAAAAAGTATGCATTGACTGCATTTGTATTGTAGGCCTAATGGAGCTGACCTTTACTAGCAGTCAGAAGGCTGCTGGATGGAGGAGGTTATTCATATGACACTTTGACTCATAGCTTTGCGAGTAGGTTTTTAGTGGGTGGGGTATGTAAGGATAGTCACATGTGGATATCGGTTATCATCAGGTAGAGCGAGAACGGAAAGATTGGAGCTAAACCAAAAAGCTAATGACCTTTCACTATCGAGACATTGGATTAGGGATGACACCAATTGGATGTTTATATGGTTTGTTGTGGGGCACAGTCATTTAGCTCTTAATGGATCTTTCAAGTAGTTGAGGGGGGATGCATGAAGCTATATCCATAGAGAAAGAGACAGACTAAATAGAATATCTATATTGTAAACTTAATGAAGTTGTCCTTTATAAATATAGAAGTCCCTGATTGAGTTCGTACAAGGATGGGCATTGTTAGAAGGGCTCAGGTAGTAGACAATATGATTTCACGTAAGTCCTCAATGTATGCACATGGTGGTACATCGTGGTTGTCCGAGCATTAGTGCGGGTTGGTGCCCACATAATTTCACATTTTCTTATCAAATGATGGAACATCTGTATTGTAGGCCTTACGTAGCTGTCCTTTACAAGTGTAGTTGTAGTACCCTTTCATTGCGGGACGACAGAGTCTTATTGAGGATGATTCAGAGGATAATATGGGTAGTACCTTGGACTGAAGTGGTCTATTGGGCTTAGAATGGAAATAGAATGATATGTGTAGTATTGAAGTTAAAAGTATATAACTTGTCCATTCACTAGAACTTTAGTTCTGAACCCCTCCTTGTCCAATCCACAGGTTAGATGGTTGGCAGAGATTATGCAACTTAGATACACTTATTTAGAAAGTATCAATATTTTGGTAAGTATTTACTGATTATTATATTTTAATCATTTTCACTGTAAGTTTCTTATTTTAGCTATAATATATTTATCTTTTCTTATTTGTAGGATACAAAATACCCAACGTAGGCTTCAGTGGGCTTGGGTTTTAGCGTTTTGCGAAAAATCCAGAACTATTAGAATTTGAGTTACATTATGTATCAGAGCCTATGTTTAATGGTACTAAATAAATAATGAGTGAATGTATTTGTATTTAAAAATAACAATATTATATAATATTATATATATTCCTAGATCCATAGAGAAAACCCACTATTAAGGGAGACGACATTTGAAAAGATCAGGGTAACAGTTTTGTACATCAATTTTGGACTATAGGAATCTCAGAGTTGTAGGTCCTAGTGTGGCCATGGTATGATATGCACAATAGGTTTAAAATAAAATGGGTGATTCATATATTGATATCTGTAAATAGGTAGTTATTTCAAATTCGTGGGTCATGCGGTAGTGTTTTAGAATACATGGAAGCATAAGAGAGGAAATGGATTAGGAATACATATATAGCACGTAGGTGGTGCTAGAACCAAATTTTAGTTTAAATATGGATGATATCAAGGAATTGGTGTAAAAAGAAATTAGGCTAAGAAGAATAATTTTATAGGAATGTTTGGAAAATAAATGGAAGTTAATAACCTGTTTTGAGTATAACACTATAATTAAACTTCTAAGAACTTTAAAAAAATGGATATTTTTGGGAAAATTTCAAGTTTTAAAATTAAAAATCCATAATTTTAAAATATTTGATAATTTGGGAGTAGAAAATTGCACGAAAATAAATCTTTGGATTAAGAGCAGATTTATTCTAAAAAAATAAACACACAAACACACACACACATACACACACACACTCACACACACACACACACACACAGAGATATATATATATATATATATGTGTGTGTGTGTGTGTGTGTGTGTGTGTGTGTGTGTGTGTGTGTGTGTTTTATGGGGTTATACAAAATAAGTGGAAAAGGATGTTAGAATTTTTGGAAATATTTCTAGAAAATTCTACTCTGCTGAATTGAAAGGAAGTTGGAATAGAGTTGATACCTTGTAGTAAAAAGTTTAGGATAAAGTAATTAAAGCCTTAAATGACTACATAAATTTAGTATGAATAAAATAGAATTTTCTTTAGTAGGAAAGGTTGTGACACACTTTAATTCATTGGGAAGAAGAAATGTAAGAAAAGTTTTTGTAGATCGACAAATTTCTTGGTAAATGTATTTTGTTAAAGTAACGAGAAATGTGTAGTGAAAGAGGTGTACAAGATATTGGCAGAGCACCATTTTTGTGCTACCTATTTAGACAAAGGAATTTAAAAATAAAGTTATCTTGCTGCTTTACAAAAAATACAAAATCCTCCTTAGAAAATATTAATGGAAACTTAGTATTATTTGTTCGACTTGGAAAAAAAAGATAAAAGAAAAATTACTAAGTAGCTCCAATGTATTAAGGTACATGACCTTTTGAAAAAATTAGGTCGTAATGGATAGACCGTGGTAAATGAATAGAAAATAGTTGATGCTATCTATTATATTTTTTAACTTCTAAGAAGGGTTTTAAGAAGATAAATTTTTGAAAACAAATATGCGGAATGAATAAATTAAAAAAAAATAAAAATTAAAACACCAAACTAAACTTGTAAGTACGGAATAGATGAAAATTAGCACCTTGGTAGAAATTACGAAGGGAAGGTAATAAAGGATCCCCGTAGTGTACATAAGACACTAGGTAAAACCTAGAAGGATTATTTTGGTATATGAGTAGACCATATAAGTTGGGTAGTAATTGTAGAAAGCTTTTAAAAAGGAAATGGAATGAAAAGGACAAAGTCTTGGGTTGTTACAAATAAATAACGAGATAACTTTTAATTTAACAAAAATTAAAGATCCGTTAATTTGGTAATGCTCCATGGCTAATTGGGACTGTTGAATTTAGACCTATTATGATATCTGAGACTCAGTCATAGGGACTGACGCAATAGGTAAAACTCAGTTATGAGGACTTTAATATAAGCTCAATTAGATTTTTGGGTTTAAGGGATCCGTTAGTGGATTGGGACCATCTTGGTGGTAGATGGGGGTTTAAGAAGATAAATTGTAGGAAGCCTTCAGGGGAGGTTCCTAGACTGTCTTGGAGGCAGTTTCCAAACTAAAACCAAGTTTGAGATTTCATAAATACATCGTAAATTATAATTTGTGTTTTTTTTTCATTTAGTAGTATGTTCCCATATGTGTTATGTATTGGTTGTTATAGAGGTCAATGCTTATTACTAAAATATTCTTCCTTTTGTGTTTCTATACAGATCACTCAAAAAGAAAGTAAATAACTAATTAGATGCTAATAGAAGAAAAGGAGGAACTAAAAAGAAAATGACAAATCTAAGTATAAAGGTAAAAGAAAGTTGCAGTAATGAGAAATGAAAATTTGAAAAGAAAAAGAAATTCTTCCATACAAAGTTTGAAAAATATATAACAAAAAATTTTCTTTTGTAAACTATACTTAGAAAATTAGGATTTAATTTGGTAATGCTTCATGGCTAATTGGGACTGTTGAATTTAGACTTATTATGATATCTGAGACTCAGTCATAAGAATGATGCAATAGGTAAAACTCAATCATGAGGATTTGAATATAAGCTCAATTATATTTTTGGGTTTGAGGGTCCGTTAGTGGATAGGGTCCGTCTTGGTGATAGATGGGGGCGTAAGAGGATAAATTATAGGAAGCCTTTAGGGGAGGTTTCTAGAATGTCTTGGAGGAATTTTCCGAACTAAAACCAATTTTGAGATTTCATAAATTCATCGTAAATTAGAATTTGTGTTTTCTTTCCATTTAGTAGTATGTTCCCGTATGTGTTATGTATTGGTTGTTATAGAGGTCAATGCTTATTAGTAAAATATTTTTCCTTTTGTATTTCTATAAAAATCACTCAGAAAGAAAGTAAACAATGGGTGTAACTAATAAGATGCTAATAGAAGAAAAGGAGAAACTAAAAAGAAAACGACAAATCTAAGTATAAGGTAAAAGAAAGTTGTTGTAGTAAGAAATGAAAATTTGAAGAGAAAAAGACATTCTTCCATACAAAGTTTGAAAAATATATAAGGAAAATTTTTCTTTTGTAAATTGTACATAGAAAAATAGGATTTTTTGGTAATGCACCAAGAAAAGTTCAAAGTACATAGAAAAGAGTGTATAAAAGTAAAGCGGAAAATGTGCAGTTTTCCATTTTCTACTTTTTCCAACATAAGAAATCAAGTTTGGAAAATTAGATTTGTCTGAAATTCGAATATAAGTTATACGATAGGGTTTTAGATGCAAAAAGGTTGAACTATGCTTGTAATTTGTAAAGTGTGGGAAAAATTAGATGAAAAGATTTTTTTTAAATATTGCATTCATATAGAATTGCAATTATATTTAGGATGTTCACATCATGTTTTAAAACGAATTTTAAAGAAAAGAGCATTTATTATAGAAGGTACAACTTAGAAATTCATTTTATGATATATTTTATGTGCATATTGTACAATGTCACGGATGGTTGCAGAATTGGATGTACACACAATGGATGTGATTGATGTGAAAAATTACATAATTTTACTCTTGCAAAAATGCTTGGGACGAAATTTCCTAAAGGGTGGGAGAATGCAACACCCGCATTTTTAAATAGTTAAATAATTGAAATAATAGTAAATAGTGAAAACAAACATTTTTGGAATTGTCATAATTTTACCTTGAAAGTTATACCATTACATTCATGACAATTTTCTGATCAATTTACATATACAAAATGTTTCGAATGGAGTTCGTGTAGAAAAGTAATTAACATTCAAATTTTTGTATCAAAAAATATCTATACATGTAAATAGGCGTGAATATATTTATTTTATAAAGCGTGTATTAATTCCAAAAATAACGAATATTTGAATTTTAAAATAAAATGCGTGTCAAGAACGTAATTAAATCAAAAAATAAAGGGCAATCAATTAACATTAACAAATAATTTTTAAATATAAACATCATAATTAAACAAGATTTAATACATGTCAGAGAAAACGTGTGGGGATCGACCTTCACAATAGCAAGGTCGACCCATTCAAGTGGCGGGGCAATCCAAACACGTTATTATGACATGTTTATTTTTATGTTGTACAATGAGATTTTATTTATCTTAAAATGAACTGACGACGTTGTTTCGAACATCTATAAATAAACATGCAAGGACAGCCTTTAAACCTATACTTTTCAATATGAGCGCGGAAGCTCTGCCATTTTCTTTTCTCCTTTAATTCTTCAGAAAATAAGCATTTTAGATCTAGGCTTTCTGATTAGAAATTTGGAGGTAGAAACTGTGGTTTTAGGAAGAGATGTCTGATTTATGCTTTCCGTGTGAGATAAGTTCTATAGATCTAGTTTTTAAATTATTATTTTTTAATTTCTTTTAGATCCAGATTTATAATCCGTGCAAACTCAAGTTTGTGGATCCAATATGGTTACAAATGGGAATGCTATGGATAACATAGCTGGATTTAAATCAAATCTTGAACTTGGAGTGCATTTTTCGAGTGAGTGGAATTAAATTATATGTCTTGTTTATTAATGGTATATAATACCGTTAGATTCCTGTTTTTTTTTTTTTTTTTTTTGGATTTGACATAAGTTACGCTTAAGATAATTGTATAAATGGGTTATACAAATTATTCATATTTAAACCGTAAATGGTCAAAAGTATACTTATATGCAATTATTATTATTATGTAATATAATCTAAAGAATGAATAAAAGAAATGTTAGGATCGAGAATGGGGGAAAAAGCATAAGCCTAAAAGTAAGGAATTTTCAAAAAAAATCCAAACTTAGGAATTGGAGTAAAATGGAATTCTAATGAATAAATTGATTTGAAAGTTAGTACTATACTAGTTGGTTGGTTGAGACAAGGAAATAATATTTTTGTAATTTAATATTATAAGAAAGGCGATAATGTAATTGCAAGAACAAAGTTAAGAAAAGTGGGGTTAGTGCAGAATCGGGAAATTATAGTTTTTCCACCATTCAACAATTAAGAAAAGAATAAAGGGAATATCTTGCAATTATGTGACATTGCTTATGGTACCAATATTAAAAAAAAGGTAATAGATTTTAATGCAGTTTTTATAACCAAGCAAATAGAGTAAGACTACTTTCTATTATAAAACTTACAGTAACTGTAAAGTAAGTAAATCTATAATCAAAAGAGAGAAAGAACATAACAGAAAAGAGCTGAAAATTAAATTATTTACCGTTTTCTGCAACTAATTACATGTATTCTTAAAAATGTCTAGATCTGTATGTTATTATTTGAAAGACGCAGATTTAACCATCTTTTTGTGCGCGGAAAATAGAATAAAAAGTGTAACTTCGCAAAACAAATTAAATAAAAGAGAATTACATTTACAGAAACATATGTACAAATTGTAAAACTGTAATGAAAAGGAATTAGATTGAATTAGGCAAATTTGTAGTAAATTATGACAAGAGTTGTAATTTAAAAAATGAAAGAAAATGAACAGATTATTATGATAAATAAGAATTGTATTGACATGTAAGGAAATATAATAAATAAATGTAACATGTTATGATAAAGGTAGAATATCATAGCACTACACCAAAAACGCTTTTAACAGTGTTAAAAAACGTCTATTTTAGGATATTACAGCGTATTAATAAACGCTGTATAATGATATGTTGTCGTATGCCCCTTTTTTCAATAGTGGAAAGTAAATGCTGTTAAAAAACTGAATTTCATAGCATCTTTTCTTAGTTGTTAATACTTTATACACAACGTTTTTTCTGAGCTGTTAATACTTTATGCACAACGTTTATAATGAGCTTTTAATGGTTTCCAAGTGTGTATTGCTTCCATTTTCAACAGCGGATTATAAACCCTATTACTAATATTTCACAACGTTTTTCTTATGTTTATTACTTAAACATGAAAATAGGATCATCAAACTGCTTATGCGGACTCACGGAATGATCGTCATTTTGAAATTCTCTTCTCTCCGCTCAGCAACGCAATTTATTTGTAGTGGCCGTATTTATTTATTTTTAAAATAAATTTTATTGAATCAATCTTTTAGACAGTTTTCACCCACTTCATCCTCCAACCAAACTTTTTGCCTCATTTCCTCTTAACACAAATTCTAATCGAAAACTTCAACAGTAGATCCCTAACCCAAATCTCCTACAACAGATCTATTTATAGTTTGACCGCCCAATGTGATATGTGTTGTTGCCACCATCCTCCTGACCAGATAGTCGTTTCCCTATTACAATTTAGCAAGTGGATTGAAAATATTCAGGGCTTCAAAACAAAATTGTCGTGAATCCTTCTTAAATTTTCAAATTTTCGTTATTTCAATCATTTTCTACTTTTGTTTGTTTCAGATTTTGAATTTTGAAACTGATCAATTATTAGAAGTTATCGGGCATTAGTTGTGCTTTTCCTTCAATTTCTGGTATTATTATCTTGCTGCTAAAATTTGCAGATGCAAATCATCCCCCGCTACCCATTTTGATCGCTTATTTTCTCCGAAGACTCAATTTTTCTCTGGCAGTTACCACTTTTCCTTCTTATACCATAACCATTTTTCTTATTCCCTTTAACATTTCCTTGTCGTTGACTTTAATGCCGTGTATCATTTGTTATCATCTAAAGTTAATTCACCTCTTTGTTGTTCATCGTAATTAATATTCGGACCATTTCTCGATTTGTGCGTGTCATCCTTGCGCAGGGGCCATGCTAATCTTCTCTGTATCGTTCCAATTTTATCGGATGTCCCCGAAGGGACATCGTAATTAATATTCTAACATGCAAATATGTTTATAGTAGGATTTGGATTTCTCACTTTTGATTGAATGTCAGTTCTTTTATCTTTTCATTTGTGGCTTTCCTCTCCGTGCTAGCCCATGTTATTTTATCCTTTATTTTTTAATTTCTGCTAGACTAACATCGCTTTATATGCTACATGAACAACTCAATCATTTATCTCTTATATATGTCATCAAGCTAAGCATTATATTTTTATACAATTAACTTTTCTGTAGTATTATATATCTTTGATAAGAATTAAATCAGCATTGTAAATGGATAGCCCACTGCCATAGTCATGGAGTGCTTCATAGGTTTTCTGCCATACATATGTTTTACTATTTTTAGCCATAACATCTACTTTTTTTTGTAAATAATGAAATATGTATTCCTACCAGGGATTCGAAGCTTCAGAATCTTTTAGTTAATAAAGATAAAGATATATTGAAAGATTACTGATCTGCTTTTATTTAATTAGACAGTTGATAATGAAATTTTTGTTACGTAACTCATCAATTTTTGTTACGTAAATCATGGTGACCTTCAAAACCCTAATGGAGAATTCCAAAAACGTGATCAATAATCTCACTTCCTCTATCTCAAATCACGTTTCTTCTTCACTAGATGACAGATCAGATAAAAAAAAAGGTGTACTTCCATCGTACAAGGAGATCTTGTTGCGGCCAGGTGTAAAGCGTAACGTTCCTCGAAATAATATATTTAAATCTCACATTACTCCTCAGCCGCCGCCTCGTATTTCGATCAATTACTTCGAAAAATTAAAAAACATCAAATCTGATAATGGTTGCTTCAGATGCGGCTCTCCAGATCACTGGGCTAGGAGCTGTCGAAATCCTATGGTTTGTTTTCACTGTAACAAAATTGGGCATAAGGGCTTCAACTGCAAATTTCATCTCAAAAATCCGAAAAAAATGGAAAACCCTAAATCGCTCCGTCCTCTTTCTGCGGCGTTTTACCCTGACGATTTTAAAAAGGCCAGATCGATGGTTGTTCTCTCCATCGCTCGTGGTGCTTTCTCGATCAATGAAATGGAGACTTTATTGGGAACTCATTTTGGCAAGCGAGCGCCGGGTTGGGTGTGGACGGTGCGTAGATTTGGAGACGATTTCATAGTGAAATTCCCTCCCTTTTTGTTGACTGAAACATTTTACTACTCACTTTTCGACTCAAAGGGTGTAATTAATTTGAAGCGTTGGAGCCCACAAATTGGGAGTATGGCGAAAAAGAGGATTGAAGTCTGGGTTTCACTTAAAAATATTCCATTAGTGTGTAGAAGTGTTGATTCCCTCAAGTCGGCGTTGGCGGAGGTAGGAGAAGTGATTAGACTCCAACATGGAGTGTGGAATGTAACTGATTTTTCCTCTCTGAGGGCGATGATGTGGATTGATGAGGATTTGGAGCTTCCTCCTTCGATTGTGGTTCCTGTTGAGGGCTTTTTCTACAATGTTTCCATTATGAAAGTCGACGGTGAATCCTCTGAGGAAGTGGACAGATAAGAACTTCGTAAAACGGTTTTTGTTAGAGGGCAGAATGGCAAGATGAAAGTGCTAAAGCTAGAAGTGTTAGTGCTCCCACGGCTTATGTTGGGTTGGGTAGTAATTCTTTCGCACCAATTTCTGTTGATGGAGAAGATGATGCGATGGATCATAATGTTGCTAAGGATAATGTGGAAGCTCTTGAAGCGGATGATGTTGATGATGGTAATGAAGGCACTGGTAGGGAGGAGAGAGGATTCGAAGGCTTGAGGAATATGTTTGGGGATGATAATGATGAGGACTATGATCTTGGGGGGGGACGATAATGATTATGATCTTGGTGGAGGGAGTAATGCTTTGGCCGTTTCAGATTCCGAAGAACGCTCTTGTGCAACAAGCAGAAGGAAAGGCAAGATGCCAGTGGACTCCGGTGTGGTTATCCTAAGGAGAAGTGCTCGTGGCCTTCCTCATCCTCTGGAAGGTAGCATTTTTATCCCTGCTATCCTTAATTCTTTGTCTCCTGACCAAATGCATGCTGTTGCTAGTAGCTCTAGTTTTTTGTTAAATGATTCTGTTGCTAGTGATATTAGAAGTAAAGAGTTAGATAGGGCTGACGCACCCCAATGATTGTTTTAACTTGGAATGTTAGAGGTTTGGGTAATTATGATAAACGTCTTAGAGTTAAAAATTATCTCAAATCGGTCAAGCCCCACATTGTGTTGCTTCAAGAGACTAAACTTGACAATCCTGATTTTCTTATTTTTAAAACTCTGGGTTGGGGGGTTATTGATGAGTGGAGATTTATACCGGCCACTGGAAGTGCTGGAGGATTGTTCACTGGTTGGGATAGTAATTTGTGGACATTTAAACAAGAGATTTGTCAAACACATTGCCTACATGTTGCATTGGAATGTGTAACGACTAAGAAGCTTTACTTTTTCTCAAACGTTTATGGTCCAAACACTAGAAGTGAAAGGAAAACTTTGTGGAGAGAAGCGATGGAATTTCATAGTTTGATCTATGGCCCTTGGGTTATTGGAGGAGACTTTAATGTTACTAGATTTGGTTATGAAAGAAGTAACTCTGGTGTTAATCATTTTGGTGACATGGCTGATTTTAGTGAGTTTGTTGGGGAGTGTGAGTTAATTAACCTCCCTCTTGCTAATAGAAAGTTCACTTGGTCTGACGGCAGAACTCCACCGACACTTGTGAAACTTGATCGTTTCTTCACCAACGCTCACTTTGAGGATCTTCATCCTTTAACCGCCCAAAAAGGCTTATCTACGATCGACCATTGCCCTGTTGTATTAGATTCTGGAGATGCCATTAGGAAAAAGCCTTTTTTTAGATTTGAAAAACTGTGGTGTCTGGAAGATAACTTTGACGATTTGTTGTACAATAAATGGTCTGAATTTGGGGAGAGTGGTGATGCAGCGCGAACCCTTTGTAATAAACTTAAATTTTTGAGGAAATTTCTTAAAAAGTGGAATACATAGGAGTTTGGTCATATTAGAATTAAAAAGGAGAGGATAGAAAAACTGATTCTTGAACTTAATATACTGGAAGAGGAAAGAGGACTCGATGCTGTTGAAAGAGATTTGCTTCAGCAGCGAGAAAGAGAACTCAACAAAGTTTTGGATCAAGAAGAGATTTTTTGGAGACAGCGATCCAGATCTCAGTGGCTGAAGGAAGGAGATAGAAATACTGCGTATTTTCATAGAGTTGCCAATGGTAGACGTCGTACCAATTTGATACACAGTATTTGGAAGGATGGTGTGGAGATTTATGAGCAACAACTTTTGAGTGATACTTTCACTGAATATTATAAAAGCAACTTCGGTGCTCGCATTGAGAACCGTATTTCTGTTGAATGGAGCAAATTGTATCCTGATGTAACTGATCTCTCGGATGTTGCAAATGCTTTTTCTGAAGAGGAAATTCTGAATGCTTTGAAGGAGATGCCGGGTGACAAAGCACCTGGACCTGATGGATTCCCCACCTTTTTCTTCCAACAATACTGGGGCATGTTGAAAAATGATGTTTTACGTTTGTTTGACGAGTTCCACAAAGGCTCTTTGAGGTTGGATTTGATTAGCTATGCTAACGTAGTTTTAATCCCCAAAAAGGAAGGTAATGTTTCCGCTGCTGATTTCAGACCGATTAGCCTTCTCAACACTAGTTTCAAACTTATCACGAAGGTTTTGGCCAATAGGCTGAAAACTAAGATGGATTCGTTGATTGATATATCCCAAACTGCTTTTATTAAAGGAAGAAACATTCTGGATGGTGCTGCGTTGGTTGGCGAAGTGATTTCTCATTGTGATAGATTTGACGTCCCTTGTGCTATCCTTAAGCTGGACTTCGCCAAAGCTTTTGACACAGTTGACTGGCGATTTATGATTGAAGTGCTGAAGGCAAGAGGCTTCCCCACCAAGTGGATTGAATGGATTTCTATGATTCTTTCATCATGTAGATCCAACATTTGTGTTAATGGAGTTGCTGGCTCTACCATCCATTCTATGCGTGGACTGAGACAGGGCGATCCACTTTCCCCTCTCCTTTTCGATTTGGCGGCAGATATTTTTTCCAAAATTCTGAAGCTGGGTTGTGCAGAGGGAATTATTAGTGGTTTTGGCAGTGACCATGAGGTTGGGGGCATCAATTCTTTGCAATATGCTGATGACACCATCATATTCAGTAAACCTGACTGTAAATTCCTTGCTGCACTTAAATTTATTCTATATGCTTTTGAAAGTTTATCTGGCTTAAAAATTAACTTTCATAAGAGCAGTGTTTACACGTTGGGTTGTAGTGATGATTTACGCAGGTCATGTGCTGAAATGTTTAATTGCAAAGCGGAATTTTTTCCTTTGAATTATCTGGGTATGTGCATTCGCCCCAAGAAATTAATGAAGAAAGACTGGCAGCACTTGATCGAAAAGGTGGACACTAGACTGGCGAGGTGGAAAGGCAACTCATTATCCAGAGCTGGTCGTCTTGTGCTTGTCAATTCTGTCCTGTCATCGATTCCACTGTACTGGATGTCCTTCTATCACTTTCCAGGATGGGTGGTGGAGAAGATTGACGCAATTCGTCGTAACTTTTTCTGGACTGGTTCTAAAGAGACGAAGAAGCTAAGCTGTTTGATATCTTGGAACCAAGTATGCAAATCTAAAGAGCAAGGGGGACTTGATGTTATAAACTTAAAGACAATGAATTCGGCTCTTCTTTGTAAGTGGTTGTGGTTTATGATTTCTGACAAGCACGCTTTATGGAAGGAGTGGATCATTAGTACATGTTACAATGGTAATTTTGGTTGGAACACTGATTTTTCAAGATGCTCTGTGTTTTGGCGCAATGTCATGGTTCATGCGCAGTGGATGAAGTTGGGTACTAAAATTGTGGTGAAGAATGGACACAACACATCATTTTGGTTGGATAGCTGGCTAATTAATGTCCCTTTGAGTGTGGAATTTCCAGAGCTTTATGGTATTGCTTGCAACAAAAACTTCACTGTTAGAGAGATGTATGATAATGATTCAGCTGGTTTTAAATGGAGATTGAATTTCTCAAGACTAGTGGCTGGTAATGCATTGATTCAGCTATGCAGTTTGTTTGATTTGCTTGAAGCGGTGAGTTTGAATAATGAGCGGGATGATTTTATTTGGATGTTGGAGGGGGAAAGGAAGTTGTTTAGTGTTCGTAGCATCTATAAGTTGTTCAATTTTGCCGGGGTTAGGAGGTTGGGGTTCGAGCATATGTGGCGGTTCAAAATCCCTGATAAAGTCAAAATTCATATATGGGTCGTGATACATGGTAGATTGAATACGGTTAACAGAATTCGTCAGAGTGGAGTGCATGTTATAGATGGCTGTGTTTTTTGTGGTCATGACGACGAGGACTACCACCATCTATTTTTGGCTTGCGACTTTGCTTTTTATATTTGGACAAAATGTTTGGTTGCGCTTTACCTTGACTAGCACTGGAGTGATTTCATTGCTGACCAACTTGTTTTTTGGCATTCAATTTACCCGACCCTGCATGCCTCTCATGATAGTCTTCTTTTTGCTTTGTTGAACTTTGCTTACACTTGGTTGCTTTGGCATGAACGCAACTCCAGAAAATTTAACCGCAAATTGAAAGCTCCTAACAGTATTATTTATTCTATCCTTAATTTTGTCTATGACTGGGCAGGCATGGAGCGCAAAAGACATGTTGAGAGCATTGCAGACCGAGTTCGCAAGAGGGGGCGGATCACTGGTCCACATGATTGACGATGATGCTCACTGGTTCACTGGCCTTTTGCTGTTTTACTGTTATGTTTAATGCTATGTAATGTTAGTTATGATGTATGGCTCCTTTTTGTATGGCCGTATGTAGCGATGACTTGTTTTGCTGTTTTGGTTGTACATATGTTGTAAATATACGCACTGGTTACTTGATGAATGCTATATATTTTAGGCGTGAATCATGTTGATTCGTTACCTTTTCCTTCAAAAAAAAATATTTGCATGTTTTAGTAGATTTTCATGCTTATAACTACGCATACAACTTATCAAAATTATGACATAATTCCAGTCCTTATGGCCCTCCTAAATTTTGTTCTTCTACATTATGGCTGCAGCTGAAATGGTTATAAGGCTGGCTTAATTCCCCGATGCCTCCGAATTGCAACAAATTGTCTTTGCCAATGCTGTTGATAAATATAAATTGCTTTTGTGTTGGTATGAGAAAATGGAAAATATTTGCACTTAATCACCAGCATATGCTAGCAAGACGGGATTAACGAAAAATATGTAGACATACAGTGTTATGGACGATCTCCGGAAGGTACAAGTCTTCAGCATATGTGACATCTATTATAATATACAAGTTAAATATTAAACTTTTTAAATGCTAAAAGAGGAAATGGCGAGCCATGCTACTGGAGAATACACTGTTGACTGGACTTAGTGAAGATGAAATTTAATAATAATTAGGAAATAAATGAAAGAAAGATTGTGCATCCACAACAAGACTTACATTAGATGTTGTTCAAATTTCTGGTGGCTGTCTTGACTCTACAATTTTTTTTAAAGAAAAATTAGCATGAAAATATGCTGTTCAAGACATTCATTTTTCATATTTGAATTGATGGTTTGTGGGATAAATATGTTTTACTATGTTCTTCCTATAAGCACATTCATATGTTATTTAAATACTACAGATAAGATAGGGTATATATAGTAAATGTAAAGCATTATGATGCAAAGAGAGGAAAATATTGGTGTTATATAGTTATAAAATGTAAGAAATCCAAAAGAAAAATCTCCATATATTTATATGCATGCATATATGTATGTGTATATATTGAAAAGAAAAAAGGATTATATACATATTAGCTAATTAGGATTTGTCATATAGCATTTTGTCTTTTCAATATGGTATAACGCAACTTTTCTACAATACTTTGGTGGTTGATTAGTCTTCGATGTATTTTTTTGAAAAATGGTTTAAAACTCAACCATTATATAAAGATATAGATTAGGACCAACTTCTTTCATTTACCTTATAGCATTATTACAATATAGTCATGATTGTTCCCCAGATAGTCCTTTTATTTATCAAATTTTATTTTATTCTGTAAAGGATTTTTTTTTTCGCTTTTGTTTTATCTTTTATGAGAAGACTAAATGTTTGGTATATGAAAAGACTATAAAAATATAATCAGTGTTGAAATGACCCGAACTTCCCTGTGAAGGAAAGCACGGATTGAGTTGAGAACACGACAAATCAGAACACAAACAGAAGAACCTTTCATTGTTTATTACAACAATTCCATTAGAATACAAGAATATACAGAGTATGAATAAATATTACACATCAGAAAAATATCAGAGGTTACAATACATTACATAGCACCGGAAAAATAATACAAAAACACAACTGAAAGTAATACACGGATACAGAGCTTTCCGAGTATCGTTCCAGCTGTAAATCAAGATCCTGTGAATATAAATGTGCAAAACCAAAACTACTTGTTGCCCGTGTGGAAAATAGGGGCACCCAAAGTTTAGGTTAAAACAATAAACTCCAGGTCAGTCATGTGACTGGTGTGAGAACTAAAACAGTCATTTAAAAGTTTACTTTAAAGCTAGGTAAATCGAGGGACCACGCCGTATAACACGGAACGAGTTTACCCCCAACAAAACCAGTGCATGAAACAAACAGTGCAATGCTAAATAAAGAACAATGAAGCTATTATAAGACCCAGGTCCCATCACATAATGCAACGCAAGCCAGAGGATAGGGTTTTACCTTATAATAGCCAAATAATGCTTGATACGTGAAATTTAATCTTTTATTATTGCTATAAGTGTATAGTGTCAAAACAATTTCAATCATAAGTATCAATCATAGACGGCATGAGCGCCCCATCCCACTATGTCGCCATATATAGGATTACAACTAAAACCGAAATGTCACGTATTGGAAATTGGATTTCCGTCATGAGTCGAGGCAACGGGCAAGCTCCTCACCGCTTCAAGACACTCTAGCAAATGCCCCAGGACTACACACTCTAGGTAGCCCTTGGAATCGACTGGCCCAGTCCTCCGTTACGTTTGAGGATTAGTTATTCCTGAACACACGTTTCCCAGTCTTATTAGACCTATATCCATCGGCTCCGAAGAGACCGATATATCCGAGGCGCCTCACATTCCAACATCCACAAAGGTATAATAATCAACGATGTCAGGGCTAGTAAAACGCTGACACCACCTATAACTAGAAAGAAACATCGTGTTCTCCTAGCGGTTCATATCCCGTTTTTAACTTATACCGAGGTGTGAGGCTCGCAAATTAACGCTATACACAAAGCTACGCTGTATTAAAGCCGTGCTTTGATCAGCAACCACAAGACTCTGCTTTTCAACAGAAGCCTTGATCATTTGCGTCTCAGCATGCCACACAGGCAATTCATGCCATGCGACTGATATCTATTGATATATAACCTCTAAGCTCGTACGTCTCAGAGAAGAGCGTTAAGCAAAAGAATAAATGTAACGTACCGGAAAAAGTCAATCTTGGTTATCCGATATACAACACATATCGAACATCCAAGGATCGAAAATACCAGTAGTTAATGAAAGAAATTAGAGGGTGAGAATAGATAAGATAGAAACTTAGAATAGAAGAAGAAGAAGAAGAACACAACATCATAGTAACACGAACGTCACAACGGAACGAATGACATATTATATATATCATAACTTTGAAATAGAAATCTGTACTTGAATATACATATCATTTCCAAAGTACATCACTTACAACACAGCATAAATAAACAATAGCTATATGATCTTGAAGCCTCCTGCTCCAGCTCTTCAAGTATCTGTAAATCCCGACTACTTGACTACCCGTATAAAATTGGGCACCCAAGAGTTTAGGGAAACAAAACAAAATAAACTCTGGGTCAGTCATGGTACTGGTATGAGTAAACAGTCTAAAACAGTGTGAGCCATTAAACGATATCTCATAAGACCACGCCGTATAACGGAACGGGTTTTTCCTTTATGAGAATCCAGAATAAACTTTATATCAAAATTCATTGATATTATAATAGTGTCTATCAACCACAATATAATAATCATCTAGCAGAAACGCTTTCATCTCACGTTCTACATATATAGTATACAATCAAAACCGCAAGCACGTATTGGGTAATGGATTTCCAATTATGACAAGGTATGGAACCACCTTTCGCTAGTGTACCTCTAGAGAGGAATACACAGGGTTCAACAAGAACATCTTGCAACCCGGCCACACATGACCGACCACTCATTTCGCTTGAGTGTATCGAATGTATATCACCAACGGTTGGGATCAACAACCGTTTCCCGAATGGGATAGCATCGACAATAGATTTTTAGAAGTAAATGAAACTCTAGATCAGGTGATTATACACCCTAATGGGAGCTACCCACATAGCCATGCTACCTGCCCGATTTTTGTCATTTCCCAGTTGTGAGGCTAGAGGCCACGCTTATCTCTGACAGATCACACATTTATTCACTTTGAATGTCACATCGTCATACCCGCCAAATCAAAAATTGATTTCCCCAAAAATAACACAGGTATATGGCTAAGAGAAACGAAGTCCTCCGCCACCAAACGTAAATACGTTTGAAGAGATAAACTTACGCGATCTATTAAATATACTCTGTCAGACATTTTTCCATACAGGTCATCCTGGGACTGGACAAACCGAAGGCACTATCTAGTACAACCATCTTAGGCAATCTTTACCGAAGAGTTATACAACAGCCCTTGCACTTTACTCTGTCTTCAATTATCTTTGGCATATATGATTCGCAACGCTTATGCCAATACGAAGTGGTTCTTCGGATAATAATCCAACCGGTCTCTCCATATTAACAACGTTAAAATGGTCGAAAACTTCGATAGTCGGTGAGCTAACTATCAAAGAAAAACACCTGTGCAAGCAACGATATTATTTCCAAATGGAAATTATATCGATCATTGAACATTTATCTCTTTAGTTCATTAATTTACTTATCTCCTGTTTCCATATATTCTACATTTCTTGTTTTCTATTATCAGAAAAATTTTCTGATTCTTATTTGGAAAACATTTCCAAAACTCCTTCACTATCAAACCTTACCATTCCTTAGTTAAGAAGGAAGTCAATCAAGTTGGGGTATAATTACCTCTCAGACCTTAACCGAACAATGTTTTAACTTCAAAATAGTCAAAGTTTATCTTTTAAATCTTTATCAAACTTCCTTAGGAAACTCTCGGATTCTTTTTACGAATCCACTTCTTTGTTGAAAACATTGGTTATAACGATAACGTTATAATCACTACTTTCGAAATATCTAACTTCAATTATAACTTTTATTCTTAAATGTGAATAAATAAATAAACACCTAATTTATAAATAAATAAATCTTGATTTAAATGCCGGAAAGTATAAGTACTTTCCCGAATTCAATATAACTGAATTCGACGTATAACTCTCTTTCGAGTAATCTCTATTTGATTAACTCTTCTTCGAATAACCTATATTCGATTATCTCTCTTCGAATAACTTATATTCGATTATCTCTCTTTGAATAACTTATACTCGATTAACTCACTCTTTCGAATAAACTACATTCGATCTCTTTCTTTCGAATACGCTATATTCGATAATCTCCTTTCGAATAACTTATATTCGATAATCTCACTTTCCGAATAACTAATATTCGATGATCTTACTTTCGAATAACTAAATTCGATTAACTCATTTCGATTAAACTATAATCGATAACTCCTTTCGATTAAACTATAATCGGTAACTCCTTTCGAATAACTAATTGATTAACATAGAAATGTGTTTATTTTATGCTCTTATATTTTATCTTTTGTAAATAAATAAATGATACTTTGGGTATTTTTATGTGTTTTTACAGATTTCAAGTGATGCCTCCTTCGTTTCAAATTAAAGGCCAACTACAAAGAAAAAGCTACTTCCCCATATCAAGCCATCTCAATTGCAAAAGAAGTTGTAGCCCACTGGTAAAGACATAGAAATGTGTATAGAGTGGCCTGAGTTCGATCCTTGTAAACTGCTATACTTTTTGAAGAAAGGAACATGAATGCATCCGCACCCTACCTTATGCGTTTTGAAGAATAAATGAACTAAGTGATATTATATATATAGTCATATTTATGCATCTATATATATATATAATATGCACTTAATGAGGATTTTTTGAATTTTGACGTAATCCTCTCAAGAATTGAAATCCAATAAATCACATCTGATTGTCATGCAAAGAGAAGGGGAAAGTTTTAATTACACATCTTCAATTAAACACATCCTTATCTTCTCACTGACCGTGCAATGCATCAAAAGGAAGGACATTGATTACAGGTCGCCAATCAAGCGTCATGAAAGGATTATTCCTTCATCTTTGGAAAGGATATTTTCATATATTTATTTTGTGGGCCTTGTATTCAAATAAAAGGAGAAGGCTACATCCTGTATAAAAGGACCATTGTATCATTGTAAAAAGTATTCCATTTTTTTCTCTCTCCACTATTTTGTATTCTCGTTTATTAATAAAAAGTTTTTCTTCATGTTAGTTGACTGTATTTTTCTTCTATAACGATTTGTGTCTACTCAATTAGTTTTGATAGAACACATATTGTTATTTTCTTTTATTACTGCATGTTAGCGAATGTCCATTTGATTAGATTCAAAGGTACATTCTGCTTTTAATTTTCTGTTATTGTTCTAGTTATTATTGTCTTTTTCCAGTAATTGATTCCCTTCTTTTCAGTTGTTGAATTTGACATCGGTATGATTAGATTCAGATTCGTAGTAGTTTCAATTACATTAATTCAAACAAAAACTTCTCCAAAATTTTCCTAACTCGCCTAAGAATAGATAAATAATAAGATTTAAACACCTCCATGTGATTCGACCTGCATATTACGCGACCTGTGAACTTGCAGTATTTAATTTAAAATTCGCGTTTTTCTAATTCATAGGAAAGCGACGAACAAGTTTTTGGCGCCGTTGTCGGGGAGGTAACGATTAAATTTTATTGTTTATTTAATTTCTGATTCGTGTTAGTTTTTATTTTTATTTTTATTTTTATTTTTATTTTGTTAAAAAAATCTCTTTATTAGTTGATTTTGTATCAAACATTGGTGCTAGAATCATCTAAACAAGAGAAGAATTTTTTTTTACAACTTTTGTCTCTTAGTTTCTTTTCTTCAATCTCATCTATTTCCTCATTTATTTGTTTCCCTCTTGCAAATTCATTCCTACTTTAGACAAAAAAAGGAACTTGCCAAATTTTCGACTTTATTTCCTTTTTTATCTTTCATTTATTTATTTCCTTTTTATTTCAATCTCTTTCTTTTCTTTTATAAATTCTTCCTTCTTTTCAATTCTAAAAAAAAAACCTTTCAATTTTTGCTTTATTCTTTCCATCTTTCCATTTCTTTTCCCAATCTTCTAAGAAAATTCTTGTCATTAAATTCTTTCCATTAAATTCTTTCCATTATACAAGTTCTTTCCATTTTCTTATATTTTCTTCTAAACAAATCTCTTTCTGTTGCAAATCTCTTACCTCTTTTAAAAAAAACAAAAAGATAAAAGTTTCTTCTTCTGCAATTATTTCTTTTTATTTCTTTCCCTGTTTGATTTCTTGCCTTTTGTTTCCACAAATCTTTCATCATTTACATAATAACATCATTCCATCATCCTCACCATAATTCACCTCTCAACTTTCCCTTTCCACGTGCTGCTACATCTTTCTCACATCATCTCTACAATCCCACACATGAAAGCCAAACCTGTTTTCAATACTCCTTTGCCAAACCATTTACAGTCCACAAAATCACCGCAATAGCTCCTTCCAATCGAACACCACAAACACCAAACGCCCCAGCCACTTACCGATCATCTCGCTATCACAAATATTCCTCCACTTCTACCAAATACCTTCATACGTTCACCTTCACAAACATTTACTCTGACTAGTTTTTGAAGCCCAGAAACCCACAAATCCGAACGCCCTCCATCTGAACCCGGCCATCATCAACTCCTCATCCCCATCGCAAGTCCAGCGTACCCCTCACCGACCACCAGTTCGCACAGACTCCACCAGAAAGTCCCTCCCAATCTCGCACTTAATTTCGAACAGCAACACAAATCCTCCCCCCTTCGAACACCTTTGCCAAACCGCTCTACCACACAATCGAAACCCTTAATCGGTTTCCGAAACCAGAAAAAAAATCCGACTTGATTTTTTGGTGCGAGATTTGAGGGCGTGAGTTTTGTTTCGTTTTGGCAGGTTCGATTGTAATTTGTAGTAGGGGGCGTGATTTGAGTTTTTATTGTGGTTACTAAGAATAACAAGAGGTGTATCTTTTATATTTGGGAATGACGTGTAAGAATCCGAGAAATATTTGTTTGTGGATTTGACTTGTTCGTGCATTGACTCTTGAGTGCCGGTGTTTAGTTGAGTCTTGTTTTTGTTTGTGTTAAGCCATAGTTCTTTTGTTTTTCTTTCAGCTCAGTTTTAGTTTTTGTCGAGTACAATTCTAAGTTTTCGTTTTAGGTCTTCTTTCCTTTTTTTTAAATTTTTAGTTTTTTTTATTCTAAGTTGAGTTGAGTTTTGTTTAATTTGCTACCAAAAAAAAGAAATCTAAAGCCAAGGCGAAGTGAAGATTCGAGCAAGCGACAAAGAATTCAAAAGTTAACGGATCTGCAAGCAACAGAAATTGAATTGTCGGAGCGGTTGCACACCAAGTGGGGTGTGAACGCGCTAGCGCTACCCAAATTCATTGGACGGACTGCCAATCAAGGTGAGAAATTTTTAAAACTCTACAGGTGCTCTGCTGCAAAAGAAAAAATATATAGACAATTGTTGTAAAAAAATTCTACAGGGGCAGCGGCTTGAATGTAAATTTTTTAATTTCTGCAATTAAATTGTGTGATTGTTGTTATTTCTGCACTTTTTATTCATTCTGTTAAGGGCAATACCCCAATTCACATAAGGTGAGGGATTTCATCACCCTTTCCTTAGCCCACAAATTGCATTTCATCGTAGAATCTGACTAATAATAACGGTTAGATGTTGGACTTAAGGGAGTCATAGGCTCATCTAGGGCTTAATTGTATTGTGATAGTTGATTCATTTGGAACGAATTATTTCTTGGTGTCTAGACTATGGAAGAGAAATAGCCGTTTATAAATATTGCGGTGATTCGTAAATATTATATCGGTTGTTACTCTGAAGGTACTTAAACCTTCGGTTGCATTGCTAGGGTGATTCCTGGTGCACCGATAACTCATGTCCGTTAACTGGCTGAGAAATCTTTTGATCTAAGTAATCAAATGTGTCACTTTTTAATTTTGGGTTAGGAGCCATTAAGGATAGAAAATTTCATTGTAGCAGATTTCTGTGCTTGCATTTAACAACAATGAGTGAAAAAGTGTTAGCCAAAATAATTCTCCCAGGGGTTCTCAAATAAACCAAAACTTTCAAAACGAGATAGATCAAAATCAAATAAATCAAAATTTTCAAAATCTCAATATCCAAATGGATAGACCCTTGTCTCTTCGTGATCGATGTTATCCGACTATGACCGTCCAACCCTCTGTCATCGTGTTCCCACCAGCTGAAGGAAACAATTTTGAATGAAAACACTCTTTTTTTCAAGGGGTACCAAAATTTACTGGGTCTGAAAATGCTTATGAATTTCTAAGTGAATTTGAATTGTATGCGTCCACAACAAAAATGCAACAATTGTCTAACGAATCGATCAAGCTAAGGCTAATCCCATTTGCACTACTTGAAAGCGCTAAAAGATGGCTAAATTCTCTTCCAAAACATTCCATAAGAAGTTAGGATGAATTTGTCACTATATTCTTGAAAAAGTTTTTCCCTTTCCATAAAACTCTTAAAATTCGAACTGAGATAAACCAATTCTGTCAAAATGAGGGGGAAACTTTTTCAAAATATTTTGAGAGATTCAACCAACTATTGTATAGTTGTCCTCATCATGGAATTCTAAAAGACCACTTGTGTCAAATTGCATATAAAGGGCTTAACTATCAATATAGAACTCAACTAGAATCAATGTGTGGAGGAGATTTTATGTCTAAAACAGCCGATGAAGCTTGGCGGTTCTTAGAAGACTATTCTGAAAAGGACATGCAATTGGAATCGATTCGTGTTCCCATTTGTACTTCTACTAGAGGAGTGCATGTCGTGGACCCAAGCCAAATTCCTTTAGAAAATCAAACTCCTCAAGCCGGAGAAGGGTTACCCCACTATTACTCTTAGGACCAAGCCAATGCTATAGCTCAAAATAATCCTTACTCATCCACGTACAATCCTGGTTGGAGAAACCACCCAAATTTTTCTTGGTCAAACCATAATAATTCCGCAAACCCATCTCACATGCAGCCCTTTATCCCCAACCCGAATTACCAAGCTTCATCTCCCAAGTCTCAAACCTCTCAAGCTGCACTTCAATCCAAACAACCTTATAGGCACCCCAATTTTCAATCATCAAACCAATCCTCTCAATCCTCTCAACCGTCACAATATATTGTTCGATTAGAAAAACAAATAAATAATCAAGATGTTAAACTTGAACAAATGATGAATATGATGAAGAAACTAATGAAAAGTAATGAGAAAGGAAAGTTGCCTAGTCAACCTGAGGTGAATCCAAAATATAACTCTCGTGCTCTAAATTCTTGTGAGGATGAAAACCACAACCCGCTCAATGTTGTTACAACCCTTCGATCTGAAAAGGGGATTGATAATAATGTTGGCGACCCTGACAAACCTTCGAACTCAACTCAAATACAAAAGCTTGATGATCACTTAATGGCTACAAATGCCAGTTCTTCTAAACCTCCATCTTCCTTAAATGTTGGCAATCCCAACAGTTCTTCCCCTAGCATCGGCAAACCCGACTCACCTTCTAAAATCGATGTTGGCAATACCAATATTTCATCTTCTATTCCCTTACCACCTTCTTCTTCCATGGCTAAATCTTCATCGTCGAATGATGAAACTGATCGTAGAGTCGAAAAACCCATAGCTCCATTTCCCCATAGACTCAATAAAAAGAAGAAAGCGGCAAATTTCGATAAAATTCTGGAAATTTTCAAGCAAGTCTGTGTGAACATTCGTCTTTTGGACACCATTGAACAAATTCCTCAATATGCTAAATGTCTCAAGGAATTGTGCACACAAAAACGTGCAACTAATGTCCCAAAAACCGCCTTTCTGACTGCGAATACAAGCTCTATTCTTTCGAATCTTGCCCCAGTCAAGTACAAAGACCCTGGCTGCCCTACGATTGATTGTAAAACAGGAAACACTCACATCTCTCGAGCCCTACTCGATCTTGGTGCCAGTGTCAATCTTCTTCCTTATACTGTTTATCGTCAACTTGGACTGGGGGAGATTAAACCAACAAACATCACTCTTCAGCTAGCTAACCGATCTGTCAAAAAGCCATTTGGAATAATCGAAGACGTCTTAATACATATCGAACAGTTTTACTTCCCTGTCGATTTCATAGTTCTAGAAACCGAGCCTGTCCCAAATCCCAATGTTCAAATCCCGTTGATATTAGGACGCCCCTTTTTAGCAACCTCAAATGCTATCATTAATTGTAGGAATGGTCAACTTCGACTTTCCTTCGGGCATCTAACTATTGAGCTGAACATCTTTAATCTCAACAAACAACCTAGGGATTTTGAGATCAATGAAATTGACATGATTCAAACCACCGTTGATGAATCCCTTAGTGACACTTCTGAAGCCATGAAAATGTGTCTTGACCATTTCAACTCCGATTTCGATGAGCTCGAATACGTTTCTGAACTAAATGAATTTCTGGAATCTACACTTTCTCCATCTGAATATGACCAAAGAATGTTGACCAATGTGGACACACACGAACATCCCAAGTTGGACCTCAAACCATTACCACAAGCCTTAAGTATGCATACTTGGACCCATCACAAACTTTTCCCGTAATCTTGGCCTTTGATCTTACCGAGGACAAAGAAGAAAAACTTTTGGAAATTTTACGGGAAAATAAAGACGCGTTGGGGTGGGAAATTAGCGATATAAAAGGTATTAGCCCATCAATCGTAGAACATCGCATACATTTAGTTGATGAGACTAAACCTACACGTGAGGCTCAAAGGCGATTAAACCCAAACATGAGAGAAGTGGTCAAGGAGGAGATAATCAAATGCCTATACAATAACATCATCTTTCCCATCTCTGATAGTACTTGGGTGAGTCTGGTACAAGTTGTACCAAAGAAGTCGGGAGTCACAGTGATCAAAAATGAAAGTAATGAGCTTGTCCTAACAAAAATCAAAACAAAATGGCGTGTGTGTATCGACTATCGAAAGCTCAACTCAGCCACACTAAAAGACCATTTTCCCTTGCCTTTTATTGACCAAATGCTCGAACGCTTAGCGGGTCATGAGTACTATTGTTTTCTTGATGGATATTCTGGCTATAACCAAATCCCTGTTGCTTTAGAGGATCAACATAAGACCACCTTTACTTGTCCCTTTGGAACCTTTGCTTATCGTCGCATGCCTTTTGGTCTTTGTAATGCCCCCGCGACTTTCCAAAGGTGTATGATGAGTATTTTCTCTAATATGGTGGAAGAATTCTTGGAAATATTTATGGATGATTTTTCAATCTACGGATCATCTATTTCCCAATTTTTCACTCATTTAGAACTCGTCCTTAAACGTTGTAAGGAGAAATCACTCGTGCTTAATTGGGAAAAATGTCATTTCATGGTAAAAAGGGGGATAGTTCTAGGTCATGTCGTTTCGAAAGATGGCCTTCAAGTCGATAAATCCAAAATTGATTTGATTGCTAATCTACATCCTCCTAAGTCTGTTAAGGATGTTCGTTCATTTCTTGTCCATGCAGGATTCTATAGAAGATTCATTAAGGACTTCTCGAAAATTTCAAAACCTCTCTCGAACTTATTGACTAAAGACGTCAAGTTTGAATTTTCCAATGATTGCCAAACATCTTTCGAAACTCTTAAGTCAATCTTGACCACAACTCCGATCATTCAACCCCCTGATTGGACTCAACCCTTCGAACTAATGTGTGATGCTTCTGATTTTGCAATTGGAGCCATCTTGGGTTAGCGAATCGATAAACTCCCTCGAGTCATTTATTATGCTAGCAAAACCTTAAACGAGGCCCAATTGAATTACTCAACTACTGAAAAAGAATTTTTGGCAGTTGTCTTCGCTCTTGAGAAATTCAGACCATATCTCATAGGATCAAAGGTAATAGTTTACACTGACCATGCTGTGTTACGATACTTGCTTTCTAAAAAGGATGCCAAGGCCCGCTTGATTCGATGGATCCTTCTTCTTCAAGAATTCGATATAGAAATACGAGATAAAAAGGGTTCTGAGAATGTTGTAGCGGATTATCTCTCTTGAATTGTGCATGAAAATGTTGATGACACACAAATCAATGACTATTTTCCCGACGAACAAATTCTTTTGATCTCTAACTCCCCTTGGTACGCTGACATTATGAATTATCTTGTCACACAGCAAACACCCGCTGAATGGTCGAAACAGGATAAACAAAAATTTCTCTCGAAATTTCGAAACTTCTATTGGGACGACCCATATCTTTTCAAATAATGTCCAGACCAAATCATTCGAAGGTGTGTACCCGATCATGAACACCAAAGTATTCTCTCTTTTTCGCATGACCATGCTTGTGGCGGTCATTTTGAAGCAAGAAAAACTGCTGCAAAAGTATTGCAAAGTGGTTTTTATTGGCCCACTCTCTTCCGTGACGCTTTCGAATTTTGCTCTAGATGCGATCGATGTCAAAGAACGGGTCGAATAACTACAAGAAACATGATGCCTCTAAACCCCATTTTAGTAATTGAATTATTTGATGTTTGGGGCATCGATTTCATGGGACCTTTCCCTAACTCATTTGGGAATCTTTACATCTTGCTTGCGGTAGACTATGTCTCAAAATGGGTTGAAGCCATCCCAACCAAAACCAACGACAACAAGGTTGTTATCAAATTCCTCAAAGAAAACATCTTTTCATGCTTTGGCACACCTCAAGCGATCATCAGCGATAATGGCACTCACTTCTGTAATCGTGCTTTTGAATCCTTGCTCAAGAAGTACTCAATCACACACAAGCTGTCTACCCCTTACCATCCACAAACTAGTGGGCAAGTAGAAGTTTCCAATAGACAAATCAAACAAATCCTTGAAAAAACCGTGAATTCCAACAGAAAAGATTGGTCCATAAAACTGGTTGATGCACTTTGGGCATTTCGCACTGCTTACAAGACCAATCTAGGGATGTCACCATATCGATTAGTCTTTGGAAAGTCCTGTCACTTACCTCTTGAATTGGAGCATCGTGCTCTTTGGACTATAAAATTTTTGAATTTTGACTTAGAGAAAGCCGGTTCACATAGGAAGTTACAGATTTCAGAATTAGAGGAAATAAGAAATGAAGCATATGAAAATGCGAAAATCTATAAAGAAAGAACCAAAACCCAACACGATAAGAACATACTTCGTAAGGAATTCAACGTAGACCAAAAAGTTCTTTTATACGACTCTAGACTTCACTTGTTTCCAGGAAAACTTAGATCTCGATGGACTGGACCTTATGTTGTAAAAACAATATATCCTCATGGAGCAGTCGAAATTGTAAATCCTAAGGATGGAAAAGTCTTCAAAGTGAACAGTCAACGACTGAAACCATTTTTGGAATTCGAGCAATACGAAGACGATGAGCTTATCGATCTTCATGAGCCTGATCATCCACCATGAAATCAGGTGGTACACGTTTTTCTTTTATTTTTCATTTTTTTCCTTCCATTTTGGTCTGCATACCTTAGACAGTTGGGACACTATCTCAATCTAGTGTAGGGGAGTCAAGTCTGCATTACATCAAAAAAAAAAAGAACACACACACAGACACGACTCATTTTAGAATGATACTGCAAAATAAGTTTACAATTTTCAGTCAGTTGACAGTATTTTTTTCTCTCAACTTTGATCGAATAAGAAATATAATGAAAAGTTTAATTTTGAGGAATAATAGTGTAACTGGTACATAGGGAGATTCTTAGGTGATGGCCATGAAATCTATTCTTTATTGTAGTCTTTGTTTAAATAAGTGGAGGACTTAAAATACTTATATTGGCTTTTCGAATCTTTAAAACTAAGTTATGTTAAGTTGAATTCACGTAACTCTCTTTTATGATTATATTTTCAATAATAATAATAGTAATCCAAGGGTATCCAACATTGCTTGCATATCTAGCGTTGGTGTGCAAACCCGCCAAGGTCTATCCGACATGTTGTTGACAAAGTCAGCGTTGGAATATCTTGGTCTCATTTTATGAGATTGGACACCTAAGGATTACCGACACTTTGTTGACAAAGTCAGCGTCGGTCTGCACAATCCGCCAAGCTCTGTCCCAACTCTCCGTCAGTCCGCAAGGCAGTGTATGGGTGGTATACCTTGGTCTTTTAAGTTAGGTGTATGTAATTAATCATAAATTTCAATTTTATAGTGATAGAGAATAAGCGATGATACCCAAACATTTCTTGACCTTATTGATTTGACTAGCCATACACAAGGAAATTAGAATACCACTTTACAAACTGTGCCAAGCAAACTAAGAATCTATTTCATGGCTGCACTATGTTATCGACCGAATCTACTGGCCAAACTGGAATTTAACATTTGAAAACTTGATTTATGTTGAAAATTTGTGACAAGTTGGGGTATCTAAAATAAAATCAACTGACTAGAAATTGTTAACTTAATTTGTTGTACCACTTTTCTGAAACAAGTCGTGCTGTCATTTTTGTATATATCCATTGCATTCATGTAGTTGCATTAGATCCACATACTGCATTTGGATTTTGTGGGTAGTATCCGTTGAAAACCCTCACGAGACACCACTCATCCTACTAGGGACACCTAGAGGTTTAACGGCTTGTTGCATACGCTCAATGCAATCGTGTTTCCTACGAAAGTGTGACCCATCTAGTTTAATCTTTTATTTTTCTTTTACTCGAGGACGAGTAAAAGATAAGTGTGGGTGTACTTGATTAACATAGAAATGTGTTTATTTTATGCTCTTATATTTTATCTTTTGTAAATAAATAAATGACACTTTGGGTATTTTTATGTATTTTTACAGATTTCAAGTGATGCCTCCTTCGTTTCAAATTAAAGGCCAACTACAAAGAAAAAGCTACTTCCCCATATCAAGCCATCTCAATTGCAAAAGAAGTTGTAGCCCACTGGTAAAGACATAGAAATGTGTACAGAGTGGCATGAGTTCGATCCTTGGCAAGTGCTATACTTTTTGAAGAAATGAACATGAATGCATTCACACCCTGCCTTATGCGTTTTGAAGAATAAATGAACTAAGTGATATTATATATATATATATATATATAGTCATATTTATACATCTATATATATATATATATATATATATATATATAATATGCACTTAATGAGGATTTTTTGAATTTTTGCGTAATCCTCTCAAGAATTGAAATCCAAGAAATCACATCTGATTGTCATGCAAAGAGAAGGGGAAAGTTTTAATTACACATCTTCAATTAAACACACCCTTATTTTTTCACTGAACGTGCAATGCATCAAAAGGAAGGACATTGATTACAGGTCGCCAATCAAGCGTCATGAAAGGATTATTCCTTCATCTTTGGAAAGGATATTTTCATATATTTATTTTGTGGGCCTTGTATTCAAATAAAAGGAGAAGGCTACATCCTGTATAAAAGGACCATTGTATCATTGTAAAAAGTATTCCATTTTTTTTCTCTCCACTATTTTGTATTCTCGTTTATTAATAAAAAGTTTTTCTTCATGTTAGTTGGCTGTCTTTTTCTTCTATAACGATTTGTGTGTCTACTCAATTAGTTTTGATAGAACACATATTGTTATTTTCTTTTATTACTGCATGTTAGCGAACGTCCATTTGATTAGATTCAACGGTACATTCTTCTTTTAATTTTCTGTTATTGTTCTAGTTATTGTTGTCTTTTTCTAATAATTGATTCCCTTCTTTTCAGTTGTTGAATTTGACATCGGTCTGATTAGATTCAGATTCATAGTAGTTTCAATAACATTAATTCAAAAAAAACTTCTCCAAAATTTGCCTAACTCGCCTAAGAATAGATAAATAATAAGATTTAAACACCTCCCTTTGATTCAACCTGCATATTACGCGACCTGTGCGCTTGCAGTATTTAATTTAAAATTCGTGCTTTTCTAATTCATAGGAAAGCGACGAACACTAATATTCGATAAACTCCTTTCGATTAACTAATATTCGATAAACTCCTTTCTCTATTCGAATAAACTATATTCGATAAATTCTCTTCTTCGAATAACCTTATTCGATAACTCCTTCTTCGAATAAACTATATTCGAATAACTCAAATCTGACTAACTCTAATTCAATTAACTCTATTCGAATAACTCTAGTTCGATTTAACTCTAATCGATTAACTCTAACTGATTAACTTTAACTGATTAACTCTAACTGATTAAATCTAACTGATTAACTCTTAACTATAATCGATTAACTCTAACTCTAATCGATTACTCTAACTCTAATCGATTAACTATAATTCTAATTGATTAACTATAATTCTAATCGATTAACTATAATTCGATTTACTCCTCTAACTCATTTTGATTAACACATTTTGATTAACTCCTTTGATTAACTCTACGTCCATATTCAGTTTCAAATATCGATGTTGAAATCGATTCTTACTTCTCTATATAAGCCATGACTTATATATTCTATTTATCCAATGATAAATATTTTATTTAATTTATAAAATATTATTTATAAATTAATTTACTCAATCTATTGGCTACAACAGATTCTATTTAAAATCTTTGCTTTAAATCCATATCATATTATACCCGTGTGCGAAGCACGGGTCTAAACTTTCCTAATGTAAAATTCTATTCATTTGCCAAATATTTCCTTATATGACATTTTTTCATTTTCTAATAAATTCCCTTTATAACTCTATTTATTTTCTAAATAAATATTTCCTTTTTATAACTCTATTTATAAATGTTTTACCAATATTTCTCTTTCAGTTTTATTTGTAAATGTTTTACAGATATTTCTCTTTCTATTTGTTTTACAAATATTTCCCTTTTCTATTTGTTTATTTCACAAATAAATATTTCCTTTTCACTTCTATTTATTTAACAAATAAATATTCCTTTTAAATACAATTGTAAATGTTTTACAATATTTCCTTTTCAATTCGTTTCACAAATATTTTCCTTATCATTATCCTATTTATTTTACAAACAAATATCCTTTATAATATCTTGTTTATTTTCTAAATAAATAATTCTTTTTCAATTCTATTTGTAAATGGTTTACAAAATATTTCCTTTTTATCTTCTTATTCCCTAAATAAATATTTCTTTATTCTTTCTATTTATTTCCCTAATAAATATTCCCTTTTCAATTCTATTTGTTTAACAAATAAATATTTCTTTTTATAAAATCCTTTGATTTTATAAATATTTCTTTTTCAATATAACATTGAAAATTTCCTTTTATAATTATTTTATTTACTTTCTAAGTAAATAATCCTTTTGTAATAACCGGAAATCTGAGCCAATTAATTTTTTTTATTTCGGCGATTTTAATGAGTTTTGAATATTTAAAATGAATAATTTTAAATAATAATGACGGAAAATATATTTTCAATGAAGTTAAAACGAATAAATTTATTTTAATTATATAAGGAGCCTGAAATGGCGGGGTAGTTCGAAAATTCGATTTCAAAGTTCAAATGAATGTACAGGATTCAAAATAAACCGGATTTTAGTGAAACGAAAAACATTAGAATATATTTGAGAATATATTTCCAACGAATCCGAAAAATTGAAATTTTATAACGGGAATAAAAAATTATGTCCAGTTGAAAATTCAGAATGGTCGCTATGGAAATTTTGGCCCTTTAAAATGGAAATTTTGCAAACGGACTCGGTTTTCGATGAAACCACTTTTGTTAAATCTGTGATGTCAAGTTATTGCTAGGTTTCAAAATTCGTAATTTTTCGAATCAATATGTAACACCCCGTAATTTTATAACATTAAAATCCACAAATTAAAGTATACTTAATTTTTAGAAAAAAATTAAGTGAAATGGGTTGCGCAGAGAAATATATATATATATTGATATATATATATATATATATATATATATATTAAAAATTAAATAAATAAATATGAGAAAAAGTTCAAAACAACGAATTGGGAGGGGAAATAACCGAACTGGCCCATTTTTGAGGTCGACCCAAGCCCTGCTGGGTCGACTAGTGGTTAATCCAGGGTGTTTGGCTGTCAACCCGTGGGTCGATTCGCTCAAATGCAGATTTTGCATTTGATTGGTTCTCATGGTTCAGGGTTAATCTAATGGTCCTAAATAACTTCCTACACCTATAAATACATCCTAATGCTATAGAATAGTTACCGTCATACCATCGACATGGAAATCAATGGAGCCGCCGCCAACTAAGAAAGAAGAAAAGCAAATTCAATTCTAATTCTCTCAACCCTAAAGCAAAGCAAAACTCTCTCTTTTCTTCTCTAAATTGTGAGTATGATGATCTTAACAAGATTATTATCATTTTAATTAGGTTGAGTTATGAATGGATTATGAGTAGATGATGTGAATTATCATATTTGTTGTTGTAAACCCCTTTTGCTATCATGTATATTGTAAATCCAATGTTATGTGATGATGATATCTTATATGTTGTAAATCATGCTATGATGATGTTATGTATGTTGAAAGTTTCTATGCTAAGTTGTGATGAATCATACATGTTAAAAAGGCCATGATGTTACCATCTATGCTAGTTAGTTCATATTAATTAAATCGTCATGTTTGGGTTATGTTGATCTATATGACAAGTCACATATGCAAGTTAGATTGATTAGAAAAGTTATGAACATATGCCAAGACATCTATTATGACATATAGAATTATGCTATGGCATATGTGATATCCTATGCTAGTTCACACCATCATTATGTTGCCTAAAAACCCCATATGCAAGTTTATGTATAGATTTGGGATATGATCATATCATGTAAATTGAGACATTTAACAAGTTGACACCTTTCGATCCTTAACATGTGTAGTTTATGCAAGTTTCACCCCTATTATGATTAGATTTATTTTAATTGTCTATATGTTGTGATAATTTATCTTTGTGCTATGTGTTAGACTATTCAAGTCTAGCCTATATTATTCGTTGAATAAGCGAACGTATAAACGTGGAGTAAGGGTAATATTAAGGATTTAATATTAAAAAGTTGGGGTGCGATTGATATGATTTTGCATGCCATAAGTGGATGACCATAATTGAGTCAATTATGGACATCATTAAAAGTTGACTTAATTAATAATTTGAATAGGGAATTATTAAAACTGGGGTAAAAGATTTTAAGTGTTAATCAATGCTTAGGACACGAGGTTGGACTCGTTTGTGACGTAAACCTGCCCGGACCCGCCCGGCAAATCCAGTGGTCACAAATGTCAGCCCAATGTGAGAGGTCCTAGGCCTAAACTAAATCATAACAGTTGTAAAGACACGAGGTTAGACTCTTTTATGGGGTAAGACTACCTGGACCCGCCCAGCAAATCCAGCTGCCATAAATGCCAGTCTAATGTGAGAGGTCTTTATGAGGTTATGGCCTGAATGAATTAAGAAATACTTAAGCAGATAAACATGTAAAGTGGGACATAGGGGTTAAGTAGGTGCCTTGGGTGGCACGAGGAATCTAGGGGGTACCCTTAGTGGCATGTGAAATACGATTAGTAAGACTTAACCAAACTCACATGTAAATGAACATGACTAAAAGGGTTAAGTGGGATATACTAGTGACAAGCTTAGGTGGGTAGCTTGTGGGGGCCCATTTCGACCAGTATCCCAAACGTATCTTTGTGGGCTCGACCCAAGTCGAGGACGGGACACGCATGTTGGGTTCGACTGTAAGAGGCCAAAACGGGGAGCGGTGGCAACGCAAGTCCAACCGGTTTCATATGCGTGTGTGGACCCGGGCTGGTAGGTAAGACGTTGTTGCATCGTGTAGGTATAAGCCATGCATTCTCAAGTTGTATCGGGTTGCCACTTTAGGGGAGTGATACACCCCACTGTGGGGCCAGCACGGGTATCTACGAGTAGGGAGCCGATCGAAATTGGGTAGTGGGGTACACCTAGTGGAGATAGAGGCAGACGACACCTATGTAGTCAGCTAGGGGTACGTAAGGCTATTTATAAAGTTTCCGTGTGAAGCAAGTGGGATCAAACAATAGGGTGACTGGTGTGCAGTGTAGTAATGTGCGGTGCAGTGTAGTAATCATTCGTTAGTAATTAGGTGTGCCTTTACCGTTATCTTTAACGTTATCTTAAACGCTATCTTTATCTTCCTAAGAGTTCATAGACATTTACTTGTCTTCCAGCTTATGCCTTAGTCTAGTTATTTTGGTAATAGTATTGTTAGAATTATCATTCTCGCCAGACTTTATGTCTGACCCCCTCTATTTCTATCCTTTTCCCCCTCCAGGTCCTAAGGTTGGGCCCAGCACTAGTGGAGTTTGATTGAATTACTTCATCTCTCTTTGGAAAGCTTGGACCGTTAAAGTAAAGTCCAGCTTGTTATCTTTTTAATGGCTATTTATGTAATGGGATTATGTATTTTGTTTTTATGAAGATGGATATTACACTTGGTTATGATCTATGGTTTTATGATGTAGTTTAATTTCCGCTGCAATAAAATGAAGTTTTAGATTTCCAAGTACTATTTACTATCTATCTTGTTGTAAATTTTCTGTTCTATATTCACTTATAACCTCCATGGAAGTTAATGCATTCCCTTCGTGAGTGACATTAATGGACGTGGGGTGTTACACGTGGTATCAGAGCTTAAGGTTACCAGAACAGATAAAAATACTTTAGAAAAATAGTTATTTTTGGAGGAAGTGCTTTCAAAAACTTGTTTTAATGAGAAAATTAAAGTAAAAAGTTTTTAAGAAAAAAAACATAATCCCCAAATAGCCATATATCTTTATCTTTCGAATTCTCCATTTTGAATCTTTCCTTTTTCGTTTCAGCATGGCTGAAGATCTTAATCTACCCGACGGTGTAACGATACCAGGATGGCATAGGAGGTTATTAGAGGCTAGGGCCGCTGCAGGTCCAGCTAATGTTCCTCCACCACCAGTTGCACCCGTTCCTCCTCCTCCTCGCGTAGATACTTTTGCAAAGACGTGCAAGGAATTCAAGGCTATGGATGGAAAACCATTTCAAGGGTCAGAAACATTTGTGGAAGCAAGAGATTGGCTTAAGGAGGTGGAAGAATTGCTAGAAATCTTTGAAGTAGAAGAAGGGAAGAGAGTTTGTTTAGCAGCTTGGTTGATGAAGGGAGAGGCCTCGTTTTGGTGGGAGGTCACTAATGGGGAGCGTCCTGTTGACTCTTGGGCGGATTTCAGACGTAGGTTGGAGGTGAAGTTTTTCTCAAGGGCGGAAGAAAATCTATATATGGAAAGGTTCTTGACATTGAAGCAAGGAAGCTCATCAGTGAAAGAATATGTCAATAAATTTAATCAGTTAGCAAGGTTTGGCTTGGACTTAGTGAACACGCCGAAGAAGAATGCGCTGAGGTTCATGAATGGCTTGAATGAACCATTGCAAGGGTTGACTATGACCCACATCCCTATGGGGGGCACCTTTGAGAAGTTAGTAGAAATGGCACTTATGCATGAGGAGAAAAGCGCTAAAGCTGATAAGGCACCCGAGAAGAAGGGGGATCAGAAGAAACCACAACAGCAAAACAAGAAGGGTGGTAAAGACAATAACGGCAAGGGAAAGAAGAAATGTTTTAACTGTGGGACACCAGTCCATCTCAGCAAGGATTGCCGAAAGAAAAAGAAGACAGGTTGTTTTCATTGTGGCGATGCGGGACATTTAGTGAAGGACTGCCCAAAGAAGGGGCAGAGGGCAGGAGCTACCTCGGGAGGACAGGTGCAGGCTCTTATGGCACCAGGGCAGGCAAGGGGACAAGTTCAGGCTCTCGCGATCCCACCGCTGCAAGAACGAGGTAGAACCATTTCTGTTGAAAGCTTAGTTTTTCTGTTTGATCATCCTATCTGTACCTTATTCGATTCGGGCGCATCACATTCGTTTATCTCTACATCATTAGTTGAATCACTGCACTTAAACACCAGTTTAGTAGAGGATCCCTTAGTTGTTTCGAATCCAATTGGGGGCCCAGCTTATTTGTCTATGATGTGTTTGGATTTGAAAATTTCCATACTTAGCGTTAAATTTAGATGTGATGCTTATGTGTTGGGCTTCACGGGCTATGGGCTAATTTTAGGGATGGATTGGTTATCCAGAAATGGGGCCGTTCTTGATTGTGAAAGGAGAGTAGTTAGGCTCGTGACTCTCCTTGGTAACACTCTCGAAATCTTTTGTAATCCCATAAATTCGGTTATGCTAAGTTATTTAGAATCGCTTGACGCGTCTAAGGAAAATCTACGATCTGTTAGAGTGGTCCGAGAATATTCGGATGTGTTTGAGGAGGTGAAGGGCTTGCTTCCGAAACGGGAGATAGATTTTCGAATATATCTTGTGGATAATGCGAAACCAGTATCTTTGCCAGTACGCCACATGGCTCCACGTGAAAGGAGGGAACTCCGTAAGCAAGTGAAGGAGTTGCTTGAGAAGGGGTTCATAAGACGAAGTATATCGGAGTGGGGTGCTCCAGTAGTATTTTCCCCGAAGGCGGATGGGTCCCTTAGACTTTGTGTGGACTATAGAGAACTTAATAAGCTTACTAAGAAGAACAGACACCCACTGCCGAGGATTGACGATCTCTTTGATCAGTTAGTTGGCGCCTCTATGTTTTCGCAGTTGGACTTAGCCACTGGTTTCCATCAGTTGAGAGTGGCTGAGGATAGCATTGACAAGACTGCCTTTAGGACTCCAGACGGTTTCTATGAATGGCTAGTGATGCCCTTCGGTTTGATAAACGCCCCCGCATACTTTGTTGATTTGATGAGTAGGGTGTTTAGGGAGTACCTTAACAAATTTGTGGTGGTCTTTGTAGATGACATCTTGATCTTTTCTAAGGATGAAGAAGAGCATGCCCTACATCTTAGGGAAGTGTTGGAGACTCTTCGAGCGCATTAGCTTAAAGCTAAATTTTCTAAGTGTCACTTTTGGAGGAAGGAAGTACGGTTCTTGGGACACGTGGTTTCCAAAGAAGGGATAGCTGTAGATCCCACGAAGGTGGTGGCCATCCAAGATTGGATGGTTTCTAAAAATGCTACCGAAGTGAGAAGTTTCTTGGGGTTGGCTGGCTACTATAGGAAGTTTATCAAAGACTTCGCAAAGATATCAGCTCCATTGACACGCTTGACGAAGAAGAACCTAGTTTTCACATGGGACGTAGATTGTGATGATGCTTCCAACGTTTGAAGAGAGCTTTGACTTCAGCCCCAGTCTTAGTATTGCCAGACGGGAGTAAGCCATTTACCGTTTATACTGAAGCTTGTGGGACAGGACTAGGCGCAGTCTTAATGCAAGAGGGCAGGGTAACAGCCTATGGTGGAAGGCAGTTGAGAGCGCATGAGAAGAATTACCCCACACATGACCTAGAGTTGGCCGCTATTGTTTTCGCGCTTAAGTCTTGGCGGCATTATCTTCTTGGCGAGAAATTCGAACTATTCACTGACCACAAATCTTTAAAATACCTATTCTCTCAAAAGGACTTGAACTTAAGGCAGCAAAGGTGGATGGAGTTCTTAGCGTCCTATGACTTTGAGATAGCATATACCCCTGGCAAGGGTAACGTGGTGGCCGATGCCTTAAGTAGAAAAAGATTATCCTTAAGTCCTTTGTTTGTTTAGCGGCAAAGTTTAGAATTCATTTCGATGTTTGACTTTAGACCTTCCGTTGACTTCGTACCCGGTTTGCTAGCATCCTTGGAGGTCAGACCTACGTTTTTGGGACGGATTGGCGAGGCACAACGAGACGACCCACAGTTAGTTGAGTTAGTAGAAAAGCTCAAAGGAGGTGAGTCATCAAGCTATCTCCGTAGGTATACCCTAGATGATAAGGGTTGGTTACGTAGGGACGGTAGACTTTGTGTACCAAAAGACGTTGACCTAAGGAAGACTATTCTTGACGAAGCACATCATTCGAAGGTGACCATTCATCCCGGCGGGGACAAGATGTACAAAGACATGAAGAGAGTTTACTTTTGGGCCGGCATGAAGAAAGACGTGGCCGAGTATGTCGCTAGATGCTTGGTATGCCAAAAAGTAAAAGCGGAGCAAAAGAAACCCGGTGGGCCATTGGAGGTTCCACTTTGGAAGTGGGAGAGTGTCTCGATGGATTTTGTGGATGGATTACCGCGATCGAGAGGGGTAATACGGGGATTTGGGTTATAGTAGATAGACTTACTAAGAGCGCCCATTTAATTCCCGTGAAGAGTAAGAGGACTACTCCATGGTTAGCTTATGTATATGTCCGAGAAATAGTTCGTTTACACGGTGTTCCTTCTAGCATAGTGAACGACCACGATCCTATTTTCACTAGCGAATTTTGGAGAAGCTTACAAGAGGCGGTAGGAACTCAGTTATGTTTGAGCACCGCATATCATCCTCAGACGGACGGCCAGACGGAGAGGGTGAATCGCATTCTAGAGGATCTGTTGAGGCTATGTATCCTAGACTTTGGGTGTACATGGGAAGAGCATCTTCCATTGGTTGAGTTCACATATAATAATAGCTTTCAGTCCAGCATTGGTATGGCACCATTCGAAGCTCTATATGGACGACCTTGTCATTCACCTACATGTTGGTGGGAATCTATGGATAATTTCTTACTTGGGCCCGATATGATTATGGAGACTTCGGAGAAGATCGACTTGATTCGAAGGAGGATGAAAGCAACGCAAGATAAGCAGAAATCTTATGCGGATAAGAGGAGGACAGATCTCGAGTTTGAAGTTGGGGACATGGTCTTTGTCAAAGTGTCTCCATTACGAAACGTTGTTCGCTTTGGGTCCGTTGGGAAATTAACACCAAGGTTTGTAGGGCCGTTTCCTATTAAGGAGAGGATTGGACGGATGGCGTATAAAGTGGAGTTGCCCGAGAGACTTAGTGGTGTACATGACATATTCCATGTGTCACATTTGAGGAAGTGCTTGCACGAGACCGCGGAAGTGGTAGAGCCGAGCTTGCTTAGAGAGGTGGAGATAGAGCGCGATGCGACAATTCGACGAGCTCCTACGGGCATTCTTGGGTCGGAGATCAAGAGGTTGAGGAATCGAGAGGTCAGACTAGTCAAAGTGCAATGGGGAGATGATGAGAGCAACGCTACTTGGGAGACGGAAGAGAAGATGCGTTCACGATACCCTTTTCTTTTTGAGGGTATGTCCTTTAATTTCTCCTTTATCGCTTAGCTTGTACTTATCTTATCTTTAGTATATCCTCTCGCTAGTATCTTTGACCTTTAGTTAGGATAATCCTATGGTTGAAACATGTGTTAGAGACATGTTATGTATGGTGGATGCAAAGTGGATGCAAGTGTTTGCTAGTGGTTGCTCGTGGATGCATATACACACACTATTAGGCACTAGATCGGCTCAGTCACTTCATATTGCATATTGCATATATATGAATGTATTTAGTAAAATGGATGTATAATGGTT
Organism: Allium sativum; assembly: GCA_030737875.1. Classification (NCBI taxonomy): domain Eukaryota; kingdom Viridiplantae; phylum Streptophyta; class Magnoliopsida; order Asparagales; family Amaryllidaceae; genus Allium; species Allium sativum. The sequence goes on along the minus strand of CM060916.1, from coordinate 669,410,773 downwards.
GTATTATCATATAGTTGTTGCATTCGGGTGGATGGTTTTGCACGCATATAGAATTAATATGTATCATTAGGAATCTTTTGCATTCATATTGGACGCATGGCACTATCATGAATTGCACTAAGGAGGTCGACTGAGTCAGTAGACCGCCTAATTTTGCATTAGATATGGACATATACACACACTGTACATATAAACATTAAAGCATTAGAAGTCTTTTAAGGACAATGGATGCTGGTGTTTGATGGTTGAGTAGATGGACTATTAGATGGTAGGATATACATTCCTCTGACTTGGAGATTTCGGGGACGAAATCCTTTAAGGAGGGGAGAATGTAACACCCCGTAATTTTATAACATTAAAATTCACAAATTAAAGTATACTTAATTTTTAGAAAAGAATTAAGTGAAATGAGTTGTGCAGAGAAATATATATATATTGATATATATATATAAAAATTAAAAATTAAATAAATAAATATGCGAAAAAGTTCAAAACAACGAATTGGGAGGGGAAATAACCGAACCATCCCATTTTTGAGGTCGACCCGAGCTCTGCTGGTCGACTAGGGGTTAATCCAAGGTGTTTGGCTGTTAACCCGTGGGCCGATTCGCTCAAATGCAGATTTTGCATTTGATTGGTTCTCATGGTTCAGGGTTAATCTAATGGTCCTAAATAACTTCCTACACCTATAAATACATCCTAATGCTAACCCTAAACCTAATTAAAATAGAATAGTTACCGTCATACCATCGCCAAGGAAATCAATGGAGCCGTCGCCAACTAAGAAAGAAGAAAAGCAAATTCAATTCTAATTCTCTCAACCCTAAAGCAAAGCAAAACTCTCTCTTTTCTTCTCTAAATTGTGAGTATGATGATCTTAACAAGATTATTATCATTTTAATTAGGTTGAGTTATGAATGGATTATGAGTAGATGATGTGAATTATCATATATGTTGTTGTAAACCCCTTTTGCTATCATGTATATTGTAAATCCAATGTTATGTGATAATGATATCTTATATGTTGTAAATCATGCTATGATGATGTTATGTATGTTGAAAGTTTCTATGCTAAGTTGTGATGAATCATACATGTTAAAAAGGCCATGATGTTACAATCTATGCTAGTTAGTTTATGTTAATTAAATCATCATGTTTGGGTTATGTTGATCTATATGACAAGTCACATATGCAAGTTAGATTGATTAGAAAAGTTATGAACATATATGCCAAGACATCTATTATGACATCTAGAATTATGCTATGACGTATGTGATATCCTATGCTAGTTCACACCATCATTATGTTGCCTAAAAACCCCATATGCAAGTTTATGTATAGATTTGGTCTATGATCATATCATGTAAATTGAGACATTTAACAAGTTGACACCTTTTGATCCTTAACATGTGTAGTTTATGCAAGTTTCATCCCTATTATGATTAGATTTATTTTAATTGTCTATATGTTGTGATAATTTATCTTTGTGATATGTGTTAGACTATTCAAGTCTAGCCTATATTATGCGTTGAATAAGCGAACGTATAAACATGGGGTAGGGGTAATATTATGGATTTAATATTAAAAAGTTGGGGTGCAATTGATATGATTTTGCATGACATAAGTGGATGACCATAATTGAGTCAATTATGGACATCATTAAAAGTTGACTTAATTAATAATTTGAATAGGGAATTATTAAAACTGGGGTAAAAGATTTTAAGTGTTAATCAATGCTTAGGACACGAGGTTGGACTCGTTTGTGACGTAAACCTGCCCGGACCCGCCTGGCAAATCCAGTGGTCACAAATATCAGCCCAATGTGAGAGGTCCTAGGCCTAAACTAAAGCATAACAGTTGTAAAGACACGAGGTTAGACTCTTTTATGGTGTAAGACTGCACGGACCCGCCCTGCAAATCCAGCTGCCATAAATGCCAGTATAATGTGAGAGGTCTTTATGAGGTTATGGCCTGAATGAATTAAGAAATACTTAACCAGATAAACATGTAAAGTGGGACATGGGGGTTAAGTAGGTGCCTTGGGTGGCACGAGGAATCTAGGGGGTGCCCTTAGTGGCATGTGAAATACGATTAGTAAGACTTAACCAAACACACATGTAAATGAACATGACTAAGAGGGTTAAGTGGGATATACTAGTGACAAGCTTAGGTGGGTAGCTTGTGGGGACCTATTTCGACCAGTATCCCAAACGTATCTTTATGGGCTCGACCCAAGTCGAGGACGGGACACGCATGCTGGGTTCGACTGTAAGAGGCCAAAACGGGGAGCGGTGGCAACGCAAGTCCAACGGGTTTCATATGCGTGTGTGGACCCGGGCTGGTAGGTAAGACGTTGTTGCATCGTGTAGGTATAAGCCGTGCATTCTCAAGTTGTATCGGGTTGCCACTTTAGGGGAGTGATACACCCCACTATGGGGCCAGCACGGGTATCTACGAGTAGGGAGCCGATCGAAAGTGGGTAGTGGGGTACACCTAATGGAGATAGGGGCAGACGGCACCTATGTAGTCAGCTAGGGGTACGTAAGGCTATTTATAAAGTTTCCGTGTGAAGCAAGTGGGATCAAACAATAGGGTGACTGGTGTGGTGCAGTGTAGTAATGTGCGGTGCAGTGTAGTAATCATTCGTTAGTAATTAGGTGTGCCTTTACCGTTATCCTTAACGTTATCTTAAACGCTATCTTTATCGTCCTAAGAGTTCATAGACATTTACTTGTCTTCTAGCTTATGCCTTAGTCTAGTTATTTTGATAATAGTATTGTTAGAATTATCATACTCGCCAGACTTTATGTCTGACCCCCTCTATTTCTATCCTTTTTCCCCCTCCAGGTCCTCCGGTTGGGCCCAGCTCTAGTGGAGCTTGATTGAATTGCTTTATCTCTCTTTGGAAAGCTTGGACCGTTGAAGTAAAGTCCAACTTGTTATCTTTTTAATGGCTATTTATGTAATGGGATTATGTATTTTGTTTTTATGAAGATGGATATTGTACTTGGTTATGATCTATGGTTTTATGATGTAACAAACATGTTTAATTTCCGCTGCAATAAAATGAAGTTTTAGATTTCCAAGTACTATTTACTATCTGTCTTGTTGTAATTTTTCTGTTCTATATTCACTTATAACCTCCATGGAAGTTAATGCATTCCCTTCATGAGTGACATTAATGGACGTGGGGTGTTACGCAATATGTGAGCGTGGCAAAGAAAATGTGTTTTAACAGTTTCAGTCAATTTCGATCGACCAGAAAATGGCCAATTTTCAAACAATCACAGAATTTGATGAAATTAGTTTTGTTAGGACCGTATCGTCAATACGAAGCTAGAAAATATTTTTCGAGAATTTTTAGAGTCCGTATGTGGCCTTGGTAAATTGAAATGTTCGTTCAAAGTCAATATATAGAGTTATATTTCGATTTTGACGAAAACCGATCGAAACAACCAAACTAGCTTATGATACATATCCCATTGTGGTCGGAATGGGGGTAATTAGTTATGAACGGCAGTCGGTGGGTTAGATTTCGAGTTCGAAATAAAAAGTTGCTTTTAGAAAATTAAATTAATTAAATATATATTTATTTATATATCCTTCTCTCTCTCTCAGATTTTCAATGAAAGGAAATAATAATAATAAAAAATGGCGGACGTCCTTTCTGGATGTCGCTGCCTCCATCGTGCCCTCCCCATCAGCGCCGCACCTCCCTTGACATTCGACCACCTCCTCCTCCCTTCCCCTTCTCTCTCTCCTCCCTTTCCTCTTACATCCGACGCCCCACAACCCACAAACAGCAGCGACCGCACCCCCTTCGCAGAGCCGCCACCGCCCACCGAGATCCGCACCGCGCTGCCGCCACCGCACAGGAGGCCGCACCACCCACTAGCAGACTCCAGCGATCGGAGATTGTGAGTTTTCTTTGATTTTTCTTTGATTTTTAGAGAAAGTAAAATGTGATTTTTCTTTGATTAAAAAGGTGATTTTTCTTGGATTAAAAATACGATTTTTCCTTGATAGAAGATATGATTTTTATATATGAAGACATAGAGGAAAATATGATTTTCATCAATATGAAGTAGGGTTAAAAATTGGATTTTTATCATACGAAGAGCATTGTAAAAATAGGATCTTTTATATATATGTAACGATATAGAAATTTGATTTTTATTTATATGGATAACATATAAAGTAGTGATTTTGAAAAGGATAAAAATTTAATTTTTATATTATAGAGATAATAAAAATATGATTTTTATATTATAGAGATAATAAAAATATAATTTTTATATTATATAGATGATAAGAATTCCATTTTTATATATGTTGTAGCGAAATAAAAATTCGATCTTTATATAAGAAGTAGGAATATAAAAATATAATTTTTATATAGAAAGAAGCATCATAAAAATATATGAAGTTGAAATAAAAATGTGATTTTTAGTTTTTGGAATGAAGCAATAACAATGTGATTTTTATATATGAACAACGGGAAAAGGTTGCATTGGGATTTTGGTCATATCCGAACCGTTCAGAAATAGAGAATGGCGGAGTGGAACTCTTGGTGAGAACTCCTCACTTTTATTTTATTTTCTAGTTGAAATATATACTAGGATGCAGACGGTGCTTAACAGCACCCGACACCCGTTGTCCACAGACCATGGATGACCTGTTTGTTTGATTGATATGTTGTGAAAAATGATTGTGTGTAGTGGAATGAATAAAATATTTTATAGTTAAAAATATGATTTTTAACGTGTATATAAAATAAATATTTATAAACAAATTAGATGATTTGTTTATGTACACCCATTTGACTGATATTGATTGGGACGATAAATTTTACACATCGCCCAACTGCACAAATAAAAATCTGTGTTTGTTGATTTGAAACCCCACACGGGTGTTGGGATGATATTTGGCGTACACTAATCCCAAATAATTAGCTATATGTCGATCGAGGGATTGACAGGCTGTTATAAGCGTTAAATATTTATATTTGATGCTTATGCAGTGTAGAATGCACTCTGGATGATGGTTGATTATTTATCGTGGCTATTACATACATGTGTTGTAGGGAAACCATATAATTAACATTATATTGTAATTGATTGAGCCTCATTCCAATTTGGAAAATAAAGAATATTATAAAAGAAAATTCATATGTTGAATAGAATAAATATTCATGTGTCGGATAAAAGAATATTCATGTGTTGAATAAAATGAATATTCATGTGTTGGATAAAAGAATATTCATGTGTTGAATAAAATATATATTCATGTGTTGAAGAAAATATTCATTTGTTTAATAGAGTAACGAAGTTATTGAAATATATAAAGCCCTGTTGATTAGATTTGCGCCATTTTGACGTGAACGATATTTATATCGATTTTATTCATTTTTATAATGAATATCGAAAAGGAAATAATTTCAAAATATAATATTTTGAAAACACTATCATTTATATATCGATGATATGGAATATTCAATTTTGATTTGAAATTGAATATGAAGTTGAAATCGTTTTGAAAACAAATTTAAAACGATTTATAAAATACGTTTTGAAAGGAAATCGACAGAATATATATAATATATATAATGGCCTGAATAGAATGCGTCGCGCTGCGGCAGTTCGCGAATTTCGACCATTGACTTCGAATGGACGTTACGGGAGATCCGACCGTCGGATTCTCCTAAAACCAGAACAGTTGGGTTCGTATCGAAAAGAGCTTTCTAACGAATATTAGAGATTTGAAATCTAACGGTTGGATTTTGAATTATGTCCAAATCAAATTTGGAAAAGGTCGTTGTAAGTGCCGTTCGATGGCCGTTGATTGAAATCGACTGTACGGGCCTTGATAAAATTATTAAAAATAGTAATAATTTGTGTAAAATCATAAGTAGTGATTTGGAAAGAATTTGTATGAAAATTCCATATTTGAAAAGATAAAAAAAGATTTTTATCGAAATGAACTAGTTTTGAACTAAAATGATAATCCCATTTATTTTTAAAATAAATAAAGTGGATTTGAAATGGTTTTGAAAATAACCAGAATTTCCAATACATATATTGGAAATGGATTTGCATCGAAATTATCTTCGGAATATTTCGATATTGAATTTCGTGATTATACAGATATTGTTATAGAAATTTGAAAGATATATTTATATCGTTATTTCCAATACGATATTTGTTGGTTGTAGTACTTGATATTGAATATAAGCCAATATATTTTCTATGCAGAGCCTTGTATTTAATATCAAACGGGATTTGGGTTTGTCGTGAATGGTGTCTTTATTAACACTGTTCTTAAACCCAGTTGAGAAAAAGATTAAATTGTTTTATTTAGATTTAATGAAGTATACCAATTAAATGGTATTTAATTGGAATTGAATTTGAATTGATTTTGGGTTGTCGTGCACAGTATCTTTAATAATACTGTTCTTAGACCCAACGGAGTTAAGAAAATCAAAAACAAACTGGAGATTAGTTAAGTTGAATGGTTTCCTATGTATTGATCTGATGTTGGTTTCGGCCTTCGGGGTTAACACTTAGGGAATTATTCACTTGCTAATTTATGGTTAAAGGCTGATGGAATAGAATGTGATTTTGGGTTTATTGTGAACCGTGTTTAAATGACATTGGTTCTTTAACCCAGTTAAAGACGGGATATGATTTCCTAAGTTAAACAATCATTGATAGTAATTTTTGGGAAGATTAAAACCAAGTGGAGTTTTAATTAATCTTTAATTAGATTAAAATGATCGAGAATGGAGTATCACCAGTTTTCATCCAGGCGATAGTTAAATCTTTAATTAGATTTGAACGTGAAATGGTAATTGAATTTACCAATAACACCGTGGTGTTAGATATGAAGTATTACCAGTTTTGCTTCATGGGATGAATAGGTTGGGGTTGGAAAATTTGACAAATGATTACTTCGGTAAGGTTCATTAATCCCGACTAGTTCGGATAAACCATAATTTGATTTGAATTGATATTCAAAGGAAGATTAAAGAATAAATTTAAGGAATTTATCTTTGATAAAATTAATGCAAACCTTTCCCAAAGTATAAGAATATTTGAATAAAAGAATATTATGATTTGGAATGAGGCGTATGTTGTGTTTGTGTAACACTTATTTATTATATACGCGAGTTATTCAGAAAGACCGGGTTTATCCCATTCTGAATAACTGATTCGACGATGTGTCGAGGATGAAGACGGTGGTCGAAGACCGGAGGTCTTCACATCGTTTGGATAATTACTGATGATCTTGATTGGGCTGTACACCCAAGAGGAGGGAATCAGTTGGTGACCGTCCAAACGTACTTGGAGATCGATGGATATGCGAGGTACAAGGTGCCTCCGGTTTCGTTCAGACCCAGAACAAACTTGTATGGACTGTGTGTCTGACGTTGGATTTTGCTCTGTGTTGATTGATCTCTATTAAATATACATCTGCCTGGTGAAGGGGAATTCATTCCCTTACTTCACCCTTCTCTGAGACGTACGGGATCAGAGGTTGTATATCGATAGACATCAGTCGCATGGTGTGAATTGCCTGTGTGGCATGCCTAAGTGGCAAATGATCAAGGCTTTTGTTGAAAAGCAAAGTCTTGTGGGTGATGATCAAAGCACCGCCTGTGCGGCATAGCTTTGTGTAACGTTAATTCGCGAGCCTCACACCCCGGTTGTGAACCGGAAACAGGAGAGGACCTCAGGGAGGGCATACGTTTCTTTCTAGCTAGGGTGGTGTCAGTGACCTACCAGCCCTGACATTTATATTATTTTCACCTGTGTGGTTGTGGATTGCGAGGCGCCTCAGATAGATCGGTGACTATGTGGAGCCGATGGAGTCATTTGGCTCATTTACGCCTCAAAGGGCAGGGAAACGCAGTGTTCAGGAATTTTAATCCTCATCAGTGAACCGGCCCTGACGATCCAAGGGTCACTCGAGCTCTGATCCTGAGGCTCAGGCTAGGGAGTCTCGAATCGGTGAGGACTATCTTTTGCCTCGGTTCATAGATGGAAATCCAATTTCCAAATACGTGACTTTGCGGTTTTGATTGTAGAGCCTAGTATGGCAACATGGTATATGGTACCCATGCCGTCTAGGATTGATACATTTATATTTGAAGTTGTTTTATACACTATGCACTTATAATAGTACCAAATGATTTGTTTTTAATGTACCAAGCATGTTTGGCTATTATAAGGGAAAACCCTATCCTCCGGCTTGTGTTGCATTGTGTGATGGGACCTGGGTCTTATAATAGCTTCATTTTTCCAAAAAGCATTGCGTTGTTTTGTTATATACACTGGTATTGTTGGGAGGAAACCCGTATCGTGTTATACGGCATGGTCCCTTGATATATCTTATTTAAAGTAAAGCTTTGTATAACTGTTTTAGTTCTCACACCAGTCACATGACTGACCTGGAGTTTATTGTTTAACCTAAACTCTGGGTGCCCTTATTTTGACACGGGCAGCTAGTAGTTTTGGTTTTGCAGATATATATTCACAGGATCCTGATTTACAGCTGGAATGATATCCGGAAAGCTCTGTATCTGTATATCTCCTTCAGTTATGTCTTGTATTATTTTTCGCGGCTAGTAATGTATTGTATTCTCTGATATTTTATGATGTGTAATATTGATTAATACTCTGTATATTCTTATATTCTGATGAAATTGTTGTAATAAGCAATGAAATGTTCTTCTGTCTGCGTTCCGATGTGCGTTGTTCCCAACTCAATCCGGGCTTTCCTTCACCGGGAAGTTCAGGTCGTGTTAGCTTGGTATCAGAGCTTTGGTTTACAAAGCTCGGAGAACAAGACAGTTAGAACCAAACAAAAGAATTCATCAGAAATTGGATTAGTAATATCCAATGGGAATGACTATTTAGAGATGAGATCAGTAGTATTCTAGAACGAGTGTGAAGAGTATATAAATAAAATTGAAAACGAATTTTGTTTTGAAAATCTAAATCAATTATACGTATTTGATTATTTATTTTATATTGATTTGGGAAATCAAGTATATAAAGATTTTGCATATACGTCTGATCCGCATGTATTTGAAGTTTTAATATACTGGATAGATATGGAGTCACACTCTAGTCGCCCGGAGATGATTCTGATGATTGTAGCTACATCATCAGAATTTGTGTTCGAGTTTCCAAGGTGTGATATTTATATATTTCCAATTGACTGGTGTGAGAACCAAAACTAGATAAGGCTTATTGTTGTGATTTGGCACCAAAAATGTGATTTTTTTGACTAAGTATCAAAGTTATGAATTTGAATTCATAATCAACTAACTGATTGCTGGTTGTGTTGTTTGATTAATTAAATGTTGAACCTTTAGCTAAATTGAACAAAATAGTGAATTGTATTGAAAATTTGTCGCATTTGCATACATATACATGTACTTACATTGAACAGGTCATAGCGAGGAGGCTAGAGAAGAGGAATAACATTGTTCGCCTGACAAATAGGTACATGTTTATTGTATTTCTTGGGTTTTTGATGATTTTATGAGCAGATTGGCTAGCCTCTTGGCTGTTTCTTTTTCTTTTTGAATTAGTGAGGGCCATGGGAGGCTATTTGAAATATCCCGAAGCTCCCGTTGCAGGGGAGGTTATAGCGAAATTTTTTGAAAATTTAGGGTGTTAGCCAAATTTTTGAAAAATTTGAAAAGTTCTAAGAAATTAAAAAGTTGAAGAACTTAGGCCATAATGAAAAGGATGAAAGTTGAGTTGATTAGTTAAACAACTTTCGGCTTCGTTCCTTTTCGGGGACAAAAAGTTTTAAGTTGGGGAGATTGTAATAACCCGGAAATCTGAGCCAATTTAAAAATTTTATTTTGGCGATTTTAATGATTTTTGAATATTTAAAATGAATTATTTTAAATAATAACGACGGAAAATATATTTTCGACGAAGTTAAAACGAATAAATTGATTTTAATTATATAACGAGCCTGAAATGGCGCAGTAGTTTGAAAATTCGATTTCAAAGTTCAAATGAATGTACAGGATTCAAAATAAACCGGATTTTAATGAAACGAAAAATATTAGATTCTATTTGAGAATATCTTTCCAACGAATCCGAAAAATTGAAATTTCATAACGGGAATAAAAAGTTATGTCCAGTTGAAAATTCAGTATAGTCGCTATGGAAATTTTGGCCCTTTAAAATGGAAATTTTGCAAACGGCCTCGATTTTCGACGAAACCACTTTTGTTGGATCCGTGATGTCAATTTATTACTAGGTTTCAAAATTCGTAATTTTTCGAATTAATATGTGAGCGTGGCAAAGGAAAATGTATTTTAACAGTTTCAATCAATTTCGATCGACCAGAAAATGGCCATTTTTCAAACAATCATAGAATTTGACGAAATTAGTTTTGTTAGGACTGTATCGTCAATACAAAGCTAGAAAATATTTTTCGAGAATTTTTTTTGTCCGTTTGTGGCCTTGGTAAATTGAAATGTGCGTTCAAATTCAATATATAGAGTTATATTTCGATTTTGACGAAAACCGATCGAAACAACCAAACTGGCTTACGATACATATCCCATTGTGGTCGGAATGGGGGTAATTAGTTATGAACGACAGTCGGTGGGTTTGATTTCGAGTTCGAAATAAAAAGTTGCTTTTGGAAAATTAAATTAATTAAATATATATTTATTTATATATCCGTCTCTCTCTCTCTCTCAGATTTTCAATGAAAGGAAAATATTAATAATAAAAAATGGCGGACTGCCTTTCTGGATGTCGTCGCCTCCATCGTGCTCTCCCCATCAGCGCCGCACCTCCCCTGACATCCGACCACCTCCTCCTCCCTTCCCCTTCTCTCTCCTCCCTTTCCTCTTACATATGACGCCCCACAACCCACAAACAGCAGCGACCGCACCCCCTTCGCAGAGCCGCCACCGCCCACCGAGATACACCGCGCTGCCGCCACCGCACAGGAGGCCGCACCACCCACTAGCAGACTCCAGCGATCGGAGATTGTGAGTTTTCTTTGCTTTTTCTCTGATTTTTAGAGAAAGTAAAATGTGATTTTTCTTTGATTAAAAAGGTGATTTTTCTTGGATTAAAAATACGATTTTTCCTTAATAGAAGATATGATTTTTATATACGAAGACATAGAGGAAAATATGATTTTTATCAATATGAAGTAGGGTTAAAAATTGGATTTTTATCGTATGAAGAGCATTGTAAAAATAGGATCTTTTATATATATGTAACGATATAAAAATTTGATTTTTATTTATATGGATAACATATAAAGTAGTGATTTTTGAAAAGGATAAAAATATAATTTTTATATTATAGAGATAATAAAAATATGATTTTTATATTATAGAGATAATAAAAATATAAATTTTATATTATAGAGATGATAAAAATTCGATTTTTATACATGTTGTAGCGAAATAAAAATTCGATCTTTATATAAGAAGTAGGAATATAAAAATATAATTTTTATATAGGAAGAAGCGTCGTAAAAATATATGAAGCAGAAATAAAAATGTGATTTTTATTCATTGGAATAAAGCAATAAAAATGTGATTTTTACATATGAACAGCGGGAAAAGGTCGCATTGGGATTTTGGGCATATCCGAACCGTTCAGAAATAGAGAATGGCGGAGTGGAACTCTTGGTGAGAACTCCTCATTTTTATTTTATTTTCTAGTTGAAATATATATTAGGATGCAGACGGTGCTTAGCAGCACCCGACACCCATCGTCCACAGACCGTGGATGACTTGTTTGTTTGATTGATGTGTTGTGAAAAATGATTGTGTGTAGTGGAGTGAATAACATATTTTATAGTTAAAAATATAATTTTTAACGTGTATATAAAATAAATATTTATAAACAAATCGGAAGATTTGTTTATGTACAACCATTTGACTGATATTGATTGGGATGATAAATTTTACACATCGCCCAACTGCACAAATAAAAATCTGTGTTTGCTGATTTGAAACCCCACACGGGTGTTGGGATAATATTTGGCTTACACTAATCCCAAATAATTAGCTGTATGTCGATCGATGGATTGACAGGTTTATATAAGCATTAAATATTTATATTTGATGCTTATGCAGTGTAGAATGCACTCTGGATGATGGTTGATTATTTATCGTTGCTATTATATACATGTGTTGTAGGGAAACCATATAATTAACATTATATGATAATTGATTGGGCCTCATTCCAATTTGGAAAATAAAGAATATTATAAAAGAAAATTCATGTGTTGAATATAATAAATATTCATGTATCGGATAAAAGAATATTCATGTGTTGAATAAAATAAATATTCATATGTTGGATAAAAGAATATTCATTTGTTGAATAAAATATATATTCATGTGTTGAAGAAAATATTCATTTGTTGAATAGAATAACGAAGTTATTGAAATATATAAAGCCGTGTTGATTAGATTTGCGCCATTTTGACGTGAACGATATTTATATCGATTTTATTCATTTTTATAATGAATATCGAAAATGAATTGATTTCAAAATATAATATTTTGAAAATACTATCATTTATATATCGATGATATGGAATATTCAACTTTGATTTGAAATTGAATATGAAGTTGAAATCGTTTTGAAAACGAATTTAAAATGATTTATAAATATGTTTTGAAAGGAAATAGACGAAATATAATATATATATATATATATATAATGGCCTGAATAGAACGCGCCGCGCTGCGGCAGTTCACGAATTTCGACCATTGACTTCGAATGGACGTTACGGGAGATCCGACCATCGAATTCTCCTAAAACCGGAACCGTTTGGTTCGTATCGAAAAGAGCTTTCTAACAAATATTAGAGATTTGAAGTCTAATGGTTGTATTTGGAATTATGTCCAAATCAAATTTGGAAAAGGTCACTGTAAGTGCAGTTCGATGGCCGTTGATGGAAATCGATTGTACGGGCCTTGATAAAATTATTAAAAATAGTAGTAATTTGTGTAAAATCATAAGAAGTGATTTGGAAAGAATTGGGATGAAAAATTCCATATTTGAAAAGATAAAAATAGATTTTTATCGAAATGAACTAGCTTTGAACTAAAATGATAATCCCATTTATTATTAAAATAAATAAAGTGGATTTGAAATGGTTTTGAAAATAACCAGAATTTCCAATATATATATTGGAAACAGATTTGAATCGAAATTATCTTCGGAATATTTCGATATTGAATTTCGTGATTATACAAATATTGTTATGGAAATTTGAAAGATATATTTATATCGTTAGTTCCAATACGATATTTTTTGGTTGTAGTATTTGATATTGAATGTAAGCCGATATATTTTCTATCCAGAGCCTTGTATTTAATATCAAATGGGATTTGGGTTTGTCGTGAATGATGTCTTCATTAACACTGTTCTTAAACCCAGTTGAGAAAAAGAATAAATCGTTTTATTTAGATTTAATGAAGTTTACCAATTAAATGGTGTTTAATTGGAATTAAATTTGAATTGATTTTGGGTTGTCGTGAACAATATCTTTAATAATACTGTTCTTAGACCCAACGGAGTTAAGAAAATCAGAAACTAACTGGAGATTAGTTAAGTTAAATGGTTTCCTAGGTATTGATCTGATGCTGGTTTCGGCCTTCGGGGTTAACACTTAGGGAATTATTCACTTCCTAATTTACGGTTAAAGGCTGATGGAATAGAACGTGATTTTGGGTTTATTATGAACCGTGTTTAAATGACATTGGTTCTTTAACCAGTTAAAGACGGGATATGATTTCCCAAGTTAAACAATCATTGATAGTGATTTTTGGGAAGATTAAAACCAAGAGGAGTTTTAATGAATCTTTAATTAGATTGAAATGATCGAGAATGGAGTATCACCAGTTAAGCTCCAGGCGATAGTTAAATCTTTAATTAGATTTGAACGTGAAATGGTAATTGAATTTACCGATAACACCGTGGTGTTAGATATGAAGTATTACTAGTTTTACTTCATAGGATGAATAGGTTGGGGTTCGGAAATTTGACAAATGATTACTTCGGTAAGGTTCGTTAATCCCGACTAGTTTGGATAAAGATTAAAGAATAAATTTAATGAATTTATCTTTGATAAAATTAATGGGAACCTTTCCCAAAGTATAAGAATATTTGAATAAAAGAATATTCTGAATTGGAATGAGGCGTATGTTGTGTTTGTGTAACACTTGTTTATTATATACGCGAGTTATTCAGAAAGACAGGGTTTATCCCATTCTGAATAACAGATTCGACGATGTGCCGAGGGTGAAGACGGTGGTCGAAGACCGGAGGTCTTCACATCGTTTGGATAATTACTGATGATCTTGATTGGGCTGTACACCCAAGAGGAGGGAATCAGTTGGTAACCGTCCAGATGTACTTGGAGATCGATGGATATGCGAGGTACAAGGTGCCTCCAGTTTCGTTCAGACCCAGAACAAACTTGTATGGACTATGTGTCTGACATTGGATTTTGCTCTTTGTTGATTGATCTCTATTAAATATACATTTGCCTGGTGAAGGGGAATTCGTTCCCTTACTTCACCCTTCTCTGAGACGTACGGGATCAGCGGTTGTATATCTATAGACATCAGTCGCATGGTGTGAATTGCCTGTGTGGCATGCCTACGTGGAAAATGATCAAGGCTTTTGTTGAAAAGCAAAGTCTTGCAGGTGATGATCAAAGCACCGCCTGTGTGGCATAGCTTTGTGTAACGTTAATTCGCGAGCCTCACACCCCGGTTGTGAACTAGAAACGGGAGAGGACCTCAGGGAGGGCATGCGTTTCCTTCTAGCTAGGGTGGTGTCAGTGACCTACTAGCCCTGACATTTAAATTATTTTCACCTGTGTGGTTGTTGGATTGCGAGGCACCTCATATAGAACGGTGACTATGTAGAGCTGATGGAGTCATTTGGCTCATTTACGCCCCAAAGGGTGGGGAAACGCAGTGTTCAGGCATTTTAATCCACATCGGTGGACTGGCCCTGACGATCCAAAGGTCACTTGAGCTCTGATCCTAAGGCTCGGGCTAGAGAGTCTTGAATCGGTGAGGACTATCCTTTGCCTCAGTTCATAGATGGAAATCCAATTTCCAAATACGTGACTTTGCGGTTTTGATTGAAGATCCTAGTATGGCGACATGATATATGGTACCCATGCTGTCTAGGATTGATACATTTATATTTGAAGTTGTTTTATACACTATGCACTTATAATAGTACCAAATGATTTGTTTTTAACGTACCAAGCATGTTTGGCTATTATAAGGGAAAACCCTATCCTCCGGCTTGTGTTGCATTGTGTGATGGGACCTGGGTCTTATAATAGCTTCATTTTTCCAAAAAGCACTACGCTGTTTTGTTATATGCACCGGTATTGTTGGGAGGAAACCCGTTCCGTGTTGTACGGCGTGGTCCCTTGATATATCTGATTTAAAATAATGCTTTAAATAACTGTTTTAGTTCTCACACCAGTCACACGACTGACCTGGAGTTTATTGTTTTACCTAAACTCTAGTTGCCCTTATTTTGACACGGGCAGCTAGTAGTTTTGGTTTTGCAGATTTATATTCACAGGATCCTGATTTACAACTGGAATGATACCCGGAAAGCTCTGTATCTGTATATCTCCTTCAGTTGTGTTTTGTATTATTTTCCGCTGCTATGTAATGTCTTGTAAGCTCTGATATTTTATGATGTGTAATATTGATTAATACTCTGTATATTCTTATATTTTGATGAAATTGTTGTAATAAGCAACGAAATGTTATTCTCTCTGCGTTTCGATGTGTGTTGTTCCCAACTCAATTGGGCTTTCCTTCACGTGGAAGTTCGGGTCGTGTCATTTTTGTACCTTTATTTACTTTCTAAGTAAATAATCCTTTTTATCCTTTATTTACTTTCTAAGTCATTAAGCCTTTTTATAAAATTCTTTGATTTAATAAATATTTTCTTTATTAAATTCCTTTTTATAAAATCCCTTGATTTTATAAATATTCTATTTCAATACACAGTTTGAAATTTCCCTTTTCTATTCCAATATTCCTTATGGTATTTAACGTACCATATAACAATGATCGGTATCATTCAAACATATAAAATCATCAACAGATTTCATATCACATCATATAACACAATATATGAAACAAACCAGTATTTTATATATTGAGGAACCCAGTTGGGTCCTCCAACCTGTTTCCCTGCATCACAGATGTTAGACAACACGAGTATAAAATATTCTGATAAACAGAATCAATATTCGATTTAACGATTTATATATATCATTATCTATATTTTCAACCAATACACAAACAATTCAACCAAACAGTTAACACACAGCAATCAACATATAATTGTCAGTTCTAAGAATACGTTATAAAAATATAACTGTTCAGAGTTGGTGAGTTTTACTCACATTTCGCGTTAACCAATAAATAACTATTTGTGTCCGTTGACTCAGACGGACAATTTATTTTAAAATAAATTGTAGCGAGCTTTGATTCACTCCCAGTTAGTCTCATTGTGTAATAACCCAGAAAATCCGAACTAATTTAAATTTTTTATTTTGGCAATTTTAATGAATTTTTGAATATTTAAAATGATTTATTTTAAATAATGACGACGAGAAATTTAATTTGAATAGAATTAGAATGAATATATTTATTTGAATCGATGTTGGAATATAAATATTTATTTTAAATTATAAAAGTAATTGAAAATGGCGCGGTAGTTTGAAAATTTGATTTCATATTTCAAATGAATGTACAGGATTCAAAATAAATCGGATTTTAGCGAAACCAAAAATATTAGAATCTATTTGAGAATATCTTTCCAATGAATCCGAAAAATCAAAATTTCATAGCTGGATTCAAAAGTTATGCCCAATTGAAAATTCAGAATAGTCGCTGTGGAATTTTGGCCCTTATAAATGGAAATTTTGCAAACGACCTCTGTTTTCGACGAAACCACTTTTGTTGGATCCGGGATGTCGAATTATTTCTAGATTCCAAAATTCATAATTTTTCAAATCAATATGTGAGCGAGGCGTAGTAAAACGTGTTTTAACAGTTTCAGTCAATTTCGATCGACCAAAAAATGGCCATTTTTCAAACGGTCCCGAAATTTGATGAAATTAGTTTTGTTAGAACCGTATCGTCAATATGAAGCAAGAAAATTGAATATACTGATTTATATTTTGATTTTGATGGAAACTGATCGAAACAGTCGAATCAGCATACCCGGCATATCCCATTGTGTTCGGAATGAGGGTAATTAGCTAGGGATGACAGTCGTTGGGTATGAATTGGAGTACGAGTGGAAAGATAACTTTTTGGTGAATAAATTAAGTAAATATATATAAAATAAAAAAAGTCAACTCCTCTTTCATCTTTACCCCCCCCCCTCGCCCCACACTGTCCATTTCAGAAAATTAAAAAGAAAAAAAAAACCTCGACGACAGAATCGCGCCCACCTCCACCGCGATCCCGACGCCGCGAGACCCTCCACCCCCCACCGCCCCTTCCCTCCTTCGCCGATCTGCCTTCTCCCCCCTCCTTCCTCAATTCGAGACGCGCCCAAACCCCCCCCCCCCTCCCCCCCTGAAACCCACCGACACCGCAGCCCTCCCCCTGACGCCACCCGCCAGAGCGCCGGCCGCCAAGATCCCCTTTCCGCCTGACCATCACCGCCAACACCCACCTCGAACACCGTGAGTTTTATTTTTGGCTAATTTAGTTTATATATATTTTTTATTGGTTTAGAAGTCAGAAAAAAATTATATAATAGCATTGTGATTTTAAGTATAAAGATTATATTTTTATCAATATAAAGGTTATATTTTTACCATAGTAAAGAATAGGATTTTTAATTTGAAAAAGATTAGATTTTCTTTTATATAGATTAGCTTAGATTTTTAAATTTAGAAAAGATTTGATTTTTAAACGAAGATAAGATTTTTAATCAAAGAAAGGCGAGATTTTTAATAAAGAAAAAATGTGATTTTTATCATATATGTAGCAAAGTAAAAATATGATTTTTAATATAAATTTCGTGAAACAGATCTCGTTGAAACCGCGACGAAGATTTCTACATATGAAGAGTCGTGACATTTGGTTTAGCTTCTTGGTGAGAACTTCTCACTTTTAATTTATTTTCTAGTTGAAATATATACTAGGATGCAGACGGTGCTTAGCAGCACCCGACACCCGTCGTCCACAGACCATAGATGACTTGTTTGTTTGATTGATGTGTTGTGAAAATTGATTGTGTGATGTGGATTGAAGAAATATTTTATAGTTAAAAAAATAATTTTTAACCTGGATATAAAATAAATATTTATAAATAAATTGGACGATTTGTTTATGTACACACATTTGACTGATATTGATTGGGATGATAAATTTTACACATCGCCCAACGGCACAAATAAAATATGTGTTTGATTGATTGAAACCCCACGCGGGTGTTGGGATGATATTGACATACACTAATCCCAATTGTTTAGTTGTATGTCGATCGATTGGTTGACAGGCTGTTGTAAGCGTTGATTATTTATATTCAATGCTTATGCAGTTGAGTAGTGCACTCTGGATGATGGATGATTGTTTATCACTATTGATATATACATGTGTTGTATGGAAATCCATAGAAATAAAATCTATGGTAATTGATTGGGCCTCATTCCAGTTTTGAAATGAAATATTTGAATAGAAATATTTGAAATGAAATATTTGAAATAGAAATATTTGAAATAGAAATATTTGAAATGAAATATTTGAATAGAAATATTTGAAATGAAATATTTGAATAGAAATATTTGAAATAGAAATATTTGAAATGAAATATTTGAAATGAAATATTTGAATAGAAATATTTAAAATATAAATATTTGAAATAGAAATATATAAAGCCGTGTCGATTAGATTGACGCCATTTTGACGTGAACGATATTTATATCGATTTTATTCATTTTTATAATGAATATCGAAAAGAATTGATTTCGAAATATAATGGTTTGAAAATACTATCATTTATATATCGATGATATGGAATATTCAATGTTGATTAGAAATTGAATATGAAGTTGAAATCGTTTTGAAAACGAATTTAAAACGATTTACAAAATATGTTTTAAAAGGAAATCGACGAAATATATATATTATACAATGGCCAGAATAGAATGCGCCGCGCTGTGGCAGTTCGCGAATTTCGACCATTGACTTCGAATGGATATTACGAGAGATCCAACCGCCGGATTCCCCTAAAGCCGGAACTGTCGGTTCGTATCGAAAAGAGCTTTCTAAAGGAATATGAGAAATCAGAAATCTAACGGTTGGATTTGGATTCATGTCCAAATCAAATTTGGAAAAGGTCGATGTAAGGGCAGTTCGATGGTCGTTGATGGAAATCGACTGTACGGGCCTTGATAAAATTATTAAAAATATCAATAATTAGTGTAAAATCATAAGAAATGATTTGGAAAGAGTCGGGATGAAAAATCCCATATTTGAAAAGATAAAAATAGATTTTTATCAGAATGAACTAGTTTTGAACTAGAATTATAATCCATTTATTTTTAAAATAAATAAATTGGATTTGAAATGGTTTTGAAAATAACCAGAATTTCCAATATATAAAGAGGAAATGATTTGAATCGAAATTTTCTTCAGAATATTTCGATGTTGGATTTCGTGATTATACAGATATTGTTTTGGAAATTTGAAAGATATATTTATGTCGTTATTTCCAACATGATATTTGTTGGTCGTAGAATTTGATATTGAATATAAGCCGATATATTTTCTATTCAGAGCCTTGTATTTAATATCAAATGGGATTTGGGTTTGTCGTGAATGGTGTCTTCATTAACACTGTTCCTAAACCCAATTGAGAAAAAGATTAAATCTTTTTATTTGGATTTAATGAAGTATACCAATTAAATAATATTTAATTGGAATCGAATTGGAATTGATTTGTGGGTTTATTGTGAACAGTGTTTTAAATAACATTTGTTCTTTAACCCAATAATTTATGGAATGTGAATTGGGTTTGTTGTGAACTTTGTTTTAGCGACATTTGTTCTTTAACCCGATTTACAGTGAAATGAAATTTGGAATTTATAAATCTTTGTGTTAAGATTTAAAGGAGAATTTCCAAAGTAAAGTTTTCCAATTTAACATATTAAATTGGAATTGAATGGAATTCGATTTAGCGATAATCGAAGTAAGCTTCTATAGAGGAAGACGGTTAATTTTTATGGAATTTAAAAGGCCTTGCCGTTATTCCATTTATATTATTGGTTTGATATGGAAGTTTATATTGATTATATATATATATATGTATATCGATTTGTTTTCCATGAAGATTCCATTGCTAATGGAATGTGATTTTGGGTTGTCATGAATGGTATCTTTAATAATACTGTTCTTAGACCCAGTGGATTTAAGAAAATCAAAAGCTAACTGGAGATTAGTTAAGTTGAATGGTTTCTTGGGTATTGATCTGATGTTGGTTTCGGCCTTCGGGGTTAATACTTAGGGAATTGTTCACTTGCTAATTTACGGTTAAAGGCTAATGGAATGGAATGTGATTTTGGGTTTATAGTGAACCGTTTTTTAAATGAAATTGGTTCTTTAACTCAGTTAAAGACAGGATATGATTTCCCAAGTTAAAGAATCATTAATATTGATTTTTGGGAAGATTAAAACCAAGTGGAGTTTTAATGAATCTTTAATTAGATTGAAATGATCGAGAATGGAGTATCACCAGTTTTGCTCTAGGCGATAGTTAAATCTTTAATTAGATTTGAACATGAAATGGTAATTGAATTTACCGATAACACCGTGGTGTTAGATATGAAGTATGATCGGTTTTACTTCATAGGATGAATAGGTTGGGGTTGGGAAATTTAACAAGTGATTACTTCGGTAAGGTTCACTAATCCCGACTAGTTTGGATAAACCATAATTTGGTTTGAATTGATATTCAAAAGAAGATTAAAGAATAAATTTAAAGAATTTATCTTTGATAAAATTAATGGGAACCTTTCCCAAAGTATAAGAATACTTGAATAAAAGAATATTCTGAATTGGAATGAGGCGTAAGTTGTGTTTGTGTAACACTTGTTGATTATATACGCGAGTTATTCAGAAAGACTGGGTTTATCCCATTTTGAATAACTGATTCGACGATGTGTCGAGGATGAAGACGGTGGTCGAAGACCGGAGGTCTTCACATCGTTTGGATAATTACTGATGATCTTGATTGGGCTGTACACCCAAGAGGAGGTAATCAGTTGGTGAACGTCCAGAAGTACTTGGAGATCGATGGATATGCGAGGTACCAGGTGCCTCCGGTTTCGTTCAGACCCAGAACGGACTTGTAAATGGACTGTGTGTCTGACATTTGATATCATTCTGTGTGTTTGATGGATATCGGTTGCATGGAGTGGTTTGCCTGTGTGGCATGCTAAGATGCAAATGATCAAGGCTTCTGTTGAAAAGCAGAGTCTTGTGGTTGATGATCAAAGCATAACCTTTGTGGCATAGCTTTGTGTAGCATTAATTAGCGAGCCTCACACCCGGTGTGAACCAGAAACGAGAGAGGACATCAGGGAGGGCATGCGTTTCCTTCTAGCTAGGAGTGGTGTTTTGGGTTTTACACGCCCGGACATTTTACTTATGTGGATGATGGATAGCGAGGCGCCTTGGTTAGATCGGACGATCCGAGTCCGATGGAGTCATTTGGCTCATTTACGCCCCATAGGGCGGGGAAACGCAGTGTTCAAGCATTATAATCCACATCGGGTGGACCGGCCCTGACGATCCATGGGGCAGTTGCGGCTGTTCCTGAGACTCGGGCTAGACAGTCTAGAAGCGGTAAGGACCATCCCTTGCCTTGGTTCACAGATGGAAATCCAACTTCCAATACATGACTTTGCGGTTTTGATTGTAAAGCCTAGTATGGAGACATAGTGGTATGGTGTAACAACCCGGAAATGCGACCAATTTAAATTTTTTATTTTGGCGAATTTAGCGAATTTTGAATATTTAAAATGATTATTTTAAATAATATCGACGAGAAATTTATTTTGAATTGAATTTGAACGTATACATTTATATACGTCGTCGTTAGAATATAAATTTTATTTATATATATAAAAGGAATTGAAAATGGCGAGGTAGTTCGATAATTCGATTTCAAAATTCAATTGAATGTACCGGGTGCGAAATAAACCGGATTTTAGCGAAACAAAAAATAATGGAATCTAATTGAGAATATCTTTCTAACGAATCCGAAAAATCGAAATTTCATAGCGGGAATCAAAAGATATGTCCAGTTGAATTTTCAGAAAGGTCGCTATAGAGTTTATATAGCCCGTGAAAACGGAAATTTTGCAAATGATCTCGGTTTTCGACGAAACCACTTTTGTTGGATCCGTGATGTCAAGTTATTGCTATGTTTCAAATTTCATAATTTTTCGAATCAATATGTGAGCGTGGTGAAGGAAAACGCGTTTGACCAGTTTTAGTTGATTTTAATCGACTGGAAAATGGCCATTTTTCTAACGGTCTCAGAATTCAACGAAATTAGTTTTATTAGGACCGTATCATTAATACGAAGCTAGAAATATTTTTCTGGAATTTTTCGAGTTAGTATTTGACCCCAGTAAATTGAAATGTACGTTTAAAATTCAATATAATGATTTAAGTGTAAATTTGACGAAAACTGATCGAAACGATCGAATCAGCCTACGACACATATCCCATTGTGTTCGGAATGGGGGTAATTAGCTAGGAGTGACAGTCGTTGGGTCTCATTTCGAGGTCAAATAAAAAGTCAACTTTGGTGGAGAATAAATTAATAATTAAAATAAATAAAATATAAAACTTTACAAAACCCCCTATACCTTTCCCTTCTCTCCTCAGTTCAGACTGAAATTAAATAAAAAACTCTCGTTCCTCCCTGTCGATGGCCTGACCGCGCCTCTTCCCCATCCGCCGGACCTCCTCACGCTGGCGCCACCCTCCCCTTCTTCTCCTCCGCTGCCTCTTCTCCCCCTTCCTCCTTCCTTCACCTTCACGCGTGGATCCGCGAAGCCCTAGCCCCCCTTAAGCCCTAACCTCGACGCGTCGCCACCCTCTCGCGCCACATCCACCTCTTTCCCGCCTCTCCCCTCTTTAAATCGCCAATCCCCCTCCGTCGATCACCAGTCAGGCCGCTGCAGCCCCCTTGTTCCACCTCGTCGACCAATAAACCACCGTTCCTGAAATCCAATGTAAGTAGATTTTAAAATTGGATTTTATTTCCAGTTTTTGATTATGTTTAGCTAATGCATGAATTTCAGATTATTATAAATAAATATGACATGGTTTATAAGATAAAGTTTTGATCTTTTATACGTATAAAAGATTAGATTTTTAATAGATAAAAAATTAGATTTTTAATAGATAAAAGATTAGGTTTTTAATTGATAAAAGATTAGATTTTTAATAGATAAAAGATTAGATTTTTAAATATCTAAAGATGTGATTTTTATCATCATAAGGATGAGATTTTTATGAAACTAAAAACGTGATTCTTATCCATACAAAGATTTAATTTTTAACATTAAAAAGGTTCGATTTTTATAATTGGAAAAAAAATATAATTTTTATAGAGTAGGTATAATAAAGATATGATTTTTATATAGTGGCAATAATAAAAATAAGATTTTTATTATATGTAGAGGTTAAAAATATAATTTTTATAATATAGAAAGGTTAAAAATATGATTTCTATACTAGTGGCATATCAAAAATATGATTTTTATTTAGATAGAGTTATAAAAATATAATCTTTATTAGAAGAAGAGCGATATATAAATATAATTTTTATATATGTAGCGAAATAAAAATTTGATTTTTATTATATATATGTTGAGATAAAGATGTGATTTTTATAAGTGATAAAATAAAAATTAAATCTTTATATTTGAAAAGGCGAAATCTTTATATTTGAAAAGGCGAAATATTTATATTTGAAAAGGCGAAATCTTTATATAGAGAATAGCGTGATAAAAATATGATCTTTATTATGTGAACATGGTTATAAAAATATAATTTTTATCTATGTAGCAACAATATAAAAATGTGATTTTTATATACATAGCAACAATATAAAAATGTGATTTTTATATACATAGCAACAATATAAAAATGTGATTTTTATATGTGTAGTGGCTACCGGCAACGAAAGTGACAAAGGGCGAGCACGACGAAGATTTCTACATAAGAAGAGTCGTGGCGTTTGGATTAGCTAGTCGGTGAGAACTTCTCGCTTTAAATCTCGTTTTTCTAGTTATAATATATATACTAGGATGCAGACGGTGCTTAGCAGCACCCGACACCCGTCATCCACAGACCATGGATGGCTTGTATGTTTGATTGCTTGTTGTGATGAAAATTGATTGTGTGACGTGAAATAAAATATTTATATAGTTAAAAATATTTTATCGTTAAAAATATTGTTTTTAACGTGTGTGTGTGAATAAAAATATGTGTTTGTTGATTGAAACCCCACACGGGTGTTAGGATGATATTTGAAGTCCACTCATCCCGATTGATTAGTTGTATGTCGATCGATTGATTGACAGGCTGTTATAAGCGTTAGATATCTATATTTGATGCTTATACAGTGTGGTGCACTTTGGATGATGATTGATTATTTATTGTTTTTATTATATACATGTGTTGTATGGAAACCATATAATTAACATTATATGGTAATTGATTGGGCCTCATTCCAATTGGGAAAATAAAGAATAAAATGAAGTATATATATTCATGTGTTGAATAGAATAAATAATCATGTGTTGAAAATAATCATGTGTTGAAAGAAATATTTTAAAAATAAAATTTACATCTTTATCATATTTAAAATTAGAAACTAACTGGAAAATAGATAAGATGAGTGGTTTCCTGGGTATTGATCTGATATTGGTTTCGGCCTTCGGAGTTAATATTTAGGGAGACATTCTCTTACTACTTTACGGTTGGAGTCTAATTTGAAAATCAAACGATAGATACCATAATTTTATAAGATATATTAAATAACAAAAATAGTTGTGTTGACAGTACTCATTCGTTGAGATTAGTCAAGTGTTGAAAGAAATATAGATTCATGTGTTGAATAGAATAAATATTCATTTGTTGAATAAAATAACGAATATACTGAAATATATAAAGCCGTGTTGATTATAGTTGCACTATTTTGACATGAGCGATATTTATATCAATTATATTCGTTTTTAAAACGAATATAGAAAAAGAAGTGATTTCAAAATATAACGTTTTGAAAATATTATCATTTATATAGTAATGATATGAAATATTCAGTTTTGATTTGAAATTGAATATAGAGTTGAAGTGGTTTTGAAAACGAATTTAAAACTATTTATAAAATTCATTTTAAAAGGAAATCGACGAAATATATATAATATATATAAATATTATATATATATATATATAATGGCCTGAATAGAACGCGCCGCGCTGCGGCAGTTCATGAATTTCGACCATTGACTTCGAATTGACATTGCGGGAGATCCGACCGTCGGATTCTCCTGAAACCGGAACCGTTGGGTTCGTATCGAAAAGAGCTTTCTAACGAATATTTGAAATTAGAAATCAAACGGTTGGATTTGGAATTATGTCCAAATCAAATTTGGAAAAGGTTGTTGTAAGTGCATTTCGATGGCCGTATTGATGGAAATCGACTGTACGGGCCTTGATAAAATTATTAAAAATATCTATAATTTGTGTAAAATCATAAGAAATAGTTTGTGAAGAACTAGGATGAAAAATTCCACATTTGAAAAGATAAAAATAGATTTTTATCGAAATGAACTAGTTTTGAACTAGAATTAAAATCAATTTATTTTTGAAATAAATAAATTGAATTTGAAAGTGGTTTTGAAAGTAATCAGAATTTCCAATACGTGAATTGGACTGGAGTTGAATCGAAATTATCTTCGAAATATTTCGATGTTGGATTTCGTGACTATACAGATATTGTTATGGGAATTTGAAAGATATATTTTATATCATTATTTCCAATACGATATTTGTTGGTTTCAGAATTTGATATTGAATATAAGCCGGTATATTTTCTACTCAGAGCCTTGTATTTAATATCAAATGTGATTTGGGTTTGTCGTGGATGGTGTCGTCATTAACACCGATTCTTAAGCCCAATAGAGAAAAAGATTAAATCTTTCTATTTAGATTTAATGAAGTGTATCAATTAAATAATATTTAATTGGAAATTGAATGTGAATGTGATTTTGGGTTTATCGTGAACCGTGTTTTAGATGACATTGGTTCTTTAACCCAGTTAAAGACAGGATATTGATTTTTGAAAAGATTAAAACTAAGTGGAGTTTTAATGAATCTTTAATTAGATTGAAATGTGAATTGATAATTTAAATTAAACAAATCTGAAAAGTGATCGAGAATGGAGTATCACCAGTTTTGCTCCAGAGCGATAGTTAAATCTTTAATTAGATTTGAACGTGAAATGGTAATTAATTTTACCGATAACACCGTGGTGTTAGATATGGAGTATTACCAGTTTTGCTCCAGGGGATGAATAGGTTGGGATTGGGAAATAAAATGAATAATTACTTCGGTGTGGTTCACTAATCCCGACTAGATTGGAAAACAATAATATGGTTTGGAATGATATCCAAAGCAAGATTAAAGAGTAAATTTAGAAGAATTTATCTTGGATAAAATTAATGGGTACCTTTCCCTAAGAATGTGATTTTGTGAATAAAATAATATTCTGAATTGGGATGAGGCGTTTGTCGTGTTTGTGTAACCTATGTTTATTATATACGTGGGTTATTCAGAAAGGCCGGGTTTATACCCATTCTGAATAGCCGATTCGGCGATAAGTCGAAGATGAAGACGGTTGTTGAAGACCGGAAGTCTTCACATTGTTTGGGTGAATACTGATGATCTTGATTGGGCTGTACACCCAAGACGAGGGAATCAGTTGGTGATCGTCCAGACGTACTTGGAGATCGATGGATATGCGAGGAAAGTGCCTCCGGTTTCGTTCAGACCCAGAACGAACTTGTAAATGGATTGTGTGTCTGACATTGGATTTTATTCTGTGTTGATTGACCTCTATTAAATATACATCTGTTTGGCGGCGGAGAATTTATCCTCTTGCTTAACGCCCTTCTCTGAGACGTACAAGCTCAGAGGTTGTATATCGATGGACATCAGTCGCATGGAGTGAATTGCCAGTGTGGCACGCGTAGGTGGTAATTGATCAAGGCTTCTGTTGAAAAGCAAAGTCTTGTGGTTGATGATCAGAGCACGGCCTGTGTGGCGCAGCTTTTTGTATAGCGTGAATTCGCGAGCCTCACACCTCGGTATGAGTCATAAACGGGATACGGACCGTTGGGAGAACACGACGTTTCTTTCTAGCTAGTGGTGGTGTCAGTGCTTAAACTGGCTGACATTTGTATACTTTTCACCTGTGTGGTTGTTGGATGAGGCGCCTCGATATTAGGTCTGTTAGGACAGGGAAACGTGTGTTCAGGAATTGCCAATCCTCAAAAGTAAGAGAGGATCGGCCCAACCGATTCCAAGGATTGCTGTGTGTGGTCCTGAGACATTTGCTAGAGTGTCTCGAATGGAGAGGAGCTTGCCCCTTGCCTCGGCTCATGAAGGAAATCCAATTTCCAATACGTGATATTGCGGTTTTATTTGTAGAACTATTATGGCGACATGATATATGGTACCCATGCCGTCTATGATTGATATTTATGATTGAAATTGTTTTGACACTATACATTTATAATAGTATCAAATGATTTGTTTTAAACGTACTAAGCATGTTTGGCTATTATAAGGGAAAACCCTACCCTCCGGCTTGCGTTGCATTGTGTGATGGGACTTGGGTCTTATAATAGCTTCATTTTTCCAAAAAGCATTGTGCTGTTTTGATATATGCACTGGTATTCTTGGGAGGAAACCTGTTCCGTGTTATACGGCGTCGTCCCTTGAATTACTCTCTTTTAAAGTTAAATTAGTAACTGTTTTAGTTCTCACACCAGTCACATGACTGACCTGGAGTTTATTGTTGTAACCTAAACTCTGGATGCCCCTATTTTCTACACGGGCAGCTAGTAGTTTTGGTTTTGTAGATTTATATTCATAGGATCCTGATTTACAGCTGGAACGATGCTCGGAAAGCTCTGTATCCGTGTATTACTTTCAGTTGTGTTTTATGTTGTTTTTCCGCTGCTATGTAATTTATTGTAATCTCTGATATTTATCGAATGTATATTTATTCATACTCTGTATATTCTTGTATTCTGATGGGATTGTTGTAATAAGCAATGAAATGTTCTTCTGTTTGCGTTCCGATATGTGTTGTTCTCATCTCAATCCGGGCTTTCCTTACAGGGGAAGTTTGGGTCGTTATAGAGTGGTATCAGAGCTTTGGTTTACAGAGCTCGAGAACAACACACATTAGAACCATACGAAAGAATTCATCAGATATTGGATTAGTAATATCTAATTAGAATGACTCGTTAGAGACAGGATCAGTAGTATCCTAGAACGAGTGCGAAGAGTATATTTTTCAAATGAAAACAATTTTGTTTTGAAAATTTAAATCATTTTATATGTATTTGAATATTTATTTATATTGAATTTGGACAATCGAGTATATAAAGGTTTTGCTTATACGCGTCATGAACGTATATTCGAAGTTTTAATATACTGGATAGATATAGAATCACCCTCTAGTCGCCCGGAGATGATGTTGATAATGACCATGGCGTCATCAATATTATTTTCGTGTTTCGAAGGTGTGATATCTATATATTTCCATTAGACTGGTGTGAGAACCAAAACTATATAGATTTATTGTTGTGAATTGGCATCAAAAACATGATTTTCTGTATATATATCAAATTATGAATTTGAAACGATAATCCACTAATTGATTGCTGGTTGTGTTGTTTGTCTATTTGATTGAAATTTTGAACCATTTAGCCCAATTGAATCAAATATTGAATTGTATTGAAAATTAGTCGCATTTGCTTGCATATACATGTATTTACACTGAACAGGTCATAGCAAGGAGGCTAGAGCAGAAGAATAAAATTGTTTGCCCGACAAATAGGTACATGTTTACTATAATTTACTGTTTTGTTTGGGTGATGATGATTTTATGAGCCGATTGGCTAGCCGCTTAGCTTTTTCTTTTGGATTGAAGAAGGCCATGGGAAGCTATATGAAATATCCCGAAGTCCCCGGTGCAGAGGAGGTTATGGCGAAATTTTTCGAAAATTTAGGGTGTTAGCCATATTTTTGAAAAATTTGAAAAGTTCTTAGAAACTGAAAAGTTGAAGAACTTAAGCCGTATTCAAAACAATGGAAGTTGAGTTGATTTATAAAACAACTCTCGGCTTCATTCCTTTTCGGGGACGAAAAGTTTTAAGTGGGGGAGATTGTAACAACCCGGAAATGCAAGCTAATTTAAATTTTTTATTTTGGCGAATTTAGCAAATTTTGAATATTTAAAATGATTATTTTAAATAATATCGACGAGAAATTTATTTTGAATTGAATTTGAACGTATATATTTATATACGTCGTCGTTAGAATATAAATTTTATTTATATATATAAAAGTAATTGAAAATGGCGCGGTAGTTCGATAATTCAATTTCAAAATTCAATTGAATGTACCGGGTGCGAAATATACCGGATTTTAGCGAAACCAAAAATAATGGAATCTAATTGAGAATATCTTTCTAACGAATCCGAAAAATCGAAATTTCATAGCGGGAATCAAAAGATATGTCCAGTTGAATTTTCAGAAAGTTTGCTATAGAGTTTATATAGCCCGTGAAAATGGAAATTTTACAAACGACCTCGGTTTTCGACGAAACCACTTTTGTTGGATCCGTGATGTCAAGTTATTGCTAGGTTTCAAATTTCATAATTTTTCGAATCAATATGTGAGCGTGGCGAAGGAAAACGCATTTGACCAGTTTTAGTTGATTTTAATCGACTGGAAAATGGCCATTTTTCTAACGGTCTCAGAATACAACGAAATTAGTTTTGTTAGGACCGTATCGTTAATACGAAGCTATAAATATTTTTCTAGAATTTTTTGAGTTAGTATGTGACCCCAACAAATCGAAATGTAAGTTTAAAATTCAATATAATGATTTAAGTGTAAATTTGACGAAAACTGAGCGAAACGATCGAATCAGCCTACGACACATATCCCATTGTGTTCGGAATGGGGGTGATTAGCTAGGGGTGACAGTCGTTGGGTCTCGTTTCGAGGTGAAATAAAAAGTCAACTTTGGTGGAGAATAAATTAATAATTAAAATAAATAAAATATAAAACTTTACAGAACCCCCCTATACCTTTCCCTTCTCTCCTCAGTTCTGACTGAAATTAAATAAATAAATAAAACTCTTGTTGTAACGACCCGGATTTTCAATGACTTTGGTTATCGACATAAGCTCGATGTCGATAACCAAAACATCGAAAAATCCTGGTAATTAGTGAAAGAAATTAGAGGGTGAGGAAAGATAAGATAGAAACTTAGAATAGAAGAAGAAGAAGAAGAACACAACATCAGAGTAACGCGAATCTCACAGCGGAATGAATAACATATAATAGATAACATATCCTTGAAATAAATCATTATATGTATACAATACATTATCAGAGTACAATACTTACAACACAGCGGAAATAAACTATAGCTATATGATCCTGAAGCCTTCTGCTCCAGCTCTTCCAGTATATCTGTAAAATCCTGACTACTTGACTGCCCATACAAATTTAGGCACCCAAGAGTTTAGGGAAAACAACAAAGTAAACTCCGGGTCAGTCATGGGACTGGTATGAGTAAAACAGTTTAAAAACAGTTCGAACAAGTAAACGATATCTCATAAGACCACGCCGCATAACGGAACGGGTTTTTCCCATATGAGAATCCAAAATATCTTTATATCAAAGCCCTTTGATATTATAATAATGTCTATCAACCACAGTATATATATAATCATCTAACAGAAACGCTTTCATCTCACGTTCTACATATATAGTATACAATCAAAACCGCAAGCACGTATTGGGTAATGGATTTCCAACTATGACAAGGTATGGAACCACCTTTCGCTAATGTACCTCTAGAGAGGAATACACTGGGTTCAACAAGAACATCTTGCAACCCGGCCACACATGACCGACCACTCATTTCGCTTGAGTGTATCGAATGTATATCACCAACAGTTGGGATCAGAAACCGTTTCCCGAATGGGACAGCATCAACAATAGATTTTTAGAAGTAAATGAAACTCTAGATCAGGTGATTATACACCCTACTTCGGTGCGACCGACTTAGCCATGCTGCCTGCCCGATTTCTGTCATTTACCGGATGATGAGGCTAGAAGCTACGCTTTATCATCATACCAGATTCACTTCGAATGTCACATCGTCAAATCCATCAAATCACCGATTGACGTCTACAACAGTACATTACGTGTTAGCTAAAAGAAGTTTCCTCCTCCGCTTCCACTCTTGGTATGGTTGAAGAAATCAATGTACGTGACCTTTCTAGAAATACTCTGTCAGACATTCATCCATACAAGCCACCCAGGAACAGGATGAACTGAAGGCACTATTTCTATTAATAGAAAAAGTCCTTGCACTCTACTCCGTCTTCGATTATCTTTATATAATCTGATTCGCACGCTACTGCCGATATGGAGTGGTTCTTCGGATAATAATCCAACCGGTCTCTCCATATTGACAACGATGGTCAAAACTTCGATAGTCTGTGATTTAACTATCGAATAAAAACAAGTGTTTCGATAGTCGATGATTTAACTATCGAATAAAACAAGTGTTCATCCAAACATCCAACAATCAATGAGCCTTTAATTAATATTCCATTAATTAAATCTCTTCTCTATTTCTTTATCAATATTTGTTAACCAAATATTTTCAATAACCATATTGGCCTTATACGTTCTTTGGAAAACATTTACATATGTCGCCTTCCTTTATTTTCTATACTAGGAAATATTCATTATTCTATTTCCAAGCTTTGCCTATATTTGGGTTAAAACAGATGTTGTGTAAAACATCGTTACGACAACCCAAATACAGTATTTAACTAATTCTTATTCCACATTGATCTTCGAGCCTGAATCTTGCTACTTATCGGTATATCATGAAATCAACCAAGTTGGGGTATAATTACCTCTCAGACCTTGACTGAATAACATTTAACGTCAAAACAGACAAGACTACTTACTCGAATAATCAATACCATACAACTACTGATTCACTTTTAAACACGTATATTCTTCCTCTTTCTATTCTTACTAGATTTTATTCCTAGTCTTCCTTTTTGATTATACTATTCTATTTATAAGTTCGTTTCCTTATCGACTTCTATGTATATCGATACGTTGATTTCTAACTATCAAATTATCTTTAAAATATTCTATCTCCTTAAATTCCCGGAAAAATTCGCCATAACCTCCTTTGTACTGGGAGCATCGAGAAATTTCAAATAGCTTTCCCGGTCCTTCTTATCTCAAAAAGAAAAAGCCAAGCAGCTTGCCGATACGGCGCATAAAATCTCATATATGAATTAAATACGTACCTTTTTGTCGGGCATTCCATTTATTTCACTTCTATACTTTATTCCATACCTGTCTCCTGTATGTCTATACCTGTCCAATCTATTTTAACTATACCAATCGGTTTAACTCAATTTGTTAATTAAATCTGTTAATCAACTTCTAAGTCCAATCCACTTCTATTTATCCAAATCTATTTATTATAAATCCCATTTGAATTTCTATATTCAAATTCCATTTGAAATACTATGTCCAAATTCTATAGTTAAACTCCATTTGAATTCTATTATTCAAATTCTATTTCAATTCCTTATATTCAAAGTCCATTTGGATTCTCTGCATTATTTATAAACAACGTTTATAACTTCAATTCAAATCCCACCTTTCCATTTATAAACAACGTTTATAAATTCAATTCAAATCCCATATTTTCATTTAGTTCATTAAAAATTCAAATCCTATATATAAATATAGAATTCAATTTTTTAATCTCAAATACCCTTTCAGGGTATTTTATAAATCAATATCCCAAGCCCCAGTGATATTTAAACAATCAAATCAACCAATTTTCAATCATTTGATTTTTAACACATCATATATGAATATATATGAAATCAAACAAACAACAACAGATAATATATTTTTGAGGAATCCAGTTGGATTCCTCCAACCTGTTTTCCTGCATCCACAGACGTTAGCACATAAATAATACCCATCCTGCTTCGAGGCAGGATATCGCGGTATAGAAGGTCATCCACTAATCATAGCGTGGGGCGTATAGGGTAATCATCCGCTAATGGTACCGCGGGCATCCGCTAATGATACTGCGGGAATCCAACCAATCATCAACCTAATATATATATATCCTAAATAACTAATATATATTTTAAAACAATCAGACAACATTCAAACAAGCACAGACAATTATTTTTAACTATATAAAAATAAATTCTAAATAAAAGGTGAGATTTACTCACCAGGGCTTTCAATTGCCGAATATCCGTTTTAAATTCCACATCTCGCTCTACGAATCTACTTGAATGTCTCAACGGAATATATACCTATGATTATATTGGTTTAGTTTATCGATCAGTTGATTAATTATTATTAACTAAATACACAAATCATTCTATGTGTATTTAATCATTTAAAAATGTATACCTTGCTATTAAATGAACGAGCATCACCATAGCCAAGCTCGGACTTCCCCGAATCAACTCCAGCTCATATATTTCCAGTTATAACTCCAACATGATTTTACGTTATCTGAAATCTGATTTTATATGAACATATTTCTTCTATAAATAACCAATTTAACTAGAAATGATTAAATTAATTTAGATTAACTAATGATAATTTATTAATGTCAATCACCTTATCAAAACAAATATTTCTTCTCCTGGAACACGCACCCCCTCTCCAGCGAATGCACTGATAAATGACCCCAAAACCACACTTCGACTTCCTTCCAGAACAAAGCCTCGAACAAGTTTCATAGACCATCACATCAACGCTGCTTCACTGATCCTTCACCCTCCAGAATCCGCCCCCTTCTTCCTTGCTGTCCTCAACAAAAGTTGCGGCCTTCCCATTGATCAACTCGACCTTAGCCTTGTCCCAATATTTCGAATTCAAATGCCCAAGAAAACCATCGCATCACCCATTCAATTGCTTGCATCATCATAGTTCGACGTTGAAGTCGAAACCCTAAAATCCGCAACCCTAACAGGATCTATCGAAAAATCCGAAGTTCCTGATAACGAATCGCACATCTCGCCACGGTCCATTGAGTGAAGCTCGAACCTGCGAGCTCAATGATCTTGAATGAGATGGATGAGGCTGCCTTTGATTTTGGTTTTAAAGGAATCGTCCCTTTCTATTTTCGAATGAATTGAAAGGGAAGTGCGGCCATTTTGTTTCGCTCAAAGATTGTGAGCTTCGGTTATTGTTGGTGGAATTAAATGGAGCAAACAAGGAGGTTGCGATGATTTTGATGAATTTGAAACTAAAGAGGAAAGGGGTAGCGGTTTTATACAGCTGAGAAAGGAACGTGCCCTCCTTTTTCTCCATAGATTTTGTGCGGTTTGAAAGAGAAGATGTGTTCCATTTTACACCTTATTTTTCTCTTTATGATATTTTCATTTTATTTTAATTAATTTACCCGTATTTAAAATACCTCAAAATTCTGATTTCTCTGAACCCAACAACTGCCATTCTTAGGGTAATACCCCTATTTCGGACGCACTGGGATAGGTTACGAAATCCAATTCGATCATATGAAGGAGCTGTCAATATAAAATAATTTCAAACAAATTAATTTCCTTGAAAATAAATAAATATTCTTATTCAGATTCAAATAGAATTTTCTACTGATTAACTGACTTTAATTCAGTTTTAAATTCGAATTCAATTTATTTTTAAATTCAAATAAAATTCATATAAATCATCTAACTGGTTAACTTTAACTCTAATCGATTAATTCTAATTCTAATTGAGTTATTATAATTCTAATTGAATTATTCCAAATTTCTCATATTCCGATAATTATAAATATTCGAAATAAATTGTATTTTGATTATAAAAATCTATAACTCAATATAAATATAAATTTATATTGTCAACTCAATATTGAAATCCGGATTAAATATTTAAAATTAACCCATAAGAAATCCGGGTCATTACAATCTTCCCCACTTAAAATAATTTCGTCCTCGAAATTGCTAAGGTAGGAAAAGTGCTACCAACCCATTTTCTTTTCAAAACTTATTTATGTTGATACTCAACATTTCAAACTTCCTTACATAACTCTCTTTCGAATAGATCCCTATTCTATAACTCCTCCCTTCGAATAACTATATTCGATAATCTCTCTTTCGAATAGATCCCTATTCTATAACTCCTCCCTTCGAATAACTATATTCGATAATCTCTCTTTCGAATAACTAGATTCGCAAACCTTTCTTCGAATAAACTATATTCGATTTACTCTATTCAATTTACTCTTATCAAATAACTCTATTGGATTTACTCTATTTGATTAACTCCATCGAATAACTAAATTCGATAACTCCTTCGAATAACCAATATTCTACAACTCACTTCGATTAAACTAATCGATAATTCTTTTCGATTAAACTATAATCGATAACTCATTTCGATTAACAAAAAATCGATAACTCATTTCGATTAACAAATAATCGATAACTCATTTCGATTAACTAATAATCGATAACTCCTTTTGAATAACCAAATTCGATAATTCCTTTCGAATAAACTATATTCGATAACTCCTTTAGTTCTATTCGAATAAACTAATATTTGATTTAACTTCATTCGCTTGACTCTAGATCGCAGCGATCACAATGGTTACGCCTGATTCCCCCAGGAAACATCCGACCGCCCTAGGCTATCTACAGCCCTCCAAATTACGCTAGCAGTCGTACGAAATGGCAACTTATCCTGAGTAACTATGTTTGACTAACTCTATCTCAATAACTATATTCGATCGACTTTAATTGAATAACTAACATTCAATTAAATTCTAATTCGATTAGCTATGTTCAATTAACTCTATCTGGTTAACTCTTAATTTGAATAACAAATATTCGAAAAATTCTAATTGAATAACTAATGTTCAATTAACTCTACGGATTAACCCTAGCTGATTAACTCTAACTGGTTAATTCTTTCTCTAATCGATTTATTCTAACTCTAATCGATTATTTCTAACTCTAATCGACTTATCCAATTCGAATAACTCCTATTGGATAACGTTTTATTCATTTATAAAGATTTACTTTTAGTAACGGTTCTTCACTTTATAAATGTTCTCTTTAATAACGTTACTTCACTTATACAAGTGTTGTGTACCCTTCTATTTAAAACTATCGGTGTTAAAAACCAATATCTCTCCTCTATATAAGTTCAGACTTATATATTCCATTTATCGAATGATAAATATTTAATTTAATTTATAAACTGTTATTTATAAATTAATCTTTTCTATTTATCTGTTAAAAACAGATTTCCATTTTCTATTCAGCTCCTAAATATTCCTTCGATTAAATTCTATTTATTTAACAAATAAATATCTCATCTATACATTCTATTTATTCTCTATAAATAAATATTTCCATTTAATCTATTTGTAAATGTCTTACCATTATTCCCTTTTAAATTCTATTTGTAAATGTTTTTACAAATATTTCTCCTTTTATTTGTTTGCACATAACTTCCTTTTTATTTGTGTTACAAATATATTTCCTTTATTCACACCCAATTTATATTTCATTCACATTGATTTTACTCAATTTATTCATTTCGATCAATTTAACTTAGTTAAGTTAAATTTTAATTTCAATCATTCAAATTCCCATTAACTAGTTGCTAATTAACCTTTTTGCTTATTTCACCTTTTTTTATTTGAATATAACTTGTTCAAATATAGGTCAACTTAATTATAAACTAATCTAATAATATTTTCAACTCGAGTTATATATTCGATTTCGAATATAAATTCTCAACCTCTTTCACTTATCCAAAAACCCAATTTCGATTCAAATTTCCTTTGACTAATTATTTTCCAATTTAGTTAATTCTATTTAACCATTTAAAACATGATTTTTGTCTTAAAAATCATTTCATTTACTTCACTGAAGTTCATATTTATTTTATATCCCCTGTCTGGATTTTCTAATGCCAATTCGGACTTTATTTCCTAAAAATCCTTTAATTTATTTAATTAAACCGTTATGGTTTTATAATGGTTATGGCACTGCTTTTATAAAAAATTGATTTTGACATAACTCAAAATCTATACGACGAAATCAAGATTTTTCTCTTTCATTAGAAAATTATTGTTCAACCCGTCCCGACAATTCTTGTTTCAAAGAATTCCACTTCAATTGAGTTCTGTATACTAAATTGAAGTTCGAATCACCAATTTACGAACTGCCGCGCTACGGCGAGCTCGTTTTAATTATATTTATAAATATAAACATTTTAACTTTGTTTATAATAAATTCAACTCCATTCTGATATATTTTTAATATGTATCAAATCCATTCCAACATAATATTCCCGATCTATTTCACTTCTAATATTCAAATCCTATATACTTACAATATTCAAATTCCATTGAATTTCTTTATTCAAACCCTATATTTGAATTTCCTTCTACTCAATTTCTATTTGAATTTTCTTTGTTTCAAATTCTATTTCAATTCCTTTTCTTCAAATTCTATTTGAAATCCTTATCTTCAATTTCTATTTGAAATCCTTCATTCAAAAACCCATTTCAAATCCCTTATTCAAATTCCATTTGAAATCCTTTATTCCATTTCTATTTAAATTCCTTTGTAGTTATATAAATATATACATATATTTATCTATCTCAAATTCAAAACATTTGAATTTTCAAACAACTTGTTTCCCTTTCAAACAAATTTCCATCAAAAACTTTTCTAAGGCAGCAATTTATCACTTAGAAACTCGAAAATGAACACTAATGATGTTGCGACCATCATCAGAATTATTTCCCAGCTACTGAATGAGTCCAGTGCTATATTTCTTTCAAAATCCATTTAGGAAAATATTTTCCAAACTCCCAGGATTTTAAATTCTGAATTCTGATTGGAATTCAAATTTCAATTTATCTCATTTGTATATTTGATTTCATATACAAATTCCATTGGTTATATATATAACTATTTCAGTTTTTATAATCTAATTTGATTTTAATCCTAACAATCAACTTAACTATTTTAAAAACAATATCGTGTCCAATCTTCTGTTCAAGTGTGTATAAACTCCTATCGACATCGTGGCATCCCACGATTCGACCAAAATTTATAATCCACTCAACAGACTAGTCAACACAATATAAAACAGTTTTTATATCAAATAACAAATACGCTCTCTCGTATATATATACACTCAAACTCAATCTAGGGTATTACTAACCCTATCTCTACCGAGTCACGCCACAGAGCCAAGTAATTCTTAACTTAAGCTCTGATACCAACTGTAACGACCCGGATTTTCAACGACTTTGGTTATCGACATAAGCTCGATGTCGATAACCAAAACATCGAAAAATCCTGGTAATTAGTGAAAGAAATTAGAGGGTGAGGAAAGATAAGATAGAAACTTAGAATAGAAGAAGAAGAAGAACACAACATCAGAGTAACACGAATCTCATAGCGGAATGAATAACATATAATAGATAACATATCCTTGAAATAAATCATTATATGTATACAATACATTATCAGAGTACAATATTTACAACACAGCGGAAATAAACTATAGCTATATGATCCTGAAGCCTCCTGCTCCAGTTCTTCCAGTATATCTGTAAAATCCTGACTACTTGACTGCCCATACAAATTTAGGCACCCAAGAGTTTAGGGAAAACAACAAAGTAAACTCCGGGTCAGTCATGGGACTGGTATGAGTAAAACAGTTTAAAAACAGTTCGAACAAGTAAACGATATCTCATAAGACCACGCCGCATAACGGAATGGGATTTTCCCTTATGAGAATCCAAAATATCTTTATATCAAAGCCCTTTGATATTATAATAATGTCTATCAACCACAGTATATATATAATCATCTAGCAGAAACGTTTTCATCTCACGTTCTACATATATAGTATAAAATCAAAACCGCAAGCACGTATTGGGTAATGGATTTCCAACTATGACAAGGTATGGAACCACCTTTCGCTAATGTACCTCTAGAGAGGAATACACTGGGTTCAACAAGAACATCTTGCAACCCGGCCACACATGACCGACCACTCATTTCGCTTGAGTGTATCGAATGTATATCACCAATAGTTGGGATCAGCAACCGTTTCCCGAATGGGACATCATCAACAATAGATTTTTAGAAGTAAATGAAACTCTAGATCAGGTGATTATACACCCTACTTCGGTGCGACCGACTTAGCCATGCTGCCTGCCCGATTTCTGTCATTTACCGGATGATGAGGCTAAAAGCTACGCTTTATCATCATACCAGATTCACTTCGAATGTCACATCGTCAAATCCATCAAATCACCGATTGACGTCTACAACAGTACATTACGTGTTAGCTAAAAGAAGTTTCCTTCTCCGCTTCCACTCTTGGTACGGTTGAAAAAATCAATGTACGTGACCTTTCTGGAAATACTCTGTCAGACATTCATCCATACAAGCCACCCAGGAACAGGATGAACTGAAGGCACTATTTCTATTAATAGAAAAAGTCCTTGCACTCTACTCCGTCTTCGATTATCTTTATATAATCTGATTCGCACGCTATTGCCGATATGGAGTGGTTCTTCGGATAATAATCCAACCGGTCTCTCCATATTGACAACGATGGTCAAAACTTCGATAGTCTGTGATTTAACTATCGAATAAAAACAAGTGTTTCGATAGTCGATGATTTAACTATCGAATAAAACAAGTGTTCATTCAAACATCCAACAATCAATGAGCCTTTAATTAATATTCCATTAATTAAATCTCTTCTCTATTTCTTTATCAATATTTGTTAACCAAATATTTTCAATAACCATATTGGCCTTATACGTTCTTTGGAAAACATTTCCATATATCGCCTTCCTTTATTTTCTATACTAGGAAATATTCATTATTCTATTTCCAAGCTTTGCACATATTTGGGTTAAAACAGATGTTGTGTAAAACATCGTTACGACAACCCAAATACAGTATTTAACTAATTCTTACTCCACATTGATCTTCGAGCCTGAATCTTGCTACTTATCGGTATATCATGAAATCAACCAAGTTGGGGTATAATTACCTCTCAGACCTTGACTGAATAACATTTAACGTCAAAACAGACAAGACTACTTACTCGAATAATCAATACCATACAACTACTGATTCACTTTTAAACACGTATATTCTTCCTCTTTCTATTCTTACTAGATTTTATTCCTAGTCTTCCTTTTTGATTATACTATTCTATTTCTAAGTTCGTTTCCTTATCGACTTCTATGTATATCGATACGTTGATTTCTAACTATCAAATTATCTTAAAAATATTCCATCTCCTTAAATTCCCGAAAAAATTCGCCATAACCTCCTTTGTACCGGGAGCATCGGGAAATTTCAAATAGCTTTCCCGGTCCTTCTTATCTCAAAAAGAAAAAGAAAAAGCCAAGCGGCTTGCCGATACGGCGCATAAAATCTCATATATGAATTAAATACATACCTTTTTGTTGGGCATTCCATTTATTTCACTTCTATACTTTATTCCATACCTGTCTCCTGTATGTCTATACCTATTCAATCTATTTTAACTATACCAATCGTTTTAACTCAATTTGTTAATTAAATCTGTTAATCAACTTCTTAGTCTAATCCACTTCTATTTATCCAAATCTATTTATTATAAATCCCATTTGAATTTCTATATTCAAATTCCATTTGAAATACTATGTTCAAATTCTATAGTTAAACTCCATTTGAATTCTATTATTCAAATTCTATTTCAGTTCCTTATATTCAAAGTCCATTTGGATTCTCTGCATTATTTATAAACAACGTTTATAACTTCAATTCAAATCCCACCTTTCCATTTATAAACAACGTTTATAAATTCAATTCAAATCCCATATTTTCATTTAGTTCATTAAAAATTCAAATCCTATATATAAATATAGAATTCAATTTTTAAATCTCAAATACCCTTTCAGGGTATTTTATAAATCAATATCCCAAGCCCCAGTGATATTTAAACAATCAAATCAACCAATTTTCAAACATTTGATTTTTAACACATCATATATGAATATATATGAAATCAAACAAACAACAACAGATAATATATTTTTGAGGAATCCAGTTGGATTCCTCCAACCTGTTTTCCTGCATCCACAGACGTTAGCACATAAATAATACCCATCCTGCTTCGAGGCAGGATATCGCGGTATAGAAGGTCATCCACTAATCATAGCGTGAGGCGTATAGGGTAATCATCCGCTAATGGTACCGCGGGCATCCGCTAATGATACCGCGGGAATCCAACCAATCATCAACCCAATATATATATATATATATATATATATCCTAAATAACTAATATATATTTTAAAACAATCAGACAACATTCAAACAAGCACAGACAATTATTTTTAACTATATGAAAATAAATTCTAAATAAAAGGTGAGATTTACTCACCAGGGCTTTCAATTGCCGAATATCCGTTATAAATTCCACATCTCGCTCTACGAATCTACTTGAATGTCTCAACGGAATATATACCTATGATTATATTGGTTTAGTTTATCGATTAGTTGATTAATTATTATTAACTAAATACACAAATCATTCTATGTGTATTTAATCATTTAAAAATGTATACCTTGCTATTAAATGAACGAGCATCACCATAGCCAAGCTCGGACTTCCACGAATCAACTCCAGCTCATACATTTCCAGTTATAACTCCAACATGATTTTACGTTATCTGAAATCTGATTTTATATGAACATATTTCTTCTATAAATAACCAATTTAACTAGAAATGATTAAATTAATTTAAATTAACTAATGATAATTTATTAATGTCAATCACCTTATCAAAACAAATATTTCTTCTCCTGGAACACGCACCCCCTCTCCAGCGAATGCACTGATAAATGACCCCAAAACCACACTTCGACATCCTTCCAGCACAAAGCCTCGAACAAGTTTCATAGACCATCACATCAACGCGGCTTCACTGATCCTTCACCCTCCAGAATCCGCCCCCTTCTTCCTTGCTGTCCTCAACAAAAGTTGCGGCCTTCCCATTGATCAACTCGACCTTAGCCCTGTCCCACGATTTCGAATTCAAATGCCTAAGAAAACCATCGCATCACCCATTCAATTGTTTGCATCATCATAGTTCGACGTTGAAGTCGAAACCCTGAAATCCGCAACCCTAACACGAGCTATCGAAAAATCCGAACTTCCTGATAACGAATCGCACATCTCGCCACGGTCCATTGAGTGAAGCTCGAACCTGCGAGCTCAATGATCTTGAATAAGATGGATGAGGCTGCCTTTGATTTTGGTTTTAAAGGAATCGCCCCTTTCTATTTTCGAATGAATTGAAAGGGAAGTGCGGCCATTTTGTTTCGCTCAAAGATTGTGAGCTTCGGTTATTGCTGGAGGAATTAAATGGAGCAAACAAGGAGGTTGCGATGATTTTGATGAATTTGAAACTAAAGAGGAAAGGGGTAGCGGTTTTATACAGCTGAGAAAGGAACGTGCCCTCCTTTTTCTCCATAGATTTTGTGCGGTTTGAAAGAGAAGATGTGTTCCATTTTACACCTTATTTTTCTCTTTATGATATTTTCATTTTATTTTAATTAATTTACCCGTATTTAAAATACCTCAAAATTCTGAATTCACTGAACCCAACAACTGCCATTTTTAGGGTAATACCCCTATTTCGGACGCACTGGGATAGGTTACGAAATCCAATTCAATCATATGAAGGAGCTGTCAATATAAATTAATTTCAAACAAATTAATTTCCTTGAAAATAAATAAATATTCTTATTCAGATTCAAACAGAATTTTCTACTGATTAACTGACTTTAATTTAGTTTTAAATTCGAATTCAATTTATTTTTAAATTCAAATAAAATTCATATAAATCATCTAACTGGTTAACTTTAACTCTAATCGATTAATTCTAATTCTAATTGAGTTAATATAATTCTAATTGAATTATTCCAAATTTCTCATATTCCGATAATTATAAATATTCGAAATAAATTGTATTTTGATTATAAAAATCTATAACTCAATATAAATATAAATTTATATTGTCAACTCAATATTGAAATCCGGATTAAATATTTAAAATTAACCCATAAGAAATCCGGGTCATTACACTTGTTCCTCCCTGTCGATGGCCTGACCGCGCCTCTTCCCCATCCGCCGGACCTCCTTACGCTGGCGCTACCCTCCCCTTCTTCTCCTCCGCTGCCTCTTCTCCCCCTTCCTCCTTCCTTCACCTTCACGCGTGGATCCGCGAAGCCCTATCCCCCCTTAAGCCCTAACCTCGACGCGTCGCCGCCCTCTCGCGCCACATCCACCTCTTTCCCGCCTCTCCCCTCTTTAAATCGTCAATCCCCCTCCGCCGATCACCAATCAGGCCGCTACAGTCCCCTTGTTCCACCTCATCGACCAATAAACCACCGTTCCTAATCAGTCGGTGAGAACTTCTCACTTTAAATCTTGTTTTTCTAGTTATAATATATATACTAGGAAGCAGACGGTGCTTAGCAGCACCCGACACCCATCATCCAAAGACCGTGGATGGCTTGTATGTTTGATTGTTTGTTGTGATGAAAATTGATTGTGTGAGGTGAAATAAAATATTTATATAGTTAAAAATATTTTATCGTTAAAAATATTGTTTTTAACGTGTATGTGTGAATAAAAATATGTGTTTGTTGATTGAAACCCCACACGGGTGTTGGGATGATATTTGAAGTCCACTCATCCCGATTGATTAGTTGTATGTCGATCGATTGATTGACAGGCTGTTATAAGCGTTAGATATCTATATTTGATGCTTATACAGTGTGGTGCACTTTGGATGATGATTGATTATTTATTGTTTTTATTATATACATGTGTTGTATGGAAACCATATAATTAACATTATATGGTAATTGATTGGGCCTCATTCCAATTGGGAAAATAAAGAATAGAATGAAGTATATATATTCATGTGTTGAATAGAATAAATAATCATGTGTTGAAAGAAATATTTTAACAATAAAATTTACATCTTTATCATATTTAAAATTAGAAA
Source organism: Allium sativum (assembly GCA_030737875.1). NCBI lineage: Eukaryota > Viridiplantae > Streptophyta > Magnoliopsida > Asparagales > Amaryllidaceae > Allium > Allium sativum. Next base: position 669,366,222 of record CM060916.1, on the reverse strand, counting down.
CTAACTGGAAAATAGATAAGATGAGTGGTTTCCTGGGTATTGATCTGATATTTGTTTCGGCCTTCGGAGTTAATATTTAGGGAGTCATTCTCTTACTACTTACGGTTGGAGTCTGATTTGAAAATCAAACGATAGATACCATAATTTTATAAGATATATTAAATAACAAAAATAGTTGTGTTGACAGTACTCATTCGTTGAGATTAGTCAAGTGCTGAAAGAAATATAGATTCATGTGTTGAATAGAATAAATATTCATTTGTTGAATAGAATAACGAATTTATTGAAATATATAAAGCCGTGTTGATTATAGTTGCGCTATTTTGACGTGGGCGATATTTATATCGATTATATTCGTTTTTAAAATGAATATAGAAAAAGAAGTGATTTCAAAATATAACGTTTTGAAAATATTATCATTTATATAGTAATGATATGAAATATTCAATTTTGATTTGAAATTGAATATAGAGTTGAAGTGGTTTTGAAAACAAATTTAAAACGATTTATAAAATTCGTTTTAAAAGGAAATCGACAAAATATATATAATATTATATATATATATATATATATATATATATATATATATATATATAATGGCCTGAATAGAACGCGCCGCGCTGCGGCAGTTCGTGAATTTCGACCATTGACTTCGAATTGACATTGCGGGAGATCCGACCGTCGGATTCTCCTGAAACCAGAACCGTTGGGTTCGTATCGAAAAGAGCTTTCTAACGAATACTTGAAATTAGAAATCTAACGGTTGGATTTGGAATTATGTCCAAATAAAATTTGGAAAAGGTCGTTGTAAGTGCAGTTCGATGGCCGTTGATGGAAATCGACTGTACGGGCCTTGATAAAATTATTAAAAATATCTATAATTTGTGTAATATCATAAGAAATAGTTTGTGAAGAACTGGGATGAAAAATTCCACATTTGAAAAGATAAAAATAGATTTTTATCAAAATGAACTAGTTTTGAACTAGAATTAAAATCAATTTATTTTTGAAATAAATAAATTGAATTTGAAAGTGGTTTTGAAAATAATCAGAATTTCCAATACGTGAATTGGACTGGAGTTGAATCGAAATTATCTTCGGAATATTTCAATGTTGGATTCAGTGACTATACAGATATTGTTATGGGAATTTGAAAGATATATTTTATATCATTATTTTCAATACGATATTTGTTGGTTTCAGAATTTGATATTGAATATAAGCCGGTATATTTTCTATTCAGAGCCTTGTATTTAATATCAAATGTGATTTGGGTTTGTCGTGAATGGTGTCTTCATTAACACCGATTCTTAAGCCCAATAGAGTCAAAGATTAAATCTTTCTATTTAGATTTAATGAAGTATATCAATTCAATAATATTTAATTGGAAATTGAATGTGAATGTGATTTTGGGTTTATCGTGAACCGTGTTTTAGATGACATTGGTTCTTTAACCCAGTTAACGACAGGATATTGATTTTTGAAAAGATCAAAACTAAGTGGAGTTTTAATGAATCTTTAATTAGATTGAAATGTGAATTGATAATTTAAATTACCAAATCTGAAAAGTGGTCGAGAATGGAGTATCACCCGTTTTGATCCAGAGCGATAGTTAAATCTTTAATTAGATTTGAACGTGAAATGGTAATTAATTTTAGTGATAACACCATGGTGTTAGATATGGAGTATTACCAGTTTTGCTCCAGGAGATGAATAGGTTGGGATTGGGAAATAAAATAAATAATTACTTCGGTGTGGTTCGCTAATCCCGACTAGATTGGAAAACCATAATATGGTTTGGAATGATATCCAATGGAAGATTAAAGAGTAAATTTAGAAGAATTTATCTTGGATAAAATTAATGGGAACCTTTCCCTAAGAATGTGATTTTGTGAATAAAAGAATATTCTGAATTGGGATGAGGCGTTTGTTGTGTTTGTGTAACCTTTGTTTATTATATACGTGGGTTATTCAGAAAGGCTGGGTTTATGCCCATTCTGAATAGCCGATTCGGCGATAAGTCAAAGATGAAGACGGTGTTTGAAGACCGGAAGTCTTCACATCGTTTGGGTGATTACTGATGATCTTGATTGGGCTATACACCCAAGATGAGGGAATCAATTAGTGAACGTCCAGACGTACTTGGAGATCGATGGATATGCAAGGAAAGTGCCTCCGGTTTCGTTCAGACCCAGAACGAACTTGTAAATGGACTGTGTGTCTGACATTGGATTTTATTCTGTGTTGATTGATCTCTATTAAATATACATCTGTTTGGCAGCGGAGAATTTATCCTCTTGCTTAACGCCCTTCTCTGAGACGTACAAGCTCAGAGGTTGTATATCGATGGACATCAGTCGCATGGAGTGAATTGCCAGTGTGGCACATGTAAGTGGCAATTGATCAAGGCTTCTGTTGAAAAGCAAAGTCTTGTGGTTGATGATAAAAGCACGGCCTGTGTGGCGCAACTTTGTGTATAGCGTGAATTCACGAGCCTCAAACCTCGGTATGAGTCAAAAACGGGATACAGACCGTTGGGAGAACACGACGTTTCTTTCTAGCTAGTGGTGGTGTCAGCGCTTAAACTGGCTGACATTTATATGCTTTTCACCTGTGTGGTTGTTGGATGAGGCGACTCGATATTAGGTCTGTTAGGACCGGGAAACGTGTGTTCAGAGAGGACCGGCCCAACCGATTCCAAGGGATTGCTATGTGTGGTCCTGAGACATTTGCTAGAGTGTCTCGAACGGAGAGGAGCTTGCCCCTTGCCTCGGCTCATGACGGAAATCCAATTTCCAATACGTGATATTGCGGTTTTATTTGTAGAACTAGTATGGCGACATGATATATGGTACCTATGCCGTCTATGATTGATATTTATGATTGAAATTGTTTTGACACTATACACTTATAATAGTATCAAATGATTTGCTTTAAACGTACTAAGCATGTTTGGCTATTATAAGGGAAAACCCTATCCTCCGGCTTGCGTTGCATTGTGTGATGGGACTTGGGTCTTATAATAGCTTCATTTTTCCAAAAAGCATTGCGTTGTTTTGATATATGCACTGGTATTCTTGGGAGGAAACCCGTTCCGTGTTGTACGGCGTGGTCCCTTGAATTACTCTCTTTTAAAGTTAAATTAGTAACTGTTTTAGTTCTCACACCAGTCACATGACTGACCTGGAGTTTATTGTTGTAACCTAAACTCTGAGTGCCCCTATTTTCTACACGGGCAGCTAGTAGTTTTGGTTTTGCAGATTTATATTCACAGGATCCTGATTTACAGCTGGAACGATGCTCGGAAAGCTCTGTATCCGTGTATTACTTTCAGTTGTGTTTTATGTTGTTTTTCCACTACTATGTAATTTATTGTAATCTCTGATATTTATCGAATGTATATTTATTCATACTCTGTATATTCTTGTATTCTGATGGGATTGTTGTAATAAGCAATGAAATGTTCTTCTGTTTGCGTTCTGATGTGTGTTTTTCTCATCTCAATCCGGGCTTTCCTTACTGGGGAAGTTCAGGTCGTTATAGAGTGGTATCAGAGCTTTGGTTTACAGAGCTCGAGAACAACACATATTAGAACCATACGAAAGAATTAATCAGATATTGGATTAGTAATATCCAATTAGAATGACTCGTTCGAGATAGGATCAGTATTATCCTAGAACGAGTGCGAAGAGTATATTTTTCAAATGAAAACAATTTTGTTTTGAAAATTTAAATCATTTTATACGTATTTGAATATTTATTTATATTGAATTTGGACAATCGAGTATATAAAGGTTTTGCATATACGCGTCATGAACGTATATCCGAAGTTTTAATATACTGGATAGATATAGAATCACCCTCTAGTCGCCCGGAGATGATGTTGATAATGACCATGGCATCATCAATATTATTTTCGTGTTTCGAAGGTGTGATATCTATATATTTCCATTAGACTGGTGTGAGAACCAAAACTATATAGATTTATTATTGTGAATTGGCATCAAAAACATGATTTTCTGTATATACATATATCAAATTATGAATTTGAAACGATAATCCACTAATTGATTACTGGTTGTGTTGTTTGTCTATTTGTTTGAAATTTTGAACCATTTAGCCCAATTGAATCAAATATTGAATTGTATTGAAAATTAGTCGCATTTGCTAGCATATACATGTACTTACACTGAACAGTCATAGCAAGGAGGCTAGAGTAGAAGAATAAAATTGTTTGCCCGACAAATAGGTACATGTTTACCATAATTTATTGTTTTGTTTGGGTGATGATGATTTTATGAGCCGATTGGCTAGCCGCTTAGCTTTTTCTTTTTAATTTGGATTGAAGAAGGCTATGGGAGGCTATATGAAATATCCCGAAGTCGCCGGTGCAGGGGAGGTTGTGGCGAAATTTTTCGGAAATTTAGGGTGTTAGCCAAATTTTTGAAAAATTTGAAAAGTTCTTAGAAACTGAAAAGTTGAAGAACTTAAGCCGTAGTCAAAACAATGGAAGTTGAGTTGATTTATAAAACAACTTTCGGCTTCGTTCCTTTTCGGGGACGAAAAGTTTTAAGTGGAGGAGATTGTAACAACCCGGAAATGCGAGCCAATCTAAATTTTTTATTTTGGCGAATTTAGCAAATTTTGAATATTTAAAATGATTATTTTAAATAATATCGACGAGAAATTTATTTTTAATTGAATTTTAACATATATATTTATAGACGTCGTCGTTAGAATATAAATTTTATTTATATATATAAAAGGAATTGAAAATGGCACGGTAGTTCGATAATTCGATTTCAAAATTCAATTGAATGTACCGGGTGTGAAATAAATCGGATTTTAGCGAAACCGAAAATAATGGAATCTAATTGAGAATATCTTTCTAACGAATCCGAAAAATCGAAATTTCATAGCGGAAATCAAAAGATATGTCCAGTTGAATTTTCAGAAAGGTCGGTATAGAGTTTATATAGCCCATGAAAATGGAAATTTTGCAAACGACCTCGGTTTTCGACGAAACCACTTTTGTTGGATCCGTGATGTCAAGTTATTGCTAGGTTTCAAATTTTATAATTTTTCGAATCAATATGTGAGCGTGGCGAAGGAAAACGCGTTTGACCAGTTTAGTTGATTTTAATCGACTGGAAAATGGCCATTTTTCTAACGGTCTCAGAATTCAACGAAATTAGTTTTGTTAGGACCGTATCGTTAATACGAAGCTTGAAATATTTTTCTGGAATTTTTCGAGTTAGTATGTGACCCCAGTAAATTGAAATGTACGTTTGAAATTCAATATAATGATTTAAGTGTAAATTTGGCGAAAACTGATCGAAACGACCGAATCAGCCTACGACACATATCCCATTGTGTTCGGAATAGGGGTAATTAGCTAGGGGCAAAAGTCGTTGAGTCTCGTTTCGAGGTCAAATAAAAAGTCAACTTTGGTGGAGAATAAATTAATAATTAAAATAAATAAAATATAAAACTTTACAGAACCCCCTTATACCTTTCCCTTCTCTCCTCAGTTCAGACTGAAATTAAATTAAAAAAAAACTCTCTCATTCCTCCTTGTCGATGGCCTGACCGCGCCTCTTCCCCATCCGCCGGACCTCCTCACGCTGGCGCCACCCTCCCCTTCTTCTCCTCCGCTTCCTCTTCTCCCCCTTCCTCCTTCCTTCACCTTCACGCGTGGATCCGCGAAGCCCTAGCCCCACCATTAAGCCCTAACCTCGACGCGTCGCTGCCCTCTCGTGCCATATCCACCTCTTTCCCGCCTCTCCCCTCTTTAAATCTCCAATCCCCCTCCTCCGATCACCAGTCAGGCCGCTGCATCCCCCTTGTTCCTCCTCGTCGACCAATAAACCACCATTCCTGAAATCCAATGTAAGTAGATTTTAAAATTGGATTTTATTTTCAGTTTTTGAATATGTTTAGCTAATGCATGAATTTCAGAATATTATAAATAAATATGACATGGTTTATAAGATAAAGTTTAGATCTTTTATACGTATAAAAGATTAGATTTTTAATAGATAAAAGATTAGATTTTTAATAGATAAAGATTAGGTTTTTAATAGATAAAAGATTAGATTTTTAATAGATAAAAGATTAGATTTTTAAATATCTAAAGATGTGATTTTTATCATCATAAGGATGAGATTTTTATGAAACTAAAAACGTGATCTTTATCCATACAAAGATTTGATTTTTAACCTTAAAAAGGTTCGAATTTTATAGTTGGAAAAAAATATGATTTTTATAGAGTAGGTATAATAAAGATATGATTTTTATATTGTGGCAATAATAAAAATAAGATTTTTATTATATATAGAGGTTAAAAATATAATTTTTATAATATAGAAAGGTTAAAAATATAATTTCTATACTAGTGGCATATCAAAAATATGATTTTTATTTAGATAGAGTTATAAAAATATAATCTTTATTAGAAGAGCGATATAGAAATATAATTTTTATATATGTAGCAAAATAAAAATCTGATTTTTATTATATATATGTTGAGATAAAGATGTGATTTTTATAAGTGAAAAAATAAAAATTAAATCTTTATATTTGAAAAGGCGAAATCTTTATATTTGAAAAGGCGAAATCTTTATATAGAGAATAGCGTGATAAAAATATGATCTTTATTATGTGAACATAGTTATAAAAATATAATTTTTATCTATGTAGCAACAATATAAAAATGTGATTTTTATATACATAGCAACAATATAAAAATGTGATTTTTATATGTGTAGTGGCTACGGGCAACGAAAGTGACAAAGGGAAAGCACGACGAAGATTTATACATAAGAAGAGTCGTGGCGTTTGGATTAGCTAGTCGGTGAGAAATTCTCACTTTAAATCTTGTTTTTCTAGTTATAATATATATACTAGGATGCAGATGGTGCTTAGCAGCACCCGACACCCGTCATCCACAGACCATGGATGGCTTGTATGTTTGATTGTTTGTTGTGATGAAAATTGATTGTGTGACGTGAAATAAAATATTTATATAGTTAAAAATATTTTATCGTTAAAAATATTGTTTTTAACGTGTATGTGTGAATAAAAATATGTGTTTGTTGATTGAAACCCCACACGGGTGTTGGGATGATATTTGAAGTCCACTCATCCCGATTGATTAGTTGTATGTCGATCGATTGATTGACAGGCTGTTATAAGCGTTAGATATCTATATTTGATGCTTATACAGTGTGGTGCACTTTGGATGATGATTGATTATTTATTGTTTTTATTATATACATGTGTTGTATGGAAACCATATAATTAACATTATATGGTAATTGATTGGGCCTCATTCCAATTGGGAAAATAAAGAATAGAATGAAGTATATATATTCATGTGTTGAATAGAATAAATAATCATGTGTTGAAAGAAATATTTTAACAATAAAATTTACATCTTTATCATATTTAAAATTAGAAACTAACTGGAAAATAGATAAGATGAGTGGTTTCCTGGGTATTGATCTGATATTTGTTTCGGCCTTCGGAGTTAATATTTAGGGAGTCATTCTCTTACTACTTACGGTTGGAGTCTGATTTGAAAATCAAACGATAGATACCATAATTTTATAAGATATATTAAATAACAAAAATAGTTGTGCTGACAGTACTCATTCATTGAGATTAGTCAAGTGTTGAAAGAAATATAGATTCATGTGTTGAATAGAATAAATATTCATTTGTTGAATAGAATAATGAAATTATTGCAATATATAAAGCCGTGTTGATTATAGTTGCGCTATTTTGACATGAGCGATATTTATATCGATTATATTCGTTTTTAAAATGAATATAGAAAAAGAAGTGATTTCAAATATAACGTTTTGAAAATATTGTCATTTATATAGTAATGATATGAAATATTCAATTTTGATTTGAAATTGAATATATAGTTGAAGTGGTTTTGAAAACGAATTTAAAACGATTTATTAAATTCGTTTTAAAAGGAAATCGACGAAATATATATAATATATTATATATATATATATAATGGCCTGAATAGAACGCGTCGCGCTGCGGCAGTTCGTGAATTTCGACCATTGACTTCGAATTGAAATTGCGGGAGATCCGACCATAGGATTCTCCTGAAACTAGAACTGTTGGGTTCGTATTGAAAAGAGGTTTCTAACGAATATTTGAAATTAGAAATCTAACGGTTTGATTTGGAATTATGTCCAAATCAAATTTGGAAAAGGTCGTTGTAAGTGTAGTTCGATGACCGTTGATGGAAATCGACTGTACGGGCCTTGATAAAATTAATAAAAATATCTATAATTTGTGTAAAATCAAAAGAAATAGTTTGTGAGGAACTGGGATGAAAAATTCCACATTTGAAATGATAAAAATAGATTTTTATCGAAATGAACTAGTTTTGAACTAGAATTAAAAGCAATTTATTTTTGAAATAAATAAATTGAATTTGAAAGTGGTTTTGAAAATAATCAGAATTTCCAATATGTGAATTGGACTGGAGTTGAATCGAAATTATCTTTGGAATATTTCGATGTTGGATTTCGTGACTATACAGATATTGTTATGGGAATTTGAAAGATATATTTTATATCGTTATTTCCAATACGATATTTGTTGTTTTCAGAATTTGATATTGAATATAAGCCGGTATATTTTCTATTCAGAGCCTTGTATTTAATATCAAATGTGATTTGGGTTTGTCGTGAATGGTATCTTCATTGACACCGATTCTTAAGCCCAATAGAGAAAAATATTAAATCTTTCTATTTAGATTTAATGAAGTGTATCAATTAAATAATATTTAATTGGAAATTGAATGTGAATGTGATTTTGGGTTTATCGTGAACCGTGTTTTAGATGACATTGGTTCTTTAACCCAGTTAAAGACAGGATATTGATTTTTGAAAAGATTAAAACTAAGTGGAGTTTTAATGAATCTTTAATTAGATTTAAATGTGAAATGATAATTTAAATTACCAAATCTGAAAAGTGATCGAGAATGAAATATCTCCAGTTTTGCTCCAGAGCGATAGTTACATCTTTAATTAGATTTGAACGTGAAATGGTAATTAATTTTACCGATAACACCGTGGTGTTAGATATGGAGTATTACCAGTTTTTCTCCAGGGGATGAATAGGTTGGGATTGGGAAATAAAATAAATAATTACTTCGGTGTGGTTCGCTAATCCCGACTATATTGGAAAACCATAATATGGTTTGGAATGATATCCAAAGGAAGATTAAAGAGTAAATTTAGAAGAATTTATCTTGGATAAAATTAATGGGAACCTTTCCCTAAGAATGTGATTTTGTGAATAAAAGAATATTCTGAATTGGGATGAGGCGTTTGTTGTGTTTGTGTAACCTTTGTTTATTATATACGTGGGTTATTCAGAAAGGCCAGGTTTATACCCATTTTGAATAGCCGATTCGGCAATAAGTTGAAGATGAAGACGGTTGTTGAAGACCAGAAGTCTTCACATTGTTTGGGTGATTACTGATGTTCTTGATTGGGTTGTACACCCAAGATGAGGGAATCAGTTGGTGATCGTCCAGACGTACTTGGTCGATGGATATGCGAGGAAAGTGCCTCCGGTTTCGTTCAGACCCAGAACGAACTTGTAAATGGATTGTGTGTCTGACATTGGATTTTATTCTGTGTTGATTGATCTCTATTAAATATACATCTGTTTGGCGGCGGAGAATTTATCCTCTTGCTTAACGCCCTTCTCTGAGACGTACGAGCTGAGAGGTTGTATATCGATGGACATCAGTCGAATGGAGTGAATTGCCAATGTGGCACGCGTAAGTGGCAATTGATCAAGGCTTTTGTTGAAAAGCAAAGTCTTGTGGTTGATGATCAAAGCATGGCCTGTGTGGCACAACTTTGTGTATAGCGTGAATTCACGAGCCTCACACCTCAGTATGAGTCAAAAACGGGATACGGACCATTGGGAGAACACGACGTTTCTTTCTAGCTAGTGGTGGTGTCAGTGCTTAAACTGGCTGACATTTATATACTTTTCACCTGTGTGGTTGTTGGATGAGGCGCCTCGATATTAGGTCTGTTAGGACCGGGAAACGTGTGTTCAGGAATTGCCAATCCTCAAAAGTAAGAGAGGACCGGCCCAACCGATTCCAAGGATTGTTGTGTGTGGTCCTGAGACGTTTGCTAGAGTGTCTCGAACGGAGAGGAGCTTGCCCCTTGCCTCGGCTCATGACGAAAATCCAATTTCCAATATGTGATATTGTGGTTTTATTTGTAGAACTAGTATGGCGACATGATATATGGTACCCATGCCGTCTATGATTGATATTTATGATTGAAATTGTTTTGACACTATACACTTATAATAGTATCAAATGATTTGTTTTAAACGTACTAAGCATGTTTGGTTATTATAAGGGAAAACCCTATCCTTCGGCTTGCGTTGCATTGTGTAATGGGACTTGGGTCTTATAATAGCTTCATTTTTCCAAAAAGCATTGCGCTGTTTTGATATATGCACTGGTATTCTTGGGAGGAAACCCGTTCCGTGTTATACGGCGTGGTCCCTTGAATTACTCTCTTTTAAAGTTAAATTAGTAACTGTTTTAGTTCTCACACCAGTCACATGACTGACCTGGAGTTTATTGTTGTAACCTAAACTCTAGGTGCCCCTATTTTCTAAACGGGCAGCTAGTTGTTTTGGTTTTGCAGATTTATATTCACAGGATCCTGATTTACAGCTGGAACGATGCTCGGAAAGCTCTGTATCCGTGTATTACTTTCAGTTGTGTTTTATGTTGTTTTTCCACTGCTATGTAATTTATTGTAATCTCTGATATTTATCGAATGTATATTTATTCATACTCTGTATATTCTTGTATTCTGATGGGATTGTTGTAATAAGCAATGAAATGTTCTTCTGTTTACGTTCCGATGTATGTTGTTCTCATCTCAATCCGGGCTTTCCTTACCGGGGAAGTTCGGGTCGTTATATATGGGGCACTTATGCCGTCTATGATTGATACTTATGATTGAAATTGTTTTGACACTATACACTTATAGTAATAATAAAAGATGAAATTTAGCGTATCAAGCATTCTTTGGCTATTATAAGGTAAAACCCTATCCTCCGGCTTGTGTTGCATTGTGTGATGGGACCTTGGTCTTATAATAGCTTCATTGTTCTTTATTTAGCATTGCGCTGTTGTTTTATGCACTGGTATTCTTGGGAGGAAACCCATTCCATGTTATACGGCGTGGTCCCTTGATTTACCTAACTTTAAAATAAAGATTAATAATTGTTTAGTTCTCACACCAGTCACATGACCGACCTGGAGTTTATTGTTTTAACCTAAACTCTGGGTGCCTCTATTTTTTGCACGGACAGCTAGTAGTTTTGATTTTGCAGATTTATATTCACAGGATCCTGATTTACAGCTGAAGCGATATCCGGAAAGCTCTGTATCTGTGTATTACTTCCGGCTGTGTATTGTATTATTTTCTGCTGCTATGTAATGTATTGTAATCTCTGATATTTATCAAATGTATTTTATTCATTCATACTCTGTAATATTCTTGTATTCTGATGGAATTGTTGTAATAAGCAATGAAATGTTCTTCTGTTTGTGTTCCGATGTGTCTTGTCCTCAGTACAATCCGTGCTTTCCTTCACGGGGAAGTTCGGGTCGTTTTAGTTTGGTATCAGAGCTTTGGTTTACAAAGCTGGAGAACAAGACATATTAGAACCTAACGAAAGAATTCATCAGAGATTGGATTAGTAATATCCAATGAGAATTACTCGTTAGAGATGGGATCAGTAGTATCCTAGAACAAGTGTGAAGAGTGATGTTTTTAAAATAAAATTGAAAACAATTTTTGTTTTGAAAATTTAAAACAATTATTCGTATTTGAATATTTATTTTAAATCGATTTGGACAATAAACTATTTAGAGATTTGAATATACATTTGATCCACGTGTATTGAAGCCTCAAATATACCGGATGGATATAGGATCACACTCTGGTCGCACGGGTCTGATTCTGATGATGGCGCGCCATCATCAGTGTTTATATTCGAGTGCCGAAAGTGGGATATCTGTATATTTCCAATTGACTGGTGTGAGAACCAAACTAGATAGGGTCTATTGTTGTGAATTGGCATCAAAAACGTGATTTTCTGTATATGTATTAATTTATGAATTTGAAAAACTAATCAACTAATTGATTGTTGGTTGTGTTGTTTGATTATTTGTTTGATTAATTAAAATGTTGAACCATGTAGTCAAATTGAACCAAATATTGAAATGTATTGAAAATTGTTTGGAAATGCATATATGTACATGTATATACATTGAACAGGTCATTGCAAAGAGGCTAGAGAAGAGGAATAAAATTGTTTGCCCGACAAATAGGTACATGTTTATTGTATTTCTTGGGTTTTTGATGATTTCATGAGTCGATTGGCTGTTTCTTTTTCTTTTTGGATTGGAGAGGCCTGTATGGCAATTTCGGGATTTTCCGGGTGCTCCCGTGCAGGGGAGGTTATGGCGAAATTTTTCGAAAATTTAGGGTGTTAGCCAAATTTTTGAAAAATTTGAAAAGTTCTTAGAAACTGAAAAGTTAAAGAACTTAAGCCATAATGAAAGTTGAGTTGATTTGTAAAACAACTTTCAGCTTAGTTCCTTTTCGGGGACAAAAAGTTTTAAGTTGGGGAGAGTGTAATAACCCAGAAAATCCGAACCAATTTAAAATTTTTATTTTGGCAATTTTAATGAATTTTTGAATATTTAAAATGATTTATTTTAAATAATGACGACGAGAAATTTAATTTGAATAGAATTAGAATGAAAATATTTATTTGAATCGACGTTAGAATATAAATATTTATTTTAAATTATAAAAGGAATTGAAAATGGCGCGGTAGTTTAAAAATTCGATTTCAAATTTCAAATGAATGTACAAGATTCAAAATTAACCAGATTTTAGCGAAACCAAAAATATTAGAATCTATTTGAGAATATCTTTCCAATGAATCCGAAAAATCAAAATTTCATAGCGGGAATCAAAAGTTATGCCCAGTTGAAAATTCAGAATAGTCGCTATGGAATTTTGGCCTTAAAAATGGAAATTTTGCAAATGACCTCTGTTTTCGATGAAACCACTTTTGTTTGATCCAGGATGTCGAATTATTGCTAGATTCCAAAATTCATAATTTTTCGGATCAATATGTGAGCGTGGCGTAGTAAAACGTGTTTTAACAGTTTCAGTCAATTTCGATCAACCAGAAAATGACCATTTTTCAAACGGTCTCGAAATTTGACGAAATTAGTTTTGTTAGGACCGTATCATCAGTACGAAGCTAGAAATATTTTTTGGGAATTTTTAGAGTCCGTATATGGCACCGGTAAATTGAAATGTACGTTTAAAATTGAATATATTGATTTATATTTTGATTTTGACGGAAACTGGTCGAAATAGTCGAATCAGCGTACCGGGCATATCCCATTGTGTTCGGAATGGGGGTAATTACCTAGGGGCGACAGTCGTTGGGTATGAATTGGAGTACGAGTGGAAAGATAACTTTTTGGTGAATAAATTAATTAAATATATAAAAAAAAAGTCAACTCCTCTTTCGTCTTTACCCCCCTACTGTCCATTTCAGAAAATTAAAAAGAAAGAAAAAAAACCCTCGACGACGGAATCGCGCCCACCTCCACCGCGACCCCAACGCCGCGGGACCCTCCACCCACCACTGCCCCTTCCCTCCTTCGCCGATCTCCCTTCTCCCCTCTCCTTCCTCAATTAGAGACGCGCCCAAACCCCCACTGAAACCCACCGATGCCGCAGCCCTCCCCCTGACGCCACCCGCCAGAGCGCTGGCCGCCAAGACCCCCTTTCCGCCAGACCATCACCGCCAGCACCCACCTCGACCACCGTGAGTTTTATATTTGGCTAATTTAATTTATATATATATATATATATATATTGGTTTAGAAATCAGAAAAATAATAATAATAGCATTGTGATTTTAAGTATAAAGATTATATTTTTATCAATATAATGGTTATATTTTTTATCATAGTAAAGAATAGGATTTTTGATTTGAAAAAGATTAGATTTTCTTTTATATAGATTAGCTTAGATTTTTAAATTTAGAAAAGATTTGATTTTTAAACAAAGATAAGATTTTTAATCAAAGAAAGGCGAGATTTTTAATAAAGAAAAAAAATGTGATTTTTATCATATGTGCAGCAAAGTAAAAATATGATTTTTAATATAAATTTCGTGAAATAGATCTCATTGAAACCGCGACGAAGATTTTCTACATATGAAGAGTTATGGTGTTTGGTTTAGCTTCTTGGTGAGAACTTCTCACTTTTAATTTATTTTCTAGTTGAAATATATACTAGGATGCAGACGGTGCTTAGCAGCACCCGACACCCGTCGTCCACACACCATGAATGACTTGTTTGTTTGATTGATGTGTTGTGAAAATTGATTGTGTGATGTGGATTGAATAAATATTTTATAGTTAAAAAAATAATTTTTAACCTGTATATAAATTAAATATTTATAAATAAATCGGACGATTTGTTTATGTACTCACATTTGACTGATATTGATTGGGATGTTAAATTTTACATATCGCCCAATGGCACAAATAAAATAGGTGTTTGATTGATTGAAACCCCACGCGGGTATTGGGATGATATTGACGTACACTAATCCCAATTGTTTAGTTGTATGTCGATCGATTGGTTGACAGGCTGTTGTAAGCATTGATTATTTATATTTAATGCTTATGCAGTTGAGTAGTGCACTCTGGATGATGGATGATTGTTTATCACTATTGATATATACATGTGTTGTATGGAAATCCATAGAAATAAAATCTATGGTAATTGATTGGGCCTCATTCCAGTTTTGAAATGAAATATTTGAATAGAAATATTTGAAATGAAATATTTGAAATAGAAATATTTGAAATGAAATATTTGAATAGAAATATTTGAAATGAAATATTTGAATAGAAATATTTGAAATAGAAATATTTGAAATGAAATATTTGAAATGAAATATTTGAATAGAAATATATGAAAAAGAAATATTTGAAATAGAGATATTTGAAATAGAAATATTTGAAATAGAAATATATAAAGCCGTGTCGATTAGATTGACCGCATTTTGACATGAACGATATTTATATCGATTTTATTCATTTTTATAATGAATATCGAAAAGGAATTGATTTCAAAATATAATGGTTTGAAAATACTATCATTTATATATCGATGATATGGAATATTCAATGTTGATTAGAAATTTAATATGAAGTTGAAATCGTTTTGAAAACGAATTTAAAACGACTTACAAAATACGTTTTAAAAGGAAATCGATGAAATATATACATATACATATACATATACATATACATACATACATATATATATATATATATATATATATATATATATATATATATATAGGCCTGAATAGAATGCGCCGCGCTGTGGCAGTTCGCGAATTTCGACCATTGACTTCGAATGGATATTACGGGAGATCCAACCGCCGGATTTCCCTAAAATCGGAACCGTTAGTTCATATCGAAAAGAGCTTTCTAAACGAATATGAGAAATTAGAAATCTAACGGTTGGATTTGGAATTATGTCCAAATCAAATTTGGAAAAGGTTGCTGTAAGGGCAGTTCGATGGCCGTTGATGGAAATCGACTGTACGGGCCTTGATAAAATTATTAAAAATATCAATAACTAGATTAAAATCATAAGAAACGATTTGGAAAGAGTTGAGATGAAAAATCCCGTATTTGAAAAGATAAAAATAGATTTTTATCGAAATGAACTAGTTTTGAACTAGAATTATAATCCATTTATTTTTAAAATAAATAAATTGGATTTGAAATGGTTTTGAAAATAACCAGAATTTCCAATATATAAAGTGGAAATGATTTGAATCGAAATTGTCTTCGGAATATTTCGATGTTGGAATTCGTGATTATACAGATATTGTTATGGAAATTTGAAAGATATATTTATGTCGTTATTTCCAACACGATATTTGTTGGTCGTAGAATTTGATATTGAATATAAGCCGATATATTTTCTATTTAGAGCCTCGTATTTAATATCAAATGGGATTTGGGTTTGTCGTGAATGGTGTCTTCATCAACACTATTCTTAAACCCAATTGAGAAAAAGATTAAATCTTTTTATTTGGATTTAATGAAGTATACCAATTAAATAATATTTAATTGGAATCGAATTGGAATTGATTTATGGGTTTATCGTGAACAGTGTTTTAAATAACATTTGTTCTTTAACCCGATAATTTATGGAATGTTAATTGGGTTTGTTGTGAACTGTGTTTTAGCGACATTCGTTTTTTAACCCGATTTACGGTGAAATGAAATTTGGAATTTATAAATCTTTGTGTTAAGATTTAAAGGAGATTTTCCAAAGTAAAGTTTTCCAATTTAACATATTAAATTGGAATTGAATGGAATTCGATTTGGCGATAATCGAAGTAAGCTTCTGTAGAGGAAGACGGTTAATATATATGGAATTTAAAAGGCCTTGGCATTATTCCATTTATATTATTAGTCGGATATGGAAGTTTATATCGATTATATATATATATATTGATTTGTTTTCCATGAAGATTCCATTGCTAATGGAATGTGATTTTGGGTTGTCGTGAATGGTATCTTTAATAATACTGTTCTTAGACCCAACGGAGTTAAGAAAATCAGAAACTAACTGGAGATTAGTTAAGTTGAATGGTTTCTTGGGTATTGATCTGATGTTGGTTTCGGCCTTTGGGGTTAATACTTAGGGAATTGTTCACTTACTAAATTACGGTTAAAGGCTGATGGAATGGAATGTGATTTTGGGTTTATCGTGAACCGTGTTTTAAATGACATTGGTTCTTTAACCCAGTTAAAGACAGGATATGATTTCCCAAGTTAAACAATCATTAATATTGATTTTTGGGAAGATTAAAACCAAGTGGAGTTTTAATGAATCTTTAATTAGATTGAAATGATTGAGAATGGAGTATCACCAGTTTTGCTCCAGGCGATAGTTAAATCTTTAATTACATTTGAACGTGAAATGGTAATTGAATTTACCGATAACACCGTGGTGTTAGATATGAAGTATGACCAGTTTTACTTCATGGGATGAATAGGTTGGGGTTGGGAAATTTAACAAGTGATTACTTTGGTAAAGTCAACTAATCCTGACTAGTTTGGATAAACCATAATTTGGTTTGATTGATATTCAAAAGAAGATTGAAGAATAAATTTAAAGAATTTATCTTTGATAAAATTAATGGGAACCTTTCCCAAAGTATAAGAATATTTGAATAAAAGAATATTCTGAATTGGAATGAGGCGTATGTTGTATTTGTGTAACACTTGTTGATTACATACGCGAGTTATTCAGAAAGACCGGGTTTATCCCATTCTGAATAACTGATTCGTCGATGTGTCGAGGATGAAGACGGTGGTTGAAGACCGGAGGTCTTCACATCGTTTGGATAATTACTGATGATCTTGATTGGGCTGTACACCCAAGAGGAAGGAATTAATTGGTGATCGTCTAGACGTACTTGGAGATCGATGGATATGCGAAGTACAAGGTGCCTCCGGTTTCGTTCAGACCCAGAACGGACTTGTAAATGGACTGTATGTTTGACATTGGATATCATTCTATGTGATTGATGGATATCAGTTGCATGGAGTGGTTTACCTGTGTGGCATGCTAAGATGCAAATGATTAAGGCTTCTATTGAAAAGCAGAGTCTTGTGGTTGATGATCAAAGCACGGCCTTTATGGCGTAGCTTTGTGTAGCATTAATTCGCGAGCTTCACACCCCGGTGTGAACCAGAAACGGGAGAGGACATCAGGGAGGGCATGTGTTTCCTTCTAGCTAGGAGTGGTGTTTTAGGTTTTACACGCCCGGACATTTTACTTATGTGGATGATGGTTAGTGAGGCGCCTCGGTTAGATCGGACGATCCGGGTCCAATGGAGTCATTTGGCTCATTTACGCCCCATAGGGCGGGGAAACGCAATGTTCAGGCATTATAATCCACATCGGGTGGACCGGCCCTGACGATCAATGGGGAAGTTGCGGTTGTTCCTGAGACTCGGCCTAGACAACCTCTAAGCGGTAAGGACAATCCCTTGCCTTGGTTCCAAGATGGAAATCCAACTTCCAATTCATGACTTTGCGGTTTTGATTGTAGAGCCTAGTATGGCGACATAGTGGTATGGGGCATTTATGCCATCTATGATTGATACTTATGATTGAAATTGTTTTGACACTATACACTTATAGCAATAATAAAAGTTGAAATTTAGCGTATCAAGTATTCTTTGGCTATTATAAGGTGAAACCGTATCCTCCGGCTTGTGTTGCATTGTGTGATGGGACCTGGGTCTTATAATAACTTCATTGTTCTTTATTTAGCATTGTGCTGTTGTTTTATGCACTGGTATTCTTGGGAGGAAACTCGTTCCTGTTATACGGTGTGGTCCCTTGATTTACCTAACTTTAAAATAAAGATTTATAACTGTTTTAGTTCTCACACCAGTCACATGACTGACCTGGAGTTTATTATTTTAACCTAAACTCAGGGTGCCCCTATTTTCCGCACGGCAGCTAGTAGTTTTGGTTTGGCAGATTTATATTCACAGGATCCTAATTTACAGCTGAAGTGATATTCAGAAAGCTCTGTATCCGTGTACTACTTCAAGTTGTGTATTTTATTATTTTCCGCTGCTATGTAGTGTATTGTAATCTCTGATATTTATCAAATGTATTTTATTCATTCATACTCTGTAATATTCTTGTATTCTGATGGAATTGTTGTAATAAGCAATGAAATGTTCTTCTGTTTGTGTTCTAATGTGTCTTGCCCTCAGTACAATCCGTGCTTTCCTTCACGATGAAGTTCGGGTCGTTTCACATTGTGTAGCGTCCGTCCATATGATCCCAACGCAACCAGTTTTGCTGAATTTCGTTACCGTATGACAAAGTTATAACCTTTAGAAGTTACATATATTTAAATTAAATTAAAACATGAAATTGAAATTCAAATGGGATTTTACCCATTCACTCTGCCCCAACAGAACAATGAACCCGCTCCACACATTTCTTCTTCCCCGATCCTCCAACGTCCAGCAACCACTTTCAGCCATTTCCCCGGTTTCAACTCCAAACCACTCCTCCTCCTTTTAACTAAAATCAAAACGGAAAACACCATGATCTTCCTTTCATCGATCTCCGTCCATTCCTTACCCTAAGATCGAACTCGAACTTCTCTTCCAGTCTAACGGATTTAGCCCAACTCGTCGTACCCTGTAAACCTCTGACTCCTTTTACCACCGAAATACCCAAAACTCTCACCAATGATGTGACTTCCAACTACAAACCCGATTCTAATAACCTATATAATTGAATTCGACGTTTAACTCTCTTTCGAGTAATCTCTATTTGATTAACTCTTCTTGGAATAACCTATAATCGATTATCTCTCTTCGAATAACTTATATTCGATTATCTCTCTTCGAATAACTTATATTCGATTAACTCACTCTTTCGAATAAACTATATTCGATCTCTTTCTTTCGAATATGCTATATTCGATAATCTCCTTTTGAATAACTTATATTCGATAATCTCACTTTCTGAATAACTAATATTCGATGATCTCACTTTCAAATAACTAAATTCGATTAACTCCTTTCAATTAAACTATAATCGATAACTCCTTTCGATTAAACTATAATCGATAACTCCTTTCGAATAACTAATATTCGATAAACTCCTTTACATTAAACTAATATTTGAAAAACTCCTTTCCCTATTCGAATAAATTATATTAGATAAATTCTCTTCTTCGAATAACCTTATTCGATAACTCCTTCTTCGAATAAACTATATTCGAATAACTCAAATCTGACTAACTCTAATTCAATTAACTCTATTCGAATAACTCCAGTTCGATTTAACTCTAATCGATTTAACTCTAATCGATTAACTCTCTGATTAACTCTAATTGATTAACTCTAACTCTAATCGATTAACCCTAACTCTAATCGATTACTGTAACAACCCGAAAATCTGGGCCAGTTTAAAATTTTTATTTTGGCAATTTTAGCGAATTTTGATTATTTAAAATGAATTATTTTAAATAATATCGACGAGAAAATTTAGTTTGAATAGAATTCGATCGTATATATTATACGCGTCGTCGTTAGAATATAAATATTTATATATAATTATAAAAGGAATTGAAAATGGCGCGGTAGTTCGATAATTCGATTTCAAACTTCAATTGAATGTACCGGGTGCAAAACAATCCGGATTTTAGTGAAACCAAAAATAATGGGATCTAATTGTGAATATCTTTCCAACGAATCCGAAAAATCAAGATTTCATATCAGGAATCAAAAGATATGTCCAGTTGAAAATTCTGAATAGTCGCTATGGAATTCAGGCCCTTAAAAATGGACATTTTGCAAATGACCTCGGATTTCGACGAAACCACTTTTGTTGGGTCCTTGATGTAAAGTTATTGCTAGGTTTCAAATTTCATAATTTTTCGAATCAATATGTGAGCGTGGCAAAAGAAAACGCGTTTGACCAGATTCAGTTGATTTCAATCGACTGGAAAATGACCATTTTTCTAACGGTCTCAGAATTCAACGAAACTAGTTTTGTTAGGACCGTATCATCAATACGAAGCTAGAAAATATTTTTCGAGAATTTTTAGAGTTAGTATGTGACCCCGGTAATTTGAAATGTACGTTTAAAATTCAATATAGTGATTTAAATGTAAATTTAACGGAAACTGATTCAAACAGTCGAATCAGCCTACGATACATATCCCATTGTGTTCGGAATGGGGGTGAAACGCTATGGACGACAGGCGGTGGGCCTCGTTTCGAGGTCGTATGTGAAAGTCAACTCTTTAGGATAAAATATATATATATATATATAATATCTCTCTCCCTTAAAACCTTCTGCCCCCCCGATCATTCTTCTGTAAAAAAAAAAAAAAGCGATGGCCCTCAGCCTCTACCAAATCTCTCCTCCGATCTTCACGATGGCGCACGATCATCAACGGTTATGGGGGGATCCATGCGCCTGAGGGGGCCCTGTCACCATCCGAGATCATCGATGCTGCAGCCCCTCGTCGGAGCTGAAATCGAGCTCGAAAGCTCTGGACTTGCCGTGGGTTTTTCTGGCGCTAGGGGGCACCGAAGGCAGCGCCGCCGCTGGAGGAGACAAAGCTGGAGGTGGCGCGTCGAGTGGGGCCTGCTGATGGCGCTCCGTTCAACTACGATGGCGACGCTGAGCAAATTAAGGTGAGCGGTGGCAGAATCTTGATCTGGAGCTCGGTCCAGACATGTTACAGTGAGTTTTTTTTTTAGCTTAACTAATTTAAATTTAATTACACAAATTAAAATCAGTTTGTTATTGAAATAAAAAAAAAATTAAAATCAATTTGTTATTGAAATTAAAATCTGTTTGTTTAAAACAGTATAAAAAATATAGTTTTAAAATATTTAAAACGAATTAAAAATAGGATTTTTATATAAAGAACTTCGAATTAAAAATGTGATTTTTATATAAAGAACTTCAAATTAAAAATAGGATTTTTATATAAAGAACTTCGAATTAAAAATAGGATTTTTATATAAAGAACTTCGAATTAAAAATAGGATTTTTATATAAAGAACTTTGAATTAAAAATAGGATTTTTATATAAAGAACTTCGAATTAAAAATAGGATTTTTATATAAAGAACTTCGAATTAAAAATAGGATTTTTATATAAAGAACTTCGAATTAAAAATAGGATTTTTATATAAAGAACTTCGAATTAAAAATATGGTTTTTATATATTGAACTTCGAATTAAAAATATGGTTTTTATATATTGAACTTCGAAATAAAAATATGGTTTTTATATATTGAACTTCGAAATAAAAATATGGTTTTTATATATTGAACTTCGAAATAAAAATATGGTTTTTATATATTGAACTTCGAAATAAAAATATGGTTTTTATATATTGAACTTCGAAATAAAAATATGATTTTTATATATTGAGTAGCGAAGTAAAAATTTGATTTTTACATATGTAGTGGCTACGGGCAACGAAGATGACGAAGATGCGATAGCGATGAAGATTTCTATCAATGAAGTGCCGTGAAGCTAGGATAGCTATATGTGAGAATTTCTCACCTTTCAATTTATTTTTCTAGTTATATATATATATACTAGGATGCAGACGGTGCTTAGTAGCACCCGACACAATCGTCCACAGACCATGGACTTGTTTGTTTGGCTGTGTTGTTAGTTAGATTGTTTGAGTTGATTTGAATTGTTTGGTGAAATGAAATTGATATGATTGATGTGTGAATGGCGTGGGCCTTCACTAGACCGGGGATAAGGCTAGGCCTCGTCCCGTTTCTAGTATCGTGCCGTTATGTCGCCGAAATTTTCTAAAATGTGTTAGAAAAAAAAATATCATTTTATTTAAAGAATGAACTTAATAGAAATTCATATGTTGGAATAAAATGTTTTATCGTTAAAAATATAATATTTAACGTGAATGTGAATAAATAAATATTCATTTACAAACCAGACGGTTTGTTTATGTACACCTATTTGAAGGACATTGATTGGGACGATAAATTTTACACATCGCCCAACTGCACGAATAAAATATTTGTTTGATTGTTTGAAACCCCACACGGGTGTTGGGATGAAACTTGAAGTTCACTCATCCTGATTGATTAAACATGTCGATCGATTGATTGACAAGCTGCTATAAGCGTTAAATGTCTATATTTGATGCTTATACAGTGTAGTGCACTTTGGTTGATGGTTGATTATTTTTCCATGCTATTATATACATGTGTTGTATGAAAATCCATATAAATAACATTATATGGTGATTGATTGGGCCTCATTCCAATTTGAAAAATAAAGAATATTATAAAATAAAAGTTCATGTGTTGACAGTACTCATCCATTGAGATTGGTCATGTGTTGAACGAAATATTTTAGTAATAAAATTTATATCTTTATCAATATAAAATAATGGTTCATGTGCTGACAGTACTCATCCATTGAGATTGGTCATGTGTTGAACGAAATATTTTGAGAATAACAACTATTTTTGAAAAAGAAATATTTGAAATAGAATATTTGAAAATAGAAATTTATGAAACCGTGTTGATTAGATTGACGCTACTTTGACGTGATCGATATTTATATCGATTTTAAAAACGATTTCGAAATGAATTGAAAACGATTTCGAAATGAAATGAATTGAAAACGATTTCGAAATGAATTGAATTTAAAACGATTTCGAAATGAAATGAATTGAAAACAATTTCGAAATGAAATGAATTGAAAACGATTTCGAAATGAAATGAATTGAAAACGATTTCGAAATGAAATGAATTGAAAACGATTTCGAAATGAAATGAATTGAAAACGATTTCGAAATGAATTGAATTGAAAACGATTTCGAAATGAATTGAATTGAAAACGATTTCGAAATGAATTGAATTGAAAACGAATTCAAATTGAATTGAAAGCGAATTGAAATGAATTCAAATTGAATTGAAATTTGAATTGAATAGAAATGAATTTTGAAACGAATTTATAAAGAAGAATTCAATTTTGCTTTGAATTGAAATGGAAGTTGAAGTTGCTTTTGAAACGAATTTTAAAAACTATTTATATAATTCGTTTTAAATAGAAATCGACGAAAAATATATTATATATATTATATATATAATATAATGGCCTGAATAGAACGCGCCGCGCCGCGGCAGTTCGTAAATTTCGACCATTTATTTCAAACGGACATTACGGGAGATCCGACCGTCGGATTCTCCTAAAACCGGAACCGTTGGGTTCGTATCGAAAAGAGCTTTCTAACGAATATTAGGAATTTGAAATCTAACGGTTGGATTTGGAATTATGTCCA
The DNA here is from genome assembly GCA_030737875.1 of Allium sativum. Taxonomy (NCBI): domain Eukaryota; kingdom Viridiplantae; phylum Streptophyta; class Magnoliopsida; order Asparagales; family Amaryllidaceae; genus Allium; species Allium sativum. The sequence continues at coordinate 669,342,188 of CM060916.1, read as the reverse complement.
AATCAAATTTGAAAAAGGTCGCTGTAAGTGCAGTTCGATGACCGTTGATGGAAATCGACTGTACAGGCCTTGATAAAATTATTAAAAATAGTGATAATTTATGTAAAATCATAAGAAATTATTTAGAAAGAATTGGGATAAAAAACTCCATATTTGAAAAGATAAAAATAGATTTTTATCGAAATGAACTAGTTTTGAACTAGAATTATAATTCTATTTATTTTTAAATAAATAAATTGAATTTAAAAAGGGTTTTAAAAATAACCAGAATATCCAATGATTGCATTGGAGTGGATTTGAATCGAAATTGTCTTCGCAATATTTCGATGTTGGAATTCGTGATTATATAGGTGTTGTTATGGAAATTTGAAAGATATATATTTATATCGTTATTTCCAATACGACATTTGTTAGTCGTAGAATTTGATATTGAATATAAGCCGATATATTTTCTATTCAGAGCCTAGTATTGAATATCGAATGTGATTTGGGTTTGTCGTGAATGGTGTCTTCACTAACACTGTTCTTGAACCCAATTGAGAAATGATTAAATCTTTTTATTTAGATTTAATGAAAGGTACCAATTAAATAATATTTAATTGGAATTGAATTGATATTGATTTTTGGGTTTATCGTGGGCAGTGTTTTAAATAACACTTGTTCTTTAACCCGATAATTAATGGAATGATATTTTGAGTTTACCGTGAACCGTGTTTTAAATGACACTGATTCTTTAACCCAGTTAACGATTAAAACTAAGTGGAGTTTTAATGAATCTTTAACTAGATTGAAATAATCGAGAATGGAGTATCACCAGTTTTACTCCAGGCGATAGTTAAATCTTTAATTAGATTTGAACGTGAAATGGTAATTGAATTTACCGATAACACTGTGGTGTTAGATATGAAGTATTACCAGTTTTACTTCATGGGATAAATAGGTTGGGATTGGGAAATTAAAACAAATGATTACTTCGGTAAGTTTCGTTAATCCCGACTAGTTTGAATTGATATTCAAAAGTAGATTAAAGAATAAATTAAAGAATTTATCTTTGATAAAATTAATGGGAACCTTTCCCTATGAATGTGAAATTAGAAATTAACTGTCGGTTAGCCAAGCAGAATGGTTTTCTGGATATTGATCTGATGTTGGTTTCGGCCTTCGGGGTTAATATTTGGGGAATTATTCTCTTGATTAATTTACGGTTAATGACTGATGAATTGGAATGAGGCGTATGTTGTGTTTGTGTAACACTTATTTAAAATATACGCGAGTTATTCGGAAAGACCGGGTTTATCCCATTCTGAATAACTGATACGACGATAAGTCGAAGATGAAGACGATGGTCGAAGACCGGAAGTCTTCACGTCGTTTGGGTGATTACTGATGATCTTGATTGGGCTGTACACCCAAGAAGATGGAAACAGTTGGTGATCGTCCAGACGTACTTGGAGATGGATGGATATGCGAGGAAAGTGCCTCCGGTTTCGTTCAGACCCAGAACGGACTTGTAAATGGACTGTGTGTCTGACATTGGATTTTAGTTCGTGTGATTGATCTCTGTTAAATATATATCTGTTTGGCGGCGGAGAATTTATTCTCTTGCTTAACGCCCCTCTCTGAGACGTACGAGCTCAGGGGTTATATATTGATGGATATCAATCGCATGGAGTGAATTTCCTGTGTGGCATGCTAAGATGCAAATGATCAAGGCTTCTGTTGAAAAGCAAAGTCTTGTGGTTGATGATCGAAGCACGGCCTTTGTGGCGTAGCTTTGTGTAACGTTGATTCGCGAGTATCACACCCGGTATGAATCAAAAACGGGAGACGGACATCAGGGAGGACCTACGTTTCTTTCTAGTTATGAGTGGCGTCAGTGCTTGAACTGGCTGACGAGTTTGACTCATGTGGATGTTACTTATTATTACTTGCTGAAAAGCGAGGCGCCTCGTGATATCGGTTTCGGCCGATGCTTCTGGTCGGCTGACGGGCCAGGCTTACGCCCCAAAGGGCGGGGAAACGTAGTGTTCAGGCATAATAATCCACATCGGTGGACCGGCCCTGACGATCCAAGGCTTGTCTGCGCGCTTGCCTGAGGGGCGGACTAGACCGTCTCGAATCGGTTGAGGATCTTGCCCCTAGCCTCGGTTCATACCATAAATGAGAACCCAACTTCCAATACGACATTTGCGGTTTTGATTGTAAACTTATATATGGCGACATAGTGTTATGGGCCATTCATGCCGCCTATGATTGATACTTATGATTTGAAGTTGTTTTATACACTATGCACTTATAATAGTATCAAACGATTTGTTTTAACCGTATCAAGCATTCTTTGGCTGTTATAAGGGAAAACCCTATCCTCGGCTGCGTTGCATTGTGTGATGGGACCTGGGTCTTATAACAGCTTCATTTTTCTTTATTTAGCATTGCGCTAGTTGTTTTATGCACTGGTATTCTTGGGAGGAAACCCGTTCCGTGTTATACGGCGTGGTCCCTTGATTTACCTAATGATTTAAAATAAAGATAAATAACCGTTTTAGTTCTCACACCAGTCCCATGACTGACCTGGAGTTTATTGTTTTAACCTAAACTCTGGGTGCCCCTATTTTGACACGGGCAGCTAGTAGTTTTGGGTTTTGCAGATTTATATTCACAGGATCCTGGTTTACAGCTGGAACGATATCCGGAAAGCTTTGTATCCGTATATCTTCTTCTAGTTGTGTATTGTATTATTTTCCGCTGCTATGTATTTAAATGTAATTTAAATCTCTGATATTTCTGTGTAATATTCATTTATACTCTGTATATTCTTGTAATCTGATGCATTGTTGTAATATACAATGAAATGTTCTTCTGTATGCGTTCTGTTTTGTCGTGTTCTCAAACGATAGGGCGTTTCAAACGGTCTGGGTCGGTTTAGCGACTGGTTCGGACCGAGCGAAATTCCTTGCCGTCACAGTTGGTATCAGAGCTTTGGTTTACAAAGCAGAGAACAAGGCACATTAGAACCATATGAAAGAATTCATCTGATATTGGGTTAGTAATATCCAATTAGAATGACTCGTTAGAGATAGGATCAGTAGTATCCTAGAACGAGTGTGAAGAGTATATTTTTCAAATGAAAACAATTTTTGTTTTGAAAATTTAAATCAATTATTCGTATTTGATTATCTATTTATATTGAGTTGGACAATCCAGTATATATAGATTTTGCGTATACGTCTGATCCGCGTGTATTCGAAATTTTAATATACTGGATAGATATAGAATTACACTCTAATCGCCCGGAGATGATTTTGACGATGGAGCTCCATCATTAGAATTTATGTTCGAGTGACGAAAGTGGGCTTTCTATATATTTCCTATTGACTGGTGTGAGAACCAAAATTTGATAGGGCTTATTGTTGTGATTTGGCATCAAAAATCTGATTTTTGTATATGTATCAAAATTATGAATTTGAAACTCTAATTCACTAATTGATTGATGTTAGTGTTGCTTGTTTAGTTGTTTGATATATTTTGAACCATTTAGCCTAATTGAATCAAATATTGAATTATATTGAAAATTGGTCGCATCTGCTTGCATATACATGTATATCATTGAACAGGTCATAGCAAGGAGGCTAGAGCCAGAGAATAAAATTTGTTTGCCCGACAAATAGGTACATGTTTATTACATAATTTACTGAATTGTTTGGGTGATGATGATTTTATGAGCCTATTGGCTAGCCGCTTGGCTTTTTCTTTTTCTTTTTGAGATCTGAAGGACCGGGGAAGCTATTTGAAATTCCCCGATGCTCCCATTGCAGGGGAGGTTATGGCGAAATTTTTCGAAAATTTAGGGTGTTAGCCAAATTTTTGAATTTTTTTTGAAAATTCTCAGAAACTGAAAAGTTGGAGAATGGAAGCCAGAGCGAGCGTAGAGCTGAATAATCAAACCACTTTCGACTTTGTTCCTTTTCGGGGACGAAAAGTTTTAAGTGGGGGAGATTGTAACAACCCGAAAATCTGGGCCAGTTTAAAATTTTTATTTTGGCAATTTTAGCGAATTTTGATTATTTAAAATGAATTATTTTAAATAATATCGACGAGAAAATTTAGTTTGAATAGAATTCGATCGTATATATTATACGCGTCGTCGTTAGAATATAAATATTTATATATAATTATAAAAGGAATTGAAAATGGCGCGGTAGTTCGATAATTCGATTTCAAACTTCAATTGAATGTACCGGGTGCAAAACAATCCGGATTTTAGTGAAACCAAAAATAATGGGATCTAATTGTGAATATCTTTCCAACGAATCCGAAAAATCAAGATTTCATATCAGGAATCAAAAGATATGTCCAGTTGAAAATTCTGAATAGTCGCTATGGAATTCAGGCCCTTAAAAATGTACATTTTGCAAATGACCTCGGATTTCGACGAAACCACTTTTGTTGGGTCCGTGATGTAAAGTTATTGCTAGGTTTCAAATTTCATAATTTTTCGAATCAATATGTGAGCGTGGCAAAAGAAAACGCGTTTGACCAGATTCAGTTGATTTCAATCGACTGGAAAATGACCATTTTTCTAACGGTCTCAGAATTCAACGAAACTAGTTTTGTTAGGACCGTATCGTCAATACGAAGCTAGAAAATATTTTTCGAGAATTTTTAGAGTTAGTATGTGACCCCGGTAATTTAAAATGTACGTTTAAAATTCAATATAGTGATTTAAATGTAAATTTAACGGAAACCGATTCAAACAGTCGAATCAGCCTACGATACATATCCCATTGTGTTCGGAATGAGGGTAAAACGCTATAGACGACAGGCGGTGGGCCTCGTTTCGAGGTCATATGTGAAAGTCAACTCTTTAGGATAAAATAAATAAATAAAAAATATAATATCTCTCTCCCTTAAAACCTTCTGGCCCCCCCGATCATTCTTCTGTAAATAAAAAAAAAACGATGGCCCTCAGCCTCTACCAAATCTCTCCTCCGATCTTCACGATGGCGCACGATCATCAACGGTTATGGGGGGATCCATGCGCCTGAGGGGGCCCTGTCACCATCCGAGATCATCGATGCTGCAGCCCCTCGTCGGAGCTGAAATCGAGCTCGAAAGCTCTGGACTTGCCGTGGGTTTTTCTGGCGCTAGGGGGCACCGAAGGCAGTGCCGCCGCTGGAGGAGACAAAGCTGGAGGTGGCGCGTCGAGTGGGGCCTGCTGATGGCGCTCCGTTCAACTACGATGGCGGCGCTGAGCAAATTAAGGTGAGCGACGGCAGAATCTTGATCTGGAGCTCGGTCCAGACATGTTACAGTGAGTTTTTTTTAGCTTAACTAATTTAAATTTAATTACACAAATTAAAATCAGTTTGTTATTGAAATAAAAAAAATTAAAATCAATTTGTTATTGAAATTAAAATCTGTTTGTTTAAAACAGTATAAAAAATATAGTTTTAAAATATTTAAAACGAATTAAAAATAGGATTTTTATATAAAGAACTTCGAATTAAAAATGTGATTTTTATATAAAGAACTTCGAATTAAAAATAGGATTTTTATATAAAGAACTTCGAATTAAAAATAGGATTTTTATATAAAGAACTTCGAATTAAAAATAGGATTTTTATATAAAGAACTTCGAATTAAAAATAGGATTTTTATATAAAGAACTTCGAATTAAAAATAGGATTTTTATATAAAGAACTTCGAATTAAAAATATGGTTTTTATATATTGAACTTCGAATTAAAAATATGGTTTTTATATATTGAACTTCGAAATAAAAATATGGTTTTTATATATTGAACTTCGAAATAAAAATATGGTTTTTATATATTGAACTTCGAAATAAAAATATGGTTTTTATATATTGAACTTCGAAATAAAAATATGGTTTTTATATATTGAACTTCGAAATAAAAATATGGTTTTTATATATTGAACTTCGAAATAAAAATATGATTTTTATATATTGAGTAGCGAAGTAAAATTCGATTTTTACATATGTAGTGGCTACGGGCAACGAAGATGACGAAGATGCGATAGCGATGAAGATTTCTATCAATGAAGTGCCCTGGAGCTAGGATAGCTATATGTGAGAATTTCTCACCTTTCAATTTATTTTTCTAGTTATATATATATATACTAGGATGCAGACGGTGCTTAGTAGCACCCGACACAATCGTCCACAGACCATGGACTTGTTTGTTTGGCTGTGTTGTTAGTTAGATTGTTTGAGTTGATTTGAATTGTTTGGTGAAATGAAATTGATATGATTGATGTGTGAATGGCGTGGGCCTTCACTAGACCGGGGATAAGGCTAGGCCTCGTCCCGTTTCTAGTATCGTGCCGTTATGCCGCCGAAATTTTCTAAAATGTGTTAGAAAAATAAAAATATCATTTTATTTAAATAATGAACTTAATAGAAATTCATATGTTGGAATAAAATGTTTTATCGTTAAAAATATAATTTTTAACGTGAATGTGAATAAATAAATATTCATTCACAAACCAGACGGTTTGTTTATGTACACCTATTTGAAGGACATTGATTGGGACGATAAATTTTACACATCGCCCAACTGCACGAATAAAATATTTGTTTGATTGTTTGAAACCCCACACGGGTGTTGGGATGAAACTTGAAGTTCACTCATCCTGATTGATTAAATATGTCGATCGATTGATTGACAAGCTGCTATAAGCGTTAAAGGTCTATATTTGATGCTTATACAGTGTAGTGCACTTTGGTTGATGGTTGATTATTTTTCCATGCTATTATATACATGTGTTGTATGAAAATCCATATAATTAACATTATATGGTGATTGATTGGGCCTCATTCCAATTTGAAAAATAAAGAATATTATAAAATAAAAGTTCATGTGTTGACAGTACTCATCCATTGAGATTGGTCATGTGTTGAACGAAATATTTTAGTAATAAAATTTATATCTTTATCAATATAAAATAAAGGTTCATGTGTTGACAGTACTCATCCATTGAGATTGGTCATGTGTTGAACGAAATATTTTGATAATAACAACTATTTTTGAAAAAGAAATATTTGAAATAGAATATTTGAAAATAGAAATTTATGAAACCGTGTTGATTAGATTGACGCTATTTTGACGTGATCGATATTTATATCGATTTTAAAAACGATTTCGAAATGAATTGAAAACGATTTCGAAATGAATTGAAAACGATTTCGAAATGAAATGAATTGAAAACGATTTCGAAATGAATTGAATTGAAAACGATTTCGAAATGAAATGAATTGAAAACGATTTCGAAATGAAATGAATTGAAAACGATTTCGAAATGAAACTAATTGAAAACGATTTCGAAATGAAATGAATTGAAAACGATTTCGAAATGAAATGAATTGAAAACGATTTCGAAATGAATTGAATTGAAAACGATTTCGAAATGAATTGAATTGAAAACGATTTCAAATTGAATTGAAAGCGAATTGAAATGAATTCAAATTGAATTGAAATTTGAATTGAATAGAAATGAATTTTGAAACGAATTTATAAAGAAGAATTCAATTTTGCTTTGAATTGAAATGGAAGTTGAAGTTGCTTTTGAAACGAATTATAAAAACTATTTATATAATTAGTTTTAAATAGAAATCGACGAAAAATATATTATATATATTATATATATAATATAATGGCCTGAATAGAACGCGCCGCGGCAGTTCGTAAATTTCGACCATTTATTTCAAACGGACATTACGGGAGATCCGACCATCGGATTCTCCTAAAACCGGAACCGTTGGGTTCGTATCGAAAAGAGCTTTCTAACGAATATTAGGAATCTGAAATCTAACGGTTGGATTTGGAATTATTTCCAAATCAAATTTGAAAAAGGTCGCTGTAAGTGCAGTTCGATGACCATTGATGGAAATCGACTGTACAGGCCTTGATAAAATTATTAAAAATAGTGATAATTTATGTAAAATCATAAGAAATGATTTAGAAAGAATTGGGATAAAAAACTCCATATTTGAAAAGATAAAAATAGATTTTTATCGAAATGAACTAGTTTTGAACTAGAATTATAATTCTATTTATTTTTAAATAAATAAATTGAATTTAAAAAGGGTTTTAAAAATAACCAGAATATCCAATGATTGCATTGGAGTGGATTTGAATCGAAATTGTCTTCGGAATATTTCGATGTTGGAATTCGTGATTATACAGGTGTTGTTATGGAAATTTGAAAGATATATATTTATATCGTTATTTCCAATACGACATTTGTTAGTCGTAGAATTTGATATTGAATATAAGCCGATATATTTTCTATTCAGAGCCTTGTATTGAATATCAAATGTGATTTGGGTTTGTCGTGAATGGTGTCTTCACTAACACTGTTCTTGAACCCAATTGAGAAATGATTAAATCTTTTTATTTAGATTTAATGAAAGGTACCAATTAAATAATATTTAATTGGAATTGAATTGATATTGATTTTTGGGTTTATCGTGGGCAGTGTTTTAAATAACACTTGTTCTTTAACCCGATAATTAATGGAATGATATTTTGAGTTTACCGTGAACCGTGTTTTAAATGACACTGATTCTTTAACCCAGTTAACGATTAAAACTAAGTGGAGTTTTAATGAATCTTTAACTAGATTGAAATAATCGAGAATGGAGTATCACCAGTTTTACTCCAGGCGATAGTTAAATCTTTAATTAGATTTGAACGTGAAATGGTAATTGAATTTACCGATAACACTGTGGTGTTAGATATGAAGTATTACCAGTTTTACTTCATGGGATAAATAGGTTGGGATTGGGAAATTAAAACAAATGATTACTTCGGTAAGTTTCGTTAATCCCGACTAGTTTGAATTGATATTCAAAAGTAGATTAAAGACTAAATTAAAGAATTTATCTTTGATAAAATTAATGGGAACCTTTCCCTATGAATGTGAAATTAGAAATTAACTGTCGGTTAGCCAAGCAGAATGGTTTTTTGGATATTGATCTGATGTTGGTTTCGGCCTTCGGGGTTAATATTTGGGGAATTATTCTCTTGATTAATTTACGGTTAATGACTGATGAATTGGAATGAGGCGTATGTTGTGTTTGTGTAACACTTATTTAAAATATACGCGAGTTATTCGGAAAGACCGGGTTTATCCCATTCTGAATAACTGATACGACGATAAGTCGAAGATGAAGACGATGGTCGAAGACCGGAAGTCTTCACGTCGTTTGGGTGATTACTGATGATCTTGATTGGGCTGTACACCCAAGAAGATGGAAACAGTTGGTGATCGTCCAGACGTACTTGGAGATGGATGGATATGCGAGGAAAGTGCCTCCGGTTTCGTTCAGACCCAGAACGGACTTGTAAATGGACTGTGTGTCTGACATTGGATTTTAGTTCGTGTGATTGATCTCTGTTAAATATATATCTGTTTGGCGGCGGAGAATTTATTCTCTTGCTTAACGCCCCTCTCTGAGACGTACGAGCTCAGGGGTTATATATTGATGGATATCAATCTCATGGAGTGAATTGCCTGTGTGGCATGCTAAGATGCAAATGATCAAGGCTTCTGTTGAAAAGCAAAGTCTTGTGGTTGATGATCGAAGCACGGCCTTTGTGGCGTAGCTTTGTGTAATGTTGATTCGCGAGTATCACACCCGGTATGAATCAAAAACGGGAGACGGACATCAGGGAGGACCTACGTTTCTTTCTAGTTATGAGTGGCGTCAGTGCTTGAACTGGCTGACAAGTTTGACTCATGTGGATGTTACTTATTATTACTTGTTGAAAAGCGAGGCGCCTCGTGATATCGGTTTCGGCCGATGCTTCTGGTCGGCTGACGGGCCAGGCTTACGCCCCAAAGGGCGGGGAAACGTAGTGTTCAGGCATAATAATCCACATCGGTGGACCGGCCCTGACGATCCAAGGCTTGTCTGCGCGCTTGCCTGAGGGGCGGACTAGAGCGTCTCGAATCGGTTGAGGATCTTGCCCCTAGCCTCGGTTCATACCATAAATGATAACCCAACTTCCAATACGACATTTGCGGTTTTGATTGTAAACTTATATATGGCGACATAGTGTTATGGGCCATTCATGCCGCCTATGATTGATACTTATGATTTGAAGTTGTTTTATACACTATGCACTTATAATAGTATCAAACGATTTGTTTTAACCGTATCAAGCATTCTTTGGCTGTTATAAGGGAAAACCCTATCCTCGGCTGCGTTGCATTGTGTGATGGGACCTGGGTCTTATAACAGCTTCATTTTTCTTTATTTAGCATTGCGCTAGTTGTTTTATGCACTGGTATTCTTGGGAGGAAACCCGTTCCGTGTTATACGGCGTGGTCCCTTGATTTACCTAATGATTTAAAATAAAGATAAATAACCGTTTTAGTTCTTACACCAGTACCATGACTGACCTGGAGTTTATTGTTTTAACCTAAACTCTGGGTGCCCCTATTTTGACACGGGCAGCTAGTAGTTTTGGGTTTTGCAGATTTATATTCACAGGATCCTGGTTTACAGCTGGAACGATATCCGGAAAGCTTTGTATCCGTATATCTTCTTCTAGTTGTGTATTGTATTATTTTCCGCTGCTATGTATTTAAATGTAATTTAAATCTCTGATATTTCTGTGTAATATTCATTTATACTCTGTATATTCTTGTAATCTGATGCATTGTTGTAATATACAATGAAATGTTCTTCTGTATGCGTTCTGTTTTGTCGTGTTCTCAAACGATAGGGCGTTTCGAACGGTCTGGGTCGGTTTAGCGACTGGTTCGGACCGAGCGAAATTCCTTGCCGTCACAATTACTCTAACTCTAATCGATTAACTATAATTCTAATCGATTAACTATAATTCTAATCGATTAGCTATAATTCGATTTACTCCTCTAACTCCTTTTGATTAACACATTTTGATTAACTCCTTTGATTAACTCCTTTAATTAACTCTACGTCCATTTTCAGTTTCAAATATCGATGTTGAAATCAATTCTTACTTCTCTATATAAGCCCTGACTTATATATTCTATTTATCCAATGATAAATATTTTATTTAATTTATAAAATATTATTTATAAATTAATCTTCTCAATCTATTAGCTACAACAGATTTTATTTAAAATCTTTGCTTTAAATCCATATCATATTATACCCATGTGCGAAGCACGGGTCTAAACTTTCCTGATGTAAAATTCTATTCATTTGCCAAAAATTTCCTTATATGACATTCTTTTAATTTTCTAATAAATTCCCTTTATAACTCTATTTATTTTCTAAATAAATGTTTCCTTTTTATAACTCTATTTATAAATGTTTTACCAATATTTCTCTTTCTGTTTTATTTGTAAATGTTTTACAGATATTTCTCTTTCTATTTGTTTTACAAATATTTCCCTTTTCTATTTTTTTATTTAACAAATAAATATTTCCTTTTCACTTCTATTTATTTAACAAATAAATATTCCTTTTCAATACTATTGTAAATGTTTTACAGTATTTCCTTTTCAATTCGTTTCACAAATATTTTCCTTATCATTATCCTATTTATTTTACAAACAAATATCCCTTATAATATCTTATTTATTTTTTAAATAAATAATTCTTTTTCAATTCTATTTGTAAATGGTTTACAAATATTCGCTTTTTATCTTATTTATTCCCTAAATAAATATTTCTTTATTTTTTCTATTTATTTCCCTAATAAATATTCCCTTTTCAATTCTATTTGTTTAACAAATAAATATTTCTTTTTATAAAATCCTTTGATTTTATAAATATTTCTTTTTCAATATAACATTGAAAATTTCCTTTTATAATTATTCTACTTACTTTCTAAGTAAATAATCCGTTTTATACCTTTATTTACTTTCTAAGTAAATAATCCTTTATATAAAATTCTTTGATTTTAAAATATTTTCTTTATTAAATTCCTTTTTATAAAATCCCTTGATTTTATAAATATTCTAATTCAATACACAGTTTGAAATTTCCCTTTTCTATTCCAATATTCCTTATGGTATTTAACATACCATATAACAATGATCGGTATCATTCAAACATATAAAATCATCAACATATTTCATATCACATCATATAACACAATATATGAAACAAAACAGTATTTTATATATTGAGGAACCCAGTTGGGTCCCTCCAACATGTTTCCCTGCATCTGTAACGACCCAGAAAATCTGAACCAATTTAAAAAAAAAAATTGGCTAAAAAAATGGATTTTAAATATTTAAAATAAATATTTTAAATAAGTAAGATGAAAAATGAGTTTGAATCGACAATTGAAAACGAATATAATTAATTATAATTATAAACAAGGCTTGAAAAGGCGCTATAGTTTCAAAAATCAAATTCAAACTTTGTCGGACTGTACCGGGTGCAAAACAAAACGGATTTTAGCGAAACCAAAAATATTTAAATCTGTTAGTGAATACCTTTCTAACGAATCTGAAAAATCGAATTTTCATAGCGGAAAGCAAAAGTTATGGCCGAATGAATTTTCAGAAAGGTCGCTATGGAATTTATATAGCCCGTGAAATTGGCCATTTTGCATACGACCTCGGAATTCGACGAAACCACTTTTGTTGGATCCGGGATGTGAAGTTATTGCTAGGTTTCAAATTTCATAATTTTTTAAGCTAGTATGTGAGCGTGGCAAAAGAAAATGTGTTTCGGTCAATTACAGTTAAATTGGATCGACCAAAAATGGGCCTTTTTGCAAACAGTCTCAGAATTCGACGAAACAAGTTTTGTTGGGACCGTATCGTCAAAACATAGCTAGATTTATTTTTCTGGAATTTTTCGAATCAATTTGTGGCCCTGGCAAATTGAAATACACGTTCAAATTAAATATTGAATGTTTTATATTTTGATTTGAATGGAAACTGACTGAAACAGTCGAATGGGCCTTCGAAACATATCCCATTGTGTTCGGAATGGGGGTAAAACGCTAGGGACGATAGTCGTTGGGTTCGATTCGGGGTTCTGATGCGATGTACACCTTTTAGTGATAAACTGAATTAAATATTAATATTTATTTTCATTTAATAACCAAAACCCTAATCACTTATCAGAAATTCCCGCCGCCTCTTCAAAATCCAACGCAGAAAAACCTTCGCAACTTCCTCCCTCCATAACTCATGATCCACGCATTGAAATCGTTTGATTCTTCAGACAATATTGTGGAGAATCACGTGATCTTCGAATCTATACGGTGAGATTATCTCTGGAGTTGTATTTTCTCCGATTCGCGGCCCCAAAGCACCGTCGTTCGCCTGAAGATTGCCGGACCAGGGAGCGTGCGAGTTCGAGGGGATTGGTACCCCTTGGTGCAGTTTTCCAAGCACCACGACGTGGTGCTTCTTGATCAGCGTCCGGCGTTCTTGGGTGCGTGGAAATTCGAGCCCTAGGTTCGAGCAAAAAGAGGAACCATCGGCCTATATTGAACTGAGGGGAAGGTGATTATTTAAAACTAATTTTGATAGTTTAAAAGCGTTGCTATTTTAGATTATCGAATAAAAATTGTATCTTTATCATATGATAACGAAATTCGATGAAACATGAAACATCATGACCGTGTGGACGCCTTCTACATTTTAGAAGAGACCGCATATTTTTCTGAGCCTTCTGCTATTTTTGGTGGAGTGGAACCCAATGTGAGATTTCTGATTCAAAAACAATATGGAAAACGACGATGTATAAATTATATAGTCGATGTATGAGTTATATAAACGTTGTACACCTCATGTATAAGCGTTGTATAAGTTGTATGTTCGATGTATAAGTTATATATGCATTGTAAAAATTATATATGTGTTGAAATAAAAGTGAATTGCTATATATATATATATATATGTCCCTCGTCCACAAACCATGGACGATATTTATTGATTGTGATTGGTGTGAAAATTGATTGATAGCGAATGATTGTTTGGGATTGTTTATGGTTGATATTGATTGATTGTGGTTGAAAAATACCCGTTTGTGGTTGAGAAATATTTGGTTGAAACCACATAGGATTAGTTTGTGGAAATGAAATAAATATATACATGCCGCTTGCATGCGAACTAGATGCATGATCCCCATTGTCAAAAACCGCGAGGTTTTAAGGTAGAGCGAGGAGCTGTACTAGGGACGGTCCCGGTTTTAACTACCCTGCCGTTATTCTGCCGAAATTTTGAATAATATTCGTGTGTTTGAATTATTTTCATTTGCTTAAACTATATTTATTCATTGAATAGAAAACCTTCATGTGTTGAATTGATATTCATTCGTTGATTCGAAATTCATGTGTTGAATGGTATTCGCGTTTTAAATATAAAAATCACATTTCTATCTATATATAGAAACTATAGAAAACCTTCATGTGTTGAATCGATATTCATTCGTTGATTTGAAATTCATGTGTTGAATTGTATTCATATTTTGAAATAAATTGTTTGATAATAAAAATCACCTTTTATCGACTATATGAACTGTGTAAAATAATCTCGTTTTGAAAGAAATTGTTTTATAAGAAAAATCCTATTTTTATCACCAATATGAAATATATAAAATAATAGTGTTTTGAAATGAGTTGTTTTGCAATAAAAATCACATTTTTATTATATGCATGAATCGTTGAAATGTGAAGTGTTAAAAATAGCCACTTGTTCAAATAAATATATATGAGTTGAAATATTCATTAATGAGCTAATGATATGATTTGTACCTATGTATGTAACATTAGAATGAATGGTGTTTTTAAACCAAATAGAAATCAAATATGAAGTTGAATAGAAAATGATAAATGATAAGAACTATATATATGTACATGCATATTCATTGAACAAGTTATAGCAAAGGGGCTAAAGAAGAGGAATAAAATTTTGTGCTCGACAAATAGGTACACATTTACTGTTTTGTTTGGGTGATGATTTTATGAGCCTGTTGGCTAGCCGCTTGGCTTTTTCTTTTTCTTTTTGAGATTAGAAGGACCGGGAAAGCTATTTGAGATTTCCCGATGCTCCCGGTGCAGGGGAGGTTATGGCGAAATTTTCCAAAAGTTTAAGGCGTTAGTGAAATATTTGAAGTGAAAAAGATATTGAAATCATTGAATGAACTATATTTATATAAATATATAAATATAAATAAAATTAAAACGAAACGTAGTCATGCAGTTCGCATTTTGAAACCATGATTTCAAACAACTAGTGCGGGAAATCCGACCATTGGATTTTCCCGAAACCTCAACCGTCGGGTTCGCCTTGGAAATATCTTCCCAACGGCACCAACCTTGTAACAATCCAACGGTTGGATTGTCTGGAATGTTTAATTCAAATCTGATGAAAAACAGCGCCAGAAGCGATTATATTTATATATATATATAACCATAATTATATATTTAATCGAATAACGACGCTGCAGTTCGTATTTTGAAATCGAAAATTCAAACGATTGTACCGGGAGATCCGACCGTCGGATTTTCCCGAAACTGGAACCGTTGGATTCGTTTTGAAAAGACCTTTCTAATGATGTAAATTTTGTGAAGATCCAACGATTAGATTTTCAGATATGTGTAAACCAAATCTGAAGAAAAACAGCACCACGGCCGCGTTATGGCCCGAAGCGTCGTTTTGAATAAATTGGCTAATTTAAAATAAATAAAAATAGCGATTAATCGTTATAAAATATCATAAACGATATGGAATGGAAATAAACTGAATCTGCTCGATTTATGTGGCTTTTGATGGTTGAATGTGTTTGGTGTGAAAATTACATTAAAGAACACAATTGGTGTTGTCGAATAATTTAACCATTGAAATAAATTGATTTGAAATTCTAAATATTCGTGAATTATTTGAAAAGGCCGAGTTAATTCTCATTTCAAATAATTGACCGACGATTGAAAGTCGAAGATGAAGACGATGGTCGAAGACCGGAGATCTTCACCTCGTTTGGATGGTAACCGCGTTCCTGATTGGGAGGCATCCCGAAATATGGATAATGAGTGGTGATCGTCCAGACGTACGTGGTGATCGAAGGGTTTGCGAGGTATTTAGTGCCTCCGGTTTCGTTCAGACCCAGAACGGACTTGTAAATGGACTGTGTGTCTGACATTGGATTTTATTCTGTGTTGATTGGTCTCTGTTAAATATACATCTGTTTGGCGGCGGAGAATTTATTCTTTTGCTTAACGCCCTTCTCTGAGACGCACGAGCTCAGAGGTCGTATACCGATGGACATTAGTCGCATGGCATGAATTGCCTGTGTGGCATGCTAAGATGCAGTGATCAGGGCTCCTGTTGAAAAGCAAAGCCTTGTGGTGATGATCAAAGCACCGCCTGTGTGGCGTAGCTTTGTGTATAATGTGAATTCGCGAGCCTCACACCCCGGTATGAACCTAAAACGGGAGAAGGACCTCAGGGAGGGCATGCGTTTCTTTCTAGCTAGGGTGGTGTCAGTGACCTACCAGCCCTGACATTTATATACTTTTCACCTATGTGGTTGTTGCTATTGCGAGGCGCCTCGGTTTGATCGGACGATCCGGGTCCGATGGAGTCATTCGTTGGCTCGTTGACGCCCCAAAGGACGGGGAGACGTATTGTTCAGGCATAATAATCCACATCGGTGGACCGACCCTGACGATCCAAGGCTTGCCTGCGCGCTTGCCTGAGACACGGGCTAGAGCGTCTCGAATTCGGTAAGGACTATCTTTTGCCTTGGTTCATGACAGAAATCCAATTTCCAAATATGTGACTGTGCGGTTTTGATTGTATACCTATATATATGGCGACATAGTGGTATGGGGCATTAATGCCGTCTATGATTGATAGTTATGATTTGAAATTGTTTCCAAAACATATAAACACTAGCAATAATATCAAATGCCTTTGTTTTATTCGTATCAAGCATATTTTGGCCATTATAAGGTAAAAACTCTATCCTCCGGTTTGCGTTGCATTGTGTGATGGGAACTGAGTCTTATAACGGCTTCATTTTTATTAAAAGCATAGCGATGTTTAAAAGAAAGATTTGTTTTAAAGCACTGGCAATCCAATGGAGTAAACCCGTTCCACGAGAGTGGCGTGGTCCTGTGATTTGCCATATTTTATATGTGTTGAGCAGATTTCTCATACCAGTCCCATGACTGACTCGTAGTTTGTTTCACTTTCAAACTCGGGTGCCCTTTTTTTACACGGGTAACCTTGTATTCAGGTTTAGCTGGTTCTTTCTGGATAGCTGGAGACGAAGATGGATTCTATCATTTATCTCTTTTTATGCTGTTCAGCTCCTATTGTACATATTTTGTTTGTTTTTCGCTGTAGACATTTATGTATAGCTGAACTGTATTTGTACTAAGTAAGATCCTGTATACTGTGTAACTCTGATGATTACTTTTATCCAGTATATTCTATTGTTCATTATCTGGTGTATTTAATTATTTTGTTCTGCTATATTCTATTTCTGTGTTATATTCCAAAGATAACCCTTGTTTCTGTCAAAACGGGATTTCGGGTCGTCTCAACGTGGTATCAGAGCTTTGGTTAAGCTTAGTTCTGGAATATAACATTTGAACGAACTCGTCAGAAATAGAACCAGTAGTGTTCTAGGACGGGTAACTCTATACAGATAGGATCAGTAACATCCTAGTATAAGTAAAGCAGAGTGAAATACACCCCAGTAGACACATTTACATTCAAGTATTTGTCTCTATATTTTCAAATATCTTTTCTGTTGACCTGACACTTTGTCTGCTAATTGCAGACGTACTAGAAAATGAGTGACAGGAACAGAAGAAATAATCGTATGGCTCGACTAGCTAATGAGCCAGTTGGGCTCCCACCGCCAGAATCCGATATAGAAGTTCTATTCAAGAGATTTCGAAATCTGGGTGGATCGCCATTCTTAGGCAAGGAATCCATTATGGAAACACAAGATTGTATTCGTTCTGCAGAGAAGATCTTTGAGGGTTTAAAGCTAAGGGACGATCAGAAAAGATTACTGGCGTCTTGGGCACTCAAAGAAGAAGCTTTGTTTTGGTGGGACTCAATTATTAAAGATAATCCAGAAGGTAATATCACTTGGGACAGATTCAAAGGGATTTTCTTAGAAAGATTTACTCCTCCCGAAGCAACCGAGCGATTATGTGATGAATTTTCTTATTTGATACAAGGTGATATGACCATCCCAGAATATCATAAGTAATTCAACGAACTTTCTCACTTTGCTCCTCATCTGATTAAAGACCCAAAGAGGAAGAATCTGAGATTTATTCACGGACTTCAAAGAAAATATCAGAACAGTGTAATGAGGAATGTGAAGCTTCCTTTCTCGGAAATGATTTATATGGCTTATCAGTATGAAGATCTCCATAGGAAAGGCATGTTGCGAGATGAAGAAGAAGTCAGTTCTAGTGATAAGGTTGAATCAGAAACTGATCTACCTGAGGCCAGTATCATGTCTGGGGTCAGTAAGGAACCCAAAGTCAATCGAAAAAGTGCCAGATCTGGAAAAGAACCGGTAACGACCACCGTATGCAATAACTGCCATCTGAAAAGGCATTTATCGATAAACTGCGGGCCTTTAAAGAAGCGATTAAAAGGTGGACTTCGATCCAAAGAAGGATTTCAAGCTAATAGAAAATGCAATCTCTGCCATCAGTCCGGTCATATAAAGCGAGATTGCTGGCTGTTAAAAAGGGCCAAAGAAGCTCAGGTAAGTGAAGTGGCCGAATTGCCTGCATCTTCGTCTGAATAGGAAAGGGCTGATGTTTTAGAAGGAACGCTTACTGTAAAAAATATTCCAGTCAAAGTACTGTTTGACACAGGCGCGTCCCGAAGCTTTATTGCCAAGAGTGCAGCTATGAAGCTGGATTTGAATTTGAAAAAGCTGAAGGAACCAATGACTGTCCAGAATCCGGTTGGGGGTTCCATTGATCTCAGTTGGGTTTGTGGAGTGCCAGTTTCCTTTTCTCGTTATAGATTTCCTACCATCGCAGTCGTCATGGATTTTAAAGAGTTTGATCTTATCTTGGGGTTAGACTGGTTGACCAAATATGAGGCTGAAGTTAAATGCGCCGACAGAGTCGTAAAGGCCAAGATTAAATCAGGTGATTATATAACCATTCCCTGTGAAGGTCAAAATACTAATAGAAAAGACTTCTTGGCAGCTTTGAATGTTTCTCCATCCCAAATAGAAAATGTCCCTGAAATCACAGAGAATATTCCCGACCTAGTGAAAGATATTCCTGTCGTCAAGAACTATGCGGATGTGTTCGAGGAAGTTGTTCGCTTACCTCCGCAAAGAGAAATAGATTTCAAAATTGCTTTGATTCCCAATGCAAGGCCGGTAGTTCACGCTATTCGAAGAATGTACTTGAAAGAGAAGGAGGAATTAGACAATCAAACACGACAGCTGGTATGGAAAGGTCTGATCAGGCCTAGTTTCTCTGATTGGGGTGCAGCCGTGGTATTTGTCCCAAAATCTGACGGTACTCTACGTCTATGTGTGGATTATCGTGATCTGAACAAGCAGACAATAAAGAACAAGTATCCATTGCTGCGGATTGATGATTTGTTTGGTCGATTAAATGGAGCACAAGTATTCTCACGAATGGACCTAGCTACAGGCTTCCATCAACTTCGAATTGCCGAAGAGTGTGTTCCAATGACAGCGTTCAGAGGCCCTGGCTTATTCTATGAGTGGTTAGTAATGCCATTCGGCTTATGTAACGCTCCAGCTTACTTTGTCGATCTGATGAACAGAGTATTCAGAGGAGTTTTGAATAAATTTGTTCTGGTTTTCATTGACGATATTCTAATCTTCTCTAAATCAAAGGCCGAGCATGAAAAGCATCTGGAACAGGTTCTAGAAATTCTTAGACGGAATGTATTAAAAGCCAAGTTTTCCAAATGTATATTCTGGCAAGATGAAGTGAAATTTCTGGGCCATGTTGTATCGAAAGAAGGAATCGCTGTGGATCCAAGTAAAATCACAGCCATTCAGAATTGCAAAACAGCCCAGTACCCCCACTGAAGTCCGCAGTTTTCTCGGATTGGCTAGCTATTATCGGAAGTTCGTTAAAGACTTTTCGAAGATATCTGGTTACTTAACGAAGCTTACAAAGAAGCATTCTAAGTTCAAATGGACTCCAGAAAGTGAGGAAGCTTTTGAAGAGCTAAAGTTAAGATTAACGACTGCTCCAGTGTTAACCATCATCGATGGCAACCAGGATCTAAAAGTCTGGACTGATGCTTCTAGAGAAGGCCTTGGCGCAGTGTTAATGCAAAGGGGTCAAGTGATTGCTTATGCTAGCCGTCAACTAAAGCCGCACGAGAAGAACTACGTAACTCATGATCTTGAGTTATTGGCTATCATATTCTCTTTGAAAATCTGGAGACACTATCTTCTGGGCGAGAGATTTGAACTGTTTACAGATCACCAGTCGCTAAAGTATCTATTCACTCAGAAAGACCTAAATCTGAGGCAACAACGTTGGCTAGAATTCCTTGTAGCATATGACTTTGAAATTATATATACTCCAGGGAGGGCCAACGTCGTGGCCGATGCTCTGAGCCGGAAGAATGTAATGATCGCCAGTTTTATTATCACGACTTCCTTGATTGACAAAATATCTATTCTTCAGAAGGAGGATAACTTTATTAAAGATATGATCAAAAGGATTCAAAAAGGCGAACCCTCGTGTTTTCAAATAGATAGCGATAAGACCTTGAGGTTGAAAGGAAGGATTTGTGTTCCTGACATCCCAGAGTTAAAAAGGGAAGTGTTAGACGGGTGTCACAAGTCCAAGCAGAGTATCCATCCTGGTGTGGCCAAAATGTATCACGATCTCAAAAGAACATTCTGGTGGAAGGCTATGAAAAGAGATGTTTCAATATATGTTAGCCGATGCCCTACTTGCTAGCTAGTCAAAAGCGACCAACAGAAATTGGCTGGATTATTACAACATCTAGATGTTCCTGGTTGGAAGTGGGAACATATTTCTATGGATTTCATCGATGGTCTGCCCAGAACCAGAAAAGAAAATGACAGTATTTGGGTGATCGTAGATCGCTTCACGAAGACCGCCCATTTCATACCTGTCAGATCAAACAGAACTGCTCAGAGTCTGGCGCAGATATACTTCAGGGAAATAGTTAGACTACATGGAGTGCCGCTCAGTATAGTCAGTGATAGAGATACAATATTCACTAGCAAATTCTGGGAGGCATTTCAAGTCGAGCTGGGAACGAAGTTGAACTTGAGCACCGCTTATCATCCTCAGACAGACGGTCAGACTGAGAGGGTGAATCGCATTTTGGAAGATCTATTGCGGGCTTGTGTTATAGATTTCGGTGGATCTTGGGAAGACAATCTGCATTTGGCTGAATTCTCTTATAACAACAGCTACCAGGCGAGTCTGACAATGTCGCCATTCGAAGCATTATACGGTAGACCGTGCCGATCTCCTGCTTGTTGGGTCGAACCCGGTAATAAACTTGTGTTGGGTCCTGATATGATTCGAGAAGCTGCCGACAAAGTCGATTTTATTAAGAAGCGATTACTCGCCGCTCAAAGCCGACAAAAGAGCTATGCCGATAGAAGAAGAAGAGATATATCCTTTGCTGTTGGCGACTATGTATATTTGAAAGTATCGCCGATGAGAGGAGTTATCCGGTTCGGTAAAACTGGGAAGTTAGCGCCCAAATTCATTGGTCCGTTTCCTATTCTGGAACGGATCGGAACTCTCACTTATAGGGTCAAACTGCCTGATTGGCTGCCTGGAGTTCATGATGTATTTCATATATCTCAACTTCGGAAACACGTTCATGATCCAGACTTAATCGTGGAAGAAGCATCTCAACAGGATATTGAAATTACTCCAGAATTAGCTGTGAGAAGAGAGCCGCTAAAGATTATCGGCAAAGAAACCAAAGAGCTGAGGAACAAGAAGGTTCACTTAGTCAAAGTGCAGTGGAGTGGAGATCCGCGAGATTGTACTTGGGAAACTAAGGAGAGCATTACCGTTTAATTCTCTATTCTATTGTTGTTTTCTTGCCATGAATGTGCACTATTTATTCTATAGTCTGAATGAGTTTAAAGGAGAATAGGAATAGATTTGTATGGTTTTGAAATGTCGAAAACAATTGGATTGGTTGTTGTGTTGTGTGATTGTAGATTTATCAAACCACTTTCGACTTTGTTCCTTTTCGGGGATGAAAAGTTTTAAGTGGGGGAGATTGTAACGACCCAGAAAATCTGAACCAATTTTAAAAAAAAAATTGGCTAAAAAAATGGATTTTAAATATTTAAAATAAATATTTTAAATAAGTAAGATGAAAAGTGAGTTTGAATCGACAATTGAAAACGAATATAATTAATTATAATTATAAACAAGGCTTGAAAAGGCGTTGTAGTTTCAAAAATCGAATTCAAACTTTGTCGGACTGTACCGGGTGCAAAACAAAACGGATTTTAGCGAAACCAAAAATATTTAATTCTGTTAGTGAATACCTTTCTAACGAATCTGAAAAATCGAATTTTCATAGCGGAAAGCAAAAGTTATGGCCAAATGAATTTTCAGAAAGGTCGCTATGGAATTTATATAGCCCGTGAAATTGGCCATTTTGCATACGACCTCGGAATTCGACGAAACCACTTTTGTTGGATCCAGGATGTGAAGTTATTGCTAGGTTTCAAATTTCATAATTTTTGAAGCTAGTATGTGAGCGTGGAAAAAGAAAATGTGTTTCGGTCAATTACAGTTAAATTGGATCGACCAAAAATGGGCCTTTTTGCAAACAGTCTCAGAATTCGACGAAACTAGTTTTGTTGGGACCGTATCGTCAAAACATAGCTAGATTTATTTTTCTGGAATTTTTTGAATCAATTTGTGGCCCTGGCAAATTAAAATACACGTTCAAATTAAATATTGAATGTTTTATATTTTGATTTGAATGGAAACTGACTAAAACTGTCGAATGGGCCTTCGAAACATATCCCATTGTGTTCGGAATGGGGGTAAAACGCTAGGGACGACAGTCGTTGGGTTCGATTCAGGGTTCTGATGCGAAGTACACCTTTTAGTGATAAACTGAATTAAATATTAATATTTATTTTCATTTAATAACCAAAACCCTAATCACTTATCAAAAATTCCCGCCGCCTCTTCAAAATCCAACGCAGAAAAACCCTCGCAACTTCCTCCCTCCATAACTCATGATCCACGCATTGAAATCGTTTGATTTTTCGGACAATATTGTGGAGAATCACGTGATCTTCGAATCTATATGGTGAGATTATCTCTGGAGTTGTATTTTCTCCGATTCGCGCCCCCAAAGCACCGTCGTTCGCTTGAAGATTGCCGGACCAGGGAGCGTGTGAGTTCGAGGGGATTGGTACCCCTTGGTGCGGTTTTCCAAGCACCACGACGTGGTGCTTCTTGATCAGCGTCCGGCGTTCTTGGGTGCGTGGAAATTCGAGCCCTAGGTTCGTGCAAAAAGAGGAACCATTGGCCTGTATTGAACTGAGGGGAAGGTGATTATTTAAAACTAATTTTGATAGTTTAAAAGCGTTGCTATTTTAGATTATCGAATAAAAATTGTATCTTTATCATATGATAACGAAATTCGATGAAACAGGAAACATCGTGACCGTGTGGACGCCTTCTGCATTTTAGAAGAGACCGCATATTTTTCTGAGCCTTCTGCTATTTTTGGTGGAGTGGAACCCAATGTGAGATTTCTGATTTAAAAACAATATGGAAAACGACGATGTATAAATTATATAGTCGATGTATGAGTTATATAAACGTTGTACACCTCATGTATAAGCGTTGTATAATTTGTATGTTCGATGTATAAGTTATATATGCGTTGTAAAAATTATATATGTGTTGAAATAAAAGTGAATTTCTATATATATATATATATATATATATATATATATATATATATATATATATATACGCCCCTCGTCCACAAACCATGGACGATATTTATTGATTGTGATTGGTGTGAAAATTGATTGATAGCGAATGACTGTTTGGGATTGTTTGTGGTTGATATTGATTGATTGTGGTTGAAAAATACCCGTTTGTGGTTAAGAAATATTTGGTTGAAACCACATAGGATTAGTTTGTGGAAATGAAATAAATATATACATGCCGCCTGCGTGCGAACTAGATGCATGATCCCCATTGTCAAAAGCCGCGAGGTTTTAAGGTAGAGCGAGGAGCCGTACTAGGGACGGTCCCGGTTTTAACTACCCTGCCGTTATGCTGCCGAAATTTTGAATAATATTCGTGTGTTTGAATTATTTTCATTTGCTTAAACTATATTTATTCATTGAATAGAAAACCTTCATGTGTTGAATTGATATTCATTCTTTGATTCGAAATTCATGTGTTGAATGGTATTCGCGTTTTAAATATAAAAATCACATTTCTATCTATATATAGAAACTATAGAAAACCTTCATGTGTTGAATCGATATTCATTCGTTGATTTGAAATTCATGTGTTGAATGGTATTCATATTTTGAAATAAATTGTTTGATAATAAAAATCACCTTTTATCGACTATATGAACTGTGTAAAATAATCTCGTTTTGAAAGAAATTGTTTTATAAGAAAAATCCTATTTTTATCACCAATATGAAATATATAAAATAATAGTGTTTTGAAATGAGTTGTTTTGCAATAAAAATCACATTTTTATTATATGCATGAATCGTTGAAATGTGAAGTGTTAAAAATAGCCACTTGTTCAAATAAATATATATGAGTTGAAATATTCATTAATGAGCTAATGATATGATTTGTACCTATGTATGTAACATTAGAATGAATGGTGTTTTTAAACCAAATAGAAATCAAATATGAAGTTGAATAGAAAATGATAAATGATAAGAACTATATATATGTACATGCATATTCATTGAACATGTTATAGCAAAGGGGCTAAAGAAGAGGAATAAAATTTTGTGCCCGACAAATAGGTACACATTTACTGTTTTGTTTGGGTGATGATTTTATGAGCCTGTTGGCTAGCCGCTTGGCTTTTTCTTTTTCTTTTTGAGATTAGAAGGACCGGGGAAGCTATTTGAGATTTCCCGATGCTCCCGGTGCAGGGGAGGTTATGGCGAAATTTTCCAAAAGTTTAAGGCGTTAGTGAAATATTTGAAGTGAAAACGATATTGAAATCATTGAATGAACTATATTTATATAAATATATAAACATAAATAAAATTAAAACGAAACGTAGTCGTGCAGTTCGCATTTTGAAATCATGATTTCAAACAACTAGTGCGGGAAATCCGACCATTGGATTTTCCTGAAACCTCAACCGTCTGGTTCGCCTTGGAAATATCTTCCCAACGGCACCAACCTTGTAACAATCCAACGGTTGGATTGTCTGGAATGTTTAATTCAAATCTGATGAAAAACAGCGCCAGAAGCGATTATATATATATATATATATATATATATTGTGAAAACCCGTAACTTCCCCGTAAAGGAAAGCGACGGATAGTTCGAGAACAAGCCACAACAGAACGCATACAAAAGAACATTTCATTGTTATTCACAACAATGCATCAGATTACAAGAATATACAGAGTATAAATGAATATTACACAGAAATATCAGAGATTTAAATTACATTTAAATACATAGCAGCGGAAAATAATACAATACACAACTAGAAGAGATATACGGATACAAAGCTTTCCGGATATCATTCCAGCTGTAAACCAGGATCCTGTGAATATAAATCTGCAAAACCAAAACTACTAGCTGCCCGTGTCGAAAATAGGGGCACCCAGAGTTTAGGTTAAAACAATAAACTCCAGGTCAGTCATGGGACTGGTGTGAGAACTAAAACAGTTATTAATCTTTATTTTAAATTTAGGTAAATCAAGGGGCCACGCCGTATAACACGGAACGGGTTTCCTCCCAAGAACACCAGTGCATAAAACAAACAGCGCAATGCTAAATAAAGAAAAATGAAGCTGTTATAAGACCCAGGTCCTATCACACAATGCAACGCAAGCCGGGGGATAGGGTTTTTCCCTTATAACAGCCAAAGAATGCTTGATACGTTTAAAACAAATCATTTGATACTATTATAAGTGCATAGTGTATAAAACAACTTCAAATCATAAGTATCAATCATAGGCGGCATAAGTGCCCCATCCCACTATGTCGCCATACTAGGCTCTACAAATAAAACCGCAAATCTCACGTATTTGGAAATTGGATTTCCGTCTATGAACCGAGGCAAAAGATAGTCCTCAACCGATTCGTGACTCTCTAGCCCGAGCCACAGGACCCAGACTCAGGTGGGCCCTTGGAGCGACAGGGCCGGTCCACCGATGTGGATTAAAATGCCTGAACACTACGTTTCCCCACCCTATGGGGTGTAAGTCTGGTCCGTCTGCCGACCAGAATGCATCGGCCGAAACCGATATAACCGAGGCGCCTCGCAACAGCAACAACCACATAAGTCAAACTCGTCAGGGCGGGTAAAACCACTGACGCCACTTCTAACTAGAAAGAAACGCAAGTCCTCCCTGAGGCCCGTCTCCCGTTTTTGGTTCATACCGGGTGTGAAACTCGCGAATTCACGTTACACAAAGCTGTGCCACACAGGCTGTGCTTTGATCATCACCACAAGACTTTGCTTTTCAACAGAAGCCTCGATCTATTGCCACTTAGGCATGTCACACAGGCAATTCACTCTATGTGTTTGATATCCATCAGTATATAACCCCTGAGCTCGTACGTCTCAGAGAAGGGCGTTAAGCAAGAGAATAAATTCTCCGCCGCCAAACATATATATATTTAATAGAAATCAATCACACAGACTAAAATCCAATGTCAGACACACAGTCCATTTACAAGTCCGTTCTGGGTCTGAACGAAACCGGAGGCACCTAGTACCCCGCATATCCATCGATCTCCAAGTACGTCTGGACGATCACCAACTGTTTCCATCTTCTTGGGTGTACAGCCCAATCAAGATCATCAGTAATTACCCAAATGATGTGAAGACTTCCGGTCTTCAACCACCGTCTTCATCTTCGACTTATCGTCGTATCAGTTATTCAGAATGGGATGAACCCGGTCTTCCCGAATAACTCGCGTATATTTTAAATAAGTGTTACACAAACACAACATACGCCTCATTCCAATTCATCAGTCACTAACCGTAAATTAATCAAGAGAATAATTCCCCAAATATTAACCCCGAAGCCGAAACCAACATCAGATCAATATCCAGAAAACCATTCTGCTTAGCTAACCGACAGTTAGTTTCTAAATTTCACATTCATAGGGAAAGGTTCCCATTAATTTTATCCAAGATAAATTCCTTGAATTTATTCTTTAATCATCTTTTGAATTTCGATTCAACTAGTCGGGATTAACGAACCTTACCGAAGTAATCATTGGTTTTAATTTCCCAATCCCAACCTATTCATCCCATGAAGTAAAACTGGTTAAACTTCATATTTAACACCACGGTGTTATCGGTAAATTCAATTACCATTTCACGTTCAAATCTAATTAAAGATTTAACTATCGCCTGGAGCAAAACTGGTGATACTCCATTCTCGATCATTTCAATCTAATTAAAGATTCATTAAAACTCCACTTAGTTTTAATCTGTGACTGGGTTAAAGAATCAGTGTCATTTAAAACATGGTTCACGATAAACCCAAAATCACATTTCCATTAATTATCGGGTTAAAGAACGAGTGTTATTTAAAAACACCATTCACGATAAACCCAAGAATCAATATCAATTCAATTCCAATTAAATATTGTTTAATTGGTACACTTCATTAAATCTAAATAAAAAAGATTTAATCTTTTCTCAACTGGGTTCAAGAACAGTGTTAGTGAAGACACCATTCACGACAAACCCAAATCACATTTGATATTCAATACAAGGCTCTGAATAGAAAATATATCGGCTTATATTCAATACCAAATTCTACGATTAACAAATGTCGTATTGGAAATAACGATATAACTATATATCTTTCAAATTTCCATAACAACATCCGTATAATCACGAATTCCAACATCGAAATATTCCGAAGACAATTTCGATTCAAATCCACTCCAATGCAATCATTGGAAATTCTGGTTATTTTTAAAACCCTTTTCAAATTCAATTTATTTATTTAAAAATAAATAGAATTATAATTCTAGTTCAAAACTAGTTCATTTCGATAAAAATCTATTTTTATCTTTTCAAATATGGAGTTTTTCATCCCAAATCTTCACAAATCATTTCTTATGATTTTACACAAATTATTACTATTTTTAATAATTTTATCAAGGCCAGTACAGTCGATTTCCATCAACGGCCATCGAACTACACTTACAACGACCTTTTTCAAATTTGATTTGGACATAATTCCAAATCCAACCGTTAGATTTCAAATTACTAATATTCGTTAGAAAGCTCTTTTCGATACGAACCCAACGGTTCCGGTTTTAGGAGAATCCGACGGTCGGATCTCCCGTAATGTCCGTTTGAAATAAATGGTCGAAATTCACGAACTGCCGCGGCGCGGCGCGTTCTATTCAGGCCATTATATTATATATATAATATATATTTCGTCGATTTCTATTTAAAACGAATTATATAAATAGTTTTAAATTCGTTTCAAAAGCAATTTCAACTTCCATTTCAATTCAAATCAAAATTGAATTCTTCTTTATAAATTCGTTTTAAAATTCATTTCTATTCAATTCAAATTTCAATTCAATTTGAATTCATTTCAATTTGTTTCCAATTCAATTCGATTCGAATTCGTTTCGTTTGCTATTCAATTGAAATCAAATTCGTTTTTCATTCAATTCGAATTTATTATATATTCAATTCATTTCGAAATCGTTATATATTCAATTTATTTCGGAATCGTTTTATATTCAATTCATTTCGAAATCGTTTTATATTCAATTCATTTCGAAATCGTTATATATTCAATTCATTTCGAAATCGTTTAAAATCGACATAAATATCGATCACGTCAAAATGGCGTCAATCTAATCAACACGGCTTCATATATTTCTATTTTCAAATATTCTATTTCAAATATT
The DNA here is from genome assembly GCA_030737875.1 of Allium sativum. Taxonomy (NCBI): domain Eukaryota; kingdom Viridiplantae; phylum Streptophyta; class Magnoliopsida; order Asparagales; family Amaryllidaceae; genus Allium; species Allium sativum. The sequence continues at coordinate 669,313,069 of CM060916.1, read as the reverse complement.
TCTTTTTCAAAATAGTTGTTATTATCAAAATATTTCGTTCAACAAATGACCAATCTCAATGGATGAGTACTGTCAACACATGAACTTTTATTTTATATCGATAAAGATGTAAATTTTATAACTAAAATATTTCGTTCAACACATGACCAATCTCAATGGATGAGTACTGTCAACACATGAACCTTTATTTTATATTGATAAAGATGTAAATTTTATTACTAAAATATTTCGTTCAACACATGACCAATCTCAATGGATGAGTACTGTCAACACATGAACTTTTATTTTATAATATTCTTTATTTTTCAAATTGGAATGAGGCCCAATCAATTACCATATAAAGTTAATTATATGGATTTTCATACAACACATGTATATAATAACATTGAAAAATAATCAACCATCAACCAAAGTGCATTACACTGTATAAGCATCAAATATAGATATCTAACGCTTATAACAGCCTGTCAATCGATCGATCGACATATTTAATCAATCAGGATGAGTGAACTTCAAATTTCATCCTAACACCCGTGTGGGGTTTCAAACAATCCAACACAGATTTTAGTTGTGCAGTTGGGCGATGTGTAAAATTTATCGACCCAATCAATGTCCTTCAAATAGGTGTACATAAACAAACCGTTCGGTTTGTAAATGAATATTTTATTTTATCCAGTTCACGTTAAAAATTATATTTTTAACGATTAAAACATTTTATTCCAACATATGAATTTCTATTCAGTTCATTTATTCAATAAAATGATATTTTTATTTTTCTAACATATTTTAGAAAATTTCGGCGGCATAACGGCACGATACTAGAAACGGGACGAGGCCTAGCCTAATCCCCGGTCTAGTGAAGGCCCACGCCATTCACACATCAATCAAATCACCAAACAACCAAATTCAAATCAAATCAAATCATATAACTAATCTATGCAACCAAACAAACAAGTCCATGGTCTGTGGACGATTATGTCGGGTGCTACTAAGCACCGTCTGCATCCTAGTATATATATATATTAATAGAAATGAAATTGAAAGGAGAGAAATTCTCACAGATAGCTATCCAAACATCTTGACTCTTCTTTGATAGAAATCTTCGTCGTCATCGCATCTTCGTTGTTGTAGCCACTACATATGTAAAAATCGAATTTTTACTTCGTTATTCAATATATAAAAATCGAATTTTTATTTCGAAGTTCAATACATAAAAATCATATTTTTATTTCGAAGTTCAATATATAAAAATCATATTTTTTATTTCGAAGTTCAATGTATAAAAATCATATTTTTATTTCGAAGTTCAATATATAAAAATCATATTTTTACTTCGATGTTCAATATATAAAAATCATATTTTTATTTCGAAGTTCAATATATAAAAATCATATTTTTACTTTGATGTTCAATATATAAAAATCATATTTTTACTTTGATATTCAATATATAAAAGTCATATTTTACTTTCTCTTGTAAAAACAATTTTATTTTCTCTTTTAAACTATATGCTAATTTATTTTCAAACAATAACCAATTCATTTAGAACAAAACTGATGTAAATTTTATAAACTGATTTCATACATGCTATGATATATTTTAAAAACTATATTTTTATTTTCAAAAATATTTATAACTGATTAATTAAAAAAACAATTTTTAATAGAAATTAGTGTTGAAAAGGGTTTAAAATATATCACCTTTCTCGCGTTCAAAGTTCTGGACCTCGCCGTATTGGAGCCGCCACCTAGGGTTGGCAACCGCCAATGCCACAACTGCCGGGACTTCGATCAGACATCGCCATCTCGCAGGGCTTCCTGCGCCACCCTGTAACGTCGAACTCGACGTCGAATTCGTGCTGGAATTCGCCTGGGAGCGGCGTCGGTTGTTTTCACGAGGGGGGGGTTTCGAACAGCAATCGCGAGCGAGGGGGGGACTTCGGTCGGAGGTGGGGTGAACGGAGGTGGAGCGCCTCCGGCGGCGTCATCGACGGCCCTCCGTCGCCCGTTTTCTCTCTTCCCCCCCCCTTTTTTTATATACGATTGAATTTCTATCGGGGGGGCCTGGAGTATGAAGAGGGAAAGGGGGCTTTTTTATATTTAATTATTTATTTTATTATTTTATATTTTTCCAAACCCTAATTGTTGACTTTTCATTTGAACTCAGAATCGAACCCACCGACTGTCACCCCTAGCGTTTTACCCCCATTCCGAACACAATGGGATATGCCACGCAAGCTGATTCGGCTGTTTCAATCTGTTTCCGTTAAATTTACATTTAAATTACTATATTCAATTTTAAACGTACATTTCAATTTACCGGGGCCACATACTAACTAGAAAAATTCCCGAAAAATATTTTCTAGCTTCGTATTGACGATACGGTCCTAACAAAACTAGTTTCGTCAAATTCTGAGGCCGTTTGAAAAACGGCCAATTTCCAGTCGATTAAAATCAACTGAAACTGGTCAAACGCGTTTTCCTTTGCCACGCTCACATCTTGATTCTAAAAATTATGAAATTTAAAACCTAGCAATAATTTGACACTGCGGATCCAACAAAACTGGTTTCGTCGAAATCCGAGGTCATTTGCAAAACTTCCATTTTTAAGGGCCTGAATTCCATAGCGACTATTCAGAATTTTCAACTGGACATATATTTTGATTCCCGCTATGAAATCTTGATTTTTCGGATTCGTTGGAAAGATATTCTCAAATGGATTCTAATATTTTTGGTTTCGCTAAAATCCGGATTGTTTTGCACCCGGTACATCCAATTGAGGTTTGAAATCGCATTATCGAACTACCACGCCATTTTCAATTCTATTTATAATTATATATAAATATTTATATTCTAACGACGACGCGTATAAATATATACTTTCGAATTATATTCAATATAAATTTCTCATCAATTTTATTTAAAATAATTTATTTTAAATAATCAAAATTCACTAAAATTGCCAAAATAAAAATTTTAAACTGGCCCAGATTTTCGGGTTGTTACAATCTCCCCCACTTAAAACTTTTCGTCCCCGAAAAGGAACAAAGTCGAAAGTGGTTTGATCATTCAACTCTACGTTCGATCTGGCTTCCATTCTCCAACCTTTTAGTTTCTGAGAATTTTCAAATTCTTCAAAAATTTGGCTAACACCCTAAATTTTCGAAAAATTTCGCCATAACCTCCCCTGCACCGGGAGCATCGGGGAATTTCAAATAGCTACCCCGGTCCTTCAGATCTCAAAAAGAAAAAGAAAAGGCCAAGCGGCTAGCCAATAGGCTCATAAAATTATCATCACCCAAACAAAACAGTAAATTATGTAGTAAACATGTACCTATTTGTCGGGAAAAGAAATTTTATTCTCTGCTCTAGCCTCCTTGCTATGACCTGTTCAATATAAGTATATGTATATGCAAGCAAATGCGACCAAATTTTCAATACGTCAATATGTGATTCAATTAGGCTAAATGGCTAAAAATTAGCAAACAACTAAACAAACAACACAAACATCAATCAATTAGTGAATTAGAGTTTCAAATTCATAATTTGATACATATACAAAAATCATGTTTTTGATACCAAATCACAACAATAGGCCCTATCTAATTTTGGTTCTCACACCAGTCAATAGGAGATATATAGATATTACACGTTCGTCACTCGAATATAAATTCTAATGATGGAGCTCCATCATCAAAATCATCTCCGGGCGATTAGAAGGTAATTCTATATCTATCCAGTATATTAAAACTTCAAATACACGTTTACAAGGCGTATATGCAAAATCTTTGTATACTGGACTGTCCTAATCAATATAAATAGATAATAAAATACGAATAATTGATTTAAATTTTCAAAACAAAATTGTTTTCATTTGAAAATGTACTCTTCAAACTCGTTCTAGGATACTACTGATCCCATCTCTAACGAGTCATTCCCATTGGATTTTACTAATCCAATATCTGATGAATTCTTTCGTATGGTTCTAATGTGCCTTGTTCTCTGAGCCTTGTAAACCAAAGCTCTGATACCAACTGTGAAAACCCGTAACTTCCCCGTAAAGGAAAGCGACGGATAGTTCGAGAACAAGCCACAACAGAACGCATACAAAAGAACATTTCATTGTTATTCACAACAATGCATCAGATTACAAGAATATACAGAGTATAAATGAATATTACACAGAAATATCAGAGATTTAAATTACATTTAAATACATAGCAGCGGAAAATAATACAATACACAACTAGAAGAGATATACGGATACAAAGCTTTCCGGATATCATTCCAGCTGTAAACCAGGATACTGTGAATATAAATCTGCAAAACCAAAACTACTAGCTGCCCGTGTCGAAAATAGGGGCACCCAGAGTTTAGGTTAAAACAATAAACTCCAGGTCAGTCATGGGACTGGTGTGAGAACTAAAACAGTTATTAATCTTTATTTTAAATTTAGGTAAATCAAGGGGCCACGCCGTATAACACGGAATGGGTTTCCTCCCAAGAACACCAGTGCATAAAACAAACAGCGCAATGCTAAATAAAGAAAAATGAAGCTGTTATAAGACCCAGGTCCTATCACACAATGCAACGCAAGCCGGGGGATAGGGTTTTTCCCTTATAACAGCCAAAGAATGCTTGATACGTTTAAAACAAATCATTTGATACTATTATAAGTGCATAGTGTATAAAACAACTTCAAATCATAAGTATCAATCATAGGCGGCATAAGTGCCGCATCCCACTATGTCGCCATACTAGGCTCTACAAATAAAACCGCAAATGTCACGTATTTGGAAATTGGATTTCCGTCTATGAACCGAGGCAAAAGATAGTCCTCAACCGATTCGTGACTCTCTAGCCCGAGCCACAGGACCCAGACTCAGGTGGGCCCTTGGAGCGACAGGGCCGGTCCACTGATGTGGATTAAAATGCCTGAACACTACGTTTCCCCACCCTATGGGGTGTAAGTCTGGTCCGTCTGCCGACCAGAATGCATCGGCCGAAACCGATATAACCGAGGCGCCTCGCAACAGCAACAACCACATAAGTCAAACTCGTTAGGGCGTGTAAAACCACTGACGCCACTTCTAACTAGAAAGAAATGCAAGTCCTCCCTGATGTCCGTCTCCCGTTTTTGGTTCATACCGGGTGTGAAACTCGCGAATTCACGTTACACAAAGCTGTGCAACACAGGCTGTGCTTTGATCATCACCACAAGACTTTGCTTTTCAACAGAAGCCTCGATCTATTGCCACTTAGGCATGTCACACAGGCAATTCACTCTATGTGTTTGATATCCATCAGTATATAACCCCTGAGCTCGTACGTCTCAGAGAAGGGCGTTAAGCAAGAGAATAAATTCTCCGCCGCCAAACAGATATATATTTAATAGAAATCAATCACACAGACTAAAATCCAATGTCAGACACACAGTCCATTTACAAGTCCGTTCTGGGTCTGAACGAAACCGGAGGCACCTAGTACCCCGCATATCCATCGATCTCCAAGTACGTCTGGACGATCACCAACTGTTTCCATCTTCTTGGGGGTACAGCCCACTCAAGATCATCAGTAATTACCCAAACGATGTGAAGACTTCCGGTCTTCAACCACCGTCTTCATCTTCGACTTATCGTCGTATCAGTTACTCAGAATGGGATGAACCCGGTCTTCCCGAATAACTCGCGTATATTTTAAATAAGTGTTACACAAACACAACATACGCCTCATTCCAATTCATCAGTCACTAACCGTAAATTAATCAAGAGAATAATTCCCCAAATATTAACCCCGAAGGCCGAAACCAACATCAGATCAATATCCAGAAAACCATTCTTCTTAGCTAACCGACAGTTAGTTTCTAAATTTCACATTCATAGGGAAAGGTTCCCATTAATTTTATCCAAGATAAATTCCTTGAATTTATTCTTTAATCATCTTTTGAATTTCGATTCAACTAGTCGGGATTAACGAACCTTACCGAAGTAATCATTGGTTTTAATTTCCCAATCCCAACCTATTCATCCCATGAAGTAAAACTGGTTATACTTCATATCTAACACCACAGTGTTATCGGTAAATTCAATTACCATTTCACGTTCAAATCTAATTAAAGATTTAACTATCGCCTGGAGCAAAACTGGTGATACTCCATTCTCGATCATTTCAATCTAATTAAAGATTCATTAAAACTCCACTTAGTTTTAATCTGTGACTGGGTTAAAGAATCAGTGTCATTTAAAACATGGTTCACGATAAACCCAAAATCACATTTCCATTAATTATCGGGTTAAAGAACGAGTGTTATTTAAAAACACCATTCACGATAAACCCAAGAATCAATATCAATTCAATTCCAATTAAATATTGTTTAATTGGTACACTTCATTAAATCTAAATAAAAAAGATTTAATCTTTTCTCAACTGGGTTCAAGAACAGTGTTAGTGAAGACACCATTCACGACAAACCCAAATCACATTTGATATTCAATACAAGGCTCTGAATAGAAAATATATCGGCTTATATTCAATACCAAATTCTACGATTAACAAATGTCGTATTGGAAATAACGATATAACTATATATCTTTCAAATTTCCATAACAACATCCGTATAATCACGAATTCCAACATCGAAATATTCCGAAGACAATTTCGATTCAAATCCACTCCAATGCAATCATTGGATATTCTGGTTATTTTTAAAACCCTTTTCAAATTCAATTTATTTATTTAAAAATAAATAGAATTATAATTCTAGTTCAAAACTAGTTCATTTCGATAAAAATCTATTTTTATCTTTTCAAATATGGAGTTTTTCATCCCAAATCTTCACAAATCATTTCTTATGATTTTACACAAATTATTACTATTTTTAATAATTTTATCAAGGCCAGTACAGTCGATTTCCATCAACGGCCATCGAACTGCACTTACAACGACCTTTTTCAAATTTGATTTGGACATAATTCCAAATCCAACCGTTAGATTTCAAATTTCTAATATTCGTTAGAAAGCTCTTTTCGATACGAACCCAATGGTTCCGGTTTTAGGAGAATCCGACGGTCGGATCTCCCGTAATGTCCGTTTGAAATAAATGGTCGAAATTCACGAATTGCCGCGGCGCGGCGCGTTCTATTCAGGCCATTATATTATATATATAATATATATTTTGTCGATTTCTATTTAAAACGAATTATATAAATAGTTTTAAATTCGTTTCAAAAGCAATTTCAACTTCCATTTCAATTCAAATCAAAATTGAATTCTTCTTTATAAATTCGTTTTAAAATTCATTTCTATTCAATTCAAATTTCAATTCAATTTGAATTCATTTCAATTTGTTTCCAATTCAATTCGATTCGAATTCGTTTCGTTTGCTATTCAATTGAAATCAAATTCGTTTTCCATTCAATTCGAATTTATTATATATTCAATTCATTTCGAAATCGTTATATATTCAATTTATTTCGAAATCATTTTATATTCAATTCATTTCGAAATCGTTTTATATTCAATTCATTTCGAAATCGTTATATATTCAATTCATTTCGAAATCGTTTAAAATCGACATAAATATCGATCACGTCAAAATGGCGTCAATCTAATCAACACGGCTTCATAAATTTCTATTTTCAAATATTCTATTTCAAATATTTCTTTTTCAAAATAGTTGTTATTATCAAAATATTTCGTTCAACACATGACCAATCTCAATGGATGAGTACTGTCAACACATGAACTTTTATTTTATATCGATAAAGATGTAAATTTTATTACTAAAATATTTCGTTCAACACATGACCAATCTCAATGGATTAGTACTGTCAACACATGAACCTTTATTTTATATTGATAAAGATGTAAATTTTATTACTAAAATATTTCATTCAACACATGATCAATCTCAATGGATGAGTACTGTCAACACATGAACTTTTATTTTATAATATTCTTTATTTTTCAAAGTGGAATGAGGCCCAATCAATTACCATATAAAGTTAATTATATGGATTTTCATACAACACATGTATATAATAACATTGAAAAATAATCAACCATCAACCAAAGTGCATTACACTGTATAAGCATCAAATATAGATATCTAACGCTTATAACAGCCTGTCAATCGATCGATCGACATATTTAATCAATCAGGATGAGTGAACTTCAAATTTCATCCTAACACCCGTGTGGGGTTTCAAACAATCCAACATAGATTTTAGTTGTGCAGTTGGGCGATGTGTAAAATTTATCGACCCAATCAATGTCCTTCAAATAGGTGTACATAAACAAACCGTTCGGTTTGTAAATGAATATTTTATTTTATTCAGTTCACGTTAAAAATTATATTTTTTAAGATAAAAACATTTTATTCCAACATATGAATTTCTATTCAGTTCATTTATTCAATAAAATGATATTTTTATTTTTCTAACATATTTTAGAAAATTTCGGCGGCATAACGGCACGATACTAGAAACGGGACGAGGCCTAGCCTAATCCCCAGTCTAGTGAAGGCCCACGCCATTCACACATCAATCAAATCACCAAACAACCAAATTCAAATCAAATCATATAACTAATCTATGCAACCAAACAAACAAGTCCATGGTCTGTGGACGATTGTGTCGGGTGCTACTAAGCACCGTCTGCATCCTAGTATATATATATAAATAGAAATGAAATTTAAAGGTGAAAAATTCTCACAGATAGCTATCCAAACATCTTGACTCTTCTTTGATAGAAATCTTCGTCGTCATCGCATCTTCGTTGTTGTGGCCACTACATATGTAAAAATCGAATTTTTACTTCGTTATTCAATATATAAAAATCGAATTTTTATTTCGAAGTTCAATATATAAAAATCATATTTTTATTTCGAAGTTCAATATATAAAAATCATATTTTTTATTTCGAAGTTCAATATATAAAAATCATATTTTTATTTCGAAGTTCAATATATAAAAATCATATTTTTACTTCGATGTTCAATATATAAAAATCATATTTTTATTTCGAAGTTCAATATATAAAAATCATATTTTTACTTTGATGTTCAATATATAAAAATCATATTTTTACTTTGATGTTCAATATATAAAAATCATATTTTTACTTTCTCTTGTAAAAACAATTTTATTTTCTCTTTTAAACTATATGCTAATTTATTTTCAAACAATAACCAATTCATTTAGAACAAAACTGATGTAAATTTTATAAACTGATTTCGTACATGCTATGATATATTTTAAAAACTATATTTTTATTTTCAAAAATATTTATAACTGATTAATTAAAAAAACAATTTGTAATAGAAATTAGTGTTGAAAAGGGTTTAAAATATATCACCTTTCTCGCGTTCAAAGTTCTGGACCTCGCCATATTGGAGCCGCCACCTAGGGTTGGCAACCGCCACTGCCACAACTGCCGGGACTTCGATCAGACATCGCCATCTCGCAGGGCTTCGGAAGGGCTTCCTGCGCCACCCTGTAACGTCGAACTCGACGTCGAATTCGCGCTGGAATTCGCCTGGGAGCGGCGTCGGTTGTTTTCACGAGGGGGGGTTTCGAACAGCAATCGCGAGCGAGGGGGGGACTTCGGTCGGCGGTGGGGTGAACGGAGGTGGAGCGCCTCCGGCGGCGTCATCGACGGCCCTCCGTCGCCCGTTTTCTCTCTTCCCCCCCTTTTTTTATATACGATTGAATTTCTATCGGGGGGGGGGGGGGGGTTGGAGCATGAAGAGGGAAAGGGGGCTTTTTATATTTAATTATTTATTTTATTATTTTATATTTTTCCAAACCCTAATTGTTGACTTTTCATTTGAACTCAGAATCGAACCCACCGACTGTCGCCCCTAGCGTTTTTCCCCCATTCCGAACACAATGGGATATGCCACGCAAGCTGATTCGGCTGTTTCGATCTGTTTCCGTTAAATTTACATTTAAATTACTATATTCAATTTTAAACGCACATTTCAATTTACCGGGGCCACATACTAACTAGAAAAATTCCCGAAAAATATTTTCTAGCTTCGTATTGACGATACGGTCCTAACAAAACTAGTTTCGTCGAATTCTTAGGCCGTTTGAAAAATGGCCAATTTCCAGTCGATTAAAATCATCTGAAACTGGTCAAACGCGTTTTCCTTTGCCACGCTCACATATTGATTCTAAAAATTATGAAATTTAAAACCTAGCAATAATTTGACACTGCGGATCCAACAAAACTGGTTTCGTCGAAATCCGAGGTCATTTGCAAAACTTCCATTTTTAAGGGCCTGAATTCCATAGCGACTATTCAGAATTTTCAACTGGACATATATTTTGATTCCCGCTATGAAATCTTGATTTTTTGGATTCGTTGGAAAGATATTCTCAAATGGATTCTAATATTTTTGGTTTCGCTAAAATCCGGATTGTTTTACACCCGGTACATCCAATTGAAGTTTGAAATCGCATTATCGAACTACCGCGCCATTTTCAATTCTATTTATAATTATATATAAATATTTATATTCTAACGACGACGCGTATAAATATATACGTTCGAATTATATTCAATATAAATTTCTCGTCGATTTTATTTAAAATAATTTATTTTAAATAATCAAAATTCACTAAAATTGCCAAAATAAAAATTTTAAACTGGCCCAGATTTTCGGGTTGTTACATATATATAAATATAATTATATATTTAATCGAATAACGACGCTGCAGTTCGTATTTTGAAATCAAAAATTCAAATGATTGTACTGGGAGATCCGACCATCGGATTTTCCCGAAACTGGAACCGTTGGATTCGTTTTGAAAAGACCTTTCAAATGATGTAAATTTTGTGAAGATCCAACGGTTAGATTTTCAGATATGTGTAAACCAAATCTGAAGAAAAACAGCGCCACGGCCGCGTTATGGCCCGAAGCGTCGTTTTGAATAAATTGGCTAATTTAAAATAAATAAAAAATAGCGATTAATCGTTATAAAATATCATAAACGACATGGAATGGAAATAAACTGAATTTGCTCGATTTATGTGGCTTTTGATGGTTGAATGTGTTTGGTGTGAAAATTACATTAAAGAACACAATTGGTGTTGTCGAATAATTTAACCATTGAAATAAATTGATTTGAAATTCTAAATATTCGTGAATTATTTGAGAAGGCCGAGTTAATTCTCATTTCAAATAATTGACCGACGATTGAAAGTCGAAGATGAAGACGATGGTCGAAGACCGGAGATCTTCACCTCGTTTGGATGGTAACCGAGGTCCTGATTGGGAGGCATCCCGAAATATGGATAATGAGTGGTGATCGTCCAGACGTACGTGGTGATCGAAGGGTTTGCGAGGTATTTAGTGCCTCCGGTTTTGTTTAGACCCAGAACGGACTTGTAAATGGACTGTGTGTCTGACATTGGATTTTATTCTGTGTTGATTGGTCTCTGTTAAATATACATCTGTTTGGCGGCAGAGAATTTATTCTTTTGCTTAACGCCCTTCTCTGAGACGCACGAGCTTAGAGGTTGTATACCGATGGAAATCAGTCGCATGGCATGAATTGCCTGTGTGGCATGCTAAGATGCAGTGATTAGGGCTCCTGTTGAAAAGCAAAGCCTTGTGTGATGGGAACTGAGTCTTATAACGGCTTCATTTTTATTAAAAGCATAGCGATGTTTAAAAGAAAGATTTGTTTTAAAGCACTGGCAATCCAATGGAGTAAACCCGTTCCACGAGAGTGGCATGGTCCTGTGATTTGCCATATTTTATATGTGTTGAGCAGATTTCTCATACCAGTCCCATGACTAACTCGTAGTTTGTTTCACTTTCAAACTCGGGTGCCCCTTTTTCTACACGGGCAGTCTTGTATTTAGGTTTAGCTGGTTCTTTCTGGATAGCTGGAGCTGAAGATGGATTCTATCATTTATCTCTTTTTATGCTGTTCAGCTCCTATTGTACATATTTTGTTTGTTTTCCGCTGTAGACATTTATGTATAGCTGAACTGTATTTGTACTAAGTAAGATCCTGTATACTGTGTAACTCTGATGATTACTTTTATCCAGTATATTCTATTGTTCATTATCTGGTGTATTTAATTATTTTGTTCTACTATATTCTGTTTCTGTGTTATATTCCAAAGATAACCGTTGTTTCCGTCAAAACGGGATTTCGGGTCGTCTCAGCATCACAGATGTTAAACAACACGAGTATAAAATATTCTGATAAACAGAATCAATATTCGCTTTAACGATTTATATATATCATTATCTATATTTTCAACCAAACAGTTAAGACACAGTAATCAACATATAATTATCAGTTATAAGAATACATTATAAAAATATAACTGTTCAGAATTGGTGAGTTTTACTCACATTTCGGGTTAACCGTTAAATAACGATTTGCGTCTGTTGATTCAGACGGACAATTTATTTTACAATAAATTGTAACGAGCTTCGATACCCTCCCAGTTAGTCTCATTGTGTGGTGTCCGTCCATACGATCCCAACACGACCAGTTTCGCTGAATTTCGTTACCGTATGACAAAGTTAAAACCTTTAGTAGTTACATATATTTAAATTAAATTAAAACATGAAATTGAAATTCAAATGGGCTTTTACCCATTCACTCTGGCCCAACAGAACAATGAACCCGCTCCACACATGTCTTCTTCCCCGATCCTCCAACGTCCAGCAACCACTTTCATCCATTTCCCCGATTTCAACTCCAAACCGCTCCTCCTCCTTTCAACTAAAATCAAAACGGAAAACACTATGATCTTCCTTTCATCGATGTCCATCCATTCCTTACCCGAAGATCGAACTCGAACTTCTCTTCCAGTCTTACGGTTTCAGCCCAACTCGTCGCACCCTGTAAACCTCCGACTCCTTTTACCACCGAAATACCCAAAACTCTCACCAATGATGCGACTTCCAACCACAAACCCGATTCTAACATCAAACCCCATCATCGATGCTCCAAGAAACCAAAATCACCAACCCTAGTTTACTGTACGTTTTTCGAGCATCAGTGAAGATGCGTCGCACACCCCCTAATTCATACCAGATCGAAGAACACACCATACTGATCCCGAATATACATCTAGGGATTTGTAGAATTTTATTTCATTTCTATGGATTTTCTAAACATATGTTTGCTTCACGTTTCTGGGTTTCTCAGAAGAAAAGAAGTGCGGTTTATATAATGGGGACGGGATTGTTGTGTGGCTGAGAAGGGTGGAGGCGTGGCCCTGTTTAGTTCACAATTAGCTTAGGATATTTTTGTTTTATTTTCATTTTATATTTATTTCAGCACTCTAAAAATCCCTACGAACACACACGATATCTAAAAAACATGAAAACCAACATGCAGCTACAATTCGACATTACGGTTCCTACGAAACTGGTTTCGTCGAATTCTGACTCCGTTTGCTCACGCAGCGTATTTTTAACCGTCGAAATACTGACTGTTTTTCACATTAAAAATCGGTACGGCCACATACTGACTTCAAAAATCACGGAACTTGAAATCTAACAATAATTTGACATTGCGGATTCAACAAACTTAGTTTCGTCGAATTCTGAGGTCGTTTGCAAAACTGACTATTTTTAAAGCCCTAAATAACCCTTTTAAATAATAAATATATTTAAAAATAATTAAATTTAATATTTATAAATAAATATTATCGTATATATTCACATGGAATACCGTACAGCTTCAGAATATTCCTATATGTATTTCTAACTTCATATTTCAAATCCCGATATAAATCGATATTCGATTTAAAATGAAATTCCTTTTATAAATATAAATAAATCGATATAAATTATAAAGGAATTCCACAGCGACTTTTCTAAAATTTGTTTTGGACATAAATCAAAATCTACACGACGAAATCTTGTTTTTTCTCTTCCACTAGAAAAATATACTTCACCAGCTCTGAACGTTTCTTGTTTCACAGAAATCCGATTTAAAACAGACCCTGTATATTCAGTTGAAGTTCGAATCGCCAATTTACGAACTACAGTGCCATTTTGAGCTCGATTAAAATTATATTATAATTATACGTTCAACTGTCGTTTGTATGATATATTAGTTAATATAATTCAACTCTAAACTGAATTATATATTATAAATTGTCCAGTTCACATTATATTGTGAATTCCACTAATTCTGACTATTTCAGAATTAAATATATTATTTAATTATTTATATTACTTAAATATAAATATTAGTTAACTCAAGTTATCAATATCGCCAAATCGATATTTAATAATTAAATAAATTAATTATTCTACCGTAAAAGTGCGGGATGTTACATTCTTTCATCCATAAAAAATTTCGTCCTTGAAATTGCTAAGGTAGAAAACAAACCCTATCAACTGGGTTAAAAATTATTTGTTTACTTCTTAATTTCAGTTTCACTAAACCAATAAACTTCAATTAAAATATTAATTAATTCTTGTCATCGAGAAGTTTCAAAAATCCTGAAAATTTTCTAATGCCTTAACTTTTCGAAAAATTTCGCCAGCACCTCCTTTGTACTGGTCAATATCTCAAACTCCAACTCGCCTCACTGGGCCATCTCTAACCCAAAAGAAAATCAAACAGCCAAGCGGCTTGCCAATTCGGCTCATCAAAATCTCATACCCATATGAAATATAAACTGGTATCTTTTTGTCGGGCATATCAATATATCCCTTCCATATGCTATCAACTCATCATATACCAATGTTATCCCAGTCAAACTCCAGTCTGTTTTTATCCATAAATCCAACCATTCGCTTATACCTAAGTCGAATTCAATCTCAAATCAAAGTTCCATTCTCGATTTTTAAATTCTTAACTCATCAATCCAATAACCATTTCGGATTCCTATGCCACAAATCCAATTTTCTCGACATCATTCTAATCCAATTCAATTTCCACTTAATTGGTTTTCAATTCAATTCCAAATTATTTCCACAAATTTTTATTTTAAATTTGTTTTTAATTCAAACAGTCTCTTCCTAGGAGTTTTAGACAGCTTTGCTTTTCTCAAAATCAAAATTTCCTTTTCAGGATTTAAAACAACTTGTTTTGCCAAAACAATTCGTAATCAATATCTTTGGTAGTAATTCGTCACTTAGAACTCGGAATGAACACTAATGATGTCGCGATTCATCATCAGGGTTATTTCCCAACCATCGAAGTGAGTTCAATACTATATCACTTTTAAACTATCCCATTTTGAAATACATGTCAAAATACCATTCACAATGCTTGAACCACAATTTAAAATCTCCCAGGATTTTAAAATTTCCTTATATTTAATCCAAGTCCATTTACAAACACCTTTCAAATTTCCAGGGTTTTAATTTCAATTCTGATTTAATTTCAGATTTGATTCGTTTGATTTCACATATTTCACTTATATGAATTCTGATTGGCTATTTATATAACCATTCAATTTATAATCTTACTCAATTATAATAATAACCAATATATCCAATATATTATAATCATTTCATTATAAATCCTTTATATCAAAATATAATTTGGGTAAAACTATTTCATTTACTCTCTTTTCAAAACATATCATGTCGACCCATCGTACTCGAGTGTTTATAAACTCCTACCGATACAGTGGATCAAACTAATCGACCAGAACTCATAATCAACAGAAACAATAAATCTCCACAATATAAAACAATTTTTATATCAAATAACGAATAATTTCACTCGTATATATACACTCAAACTCGATCTAGGGTATTACTAACCCCATCTCTACCGAGTCACGCTGTAGAGCCTAGGTATTTCACTTAACCTTAAGCTCTGATACCAACTGTAATGGGTCTAGGCTTTGCAAAAATCAACCACTGGGATAACCTCCCAGCATGGCACTACAAAGATACATCAGAACTGCTTTTACTGCCAGCCTCGCGACTCGACCAACCAGCTATATTGTAGGATCTATAGGGGTAAGAGTCACTCGTTCGCCACCAAACCACGAAGCGAGAACCCCTTATCAGACGTATCAGTTAAGCAACCAGCTTTGATACCAACAGTAACGTACCGGAAAAAGTCGATCTTGGTTATCCGATATACAACACATATCGAACATCCAAGGATCAAAAATACTGGTAGTTAATGAAATAAATTAGAGGGTGAGAATAAATAAGATAGAAACTTAGAATAGAAGAAGAAGAACACAACATCAGAGTAACACAAACCTCACAACGGAACGAATAACATATAATATATATCATAACTTTGAAATATAAATCTGTACTTGAATATACATATCATTTCCAAAGTACATCACTTACAACACAGCGGAAATAAACAATAACTATATGATCCTGAAGCCTCCTGCTCCAGCTCTTCAAGTATCTGTAAATCCTGACTACTTGACTGCCCGTATAAAATTGGGCACCCAAGAGTTTAGGGAAACAAAAAAATAAAAATAAACTCCGAGTCAGTCATAGGACTGGTATGAGTAAAACAGTCTAAAACAGTTTGAGCCATTAAATGATATCTCATAAGACCACACCGTATAACGGAACGGGTTTTTCCTTTATGAGAATCCAAAATAAACTTTATATCAAAACTCATTGATATTATAATAGTGTCTATCAACCACAATATAATAATCATCTAGCAGAAACGCTTTCATCTAAGTTCTACAAATATAGTATATAATAAAAACCGCAAGCACTTATTGGGTAATGGATTTCCAATTATGACAAGGTATGGAACCACCTTTCGCTAGTGTACCTATAACACCCCGTAATTCTATAACACTAAGATTCACAAATCAAGGCAGAATTAGAATTTAAAATCAAAATCAAGGGAAACGGGCTGCGCCATTGCGTTCGTCTCGGAATTCTGCATGAAAACGAGTCCGAGTTTGCGTAAATCGGAGTCCGTATGAGAAAGATATGGCCTCCGGAAGTTTCAGCGAAGTTCAAATTTCAAAACAGACCCAGAAGCGGGCTGGGCGGGAAATTTCCCGCCCAGGACCCAGGTCGACCAGGGGGTCGACCTGGAAGTCGACCTGGGCACCCAGGTCGACTAGGGTGTCGACCTGGGGGGACCAGGTCGACTGGGTAGTCGACCTGGGGGGACCAGGTCGACTGGGTAGTCGACCTGGGGGTCGACCCCCCTGCTTTTTCCAGATCTGCAGTCTGGTTCGTTCTTCTGTATCTATACGCCATTCTGACCAGATTCGTTGACTTCTACACTATATAAACAGCCCTAGTCTCCTTCTCTATTCACAATTCTTTTCTATCCTTATGCTTCCTCTGAGAAAATGTATAAATAAACAATATATAAAATAAATCAAGACGAGGAGATACTGCTCAAGACTTTCAAGAAGAGATTCAAATCAAGCTAGGATTCAAGTGATGATTCAAACGACTTCAACGACTGTTTTTCTACGAATCTAATCTAATCTCTATAAGTCGGTTACTTTTTAGATTTGAACGCTTTCTCTATTCGTGACAGGAAATTAAAAAAATAAAAGATTATGCCAAATCTTTCTATTCGAATCTGTGCTTATATCTTTGGACCTAATTAAGAACTGTTATTATTTAATGAGACCATGACTATGAAAATATGGACCTTAAAACCATATGCCTCTTTGACTATGAACATTGCCTATGACTATGAACATTGCCTATGACTATGACTATGACTGTGAGAATTATTTCCTTGACTATGAACACAAGCCTATGCCTTTGATTAGGAAACATAAACTATTGCCTATGACATAACAAGGACAACTGTGATTAAACACCTATGACTCATGACTAGGAAAGTGTTGCTTAAGTTTTGTGACTATGAAATTGGGTTTAAACCTGATTATCTATTCTATCTATTCTTGGTTTTCTTTGGTTTTAGATCTTGGGAATTTACCTATTAAGTTAGGTCTACCCAATGTTCTTGAACCTACGTCATTATTCAGCCCTGTTTATGCCATAAGATTTTCAGACCTATAGGCTTTCGATGTTTTAGATCAATTTCAGTGAAATTCGTTAGGTCTGTAATTAATAAATTATCATTTTATGCCAGTTATTATGTCTATCTTTTTCATAGCATCTTTGGTGCATTCCCTATTTTCTACGAGTCTAGATTTATCTATAATCTAGATTGAACCACGATTATACGAACGGTGGGAATACGATTTGGGCAAAATATGAAATTTACTAAAAAACATAGTTATAAACTTGGAAATTGGCATAAATTGGGAACATGTATTACGGCATGTTCATAGAAATGCAAATTGGATAAATTTGACATGAATTATAGGATGTGTAATTTGAATCTAGTATTGACTTGTAAATCTAGCATTTACAAGAATTGTGAACTAGAATAATAGGTCTAGTTTGACATGAACTGTAATTAGAATGTTAAATCAGAATTAGATTAGCTGATTTGGCATAACAAGTATATTGGTGTAAATTTGAAATTGGCCATAATTGTGTGTAATTGTCAGGTTTAGCAAAATCATGGTTAGTGACACTCAATTTGGTATAGTTTACATACCAAAAAGCATAAATATGATATAGAGGGGAAAATGGGCCATAAGAACGAATGTTGACAATTTACATTAAAAGAGTAATTAGGAAATAAGTAAATTAGGAATAATTTACTTATAGAATTTGTCCTAAATGAGAAAATGTAAATTTAGGCAAGTTAAAGGTCTGTTAACGACATCTCTTTTAATAACACACCAGAAAGTTCTAGGGTGACAGAGAGGATAGTGTCTAGGCTAGAGTTTGGAAAATACAAGTTTCCAGCTCTCCCTGGCTATCCCTAACAGATCCGACGGATGGGATGGTTACTTTCAAAACCTGATTTGAAAATTAATCAAAACCCTTTGAACTTAGAAAACACGAATATGCCTAACCCGAGGTTAGACTGAGTTGCGATGTAAACCTTCCCGGAGCCAACCGGCACATCCAGTATTCGCAATAATATCTGTCTAATGTGAGTGGTCGCGGCTTTAATTTATTTAGTTAAAGCTAGAACAAGAATGGTAGGGTTAAGTTAACTAAGACACTTAACCAATTCAACATGATAACCAGATCAGTGGGTGGGGTTAGGTTTATACAAACACTGAACACAATTAAGCTAGAATGGAAGGGTTAAGTCCATAGGAACACTTAACCAACTTAACATAGTTAAGCTAGAATGAGAGGGCTAAGTCCATAGGGACACTTAACCAACTTAACATGGAACAAGACAAGATTTGTAGGGGTTAAGTAACTAAGAAAACACTTAGCCAAATTAACATGTTAACTGGACTAGAGGTTGGAGTTAAGTAAGATTTAATACACTTAGCCAATCTGATATGTTAGCTGGGCCAGACCGTAGGGTTAAGTAAACTTGAACACTTAACCATCAGATTGTGATAAAGGAATAGGGTTAAGTCTAAAACGTGAAGGGATAATACTTAACCATTAATAACATGTTAGTTAAAACAGATAGGCAAGGTTAAGTTAAAAAGGAACACTTAACCAATACAGGAGGAACGGGTAGGGTTAAGTAATAAGAAATACTTGGTTTGGGATAGGATTAAGTCAACATGAATTACTGACAACACTTAACCAGTTTAATAGGATAAATGAAGAGGGTTAAGTTAGCTTGAATTGACTAATGGCACTTAACCAATCCGAATTGACGGGAAAGAGAACTAAGTAGTAAACCTTAGTTAAAAGGAACTAAGTAATAAACCTTAGTTAAGAAAATAACGATTCTGGAAACTAAGTGTAAACCATAGTTAGTAGAACTAAGTAGTACTTCTTAGTATAACACGGGAAGGAGCGAACGTCCGTCTGATTAAAATGAAGGCTCCAACGAATTGGGTTACGAAGCCCGAGGCTTCGAGGGGACGTGAGGGTACTCTTGGTATCCCTCTGTGAGGCTGCAGTTGATCCTCCTGGGCTCACAGAGGTTAAGGTCTGCGGTTGAAGAACCAAGGGTATGCCTTGGTTGCAAAATATGGCAGCCTAAAGACTAGGATGGACCAGCGTGATTCGGCGAGAAACCGGTAGCCATGTGATAGCAACTCGTCGTCTACCATCCATCTTCAGTCAATCGAGACACGTGAAGCGGAAAGGCGGAGAACTCCAAAAGACCATATACTTGCTATCTAGTTATGGTTGCGGATGGCCATAGGACAGTAGGGCATAGGGGGCCTGCGTATAGTTCTCATTTTTCAAGGTGTGCCTTTCATTAGTTGAGGGAGGGGTCAAGTGGGACCATAGCCACTGGAATAAAAATAGACCTTAGCATCTGCATCGGCAGATATCTAAAAGTTCCCGACCGAGTTCTATGTTTCTTGATTTGCCCTGACACAGGACTCGGGCCGCACATTACAGGACATGTGCATCTAGACAAGCGATAACGATTCGCGATACATGTGTGGAGAAGTATAGGAACATATACCACTCTAGGTAGTGTGTCCTAGACTTGGGGGCATCGTTCGACAGGTAGCATAATCCCTAGTTGGACTAGGTGGCATAAACCCTGAATCCGAGAAGCGTTCAGCAGATAGCGCAAACTCTAGTTAAATCTAGAAAGCACTTGATAGGAAACCCTAGATTGGATCTAGGTAATAAATAATAAATGTATGCCCGAAGGCAATGGAAATTACCGGGATTGGGATCACGTTACCGTTACTAGTTGGGACACTAGTTAGGTGGTGCAGAGATATAGAAACCAGTATAACAAGAAAATAGTGAAGCGGCGAGAGTATTAGAGCATATCCCGTTTATCTTATCTTAGCTTGTCTTGTGATTACCTTGTCTAATCTTGCTGACCCTATCGTCATGGTGTTATCTTGTATTCAGTTAATTCATGTCGTTTTGCTTTTCCATGTTCACATGCTAGAAGTTACTGAACTTACTCAGGCTTTATGTCTGACTCTGTTTTTCTTTCGTCTTCTTTTCTTCCGTTCCCCCCCCCCCCAAGGTAGTAAAGGAGGGAATAGTATAGCTCAGGTTGAGTTGGACTGCCACTCTTTCCCAGCTTGAAGATTTGTCGAAGTTTTGCTTGGATTCTCTTTTCAGATGCTATGGCTGGCTCTTGCTAAAATTGGGGAATACAAATGTTGTTTTATGCTTCTTTATTTTGTAAAACAGATGATACTCTAATATTGTAAAGAAATCATTGCACAAACTATTTTATCAACAAAGCAAACTTTTATTTTCCGCTGTTTAATTTATGTCTGTCTTGTAATTTATCTGCATCTTTTACCCTAAATGCTCCACAGAACTTAGTGCATTCCCTTTGTGAGTGACACTAACGGACGTGGGGTGTTACACGTGGTATCAGAGCTGAAGGTTACCGGATCAGATAAAAGATTTGAAAAATTATTTTCAAAATGGTTTTTAAAGAAGCATTTTCAAGAGAAAAGATTTATTTTAAAGGCATATTCCCCAAAGCCATACGCACTATCTTCTCTTCCTCTGTTTGAATTCTTGTCTCCTTCTTTCTTGAGTCTCTGAGGCTCCTGGCTTTCTGGGAGGTAACCTCATCGAAGGGCAAAGTAGTGGCCAACTTCCATCTATAGCCGTAGTAGTTTTACTTGCGGCCAGTTTTCTTTCAAAGCTTATAGGGTTTTCCGTACGATGGAGGCAACTTTCGAGAGATTTGTCAACATGGTTACACATGGAAGGGGATGAGGAGTTTGGCTAAGGAGAACAACCCTAGGATGAGGAATTCATGGATACAAATTTAGCTCACAAAGGAGGAAGAAATTATAAAAACTAAGACAAGAGGAAGTATCTTTACTAGGGTATGATAGGGCATATAATTAAGGACAAGGTTTTCAGAAGGGCAAGTACCTACTTTCGCCACCAAGCGTACCTAGGAGAAGGGTAGTAAAGTTCTGTTGGGAGAGTCTAGTTTTGCTGTCCGTACTCTTTCCTTTGGTTTTAGCGCTTCGCATTTGTTCATATCCACTTCCATAGTTGAGTCTCTGCACCATAGTACTTGTATAATAGAAAGATCCCACTAGAGTCTCAATTCCAATTGGTGGTCCGACCAGCTTATTTTTGGTTAGTAGGGATTTGAGGATAGCTATCGAGTTTGCTTATATCATCTCACGTAGATCGTCTAAACTCGGAGGAGATATTCCTTGGGTGCTTGTCTGATATTGGTTTAGGCCTTTGGGGCTTGTACTTGAGGAATGTCGAGTTCGACTAGGATGGTTTGTGTGAGAGATGAATAGTTGTGGCAGGCACTCTAAAAAGCACATAGTAACCTTTCGACCCTTATAGTTATGGCATGGCGGATAAGAGAGAGACTTCAAGCCATCTTGGTATGTACACTTGGTACCGTGATTGACATCTGATTATTTTGGAAATGGAGATCGGAAACTTCACAATCGTGAAGTAAAATTAGTTAAGATACACTGGAGTAAAGCTCAAGAAGGCTAGACACTCATACCCTTTTCCTTAAGGGTGCATCCTTGATTTCTTTTCTTTTTAGGAGCTTTACGCATAATTGTTTCTCTCTTTCCAAAGTATATCCTCTAGATCGTATCTTCGATCCTTAGGTAGAAGCCAATGGATGTAAACATGTATTTGAAACATGTTATGGTTGATGGTTGCAAGTGGTTGCTCGTGAATGCATATGCATACGTATTAGACACTAGACCAGTTCGGACGCTTTCATATTGCATTTACAGATATGTATTTGTTTGAAAGTTGAGCTTGATATGTTATCATATGGACGTTGCATATGGATGAATGGTTGTGCACGCATGTAGTATTTACGTAACTAGGGATGCTTGCATACATGATTGGACGCATGGCACTGACATGATTCGCATTTAGGAGGTCGACTGAATCAGTAGACCGCCTGATTTTGCATTAGATAAAGACATATACACACACTATGCATATGAACATGAAAGCATTAGAAGTCTTTTAAGGACAATGAATGCCTGTGATTGAATGGTTGAGTAGATGGGTGATTGGATGGTAGGACACATTCTTCCTAACTTGAAGATTTCGGGGACGAAATCCTTTTAAGTGGAGGAGAATGTAACACCCCGTAATTCTGTAACACTAAGATTCACAAATCAAGGTAGAATTAGAATTTAAAATCAAAATCAAGGGAAACGGGCTGGGCCATTGTGTTCGTCTCGGAATTCTGCATGAAAACAAGTCCGAGTTTGCATAAATCGGAGTCCGTATGAGAAAGATATGGCCTCCGGAAGTTTCAGCGAAGTTCAAATTTCAAAACAGACCCAGAAGCGGGCTAGGCGGGAAATTTCCCACCCAGGACCCATGTCGACCAGGGGGTCGACCTGGGAGTCGACCTGGGTACCCAGGTCGACTAGGGTGTCGACCTGGGGGGACCAGGTCGACTGGGTAGTCGACCTGAGGGTCGATCCCCCCTGCTTTTTCCAGATCTGCAG